>JBBGZY010001522.1:370000-1570000 GCA_037952925.1 Lithobates clamitans
AGATAGATAGATAGATAGATGCAGTTATATAGATATACAGATAGATAGATAGATAGATAGATAGATAGATAGATAGATAGATAGATAGATAGATAGATAGATAGATAGATATATGCAGTTATATAGATATACAGATAGATAGATAGACATGCAGTTAGATAGAGATATACAGATAGAGAGAGATGGATATAGATAGATAGATAGATAGATAGATAGATAGATAGATAGATAGATAGATAGATATATGCAGTTATATAGATAGATAGATAGATAGATAGATCGATAGATAGATAGATAGATAGATAGATAGATAGATAGATAGATAGATAGATATATGCAGTTATATAGATATACAGATAGATAGATATACAGATAGATAGATAGATAGATAGATAGATAGATAGATAGATAGATAGATAGATAGATAGATAGATAGATGCAGTTATATAGATAGATAGATAGATAGATAGATAGATAGATAGATAGATAGATAGATAGATAGATAGATAGATGCAGTTATATAGATAGATAGATAGATAGATAGATAGATAGATAGATAGATAGATAGATAGATAGATAGATATATGCAGTTATATAGATATACAGATAGATAGATATACAGATAGATAGATAGATAGATAGATAGATAGATAGATAGATAGATAGATAGATAGATAGATAGATAGATAGATAGATGCAGTTATATAGATATACAGATAGATAGATAGATAGATAGATAGATAGATAGATAGATAGATAGATAGATAGATAGATAGATAGATAGAGTTATATAGATATACAGATAGATAGATAGATAGATAGATAGATAGATAGATAGATAGATAGATAGATAGATAGATAGATAGATAGATGCAGTTATATAGATATACAGATAGATAGATAGATAGATAGATAGATAGATAGATAGATAGATAGATAGATAGATAGATGCAGTTATATAGATATACAGATAGATAGATAGATAGATAGATAGATAGATAGATAGATAGATAGATAGATAGACAGATATATGCAGTTATATAGATATACAGATAGATAGATAGACATGCAGTTAGATAGAGATATACAGATAGAGAGAGATGGATATAGATAGATAGATAGATAGATAGATAGATAGATAGATAGATAGATAGATGCAGTTAGATAGATAGATAGATAGATAGATAGATAGATAGATAGATAGATAGATAGATAGATAGATAGATAGATAGATGCAGTTAGATAGATAGATAGATAGATAGATAGATAGATAGATAGATAGATAGATAGATAGATATATGCAGTTATATAGATAGATAGATAGATAGATAGATAGATAGATAGATAGATAGATAGATAGATAGATGCAGTTATATAGATAGATAGATAGATAGATAGATAGATAGATAGATAGATAGATAGATAGATAGAGTTATATAGATATACAGATAGATAGATAGATAGATAGATAGATAGATAGATAGATAGATAGATAGATAGATAGATGCAGTTATATAGATATACAGATAGATAGATAGATAGATAGATAGATAGATAGATAGATAGATAGATAGATAGATGCAGTTATATAGATATACAGATAGATAGATAGACATGCAGTTAGATAGAGATATACAGATAGAGAGAGATGGATATAGATAGATAGATAGATAGATAGATAGATAGATAGATGCAGTTATATAGATAGATAGATAGATAGATAGATAGATAGATAGATAGATAGATAGATAGATAGATAGATATATGCAGTTATATAGATATACAGATAGATAGATATACAGATAGATAGATAGATAGATAGATATATGCAGTTATATAGATATACAGATAGATAGATATACAGATAGATAGATAGATAGATAGATAGATAGATAGATAGATAGATAGATAGATAGATAGATGCAGTTATATAGATATACAGATAGATAGATAGATAGATAGATAGATAGATAGATAGATAGATAGATAGATGCAGTTATATAGATATACAGATAGATAGATAGATAGATAGATAGATAGATAGATAGATAGATAGATAGATAGATAGATAGATAGATATATGCAGTTATATAGATATACAGATAGATAGATAGACATGCAGTTAGATAGAGATATACAGATAGAGAGAGATGGATATAGATAGATAGATAGATAGATAGATAGATAGATAGATAGATAGATAGATAGATAGATAGATAGATGCAGTTAGATAGATAGATAGATAGATAGATAGATAGATAGATAGATAGATAGATAGATAGATAGATAGATAGATAGATATATGCAGTTATATAGATAGATAGATAGATAGATAGATAGATAGATAGATAGATAGATAGATAGATAGATAGATAGATAGATATATGCAGTTATATAGATATACAGATAGATAGATATACAGATAGATAGATAGATAGATAGATAGATAGATAGATAGATAGATAGATAGATAGATGCAGTTATATAGATATACAGATAGATAGATAGATAGATAGATAGATAGATAGATAGATAGATAGATAGATAGATAGATAGATAGAGTTATATAGATATACAGATAGATAGATAGATAGATAGATAGATAGATAGATGCAGTTATATAGATATACAGATAGATAGATAGATAGATAGATAGATAGATAGATAGATAGATAGATAGATAGATAGATAGACAGATATATGCAGTTATATAGATATACAGATAGATAGATAGACATGCAGTTAGATAGAGATATACAGATAGAGAGAGATGGATATAGATAGATAGATAGATAGATAGATAGATAGATAGATAGATAGATAGATAGATGCAGTTAGATAGATAGATAGATAGATAGATAGATAGATAGATAGATAGATAGATAGATAGATAGATAGATAGATAGATAGATGCAGTTATATAGATAGATAGATAGATAGATAGATAGATAGATAGATAGATAGATAGATAGATAGATAGATATATGCAGTTATATAGATATACAGATAGATAGATATACAGATAGATAGATAGATAGATAGATAGATAGATAGATAGATAGATAGATAGATAGATAGATAGATAGATAGATAGATGCAGTTATATAGATATACAGATAGATAGATAGATAGATAGATAGATAGATAGATAGATAGATAGATAGATAGATAGATAGATAGATAGATAGATAGATGCAGTTATATAGATATACAGATAGATAGATAGATAGATAGATAGATAGATAGATAGATAGATAGATAGATAGATAGATAGATAGATAGATAGATAGATAGATAGATAGATAGATGCAGTTATATAGATATACAGATAGATAGATATACAGATAGATAGATAGATAGATAGATAGATAGATAGATAGATAGATAGATAGATAGATGCAGTTATATAGATATACAGATAGATAGATAGATAGATAGATAGATAGAGTTATATAGATAGATAGATAGATAGATAGATAGATAGATAGATAGATAGATAGATAGATGCAGTTATATAGATATACAGATAGATAGATAGATAGATAGATAGATAGATAGATAGATAGATAGATAGATAGATGCAGTTATATAGATATACAGATAGATAGATAGACATGCAGTTAGATAGAGATATACAGATAGAGAGAGATGGATATAGATAGATAGATAGATAGATAGATAGATAGATAGATAGATAGATAGATAGATAGATAGATAGATAGATAGATAGATAGATAGATAGATAGATGCAGTTATATAGATAGATAGATAGATAGATAGATAGATAGATAGATAGATAGATAGATAGATAGATATATGCAGTTATATAGATATACAGATAGATAGATATACAGATAGATAGATAGATAGATAGATATATGCAGTTATATAGATATACAGATAGATAGATATACAGATAGATAGATAGATAGATAGATAGATAGATAGATAGATAGATAGATAGATAGATAGATGCAGTTATATAGATATACAGATAGATAGATAGATAGATAGATAGATAGATAGATAGATAGATAGATAGATAGATGCAGTTATATAGATATACAGATAGATAGATAGATAGATAGATAGATAGATAGATAGATAGATAGATAGATAGATAGATAGATAGATAGATAGATAGATATATGCAGTTATATAGATATACAGATAGATAGATAGACATGCAGTTAGATAGAGATATACAGATAGAGAGAGATGGATATAGATAGATAGATAGATAGATAGATAGATAGATAGATAGATAGATAGATAGATAGATAGATGCAGTTAGATAGATAGATAGATAGATAGATAGATAGATAGATAGATAGATAGATAGATAGATAGATAGATAGATAGATATATGCAGTTATATAGATAGATAGATAGATAGATAGATAGATAGATAGATAGATAGATAGATAGATATATGCAGTTATATAGATATACAGATAGATAGATATACAGATAGATAGATAGATAGATAGATAGATAGATAGATAGATAGATAGATAGATAGATAGATAGATAGATAGATGCAGTTATATAGATATACAGATAGATAGATAGATAGATAGATAGATAGATAGATAGATAGATAGATAGATAGATAGAGTTATATAGATATACAGATAGATAGATAGATAGATAGATAGATAGATAGATAGATAGATAGATAGATGCAGTTATATAGATATACAGATAGATAGATAGATAGATAGATAGATAGATAGATAGATAGATAGATAGATAGATAGATAGATAGACAGATATATGCAGTTATATAGATATACAGATAGATAGATAGACATGCAGTTAGATAGAGATATACAGATAGAGAGAGATGGATATAGATAGATAGATAGATAGATAGATAGATAGATAGATAGATAGATAGATAGATGCAGTTAGATAGATAGATAGATAGATAGATAGATAGATAGATAGATAGATAGATAGATAGATAGATAGATAGATAGATAGATGCAGTTATATAGATAGATAGATAGATAGATAGATAGATAGATAGATAGATAGATAGATAGATAGATAGATATATGCAGTTATATAGATATACAGATAGATAGATATACAGATAGATAGATAGATAGATAGATAGATAGATAGATAGATAGATAGATAGATAGATAGATAGATAGATAGATGCAGTTATATAGATATACAGATAGATAGATAGATAGATAGATAGATAGATAGATAGATAGATAGATAGATAGATAGATGCAGTTATATAGATATACAGATAGATAGATAGATAGATAGATAGATAGATAGATAGATAGATAGATAGATAGATAGATAGATAGATAGATAGAGTTATATAGATATACAGATAGATAGATAGATAGATAGATAGATAGATAGATAGATAGATAGATAGATAGATAGATGCAGTTATATAGATATACAGATAGATAGATATACAGATAGATAGATAGATAGATAGATAGATAGATAGATAGATAGATAGATAGATAGATGCAGTTATATAGATATACAGATAGATAGATAGATAGATAGATAGATAGAGTTATATAGATATACAGATAGATAGATAGATAGATAGATAGATAGATAGATAGATAGATAGATAGATAGATAGATGCAGTTATATAGATATACAGATAGATAGATAGATAGATAGATAGATAGATAGATAGATAGATAGATAGATAGACAGATATATGCAGTTATATAGATATACAGATAGATAGATAGACATGCAGTTAGATAGAGATATACAGATAGAGAGAGATGGATATAGATAGATAGATAGATAGATAGATAGATAGATAGATAGATAGATAGATAGATAGATAGATAGATAGATAGATAGATAGATAGATAGATAGATGCAGTTAGATAGATAGATAGATAGATAGATAGATAGATAGATAGATAGATAGATAGATAGATAGATGCAGTTAGATAGATAGATAGATAGATAGATAGATAGATAGATAGATAGATAGATAGATAGATAGATAGATAGATAGATATATGCAGTTATATAGATATACAGATAGATAGATATACAGATAGATAGATAGATAGATAGATAGATAGATAGATAGATAGATAGATAGATAGATAGATAGATAGATAGATGCAGTTATATAGATATACAGATAGATAGATAGATAGATAGATAGATAGATAGATAGATAGATAGATAGATAGATAGATGCAGTTATATAGATATACAGATAGATAGATAGATAGATAGATAGATAGATAGATAGATAGATAGATAGATAGATAGATAGATATATGCAGTTATATAGATATACAGATAGATAGATATACAGATAGATAGATAGATAGATAGATAGATAGATAGATAGATAGATAGATGCAGTTATATAGATAGATAGATAGATAGATAGATAGATAGATAGATAGATAGATAGATAGATAGATAGATAGATAGATAGATAGATAGATGCAGTTATATAGATATACAGATAGATAGATAGATAGATAGATAGATAGATAGATAGATAGATAGATAGATAGATAGATAGATAGATGCAGTTATATAGATAGATAGATAGATAGATAGATAGATAGATAGATAGATAGATAGATAGATATATGCAGTTATATAGATATACAGATAGATAGATATACAGATAGATAGATAGATAGATAGATAGATAGATAGATAGATAGATAGATAGATAGATAGATAGATAGATAGATGCAGTTATATAGATATACAGATAGATAGATAGATAGATAGATAGATAGATAGATAGATAGATAGATAGATAGATAGAGTTATATAGATAGATAGATAGATAGATAGATAGATAGATAGATAGATAGATAGATAGATAGATAGATAGATAGATGCAGTTATATAGATATACAGATAGATAGATAGATAGATAGATAGATAGATAGATAGATAGATAGATAGATAGATAGATGCAGTTATATAGATATACAGATAGATAGATAGATAGATAGATAGATAGATAGATAGATAGATAGATAGATAGATAGATAGACAGATATATGCAGTTATATAGATATACAGATAGATAGATAGACATGCAGTTAGATAGAGATATACAGATAGAGAGAGATGGATATAGATAGATAGATAGATAGATAGATAGATAGATAGATAGATAGATGCAGTTAGATAGATAGATAGATAGATAGATAGATAGATAGATAGATAGATAGATAGATAGATAGATAGATAGATAGATAGATAGATAGATAGATATATGCAGTTATATAGATAGATAGATAGATAGATAGATAGATAGATAGATAGATAGATAGATAGATAGATAGATGCAGTTATATAGATAGATAGATAGATAGATAGATAGATAGATAGATAGATAGATAGATAGATAGATAGATATATGCAGTTATATAGATATACAGATAGATAGATATACAGATAGATAGATAGATAGATAGATAGATAGATAGATAGATAGATAGATAGATAGATAGATAGATAGATAGATAGATAGATAGATAGATAGATATATGCAGTTATATAGATATACAGATAGATAGATATACAGATAGATAGATAGATAGATAGATAGATAGATAGATAGATAGATAGATAGATAGATAGATAGATAGATGCAGTTATATAGATATACAGATAGATAGATAGATAGATAGATAGATAGATAGATAGATAGATAGATAGATAGATAGATGCAGTTATATAGATATACAGATAGATAGATAGATAGATAGATAGATAGATAGATAGATAGATAGATAGATAGATAGATATATGCAGTTATATAGATATACAGATAGATAGATAGACATGCAGTTAGATAGAGATATACAGATAGAGAGAGATGGATATAGATAGATAGATAGATAGATAGATAGATAGATAGATAGATAGATAGATAGATAGATGCAGTTAGATAGATAGATAGATAGATAGATAGATAGATAGATAGATAGATAGATAGATAGATAGATAGATAGATATATGCAGTTATATAGATAGATAGATAGATAGATAGATAGATAGATAGATAGATAGATAGATAGATATATGCAGTTATATAGATATACAGATAGATAGATATACAGATAGATAGATAGATAGATAGATAGATAGATAGATAGATAGATAGATAGATAGATAGATGCAGTTATATAGATATACAGATAGATAGATAGATAGATAGATAGATAGATAGATAGATAGATAGATAGATAGAGTTATATAGATATACAGATAGATAGATAGATAGATAGATAGATAGATAGATAGATAGATAGATAGATAGATAGATGCAGTTATATAGATATACAGATAGATAGATAGATAGATAGATAGATAGATAGATAGATAGATAGATAGATAGACAGATATATGCAGTTATATAGATATACAGATAGATAGATAGACATGCAGTTAGATAGAGATATACAGATAGAGAGAGATGGATATAGATAGATAGATAGATAGATAGATAGATAGATAGATAGATAGATAGATAGATAGATAGATGCAGTTATATAGATATACAGATAGATAGATAGATAGATAGATAGATAGATAGATAGATAGATAGATAGATAGATAGATAGATGCAGTTATATAGATATACAGATAGATAGATAGATAGATAGATAGATAGATAGATAGATAGATAGATAGATAGATAGATAGATATATGCAGTTATATAGATATACAGATAGATAGATATACAGATAGATAGATAGATAGATAGATAGATAGATAGATAGATAGATAGATAGATAGATAGATATATGCAGTTATATAGATAGATAGATAGATAGATAGATAGATAGATAGATAGATAGATAGATAGATAGATAGATAGATAGATGCAGTTATATAGATAGATAGATAGATAGATAGATAGATAGATAGATAGATAGATAGATAGATAGATATATGCAGTTATATAGATATACAGATAGATAGATATACAGATAGATAGATAGATAGATAGATAGATAGATAGATAGATAGATGCAGTTATATAGATATACAGATAGATAGATAGATAGATAGATAGATAGATAGATAGATAGATAGATAGATAGATAGATAGATGCAGTTATATAGATATACAGATAGATAGATAGATAGATAGATAGATAGATAGATAGATAGATAGATAGATAGATAGATAGATAGATATATGCAGTTATATAGATATACAGATAGATAGATATACAGATAGATAGATAGATAGATAGATAGATAGATAGATAGATAGATGCAGTTATATAGATATACAGATAGATAGATAGATAGATAGATAGATAGATAGATAGATAGATAGATAGATAGAGTTATATAGATATACAGATAGATAGATAGATAGATAGATAGATAGATAGATAGATAGATGCAGTTATATAGATATACAGATAGATAGATAGATAGATAGATAGATAGATAGATAGATAGATAGATAGATAGATAGATAGACAGATATATGCAGTTATATAGATATACAGATAGATAGATAGACATGCAGTTAGATAGAGATATACAGATAGAGAGAGATGGATATAGATAGATAGATAGATAGATAGATAGATAGATAGATAGATAGATAGATAGATAGATAGATATATGCAGTTATATAGATAGATAGATAGATAGATAGATAGATAGATAGATAGATAGATAGATAGATAGATGCAGTTATATAGATAGATAGATAGATAGATAGATAGATAGATAGATAGATAGATAGATGCAGTTATATAGATATACAGATAGATAGATAGATAGATAGATAGATAGATAGATAGATAGATAGATGCAGTTATATAGATATACAGATAGATAGATAGATAGATAGATAGATAGATAGATAGATAGATGCAGTTATATAGATATACAGTTAGATAGATAGATAGATAGATAGATAGATAGATAGATAGATAGATAGATAGATAGATAGATGCAGTTATATAGATAGATAGATAGATAGATAGATAGATAGATAGATAGATAGATAGATAGATATATGCAGTTATATAGATATACAGATAGATAGATATACAGATAGATAGATAGATAGATAGATAGATAGATAGATAGATAGATAGATATATGCAGTTATATAGATATACAGATAGATAGATATACAGATAGATAGATAGATAGATAGATAGATAGATAGATAGATAGATGCAGTTATATAGATATACAGATAGATAGATAGATAGATAGATAGATAGATAGATAGATAGATAGATAGATAGATAGATGCAGTTATATAGATATACAGATAGATAGATAGATAGATAGATAGATAGATAGATAGATAGATAGATAGATAGATAGATAGATAGATGCAGTTATATAGATATACAGTTAGATAGATAGATAGATAGATAGATAGATAGATAGATAGATAGATAGATAGATAGATAGATAGATGCAGTTATATAGATAGATAGATAGATAGATAGATAGATAGATAGATAGATAGATAGATATATGCAGTTATATAGATATACAGATAGATAGATATACAGATAGATAGATAGATAGATAGATAGATAGATAGATAGATAGATAGATATATACAGAGATGGATAGATAAATAGATACAGATAGATAGATAGATAGATGCAGTTATATAGATATACAGATAGATAGACATGCAGTTAGATAGAGATATACATATGTAGATAGATAGAGATATACAGAGATGGAAAGAGAGAGAGAGAGAGAGAATGCACAGCATGACTCCAGGAGGTCGCAGTGCTGGGAGCCCCCGTGATTTACACATACAGCAGATGTGTAATGAAGGCTCCAGCACATTTGTCGGGTGAAGGGCTGGAGCAGAGAGTGATGCCTGGCAGGGCAGAGGTGAAGCACAGCTCCCTCCACCCTCCGATCACAGACTGAGAAGGAGAATAGGCTGTCAGTGACACAGTACCTTGTCTTCTCTCTTCTCCATTCACACAGAGCGGCCCGAAACAGGAAGTGACACGCCGCCGGGAGACAGCACCGCCCAGACAGGTAGACACAAAGGGGAATGGCCCAATCACCGTGTAGAGGCGCACTGCATAGCGCCACAGGGCATCAAAAAACCCTGCAAATGAAGCGTCTTGCCTGCAATCACGGGATTGCATTGGCATGACGCTTCCATAGTGCACCGTGTCCGGCGCCCGCCCGGAACACAGTGCACTTAAAGGAAGTTTTTTTTTTTTTTTAAAGGGACATTTTTTTTTTTTTGAGGGAGAGGGGGGCGGCGCCCATGCGCCCCCTATGGACAGGCCGCCACTGGTCTGCGACTGTTCTGCGAGTGCACGTAGGTCTGTGAGTACCCGTGTATTGTCTTGTTGTGTACCTGTGTATTGTCATGAGTATTAGTGCCAGGAAGCTAGCTGTTAGGTAATTTGGACAGGGTAAAATCCCCAATCCTCACTAAATTTAATAGGTACGATGCCTGGCGGGTGTGGAGAGGTGACTCTTTGTACATCTTGCTGCAGGTATGCGTTCCTTGATCATCCGATCAAGGGCGAATACTGCTGGGCAAAATGTAAGCGCATTGTTTCCCTGGAAGCCCAGGCTCTGAATCTGGGGAAGCAACTGTCAGCACTGAGAAGTCCCTACATACTAATGGAGAGCCAGGAACGTACACGGAAGGTGCCGGCAGGGGCCAGCACAGAGGCGGGTGGAGACAAAGAGGTGCAGGCACTAGCAAAGAGTAGATGGGTGACAGTCAGGAAGGGTAGAGGGGGAAGTGCCAGGGAGGCCGATCCAGGACTGGAGCATCCCAATAAGTACACTCCATTGAGTGACATTGGTGAAACCAGTCAGGGACCAGCACTGCTGGAGCTGAGGGACTCTCCTAGCTGCCGGGGGAAGAACTCCTCCAGTGAGAGTGGGGGGGCAGCGAAGGGAAAGGAAAGACAAATTCTGGTGGTAGGGGACTCAATTCTTAGAAGGACAGAGAGGGCAATCTGAAACCAAGACCTGAAGCGCCGAACAGTATGTTGTCTACCAGGCGCTCGAGTTCGGCACATCACGGATCTTGTGGACAAATTACTGGGAGGGGCTGGGGAAGACCCAGCTGTCATGGTACACGTTGGCACCAATGACAAAGTCAGAGGGAGATGGAATGTCCTAAAATACGATTTTAGGGACTTAGGAGCTAAATTGAGGAAAAGGACCTCCAAGGTAGTATTCTCAGGAATACTACCGGTACATCTAGCCACACCAGAAAGGCAGAGGGAGATTAGGGAAGTAAACAAGTGGCTAAAGAGCTGGTGTAGTAAGGAGGGGTTTGGGTTCCTGGAGGACTTGGCCTGACTTCTCAGTCGATAACCGGTACTATAGAAGGGACGGACTGCACCTAAATGAGGAGGGTGCAGATCTGCTGGGAATGAAGATGGCCAAAAAGTTAGAGGGGTTTTTAAACTAGGTGATGGGGGGGGGGGGGGTCCAGAGGTAGAGATAGTCAGCGCAGAAGATATTCCAGAGGGTAGTATTGGGGGAATTAGTGGTAGGTTGACCAAAGCACAAAAACACAAGGTAAGTACTGTATATACTCGAGTATAAGTCGACCCGAATATAAGACGAGGCACCCAATTTTACCACAAAAAACTGGGAAAACTTCTTGACTCGAGTATAAGCCTAGGGTGAGAAATGCGCAGCTACTGTAAGTGGAAAAGAGGGTCAACAATGTCCATTTGCAGCCTCACTGTGCCCATTTGCATGCCTCACTGTGCCCACTTGCAGCCAAAAGTCCCCTGGACTTCAAACTCAGTAGTTTAGGGTTCCTAGATGCCTCCTAGCTGCATCCAAAATTTGGGGTCTCTGGACCCAAAGGGTCCCAAAATGCCATTGCTGCAGATGGACACAGTTGACCGAATTTGGGGCCCAATATCTCAGGGCCACTTAGGGCTAGGAACCCCAAATGTGGCGTGCAAACCCAGTGAAACTAGCACCACAATATATCCAAAGCTGGGGTTCCTAGCCCCAAGTGGCCCAGAGATACAGGGCCCCAAAATCGGTTCGGAAAATGTCAAGCACTTTTCTGCAGCAGAGAATGACATTTTCCAAACCGACTTTGGGGCCCCGTATCTTGGGGCCACTTGGTGCTAGGAACCCCAGCTTTGGATATGTTGTGGTGCCATTGGGTTTGCACACCATATTTGGGGTCCCTAGCTCCAAGTGGCCCCGAGATACAGGGCCCCAAAGTTGGTTCAGAAAATGACATTTTTTGCTGCAGAAAAGTGTATGACTCGAGTATAAGACAAGGGGGGCACTATCAGCACAAAAAAATGTGCTGAAAAACTCAAGTTATACTCGAGTATATATGGTATAGTAGCAAGTTCTAGTTGCAATCTCGAAACACCCAATACGAGGACAATATGCTACCGGTCTAAACTATGTGCATGTTCACCAATGCCAGGAGCATGGCGGACAAGATGGGTGAACTAGAGATACTGTTGTACGAGGAGGATTTGGATTTTGTGGGAATTTCAGAGACCTGGTTCAACAGCTCTCATGATTGGCTGGCAAACAATCAAGGGTATACCCTTTACCGCAAGGATAGAGAGGGTAAAAAAGGGGGAGGGGTATGCCTATATATCAAGAATCATGTACAAGTGAATGTGAGAGATGACATTACTGAGGGAGCTAGGGAGGAGGTGGAATCCTTATGGGTAGAGCTCCAAAGGGATGAAGCTAAGGGGAAAATAATACTGGGAGTATGCTATAGGCCCCCTAACCTGAGGGAGGAAGTGGAGACAGATCTCCTATCACAATTTGGGTTAGCAGTAAGGATGGGAAGTGTTATCATAATGGGGGATTTTAATTATCCAGACATAGACTGGGCGGAGGGAACCGCGCATTCATTTAAGGCTCGCCAGTTCCTTAATGTCTTGCAGGACAATTTTATGGGTCAGATGGTAGACGCACAAACTAGAAATCTACTGATTACCAACAATACAGACCTGATCACAGATGTGAAAATACGGGGCAATTTAGGTAACAGCGATCACAGGTCAATTAGTTTCAGTATAAATCACACAAATAGGAAACATAAAGGGAATACAAAGACACTGAATTTCAAAAGAGCCAACTTCCCTAAACTACAAACCTTGCTAAAAGGCATAAATTGGGATAAAATATTAGAAACAAAGAATACGGAGGAGAGATGGGTTTGCTTTAAGAGCACATTAAATAAGGGCATTAGCTAGGGTTGTCCCGATACCACTTTTTTAAGACCGAGTACAAGTACTCGCTGATACCGATACTTTTTTTAATGTCATGTGACAGTTTTCAAACCACAATACAGACTAATGATATTATCTTCTTTATAATTATGAAGAACTGTAACTCAAGACACAAAAGAATAAAACTGTTTTATTTGCTCAAAGAATTATCACAGAACATGTTGATAAATACAAAAAATATATTTTACAACATCAAAATACCGTATATTGATAACAATAACAACAATAACAAATGTAAAAAAATCACACAACCAACCAAAAGTTAGAGGCAATATAGCTAATAGAATTATTTCTCAAAAGTTAGTGGCAAATTCTTTTTAAGGAATAAAAGCATCTCTGCATGTTCAGCCATAAGCCTGCTTCTGTTATCAGTAAGGACATTAGATGCTAAGCTGAACAGTCTTTCACTTTCCACACTACTGCATGGGGTAGAAAAATATTTTTGGGCCATTTTAGCCAGAGTTGGAAATCTCACTTTATGAACTGCCCAGTACTTCAGGGGTTTCTCTGAACGAGATACAGTGATCTCTCCCAGGTAAGCTTCCAGCTGTATAGTAGCCGCTTTTGGAGCACTGCTCTCAGACGTAGATGAACCTTCACCAGCAATTTCTGCAAATACACTGTCCAGACTGGTACCTGGCTGGTCACGGTGAGGCCTTTTGGAAGCTGGTTCTTCATGCTCCTCAGATACAATTGTCTCTTCAAAAATGTTTTGCAGTTTCAGTATTAACATTTCTTTTGCCTCCCTGGAAGTGTCTGAATTACAAAAAAATCGATCTTTATACCTAGTAGAAAAAAATAAACAACAATATATGAATGCAGCATATTCTTTCTGTGAATTAAGAAAACAATTACATTTAATAGCAAAAAAATTAACATTACCTTGGATCGAGTAAAGTTGTGATACAGTAAAGTGGGTTTCACTCAGTATCAGAGAAGCGCTTCTGCAAAGCAGCAAGCAAAGTGCTCTTCATTGTTTTGATACCTTGGTCCTCATCCACTTTTGATAAAACTTTCTGTAGCACTGTTACTGCAGGAATTACATCAGAGGCAAATGCTTCTGAACAACTCACTTGGCGAGTTATCTCTTCAAAGGGAGCCAAGATATTGACCATCTTCTCCATCAGATTCCACTGGTTTGCAGTAATGGTGGCAGGGAGCTCATATTCAGACACATACACTCCAAGGGCCCGTTTCTGCTCAATCAGAGACTTCAGCATGTAAAATGTGCTGTTCCAACGAGTCTGCACGTCTTGCTGGAGTCTTCTTACTGGCTGACCAAGCTGTATCTGGATGTCCTGCAGCCGAGAATATGCCAGGTTAGAATGTTTGAAGTGGCCAATTATTCTGTGCCCGACTCCCACAGCATCTGCAATGCTGCGCTGTGATAACAGTCCCTCTGAGACAGCAAGCTGCAGTGTATGTGCCACACATGAAATACTGGGAAGTCCAGCATCTTCCATACCTTTTATCATGTTTTTGGCATTGTCCCGGACCACAACATGAACAGAACTTTTGGGAATTGCCCAAGTCTGAAGCATTTCCTCAAGTATGTTTGCTATTGCTTGACCGGTGTGGGAGCCTTCAAATTTCGTAGCGTGGAGCATGACTTGATGCAAAGAGAATTCGCCATCTATCCACTGCGCCGTTAAGCTGATGAGAGACAGTGGAGTCACACTACTGCTCCAGATGTCAGTGGTGAAGCTAATTGCCTTTATGTCCTTCTGCAACATGATGGTAATGTGCTTTTTAACCGTGTCGTGGATCTTTGGTAAGATGATGTCTGTTATGTAATGGCGACTGGGAATGTCATACTTGGGCTCCAACACATTAAGAAATCGATGAAAACCCATGTTCTCAACAATTGAAAGAGGTTGATCATCCAGAATAGTAAATTGGGTGAGCATCTCTGTTATTTTTACAGCTCTGGGGCTGTCTCTTGACAGCTCTTCTCTTCTGGCAAAAGTTTGCTGCAGAGTTGGCTGCTGAGTGCTACTGCTGCTAGTGATAGCGGTGAATTATCCATGCTCACTTTTATGTTTTCATTTCAAATGCTTTATCAGGTTACTGGTATTGTAAGAACTGATTTTTGTACCACCTCTGGATAATTTTGCAGAACAAAGTTTGCAGTCTGCAATCCATGGGTTGTCCTCGTTAATTTTAAAATACTTCTACACAGCTGACATTCTGCTGGTGTCTCTGTGCAGTGTGCACCGAAAGGCTCTGATAATTTGCTCGACCCTGGGTGAAAAAAAAAACAAAATAAACAATTAAGCACAAAGTGTACATTGTTTAACTACTTCTATATCATGCACTCTCACCCCCTTCCTGCTTCCTGATTCAGCACTGTCACACTTTGATTGACAATTGCGCAATGCGCAGTCATGCTACAATGTACTCAAATTAATTTTTTTCACACAAATAGAGCTTCTTTTGGTTGTATTTAGTTTATTTAATCACAGCTGGGTTTTATTGTTTTAAAAAAAAAGAAGCCTTTCTTAGTTTCCGTCACAAAATTTTGTAAATAAGTACTTTTTCTCCTTCACTGATGTGTACTACTGCTAATGAGGCTGCACTGATGGTGCACTGAGGTGGCACTGATAGGCTGCACTGATGAGAAGGCACTAATATGCAGCACTGATAGGATTGGGTGGCACTGATGAGGCAGCACTGATGAGGAGGCCCTAATATGCAGCACTGTTGGGCACTGATAGGATTAGGTGGCACTGATATGCGGAACTGATAGGTGGCACTGATTAAGCAGCACTGATAGGTGGCACTTACTTATGGGCACTGATAGGTGGCATGCACTGATGGATGGGCACTGATGGGTGGCACTGACTGGTTGGCACTGATAGATGGCACTGAGTGATGAGCCGTGAGCACTGATAGGTGGCACTGATTATGCAGCACTGATGAGCACTGATAGGTGGCACACACTGATGGCTGGGCACTAATAGGTGGCATGCACTGATGGATGGGCACTGATGGGTGGCACTGAATGTCTGGCACTGATAGATACTACTGAGGGATGAGCACTGATAGGTGGCACTGTTTATGCAGCACTGATGAGCACTGATAGGTGGCACACACTGATGGCTGGGCACTGATAGGTGGCACTGACTGATAGGTGGCACGCACTAATGGGCACTGATACGTGGCACTCACTGATGGCTGGCACTGACTGAGGTGCACTGATAGATGGCACTGATGAGCAGTGCACTAATAGGTGGCACTGATTTTGCAGCACCGATGAGCACTGATAGGTGGCACTGATTATGCAGCACTGATGAGCACTGATACTAGTATCGGTATCGGGACAACCCTAGCTTTAGCCAATGTATCCCATTGGGTAATAAATTTAAAAGAGCGAACAAAAGTCCTGGATGGCTTAACTCCAATGTAAAAATGCATATAAAAGCAAAGGAGAAGGCCTTCAAAAAAGACAAGGTTGAGGGATCATCCTGAGCATTCAAACTTTATAAAGAATGCAACAAGAAATGTAAGAGTGCAATTAGAACGGCTAAGATAGAACATGAAAGACACATAGCGGAGGAGAGCAAAAAGAATCCCAAGAAATTCTTTAAGTATGTAAACAGTAAAAAATGGAGGACA
The DNA here is from genome assembly GCA_037952925.1 of Lithobates clamitans. Classification (NCBI taxonomy): domain Eukaryota; kingdom Metazoa; phylum Chordata; class Amphibia; order Anura; family Ranidae; genus Lithobates; species Lithobates clamitans. Next base: position 387,885 of record JBBGZY010001522.1, read on the forward strand.
GACCATATTGGCCCCATAAAAAATGAGGAAGGCCATCTGGTTACAAAGGATGGGGAGATGGCAAAGGAATTGACTTTATTCTTCTGCTCAGTCTTCACGAGTGAATTGGGGGGTTTCAGTAACCGAAACTGCAGTATTATCCTCATGACACAACACAGGAAGCACCTCCATGGTTAACAGAAGACAGAATTAAAATTAGACTTGAGAAACTTAACATTAATAAATCACCGGGACCAGATGGCTTGCATCCGAGGGTACTTAGGGAACTCAGTCAAGTGATTGCCAGACCGTTGTTCCTAATTTTTACAGACAGTCTACTGACTGGAATGGTACCAGCTGATTGGAAAAAAGACAATGTAGCACCAATATTTAAAAAGGGCCCAAAATATATCCCTGGGAATTACAGACCAGTTAGCCTAACATCAATAGTATGTAAACTCTTGGAGGGGATGATAAGGGACTATATACAAGATTTTAGTAATGAGAACGGTACCATTAGCAGTAATCAGCATGGATTCATGAAGAATCGTTATTGCCAAACCAATCTACTAACCTTCTATGAGGAGGTGAGTTGCCATCTAGATAAAGGAAGGCCCATAGACGTGGTGTATCTGGATTTTGCAAAAACAATTGACACAGTTCCCCATAAACGTTTACTGTACAAAATAAGATCCGTTGGCATGGACCATAGAGTGAGTACATGTATTAAAAACTGGCTACAAGGGCGAGTTCAGAGGGTGGTGATAAATGGGGATGGTCAGGGGTTTGTAGTGGGGTTCCCCAGGGTTCTATGCTGGGACCAATCCTATTTAATTTGTTCATAAACAACCTGGAGGATGGGATAAACAGTTCAATCTCTGTATTTGCAGACGATACTAAGCTAGGCAGGGCAATAACTTCTCCGCAGGATGTGGAAACCTTGCAAAAAGATCTGAACAAATTAATGGGGTGGGCAACTACATGGCAAATGAGGTTCAATGTAGAAAAATGTAAAATAATGCATTTGGGTGGCAAAAATATGAATGCAATCTATACACTGGGGGGAGAACCTCTGGGGGAATCTGGGATTGGAAAAGGACCTGGGGGTCCTAGTAGATGATAGGCTCAGTAATGGCATGCAATGCCAAGCTGCTGCTAACAAAGCAAACAGGATATTGGCATGCATTAAAAAGGGGATCAACTCCAGAGATAAAACAACAATTCTCCCACTCTACAAGAATCTGGTCAGGCCGCACCTAGAGTATGCTGTCCAGTTCTGGGCACCAGTCCTCAGGAAGGATGTACTGGAAATGGAGCGAGTACAAAGAAGGGCAACAAAGCTAATAAAGGGTCTGGAAGATCTTAGTTATGAGGAAAAGTTGCGAGCACTGAACTTATTCTCTCTGGAGAAGAGACGCTTGAGAGGGAATATGATTTCAATATGCAAATACCGTACTGGTGACCCTACAATAGAAATAAAACTTTTTCGCAGAAGAGAGTTTAACAAGACCACTCATTAAAATTAGAAGAAAGAGGTTTAACCTTAAACTACGTAGAGGGTTCTCTACTGTAAGAGCGGCAAGGATGTGGAATTCCCTTCCACAGGCGGTGGTCTCAGTGGGGAGCATTGATAGCTTCAAGAAACTATTAGATAAGCACCTGAATGACCACAACATACAGGGATATACAATGTAATACTGACACATAATCACACATAGGTTGGACTTGATGGACTTGTGTATTTTTTCAACCTCACCTACTATGTAACTTATAATAAAAGAGGGGAATGCTGAACGAGGATTTACTGCCGTGCTCTGAGGAAGAGGGGATGTTCCCCTCGAAACGCGTCAGCCAGCATTGATTTTTGTGAGCTCCTGCGGCACCTCTGGTGGGCTCTGCTGCTCCTTGACTGCATGCTGTGATTTGAAGATTGTTTTACACTTTTGGGATCTTCTACTACTGTTTGTAAGTAGTTCCTTTTTATCATTAGTTATAATAAATTTTATCTAAAGGATAATGCACATGGCTGGTGCGCCCTTTCTTTCTTTTTTCTCGTTGTCTGCTAGGATTCCCCATCCTTGAGGACAGCAAGGCCTGTGTTTTAATACTGCTTGTTCAGCTACCCACTTGTGCGCAGGAGCTTTTTTCTTCGTTATCAAGCTCGAAACAGAGCCCGCGTTTAGCTGAAAATATTCTGTGAGTTTCAATTGGAGTAGGTTATTAGTATCAATGTTCCGCAGAAGAGACTCATTCAGTCTCCAGTGGCATGTCTTAGATAGTGCAGAGTGTATGGCTAAATCCAATGTAATAGGGGCATGGTCGGACCATGTAATGGGCCTATTTCGGAGGCAACCAGGTAAGGTAATAGGGGTGCAGTAATCAGAAAATGGTCTAAACGGGAATACAGTTTGTGTGGAGGGGAGTAGAAGGTATATTGCCTATGTGTGGGGTGTTTCACCCTCCACGCATCAAATAAGTTGTGTGAGAGCATTCATTTCCGAAAGGAAGTGGATAGTTTGTGAGCTTGGAGCGGTGGGGTGTTTTGGAAAAGTGCGTGTTTGTCCTTGCTGGGAGACATGCATAAATTAAAATCGCCTCCAACTATTGTAAAAGGTTGTGGAGAGGTGTGAAACCTCTCAAGGATCTTTGTGAGGAAACCGATCTGCCCCGAATTAGGGGCGTAGACATTGACTAGTGTGAGGGGTGTTTTGTGGTGGACACAGATCAGGAGGACATACCGACCGTGGGGATCCAATGTTGAGGCAGTGATTTTTAATGGACAGGAGTGTTTGATCAAAATGGCTACACCTGCCCTTCCCGAGGGGTCAGAGGCCATAAAAGCAGTAGGAAACATTTTGGAAGCAAATTTGAAGGAACCCCCCAGACGGAAATGCGTCTCCTGAACCAAGACCACATCAGCCCCTGAGGCCTTGAATTCCTTCAGAGCCAACCAGCGCTTGTGAATGGAATTCAAGCCCTTTACATTACATGAGAAGATTTTTAAGGCCATGTGGTAGTCCTAAATTGAGTAGCAAGCATTCCCTTGACCTAGCATAAAAATATAACCAACCATATTATTAATGATCTGCAAGGAAACATATGTGAACATTTCTCATACAATGAGAAAACAGTGATTGAATATTTGTTAACAAGGTAATAGAACCATATTAAACTCAAACATAAAGGCAGGTCAAAAAGAGACCTGATAAAAGAAAAAGAAAAAAAATTTAAAAAAACACAAAAAATTGAAACAAGTGTTTTGAAATCCTGAAGGAGGGAAGTCCTTCAGGGGACCAAGGCGGGAAACCTTGGGCATGTAGAGGAGCATGAAGGTTAGCTAGAACGATGGGCTGTGGCCGCGCTTCTTTAAGAGATAACTGATTTCGGACATTTAACAAGAAGTAACGTTCAAAATAGAGCACCACTTACTGGAACTACAATGAAGACTAATGCCCCGTACACGCGGTCGGATTTTCCGATGGAAAACATCCGATCGGAGCGTGTTGTCGGAAATTCCGACCGTGTGTGGGCTCCATCGGACATTTTCCATCGGATTTTCCGACACACAAAGTTGGACAGCAGGAGATAAAATTTTCCGACAACAAAATCCGATCGCGTCAATTCCGACCGTGTGTGGCCTGTTCCGACGCACAAAGTGCCACGCATGCTCAGAAGAAATTCCAAGTCGGAACAGCTCGTTCTGGTAAACTTAGCGTTCGCAATGAATACAGCACTTTCGTCACGCTGCAATGTTAAAAATGGTTTAATACAGCGCACTCTCTTCTTCTTTATAATGTGACAAGAATTAAGTAGTTTTGCTGCTCATATTCACACAAACTTCTCACAAAGCTTTATTTTTGTTCTTTTATTGGGATTCCCTGAATATATTGTTATTAGTTGTCACATCTGACAGTATTTTGTTTTTTTTATTTAATTTTTTGGGGGATTTTAAGCCTTTTTTTGCATTTAATGTTTGTATTTTTTCAAAGGCTGATCTTTGTTCAATGTTATTTTTATTTTTACTCCAGAATATTTTTGTGTGTGTTTTGTGTGTCAAGTTACCCCAACACCATTGATATCTTTTATTATTTAATCTCCAGGAGATTGTTTGTTGTTGGTATCCCTTGTTCATTTCACATTGTATATTTGAAATGTACCTGAATCCTCACAAACCAACTGTCCTTTTTGAAGTAAAACACATAGGAGAGTATAATTCAAAACAAAAATCCTTTATTAAGGGATCAGAACCAAACAAAGAGGAAGGCAACACTGGATCAACATGAGAAATTAGCGAAGCCTGGGACCCCCACGGCAGACATCAATTCTTCAACATCAAAATTGGTGGCCTGAGGAGTCCATATGTAAGGGAGGACAGTCTGGTCCAGAATTCGCAGAGATCCGGATAGCAGCAGATGACATCTGTGTCCCCAGGCTGTGGTACCACAAGAGGCTGCATTTTTTGGCCGACCAGACTGGATCCAGGGTCCTCACTTTCTGGTCTTCCTTTCACGCTTCCTTCCCGGCTGTGGCTGTGCAGTTGGAGATGTGGCAGGAGGAGGAGTAGGACCTGGAGGAGGACTGTGAGGACCTGGAGGAGAAGGAGGAGGAGGACCTGCAGGAGGAGGAGAAGGACCATCGCAAAGGTGTGTCTGAGCTGTCATTTGGCCCCTCATACCTTTGTTAAGAGCCTCCAATATGAGCGCCTCACACAAGACTTGTTGGCCCTCCTCCATCCTCTGCATTTTATAGGCAATGACGGCAGCAATGTCCTCCTCCACGGTCTGTGGTGCTCCCAGGACCTCTGTAGCCCTCCAAAAGAGTCCTCCGGTAGCCACCTCTAGGGCACTCCTCCTACTGCCACTTTCTCTTTTCAGGGGGGGTGGAGGAACCTGCAGATCAGCCAGCCGGCTCGGCCCGGCCACCTCCTGGCTGAGACTTCCCTGTGTATGAAAAAGGGACATGGTTTTAGTTGTTGCTTCATCAATCACAATCCTAAATTAGTACTCCCAACTAACATCTAGTTAACATCATTGATTGGACAAGCAGAAATATTTAGAGGAATGCTATACCTGGCTCAATCTGGGCTCCTCCACATGTGGCCTGGAAGGCCCAGGTTGGGCGTCAGAAGCCCCAGCCGGGGGGAAAGGAAGCATGGAAGGAAGACTGGAGAGGGATGGTCTGGGTTCAGTCTGGCCTGCCAGAAAATGCAGCCTGTCGTAGTACAACATCCTGGGGACATAGATGTCATCTGCTGCTCCGGATCTCTGTGAATCCAGGACTTTCTTGCGCTCCCTTACATATGTACTCCTCAGGCCACCCATGAAGATCTTTAAATAGGTGATGTCTGCCGTGGGGATCATCTGCTTCACAATTTCACACAATTGCACCAGTGCTGCCTTCCTCTTTGCTTGGTTCTTGAAATGGGGGTGTTTAATCTCCCACAGACAGGGCAGCTCCCTTAAGATATCTATGAATACTGACATGAAGTCATTGTCTTTCATTAAGATATCCATGTTCACTGCAAGACACAACACAAGACAAAGCCTAATGTCAGACAAAACTCTCCTAATCTTGTTACAATATAGGCCTCAATGTAGAAGCAGTATAGGCACAAGTTTGTCTCTTACCTTCGTTCTTACGATCGGCGCGTCCAATGCTCCTTCCTCCGCTCACAGATCGTACGTAATACGCACGCGTGTTACGCTTTATACATACTGCGCATGCGTGTAACTCCGCCCGCCCCTGACGTTCTTTCTAGTCTATTCCCCGCCCCTTTTCGTTCGGCGCAGTGGGTGAAGAGCATGATGGCGGAGTTAGAGCAGGTGTGTGCTAATTATAGCAACGAGGAGGAGGAAAGCCCGGATTCGGACACGTCCCGATCCAGAAGGAGACGTTTTAAGGCCACAAATATGTCCTTTGGGGAGATGTTGGAGATGGTCGACATCATGAGGAAGTCCGACTATGACGGGAAGTATGGGCCTTACCCCAACCCCAACATCAGAAAGGCCAAGATCATGGCGAAAGTGATCAAAAGCCTTCACAGGAATTTCGGGGTACGAAGATCGAAAGATCAGCTCAGGAAGCGATGGTCGGACCTGAAGTTAAGAGAGCCAGAGCAGTACCGAAAGATCCGGAGAGTGCTGCAAAAAAAGTAGTTGTGCTGTGTTCCTATTCTTTCTGTCTTTATTGCGTTCGTGCTGCTACATATGCTTTTATTAATTGTAACGTTTAAAAGGGCAACTTTAATGTTCATGGGCCCATTATTCGTTCGTATCAAACATTTTTCTTTCGGCCTCTAAAACACCTTTGTTTAGGCCATATGCATTTTCCCACATTTTTTTGGGGCCTACTTGGATGCCAAATATTTGTTTGTGTAGATGGGTTTGTTACTAGAATGAAATGCAAACTAGATTGTGTGTAAGGAGAGGACACATAGCAGCTGTTTTCACATCTGGACACTGGAGCACTAGTGTGGGACCCCAGAACACCATTTTTATTAGGGGGCCACACAGGTGCTCCAGTGTATACTATAGGGGGGTCTCCACCTGTGAAGCTTATACTAAACATTTAAAGTATTGCAGCTTGACAAAGGGCAATAAAAAATATACATCTTGGAACTCGGCTAAAATAGACATTTGTACCCCACTTCCAAGCAATGTTTCCTATTTCTAGTTCTGCCATCAAATATCTGTGTGCTAATTATACCATTTGTGTTTTACATAGGGGAGAAAAGACTCGGAGGACACCCCTCATCCGAGGAGACCAGAGACCCCCCACCTCTGGAAGAAGGTGAAATACCCCAAACCCAAGAAGAGCAGGAGGAAGAAGAAGATGTGGTGGAGATTGGCACCACAACAGGTGAGTGTCTGCGACCACAGGCTCAGGTAAAAGAGATGGATGGTGGCAGATTTTTGAGACCTGTTTTTTTTTTATTTCTCTCTTTTTACTGTAGGTGATCGTGATGTGAGGGATAGAGAACGTTTCACATCAGAAAGTGCCCAGATCCTGATCAGGGAGATCATGGGGTGTAATGCCGAACTGCAAAACATCCAGCAAAAAAATCAATGATGTTATTAAAAAAAATAATAACATCATTGATGTTTTGGGGCGAATTTAAAACCCCACAAAATCACTTTTTGGATTGTGGTCCAATCTTTTAAATTTTTTTGCAATGTTTTGAAAAGCCAAATTTGGAGGATGCACACAGTGTGCCAACATGTGCTATCTGCCATCACGGGAGATCAATGGACGCGTTTTGGGGGTGCAACCCCTTCCTCAATTATAAAGTTGCGTTGAGGAAGGGCTTGCTCCCCCAAAACACGTCCCTTGATCCCCCGTGATGGCAGATAGCACATGTTGACATTCGTAAATTGGTGTGCATCTTCCAAATTTGGCTTTTCCAGGGGTGATTTCCCCCCATCTGAACGCTATATCAAACCCAGTTCCTAAATACTGATGTCTGATATAGCCTTCAGGTTTTACCTAATATGAACTTTGTAAGTTCAAGTTTTTTGGCTTTCTTGTTGGTTTTAACCAGGCCTGTTTTATCTGAAATGGACATTTCTATTTTTGATAATGTTACTGCAAAAATTTTTATACAACAAACATGTTGGTTTGTTTTAAAAACCTTTGGTAAATGCACATGTGATTGTGCAGGTATAAAAAAGTTGCTTACTCAAGAATGTTTGGATTATTGTGTCAACACTACAATACAAGACTTTTGGGGTGATGTAATTGTTGTTTTCTGAGAAAATGGGGGTTATTTCCTAAGGGCAAATCCTCTTTGCACTACAAGTGCAGGTTCCGTGCAGTTGCAAGTGCACTTGTAGTGAAATGTGTTTTTGCATTTAGGAAATAACAGCCAACAGTGCTTTGTATAATAAGGTTACACAATCACGACATTTTCTGGACTCAACACATTTCTGTCAGGGTCAGCTAAAACACAAGCAGTAAATGTCCACAAAGAATTTCTTTTTTTGTTTTATTATAAAAAGGCTTCACATATTGTTTGGCATATTGATAGCCCCCCTACCCGCAAAGAACTCCAGGTAGCGTAACCGGACATCACGGGCACTCAGGGAGGGCAAGCCAGGACGGCCACTTTCAAGCGCCGTCAGTGTGGTTTGATGTAGGATTCCGGCCTCAGGCCCAACTGAGCCAGCATAGTTGGCCGAATGTTTCCTTAAAAAGTTATGGAGAACACAGCACGCCAGTATAATGTGGTTCAGTTTATACTCCGCCATATGGATGGGTGTCAGAATTGTCGGAACCTGCTGGCCAGGATTCCAAATGTGTTCTTCACCACTCTTCGGGCTCTGGCCAGCCGGTAATTAAAAACCCTCTGTTCCGGGGTGAGGGTCCTCATTGGGAATGGCCGCATCAGGTGGTCCCCCAGTGCAAACGCTTCATCAGCAACGAACACAAATGGGAGTCCTTCCACATTGTCCTCTGGAGCTGGCAAGTCCAAGCTGCCATTCTGGAGACGCCTGTAGAACTCTGTCTGGGCGATGACTCCACCATCGGACATCCGGCTATTCTTCCCCACGTCCACATACAAGAAGTCGTAATTAGCCGACACCACTGCCAACATCACTATACTATTAAACCCCTTGTAATTATAATAGTATGACCCCGAGTTGGGTGGTGGGATGATGTGGACGTGTTTCCCATCAATTGCCCCTCCGCAGTTAGGAAAGTCCCACCGCTCGGCAAAGTGGGAGGCCACAGTCTGCCATTCCTGTGGCGTGGAAGGAAACTGTTGAGGAAAAAACAATAAACATTACTATTTTTACTCTGAAACATGGCAAGCAGATTAGACACAAACATTATGGGGCAACCTCCAGATAGCATTTATTAAGGGGAATTTAACAACACCAAAGTATAAGGTACACCTATCATATTCCCCCTCCCCCCCTCTCATGGGCCATTTCTAACATTATAGGGGGTGTGTGTAAATCTTGGACAGGTAACCCTCTTCACTTCATTGAGAGATGAATGCCTAAATAATGGGTATTACTTTGAACAGACCCTCCTTAGTTACACTATTGGCAGACCACTGGACAGGTAAGAAGTGTCATAATACAAAGATATAAATACGCACTGTACACATTTGAGGACATTTGGACATTCTGCTATTTCTAAATATATATTTGATTTACTAGCAAAATTTCTATTTGCAATTTGAGAGTAAGCGCATGGTTTTTTGTTGTTGTTTTTTTACACGGACATTCTGCTATTACCTATCAAGATAATAATAGGATACCAAAAATTTAAACAGTACCATTGGAAAGTATACAGGCAGGCCCTTGCACTACATGCTTTGGGGAATTCATCCATAAATCTGAGCACTAAAGAGGTGGGTATAGTGTGTATGGGTTTGGCAAAGTCAGCAGATAGATGATTGAGGATAGAGAATTGGGATCAGCTGACTTAGCAGTTGGGGGAGGGAGGGTTACTAAAAATTATTTGGGGACACCACAAAAAAAACCTCTGCCACTCTGCCTTAATTTAAAGCTAAAATAACATTTCCAAACATTTTAGGGGGTGTTTGGGGTAAAGCACTACTATAGAGCTGATAAATACATTGTTAAGTGACTACATGAGGTGAATATAGGGCAGGAGACACCATGCTGGGGAGGTTAGTGAAGGGCAAATATGTATGAAGGACATAAAATAATAATGACATAAAAATCCAGCATGCATGATAACAAAGGGGACATTCACAACATACTACAATCATGGTAATTAGGGAATGAGGAAAGAAATACAATATATTAGCAAACATTCAATACAATAAAATGTGATATTAAAGGATAAAAATCTTACCTTCATATACTCCTTCTGCAGGACCTGGATGATGGCAGAACAGGTCTCTGGGATGATGATACCCAGAGCCTGGGGGGAGATGCCTGTCGAGAACTTGAGGTCCTGCAGGCTTCTCCCTGTGGCCAAATACCGCAGGGTAGCGACCAACCTCTGCTCCGGAGTGATGGCTTGCCTCATGCAGGTATCCTGCCTGCTGATATAGGGGGTCAGCGAAGCCAACAAACGGTGAAACACGGGGTCCGTCATCCTGAGAAAGTTCCTGAAATCATCAGGATTATTCTCACGGATCTCACGGAGCAAAAGCATATGAGAGAACTGGTCACGCTGAAGCAACCAATTCTTGGTCCATGAATTCCTCCCCACCCTGTTCATGGACTGGACTTGTGTCAAGGTCAGGACCCCAACACCAAGCCCCCGCACAGCACGAACTCTACGAGGAGTACGCATACGAAACATGGCTAGAAAACGGTCGGCTGCTCAGAACGAAGTAACAGAACGCACTGAAGAACAGCAAGGCCTGTGAAGAGCGACCTGAAAAACAGTAACGAACGAACAAGAATACAATGACTACCTAAAGTCACGCGGAACTTGCTTGCACGCACTGAAGAGCAGATACAAACCCACCACAAGCACAAACTGAACAGCAGAAAACGATCTGAAAGCCACGAGTCTGTTAAAGCGCGAATCGTCTCTCACCAAACTTTTACTAACACGAGATTAGCAAAAGGAGCCCAAAGGGTGCCGTGCTTGGTTCTGAACTGGCCTTTTCTAGTCTCATCGTACGTGGTGTTCGTGACCAGGTGGTTGGCGATCCGAAATTCCGACAACTTTGTGCGACCGTGTGTAGACAAAATAAGTTTGAGCCAACATCCGTCGGAAAAAATCCTAGGATTTTGTTGTCGGAATGTCCGAACAAAGTCCGACCGTGTGTACGCCCTATAAGAGGGGAGCAAAAGTCTTCCAAAATGGAAAAACATATGTGTGAAAAAAAATGGGCACAAAAAATTAGAAATTAGAAACTGGGCTTACTGATCAGTCCAGAAGGGGTTTAGGGGAGAACTCTCCCCGCAGATACCAGAGGAAATCAGCCAAGATCTTGGGCATCTGAGGACCAAAGACAAAGAGGTGCAAGAAAGGAAATCCTTGTGGCCTCAGGTGGGGGTGCTAGGTGGTATGGAGCGTTGCGGTGTGGAGAAAGCCTTCTTCTTCGACGCACTGGGGTCCAAATTGCTGAAGTGGCTTGGAGGTCAGTGGAGGCGGGGGAAGCTGGAGCTCTTCTTCTGGAACCGGTGGTAGTCCCAAGTTTCGAGTGAAGGCCTCGCATTCATGAAGATCCCTGATGGAGTATTGTGTGCCATCTTTGGATGCTGAGAGACGGAATGGGAAACCCCATCTGTAGGGGACTTGATGCAGTTGAAGGTGGGCCGTGATTGAACGGAGATTGCGTCTTTTCACTAGGATGATGGGGGAGAGGTCACTCAAGATTTGGATTTTGGATCCCTTGAAGTCGATGCTATTTTTGTTGCATGTGGCTGCTGTTAAAGCTTCCTTACTGTCATAATAGTGGAAACGAACTATTATGTCTCTGGGGTTGGAACCAGGAGGAAGTTTGGGAGCCAAGGATCTGTGAGCCCTATCTAGACGCCAGTCAATATCGGTATTTGTGGGGCTAGCGTAACAAAAAGATTAAGTAGATATGTCCGTAGCTCTTTATCAGTAACTGTTTCTGGGACTCCATGGATCTGCACATTCGAACAACGTTCTCTATTCTCCAAATCTTCTTGTTGAAGTTGTATTTGGGAAACAGTGTGTTTACGAAATGCATTTCTTCCTCAAGTGTATTCATATATTCTCGTCAAATTTAGTTTCCAGAGTGGCAGTACGCGCTCCGAGCTGATCAATCTCCCCCCTGAGCTCTTGAGCAATCTTCCCAACCTCTTTGGCTATATTGCGTGTAAAATCTTGTAGAAGTGTCTGCAGTTTCAGGTCTAAGACTGCTACCGTGACTGCTTCGCCAGAGTTCGCCTTCTGGTTAATATTTCCTGTGTGAAATATGCCTGGTACGGAGGCTAATAGGTCCAACCTGCGGGCCGCCGAAATCCAAGTCGGGGGATACCGGAGGATCCACAGGCCTACAGGCCGCAAGATAGCAGTGAGCTCCAGGTCTGTATAGGTGGTCGTTAGAGAAGCACCGGCAGGTCCCCGCAGATGTATTAATCGGTGAGTTCCTCTGCGGGCGCAGGCCCAGAAGTGTCTGGGTGTTCTGTCTGTCCATAATCCTGCGATCCGCGTCACTCCAGCCAGGGGATGGTGTAGGCCACGCGGGTCGTAAAGTGGCGTTGACTCCCCGTGTTGTTAATCCGGCCGCGGGTCGGATGTGGAGATGGACCCCCGCCCGGGCACTTCACCCCAGGCTGTGGCCGGGATAGGGAGCATCCGCAAAATGGTGAGTCAGTGGGGGAGGCTCTGTAGGCCTCTGTAGGCCTCAAGATGGCGGCTGTGTGGAGCGGGCCGGGGGAAGCCGCTATCAGCCGGCCGGGCCTCTCAATATTAGCTGGAATGAGGGCAGAAGTTGTCCGGGGGCCACTAGGGAAAAGTTGGTGGCTCACCCGGGATGTTTTCAGCCAGGATGTCGATGGATTGTAGCTGGAACTGTGAAGCTCTATGTCCACACATCCTCCTCAGTGCGCTGCCGGACACGCCCCCCGTGACATTTCTATACTTCACTAGCACAACATTCACTTGACCCATAACCATCTTTTCCCCACAAATTTACTTAAAACTACTTTTTTTTCTTTTAACCAATGTCACATATTTTCTTGTCAAATTAATAAATGAACACACCAAGAAAATGATTGTCTTCTCCAGTCCAACTTTACACAATTGCACAAGTCCCCCATGCACATTTTTCCCACTAGTAGTTTTAAGTTTGCCATGCACTGTGAATTCTGATTGTGCAATCGGATTAGGGATACCATTTTTTTTACGGGGAAGAGTACCGATACATTTTTTTTTTAATACTTGCTGATACCAATTACTGATACCTACCGCAACTGTTTTGTTTACACTTCAGTTGTCAGCAATGGTACAAAGCATTGAAGGTTATTTTTACAAATGAAATCTTTTTTTTTTTAATGTTGTGCTTTTTTCAGTGTGAAACATGTAAATATATGCTAAAGGTGTAAAAATATTAACGAACAAAGCAAGCAAAAAAACAGTTAAAATTATTATAGTTTATAAAATAGAAGTGAACAAATAAAAATCAGCAGGAAATAATTATTAAATGGAGAAGGAGAATAAGGAGTTAATTAAGGCTGATTAGAGTTAATAAGTGGTTAAAACAGAGGAACATTTAATTAAAAAAAATGTTTTTGTTTACTCAACAGGTTGCTTTAAACTAACTTCATCTGCAAAGGGAAGTTCATCCCTTTAATCTGTAGATGAAGAAACAGAAAGATACAAAAAGAAACACTGGGGTAAATTTAGTAGGCAAATTGATTGAGAATTTTGCAAAGTGCTGTTGCACTCTACAAGTGCAGTTGCTCCAGAACTTAGTAAATGAGGTAAAGTTTCACTTTACAAAGAATCACATGCAAGAATTAAAAAAAAAAACAGCATTTTTGCATGCACATGACTGGATGATGCAAGTCAGCAGAGCTTCTGCTCATTTTCTAAGCTCTGGAGCTACTACTCTTGCAGAGTGCAACTACACTTTGCAAAGTGCACAGCCTATTTGCCTTTAGTAAATCAACCCCAATGTTTCTTTTTACCTTTCTGTTTCAGTGGCATAGCAATGTTGTTGAAAAACATTGCCCGGCTGCTTTTTTTTGACAGCTCCAATTGAGGGGACTTTGTTTACACTTCAGCTGTCAACAGGGGAACCCCACTGACAGCTGAATGAGTAATCGGTTTTTAAGGCCCCTTAGTAATCAAATTTTTTTTTTCTCAGTTTAGCTGTCAGTGGGGGAATTTAGCTGACAGCTGAAAGAACTGAGCCTGAAAGTATCGGTTTCAGGTATCGGAGCATTTGCACGAGTACCGATACTCATACAAATGCTTAGTATCACCAGTATCGGTGCAAAGCTAGATTGAATAGTATGGTGTATGGCAAGCCATAGAATTACTTTCCAGTCCTTGAGTGTCAGTTTCTTTTTACTAGCCTCCCATGTTCTGTTTTATCACTGTCATGCCTTCAGCAAGTGTTTCTTATGCTCTTTTGTTTAATTGTTGAATATGCTAATGGTATGTAAAGTAAACTGTAATATCGCCATCTAGTGGCTCTTTTACATACTTAGTATCTGTAAATAATTTACTGAAATTAGGTAGATATTGTTGCTTAAAAGCCACCGTAGCTTCCCATAATTCCACTGGTCTATACCATGAGGTCTGAGAGACAACCCCCAGTTGCCATCTTCCTTTTTCATTCCATTTTCTCCAGAGGACTCCACACCTATTCAGCTGCAATTCTAATGTCAGCTTAACAGAAACATTGCGGTATGTTTATAACCCCTTTCCCTAGTTAGACTAGTTTGTTAGGACTGAATATTTTGTATAATGTGTATACTGATTGTACGTTATTTCCTTTATTTTAGTTTTATGCTGCGTAAACACGAGCGGACTTTCCGGCAGACTTGGTCCGGCGGACCGGACTCCGTCGGACAATTCGATCGTGTGTGAGCTCCAGCGGACTTTTTTTTCCCAAAAGTCCGACGGACCTAGAAATAAAACGTTTCAAATCTTTCCGACGGACTCGAGTCCGGTCGAAAAATCCGCTCGTCTGTATGCTAGTCCGATGGACTAAAACCGACGCTAGGGCAGCTATTGGCTACTGGCTATCAACTTCCTTATTTTAGTCCGGTCATACGTCATCACGTACAAATCCGTCGGACTTTGGTGTGATCGTGTGTAGGCAAGTCTGTTCGTTAGGAAAGTCCGTTGGAAGTCCGCTGAAAGTCTGTCGAATAGACCGTCGGACCACTCCGGTCAAAAAGTCCGCTTGTGTGTACGCGGCATTACTCTAACTTCCCTGCAATAAAAGTTGAAAAAAGGACCTTGCTCCTGCCTCAATGAGTTGTTAAGGGAGGAGAGTTAGCTGTCTGTCTAATTATACCTCAGCCACATATAGTGAGGGCAGAACAGTAAAACTGCGGCTCCAAACAGGCTTGCACATAGAAAGCCAGTAAAACGGTGGCTCTAAACAGGCTTGCACACAGAAGCCCAGTGAAACAGCAGCCTTTGACAAACTTCCACATTGCAAGACATCATGTCAGAGAAAAAGTCAGAGCCATTAGAGACAAGGTCTCAAGTCTCAGTTAGCTCCAAAAGCTCAAAGAGGTCACTGAGCAGCAACATGGTCGCTATTGCCCACGCAAAAGCAGAAGCTGCAAAAGTAAAGGCTGCCTTTGCTGAAAAAGAGATGCAAAAGAAATTAGAGAAGCTACGCATAGAAGCTGTGTTAGAGAAATTGGCTGCAGAGAAGGAAGCAGCGGCAGCAGTAGCTGAGGCAGACATCTTAGAGGAACTTGCCAACCCCACCAGTAAGAGACTCAGCAACATACTTGAAATTAAACCTGATCATCATGACAATTTGCAGGGTAATTCAGACTATGTGCTGCAACATGCTAAGCCAGATGACTGCCTGCATTCAGCTCTAAGAGCAGAGTCGACTCCTGCCGTTCACAAACCCTACATCAAACAAGAAAATTGTTAAAAAGGTAGGAATCACAGCGACAGCATTTCTGACGACCACAAATATCCACCAAGTGGTCCACACAGCAGAGCACCTCCAGACTACTCACACAAAGACCATGGTATGTTGGATTTCCTTAAAGTGGATGTAAACCCAAATATTTTTTTGTCTTAATGTAGAGTATAATATTTCCTATCATTTGAGCCCAGTCTTGCCACAAAGAGTTAATCCAGCTCTGAGCAATCCTCTTTTATTGTTCAGTGAGATAAAACTTGACAAACAGAGAAAAACTTTTTCAAATCCTTCCCCCTTGCTGTGAGTGACAGGTGATTTTCATAAGTGGGGGAAGATGGTAGTTGCGCTGTGATGAAGTGGGGGGGGGGAGCTACAAAGATGATTAAAGTGGAAAAGTGAACTAAAAAAGCAGAAACGGGCCAATGCATGAATGGATCCTACATGCTAAAAGAACATGGTGGAGATGCAGTGCAGTGCAACGTAGCTGATCAACATGACTATAATGTTATGGGCAGACAAAGCCTAATATATAAAGGTAATTGTGAAACAGTGACTGCTTGAATATAGAAAAGCAAAAATGCATATACTAACACAAATAGGATGAATAATGACACAATGCAAAAAAAATATATAATGCAAGAAAAATATATGTGCGCTAATGCCCCATTAACAAAAACGTGCCAAATCCTTGTGAACTACAAGTGACAAATCCCTAGGGCAAACATGAATATTAGTTCTATTATCCAGTCCAAAAAACAAAAACTCGTGATGAGAAACACAAAACAATTATAATCGTGAAGGGAAGGGGGATCTTCAGTGAGGACACCTCCGTGTTTGTAAGCCGCTTACCTTACAGCTGTAAGGTGTACAGCCTGTGTTGCAAATGACCCGCAGGTGTAGACGTTCCATGTATAAGGTAGTGACAATGATGAACATGCCAAAGCGAAATATAAAAAATAAAAAATATACAGCATGTAAAATAACTTGCGACGACCACAGTGGAGGGGGGGGCAAGACACACACAGGGGGAGGTTGCACTCACTTTCATGAAGTGAGTGTGGGCATCAATCCACGAGCACCAAGCTCGTATGCCTCCAGGAGTATCACCAATCTGGAATCTGTCCCTGTGCCTGGAAACTGGAATATGTCCCCGTGCCTCTCTCCTCAGTGTTCGTCAGGTAGAGTAGTGATGTACAGTGTGAGGGGGGAAAGAGACGCACATATCGTGTTCCCATATAAAAGGTATATTTATTTAATAAAACAAGTCCAATCAACTTACATTTAAAACAATGCTGCAGTATGTAGTAACTACGAGCGCCGAGCTTGTCTCCTGTTGTTTGTCTGTGGCAGCGTCCCGTGCTCCAATCCTAAGGCATATCGTCACGTGACTTCTTCAGAGGCTTTATGCAGATCTGATGCGTCTCGTTGAAATTGGTCTCTCTCTCTCCCTCTCCCCCTCTCTCCCTCTCTCCCCCCTCCCCCTCCTTAGAACTTGTCCTATATTGTCTGCACGTGTTCAGAGCTTTTAGGGTCTATGTGACAGCCTCTATCCAAAAACGGACTGTCTCTATGTATTGCTGACAGGGTCAGTCCTTGTGAGTGCTTATGTTCTGAAAGATATAGTTACCTCCAATACCTTTTATGTGCTCTCTCCATAAGGAGTTTCCTGGGCTTTCTGACATCAAGCACCTGTTGCCCAGCTTTGTAAGCCCATCAGCTGGTCTTGGGATCATACTTCCAGCAGGTTTTAATAGGTGGACATCCAAGGCTCTGTGAATGCAGCCTTCAGTCGCAAGGTTTTTTTTAACTACACTTTGAGTTGGGTCTTATGCCCCGTATACACGGTTGGATTTTCTGATGGAAAATGTTAGATGGGAGCTTGTTGTTGGAAATTCCAACCGTGTGTAGGCTCCTTTGGACATTTTCCATCGGAATTTCCGTCACACAAAATTTGAGATGTGGATCTCAAATTTTCCGACAACAAAATCCGTTGTCGTAAATTTTGATTGTGTGTACACGATTCCGACGCACAAAGTTCCACGCATGCTCAGAATCAAGCAAAAGAGCCGCACTGGCTATTGAACTTCATTTTTCTCGGCTCATCATATGTGTTGTACGTCACTGCGTTCTTGACGTTCGGAATTTCCGTCAAGATTTGTGTGACCGTGTGTATGCAAGACAAGTTTGAGCCAACATCCGTTGGAAAAAATCCATGGATTTTGTTGTCGGAATGTCCGATCGTGTGTACACGGCATTAGACTGGATGGCTGCCTGGACAGGCTGTGCTTAGGATGGATTGCTCCAGCCTGCATCTTGTAGTTAGACCAGAGCTTCAGTAATTAAGACAGCTTGTTCAGGTGTCTGGTGTCCCGGGTTGTTTCCTGGGGGGCTATTTAAACAGAGCGGGTAGCCCATAGGGGTCTGCTGAGGAAGAGGAAAGCTCCTTGAAACAAAACGTGTCCTTTAAACCTGAACTCATCACTATCCACCAGCCATTGACACTAGGAACAAGGAAACGACGGCACTACACATGCCCTGCTGGGCTGTCAGAGCCATTTCCCTATTAACAGTCAGTGGCACAGAGATCTGGACTTTGTGCCTGCTTCAGCTCATCATCCATCCATCCAGCTGCACTCTTTCAGGACTGTGCCTCCACCACAGGCTCACCCTCTCCTGGGACTCCCATATACAGTATCTCACAAAAGTGAGTACACCCCTCACATTTTTGTAAATATTTTATTATATATTTTCATGCGACAAAGAAATGACACTTTGCTATAATGTACAGTAGTGAGTGTACAGCTTGTATAACAGTGTAAATTTTCTGTCCCCTCAATATAACTCAACACACAGCCATTAACATCTAAACTGCTGGCAACAAAAGTGAGTACACCCTAAGTGAAAATGTCCAAATTGGGCCCAAAGTGTCAATATTTTGTGTGGCCACCATTATTTTCCAGGACTGCCTTAACACTCTTGGGCATGGAGTTCACCAGGGCTTCACAGGTTGCCACTGGAGTCCTCTTCCACTCCTCCATGACTTAATGGAGCTGGTGGATGTTAGAGACTTTGCACTCCTCCACCTCCTGTTTGAGGATGCCCCACAAATGCTCAGTAGGGTTTACGTCTGCAGACATGCTTGGCCAGTCCATCACCCTTACCCTCAGCTTCTTTAGCAAAGCAGTGGTCGTCTTGGAGGTGTGTTTGGGCTCCTTATCATGTTGGAATACTGCACTGCGGCCCAGTCTCCGAAAGGGAGGGGATCATGCTCTGCTTCAGTATGTCACAGTACATGTTGGCATTCATAGTTCCCTCAGTGAACTGTAGCTCCCCAGTGCCAGCAGCACTCATGCAGCCCCAGACCATGACACCCCTCACCACCATGCTTGACTGTAGGCAAGACACACTTGTCTTTATACTCCTCACCTGGTTGCCACCACACATGCTTGACACCATCTAAACCAAATAAGTTTATCTTGGTATCAACAGGCCACAGGACATGGTTCTAAAAATCAATGTCCTTAGTCTGCTTGTCTTCAGCAAACTGTTTGCGGGCTTTCTTGTGCATCATCTTTAGAAGAGGCTTCCTTCTGGGGCGACAGCCATGCAGACCAATGTGATGCAGTGTGTGATGTATGGTCTGAGCACTGACAGGCTGACCCCCCACCCCTTCAACCTCTGCAGCAATGCTGGCAGCACTCATACGTCTATTGCCCAAACACAACCTCTGGATATGACGCTGAGCACGTGCACTCAACTTCTTTGGTCAACCATGGCGAGGCCTGTTCTTAGTGGAACCTGTCCTGTTAAACTGCTGTATGGTCTTGGCCACTGTGCTGTAGCTCAGTTTCAGGGTCTTGGCAAACTTCTTATAGCCTAGGCCATCTTTATGTAAAACAACAATTCTTTTTTTCAGAGTTCTTTGCCATGAGGTGCCATGTTGAGCTTCCAGTGACCAGTATGAGAGAGTGAGAGCGATAACACCAAATTTAACCCATCTGCTCCCTATTCACACCTGAGACCTTGTAACACTATGGAGTAACATGATACTGGGGAGGGAAAATGGCTAATTGGGTCCAATTTGGACATTTTCCCTTAGGGGTGTACTGTGCCAGTGGTTTAGACATTAATGGCTGTATGTTGAGTTATTTTAAAGGGACAGCATATTTACATGGTTATACAAGCTGTACACTCACTACTTTACATTGTAGCAAAGTGTCATTTCTTCAGTGTTGTCACATGAAAAGATATGATAAAATATTTACAAAAATGTGAGGGGTGTACTCACTTTTGTGAGATACTGTATATACTGTATGTGTGTTTTTTATACTTTTGTGAGTATTCATTTTTAACTTTTCTTTGAGATTAAACCTTGTTGGAACTTACTACATCAGAGTGGTCACGTTGTCTCCCTCCCTTCCCCTCTCATTGTATGAATTGTTAGACCTGTTGGCACTGTTCTGTTTGCCTTGTTATTGCCCACTCCTCTGTTTCTTTGCTTTGAAATGTCCCAGGGCCCATGAATATCCAGCTCATGTTCTGTACTGTACAATTAGGATAAAAGGAAGTTTGACTTACCTGTAAATTCCATATCATGGAGTACAGTGTAGAATAAAGGCCACTCTCTCATTTTTCCTGTGTTACTCTGCAATGCTTGCAAAAAAACTGAGGACTCATGAAGTCGGGTGGGGTTTTAGGAGTATGTCTAATGCCGCGTACACACGGTCGGACTTTCCGGCATACTTGGTCCGGCGGACCAGAGTGTGCCGGACAATCCGCCCGTGTGTGGGCGGCGGCGGACTTTTCCGGCGGACTTCTTCCCAAAAGCCCGCCGGACCTAGATTTGAAGAAAGTTTCAAATCTTTCCGTCGGACTGAAAGTCCGCTCGTGTGTGTGCTGGTCCGACGGAAAGCCCGCTCGTGTGTAGGCTGGTCCGACAGACCAAATGCGACACGAGGGCAGGGTATTGCATTTCGCACTCGCTGCAATAGGAAAAACAAATCTTCCTATTGCGGCGAGCGCGGGGCATACCAGGCCCTTAGGTCTGGTATGGATTATAAAGGGGAACCCCTACGCCGAAAAAACGGCGTGGGGCCCCCCCTAAAATCCATACCAGACCCCGATCCGAGCACGCAGCCTGGCCGGTCAGGAAAGGGGGTGGGGACGAGCGAGCGCCCCCCCCCTCCTGAACCGTACCAGGCCGCATGCCCTCAACATGGGGGGTGGGTGCTTTGGGGGAGGGGGCGCCCTGCGCCCCCCCCCCAAAGCACCTTGTCCCCATGTTGATGAGGACAAGGGCCTCTTCCCGACAACCCTGGCCGTTGGTTGTCGGGGTCTGCGGGCGGGGGCTTATCGGAATCTGGGAGCCCCCTTTAATAAGGGGGCCCCCAGATCCCGGCCCCCCACCCTATGTAAATGAGTATGGGGTACATGGTACCCCTACCCATTTACCTAGGAAAAAAGTGTAAGTAATAAAACACACCACACAGGTTTTTAAAATATTTTATTAAACAGCTCCGGGGGGGGGATCTTCCTCCGGCTTCGGGGGTCTTCTTCCGGCTTCGGGGGTCCCTCCGCTTCATCTTCTCCCGGCGTTCGGTTGGTTCTTCTCCGCTCTCCGGCCTCTTCTCCCGGTGTCGCAGGTCTTCGGCCGGCCCCTCCACTATCTTCATGTAGCTCTATTGCTAGCGGAGGTCCAGACTTCTTGGCTTCTTGGCTTCTCTTCTCTTCTCTTCTCTTCCCCCAGATGTTGACACGACGCTCTCTCCGGCTGGACTGGTCTCTGAGGGCTGCGTTGTGACTTATATAGGCGGAGACCCCGCCCCCATATGATGTCACAGTCCTTGGGCATGCTGGGACTGTGACGTTTTAGGGGGCGTGGTCCCCCAAAGCACCCACCCCCCATGTTGAGGGCATGCGGCCTGGTACGGTTCAGGAGGGGGGGGGGCGCTCGCTCGTCCCCACCCCCTTTCCTGACCGGCCAGGCTGCGTGCTCGGATCGGGGTCTGGTATGGATTTTAGGGGGGGCCCCACGCCGTTTTTTCGGCGTAGGGGTTCCCCTTTATAATCCATACCAGACCTAAGGGCCTGGTATGCCCCGCGACGGGGCTCGCAAGGTGTCAATCTAGCCGATAAAAGCGGCAAGATTGACATCCTTTTCTAGTCCCGTCGCACCTGAGTCACGTTCAAAATGAACGGACTTGTCCGTGTGTGGGCAAGTCCGTTCATTCTGAAAGTCCGCCGGAACTCCGGCGAAAGTCCGTCGGAAAGACGGGCGGACTTAGCCCGCCGGAAAATCCCGGCGTGTGTGGGCAAGTCCGTTCGTTTTAAAGTCCGGCGCACCTGGCGGACAAAGTCCGTCGGAAAGTGTGCCGGACCAAGTAGGATAGAAAGTCCGACCGTGTGTACGCGGCATTAGGGGCATGCCATGCAAAGCTTTTGCCATTGTCTAATAACTTGAAATTAGCTGCCTATAGTCCAGGGTCTCTGAATGTCCAGCTATTGTTCTGTAATGTACTCTAAGATATGAAATTTCAGAGCAAGTAAAAATGTATTTGTGTTAAACATACAGTACAAGACACAGGGGTGGGTTATAGGCTCATGCATTCAGGTAATTGGACACTGGCAAAGCTGTTAAAGACCTATCACCTGGGTGCCTTCCCTATAGCCCTACCCCACTCTGTGAGTCCTCATTTTTTTTGCTAGTGTCCCAATGTGATGGACCTCTTCTCCCTTACAGAGAAATCACTCTTAGCTTTACTACTTTATTATTTCATCTTTGGATTCTTAAAGGGGTTGTAAACCCTCATGTTTTTTCACCTTAATACATCCTATGCATTAAGGTGAAAAAACTTCTGACACTGACCAGCCCCCCTGCCCCGTTTTACTCACCTGAGCCCATTCGTTCCCACGGCGGAGACGCACTCTACCTCTCTGCCCATTGTCTAGGTTCTTGATTGGATAGATTTATAGCAATGCAGCCATTGGCTCCTGCTGCTGTCAATCAAATCCAATGACGCGGGTGCCGGGGGATGAGACCGAGTCCGGCATTCTGTGTCTATGGATGTAAAACCCGGACTTGGG
This sequence comes from Lithobates clamitans, assembly GCA_037952925.1. Taxonomy (NCBI): domain Eukaryota; kingdom Metazoa; phylum Chordata; class Amphibia; order Anura; family Ranidae; genus Lithobates; species Lithobates clamitans. The sequence continues at coordinate 410,476 of JBBGZY010001522.1, forward strand.
AGTGTGCCCACATGGTAACCCTAAGAGAGAGCTTCTCCTAGGGGGTTTACCGATACGGGGAGGAGCTGATAGCGCCGCCGGGGGACCCCAGAAGAGGTGGATCTAGGCCACTTTGTGCAAAATGAACTGCACAGTGGAGGTAAGTATGACATGTTTGTTATTAAAAAAATAAAAAAACAAGGGTTTACAACTCCTTTTGATCAACTCTTCACTGTGTTCTAATCTGGTGCAACTTTAGTAAAACCATGAGAGCTATACCCGGACCCCACACTTTGGAGATGGCCTGTAATGTTGCTTCGGACACTGGATTCTGCACAAGCACTTACCTTGGCACTTTGTGCAACATGTGTAGTCAGCTTCAGGAAGCTTTACTGTTCCAGGGCTGTGGTCCATCCTTATTATTATTATTATTATTATTATACAGGATTTATATAGCGCCAACAGTTTACGCAGCGCTTTACAACATTAGGGCAGACAGTACAATACAATTTGATACAGGAGGAATCAGAGGGCCCTGCTCGTTAGAGCTTACAATCTAGGAGGGAGGGTCAAGTTATACAAAAGGGTAATAGCTGTGAGGGATGAGCTAATGGAGAAAATAGTGCAGTTGTTAGATGGAGGCAGGATAGGCTTCTCTGAAGTGGAAAGTTTTCAGGGATCGCCTAAAAGTGGATAAATTTGGAGACAGTCTGACAGATTGGGGTAGGGAATTCCAGAGGATGGGCGAGGCTCAGGAGAAGTCCTGGAGGCAGATATGGGAGGAGGTAATGAGGGAGCTAGAGAGCCGGAGGTCTTGGGAGGAACGGAGAGGGCGATTAGGTTGGTATTTTGAGACTAGGCTAGTGATGTAGCTGGGGGCAGAGTTGTGGATGGCTTTGTAACTTATTGTTAGTATTTTGAATTTCATTCGTTGGGCGACTGGCAGCCAATGGAGGGATTGGCAGAGAGGGGTAGCAGACACTGAGCAGTTTGTAAGGTGGATGAGTCTGGCAGCAGCATTCATGATGGACTGAAGGGGGGATAGTCTATTTAAAGGTAAGCCAATGATGAGGGAGTTGCAGTAGTCGAGTGAGAGATAACCAGGAAGTGAATCAGGAGCTTTGTGGTTTCATTGGTTAGAAAGGGACGTAGTTTAGAGATGTTGCGGAGGTTGAGATGGCAACCTTCGGAAAGTGATTGGATGTGGGGCCCAGACCCTGAAGACCCATTCGAGGGTATGTCCATCATGACGGCTAAAGCATGGAATCTATAGAGGGTCCAGTGTTGTAGACAGGTAAGACAGGGTCACCCTGTATCTCTGAGCAATACTGTAAAAACTAAGTTTGAAATGTATTCACATTATAGTATAAACTTTTCAAATGTTGCCCTAAAATGCAACCACTTAGAGCTCAGTCTTAGATTGTTAACAAGTTGTTACATCATACCATGGGTTGCACCAGTGGTGAAGCGTCCATAAGGGAGCAAGGGCGCTGCCCCCTCTCTCTAGCCACCCCCCTCTGTGTACTATGGATAGATTCATGCATAGCATAGTGGTGATGGTAACAAAGGGAGGGGGGAAGGGGTTAACAAGGGTAGATAGGACTGCATGTAGATATCAGTATGTCAGAGTATGTAATGTAATAAGTAAATAGTGGTATCTATGTGTTGGCCATGAAATAAGTGACAAAGTAGGGTGAGAATATAGGAATGTAAAGAAAAAGGCGAGTGTGGGGAGAACATGTGAGGAAAGAAGGGGATGGGCAGACTAGTAGGGAATGGGAAAAAAAAAAAAAAACCCAGGGGAAAGAAAGAACGGGAAGGAGGGGGGGATGGTTAAGGGGAGAATGGGAAAAAAGATTAGGGAGTGAAGGAAAAAAGCTTAAGAGGAAAAGATCTAGGGGGAAAAAAAAAAAAAAGAGGAGACAGATTGGTGAAGTGTGAGGATTAAGGATGAGCTCCGGCGTGTTCGCATGCTGCACGTGCCGATCCCGCCAGGACGTCGGCACGGCGCAGCGCTAATCACAGGCAGTGAGACATTTCATAATGTGCGGCTGCAGAGCTCTGGAAATGTCTCACTGCCTGTGATTAGCGCTGCGCCGTGCCGACTTCCTGGCGGGATCGGCACGTGCAGCATGCGAACACGCCGGAGCTCATCCTTAGTGAGGATAGTGCAGGTGGGGTGATGCATGTGAGTGGAAGGGAAGCATGGGGGTGGGGAAATGGGAAGGTGCAGTGCAAGGGGCCAAATAAAACAATCAAAAAGCAGTGAAAGCAAAAACATCAGCAAAAAAACACAATCCAACCGTGTGTATGTGAGAGATGGGTGTGTGTGATGGTGTACTGAAAAATGCATAGGTGCTGGAAAAGGGGTGATGAGGTGTCAAGATGGGAAGAAAATGGGACAGAGGTGAGACAAAGAAACACACAAGGTGAAGTGCAATAAAGGTGAACGTGTATTGAGGGTGGGTAGAATTGGATGTAAATTGTACAAAATGGTATAACTAGTCACAGTGGGAAGGAATGACGTGAAAGAGACCCACAATACAGGGTATGTCACGTCAGGTCCAACTCATCAATGTGTTCAGATACTGGTGATTACCTGTCTCCAGAGTATAGGTCAGTTGGTCAGTCTGATGAAACAGTAGGAACTAAATGCAGATCCCCCAGTCTGCTTGGTCATTATAAATGAAGTGCTGGCCACTGATTGGGCTGCAGGTGCACGCAGGCTGCCCCCACCCCCCCTCCTCCTCCAGCAGGGATTAACACTCCACATGTGGCTCCCCCGGCGTTCAGGAAGATGGATATCCCGGCACAGCCGTCACATCCGCCGTAATAGCGTGATGTCGTGATGTCACGCGCACGCATACAGCATCGCGTGCCCGCAACGCCACGGCATCCGGATGTGATCCGGAACGCCGCTGGCAGGAAATGATACACCCGAGGGTGCAGAAAGGAGGCACGGACCCTTTAATTGTGCCCCCCCTCTTTTCCTGCCAGGAAGAGACGCAACGACGAAGCCCCCATCCCCAGGACAGGTGCACGGTCCATGGAACCCACATCGGGCTCCGGAAGGGGGAGAGGCGGGGGAACAACACAATGCAGACAATATGTAAAAGGATTATAAGAAACCTAAAAATTTATAAATTGCATTCTAGTGTACAAAGATCTAGAAAGCTGTGGGTGGTTGGAATGCATTTGAGGCAGCCATGGGCTACCTCCATTGGATTTAACAAAAAAGGTACATGTGATGCCCCAGATGGTAGAGGTTGTCCTTACAGCAGAATGAAAATACTAGCCAATGTATTGTAAACATGTTGAGTGCGCCTGAGGGGGCACACTAAAGTGTCCAGTATTATGATAGATTAGTGAAAACAGGGGAGAATGACAGATAATTTCATCCGATCTCGCCTGTTCTAAAATATTAGCGTGTAATTACATGAGGATAGTCCAATCATCACCTATACATTTACATTGGCTCATCCTGTAAACAATGTAACACAATACTTATTCAGTAGAAACAGTCACAATAAAAGTATTACAAGAAATGCACAATTCAACCAGAATCATCCCACAGCTCATATCTTAACTCGAGTGTCAAAAAGTAGGGGGAGGGGTGTTTAGCCACCCAATATTCGAGAAAAGGGGAGAGACACATACTGAGAAGATATAGAGTGCTGCACACCCCGATTAATGTCAAAAAGAAAAAGAAGATATCCCCCATGGGGCTTTAAAGCAGCAAAAAATTATGAAAATAATAAGTTGTTACTTGAAAGGGTTTTTTAATTAATGGGACTTAACCGTAATGGTTAAAATAAGAGCTGTGCTACAGGAGATAACACAAATAAAGCTGGCACAAGTTTATACAATGATCAAGCGCTATAATAGGGTGATAAATCTGACGCGTTTCGACCCCGTTGGGTCATCTTCAGAGGATTGAGGCGCTGTGACAAAATTTACGTATTAGAGTTCATGGATGTGACCATAAAAATATAATATAATATATATATATGTTTAACAGTATAATTACCAATCACATTGTGTTTGAGCAGTTTCTCCTGAGCTTATAATTCTCCGACGTCTTCCCCACCGGGTCCCGATAGGGGTCCCCGGCCGTCCACCATGTCAGCAGGGGAAAAGAGGGGTTTACTCGTCCATGCGTGTCTTACAAGGAGTCACACCAAGTGGATATTTCCCAAAACTGGGGAGGAGCGTGGGGGCAAGCGAGCGACACCTGCAGCCAAAGCATCAAATAACAGACAACTGTACCATCAGTGCGTTCTGTTTAGCACGGATAGAGATATATGTATCATGTGTCACTTTTTGAAAAAGAGGATAACTCTGTTTATAATTTATTTAATATTTGTTTGATGTTGTCTGTACTTATTGGGGTCAGCGATGTATGAATATTCCCATAGTGGTGATGGTAACAAAGGGGGGGGGGAGGGGTTAACAAGGGTAGATAGGACTGCATGTAGATATCAGTATGTCAGAGTATGTAATGTAATAAGTAAATAGTGGTATCTATGTGTTGGCCGTGAAATAAGTGACAAAGTAGGGTGAGAATATAGGAATGTAAAGACCCAACGGGGTCGAAACGCGTCAAGATTATCACCCTATTATAGCGCTTGATCGTTGTATAAACTTGTGCCAGCTTCATTTGTGTTATCTCCTGTAGCACAGCTCTTATTTTAACCATTACGGTTAAGTCCCATTAATTAAAAAACCCTTTCAAGTAACAACTTATTATTTTCATAATTTTTTGCTGCTTTAAAGCCCCATGGGGGATATCTTCTTTTTCTTTTTGACATTAATCGGGGTGTGCAGCACTCTATATCTTCTTAGTATGTGTCTCTCCCCTATTTTTGTACAGTGTGTATTCATGATTTTGTATTATGACACTTCTTACCTGTCCAGTGGGCTGCCAATAGTGTAGGTAAGGAGGGGCTGGCCAAAGTAACACACATTACTTATGCATTCAGCTCTCAATGAAGTGGAGATGGTTACCTGTCCAAAACATCCCCCACCCCTAAAATTTATACAATGGACCACCAGAGGGTGTGAGGAATCTGATAAGTGAACCTTAAACTTTTGTCTTTAAATACTCATTTCAGGAAATGTTCTACTTATGTTGGCCAAGAATGTTTGTGTCTAATCTGCTTGCAATGTTTATGTGCAAAAGTACTAATTTTTTTTTTTCTTGTTTGACTCCACAGTTTCCTTCAAACCCACAGGAATGGCAGACTGATGGGAAGCACATCCACATCGTTCCACCCCCCACCACGGGGTCATACTATTATAATTATAAGGGGTATAATAGTATTGTGTTGTTGACGGTGGTGTTGGCGACTTACGAGTTACTGTATGTGGACGTGGGGAAAAATGGCCGGATGTCATATGGTGGAGTCATCTCCCAGATAGAGTTCTTTAGACGGCTCCAGAATGGCAGCTTGAAGTTGCCACCTCCTGAAGATAATGTGGCGAGACTCACATTCGTCTTCGTCACAGATGAAGCTTTTGCACTGGGGGACCATCTTCTGCGGCCATTCCCGATGAGGAACCTCACCCCAGACCAGAGGGTTTTTAATTACTGGCTGGTCAAAGCCAGAAGAGTGGTGGAAAATTCCTTTGGAATAATGGCCAGCCGGTTCCGCCTATTTCTCACAGCTATCAACATGGCGGAATATAAAATCAATCACATCGTTCTTGCATGCTGCATATTACATACTGTAACTTTTAACTCTGACAGCTCTTGAACCTGGCCATCCTGGCTTGCCCCCCCCAAAGCATCCGGGAAGTTCACCAAAAGTATCTAGAGTACTTTGCAGGTAGGGGGGCCATTGATATGCCAGAGAATCTATAAACGTGTTTAAAATAATTTTTTTCTTTTTTTTTTTTCATATTTCATTTGATTTACTGCTTGTGTTTCTTTTCTGTCTCCTAGGTTCTTCAATGGCCTTTCATTTTTGGCCATTTTCTTCAATAGTGCAAACAGCGGTGCAGTGGGTAGCACTCTCACCTAGCAGTAAGAAGGGTCACTGGTTCGAATCCCGACCACGACACTACCTGCCTGGAGTTTGCATGTTCTCCCTGTGCCTGCGTGGGTTTCCTCCGGGTACTCCGGTTTCCTCCCACACTCCAAAGACATGCTGGTAGGTTAATTGGATCCTGTCTAAATTGGCCCTAGTATAGGTATGAATGTGAGTTAGGGACCTTAGATTGTAAGCTCCTTGAGGGTATAGGGACTGATGTGAATGTATAATATATATATATATATATATATATATATATATATATATATATATATATATATATATATAAAGCGCTGCGTAAATTGACGGCGCTATATAAGTACCTGAAATAAATAAAATAAAATAAAATAAAATAAATTTGATACAAAAGGTGACCATGTCTTCTGCTGCTATTATGTTTCGGGCCTGCTACACACACACCTTGTTTTTGTTGTTAATGTATGTAATGCATTAATGATAAAAATAATCATCCTTTTCAACTCCATGAATTAATTGCTTGTAGTCCCTAAAATGGCCTGATTGGGTCAAATTTTAGAGCACTGTGGGTTTTTTTTACTAAAGGCAAATCCACTTTGCACTACAAGTGCACTGAAAGTGCACTAAAAAAGTGCACTTGTAGTGCAAAGTGGATTTGCCTTAAATAACCCCCATTGCCACTGTAACTACACCAACTTACTTCAAAAACTGGTATTGAGCATTGAAAGAAGAAGCCACACATTGCTGAATATAAAACATTTTATCAAAGCACATTCACTTTTGTAACATTTATGTTTAACAGTAGATATAGCCTTTTTTGGCTAAACAGGCATGTTTAAAACCATAACATGCACAACTCAGGAACTTACAAAGTTCAACTTTGATAACGTGAAGGCAATATGAGACATTAGTATGTCAAAACTGTGTTGATTTTGCCTTCATCAGATGTAAAAGCCAAATTTTTAAGATGCACACAAATTGAGAGTCAAAATGTGGATTTCCCTCCTGATCCCATGCTTAATGTCAACATGTGCTAGCTCCCATCATGGGGGATCAATGGGCGAGTTTCGGGGGGTGCAACCCCTTCCTCTCATCTACTTTAGTTGCAAGGAAGGGGTTGTACCCACAAAACGCGTACATTGATATCTCATGGTGGCAGATAGCACGTTGACACACTGTGTGCATCTACAAAACTTGGCTTTCAAATTTCTTAAAAATGTTTTAAAAAATATAAAATACAACGAGCAACTTTACAATTTTTGTTATTTTTAGATTCTGCCTAAAACATCAATGATGTTGGTCATTTTTTTTGGACATCATTGATGTTTTGCTTAACCATCTCTAAATCCTGATTGCACACCATGATCTCACCGATGAGGATCTGTGCACTTGCACTATTGAAATGAGTTTCTTCTTCCACAACATCCACATCACCAAAAATAAAAAAACACAATGTATTATAAATATGCAGGCATACATCTATTACCTATATCTATACATCTATTTACAAAGCCATCTATAACTCTGCCCCCAGCTACATCACTAACCTAGTCCCAAAATACCAACCAAGCCGCTCTCTTCGGTCATCCCAAGACCTCTTGCTCTCTAGCTCCCTTGTCACCTCCTCCCATGCTCGCCTCCAGGATTTCTCCAGAGCTTCTCCCATCCTTTGGAATTCCCTACCCCAATCTGTCCGACTGTCCCCTAATCTATCCATCTTTAGGTGATTCCTGAAAACCCTTCTCTTCAAAGAAGCTTATCCTGCTTCTAACTAACACTGTTTTACTTCCTCCATCAGCTCACCCCCCCTCAGCTATTACCTTTTGTAGCAATTGAACCTTCCTTTTTAGATTGTAAGCTCTGAGGAGCAGAGCCCTCTGATTCCTCTTGTACCAAATTGTAATGTAACTGTAATTTCTGCCCTCATGTTGTAAAGCGCTGCGCAAACTGTTGGCGCTATATAAAATCTGTATAATAATAATATAATAATAATTACCTGAAGCTGTGGTCTCAGACACTGACCTGTTGTGGTCACTATTTCGCCCACTTCATGAACCTCTCCTTTCACATCTTCATGGTGTGTAGGGATTCCCCCTTCTTCATGAGTAGTGGGGTTCGTGGTGTCCTCAGATGTCCCAATTCTTTTCTCCCCTATGTGAATAAAAAAAAGGTATACTTAGCACACAGATATTTGAGGCAAGAAATAGGAATATGAAACATTGCTTGGAAGTGTCTGTTTTAGCAGTTCTGGGCACCAGTCCTCAGGAGGGACGTACTGGAAATGGAGCGAGTACAAAGAAGGGCAACAAAGCTAATAGAGGGTCTGGAGGATCTTAGTTATGAGGAAAGGTTGCGAGCACTGAACTTATTCTCTCTGGAGAAGAGACGCTTGAGAGGGGATATGATTTCAATTTACAAATACTGTACTGGTGACCCCACAATAGGGATAAAACTTTTTCGCAGAAGAGAGTTTAATAAGACTCGTGGCCACTCATTACAATTAGAAGAAAAGAGGTTTAACCTTAAACTACGTAGAGGGTTCTTTACTGTAAGAGCGGCAAGGATGTGGAATTCCCTTCCACAGGCGGTGGTCTCAGCGGGGAGCATTGATAATTTCAAGAAGCTATTAGATAATCACCTGAATGACCGCAATATACAGGGATATGTAATGTAATACTGACACATAATCACACACATAGGTTGGACTTGATGGACTTGTGTCTTTTTTCAACCTCACCTACTATGTAACTATGTAACTATGAGTTCCAAGCTGAAAACATGTTTTTTCCCTCTCTAAAGCTGAAATACTTACCTTTTTTCTTATTAAAGTTTCACACATGGAGAGACCCCTAGTATTCACTGGAGCACCTGTGTAGGACACCCTAAAAAGGGTGTTTTGGTGTCCCACACTAGTGCTCCTGCGTCCAGATGTGTAAACAGCTGCTGAGTGTCCTCTCCTTACACTGAATCTAGTTTGCATTTCATTCTAGTTACAAACCCATCTAGAAAACAATGTACTAAGCTTCTTTTAATATAAATAGGCATGAACAAATGTAGTTAACCTGCATCTGCCAAAAACATTGTATTAGTGGGCGAACGAACGATGTTTACTACGAATGATTACTGTGCCCACAAACCTCAAACTTGCCATTTTAAACTGTACAACAGTAAAGAAAAGCACATGGAGCAGCACAAAAGTAATTATAATAATAGGAACACATGACAAATACTTACTTTTTTGCAGCACTTTCTTGATCCTTCTGTACTGATCTTGCTCCCTCAATTTCAGGTCTGACCAGCGTTTCCTCAATTGATCCTTGGATCATCGTACCCCAAAATTCCTGTGCAGACTTCTCACAACTTTAGTCATGATCTTGGGCTTTCTCACATTTGGGTTGCTGTACGGTCCATGCTTCCCATCATAGTCGGCCCTCTTCAACATGTCCACCATCTCCACCATCTCTACAGAGGATATATTTGAGGCCTTATATCTCCTCCTGGATACGGAACTGCCTTACTCCAAGCATTCGTTGTCCTCCTCGTTGCTGTTCTCTGCATGCACCTGCTCTGTCTCCGCCATGTGTTCTCCCACTGCGCCAAAAGAGAAGGGGCGGGGAATGCACTAGAAAGAAGCTCAGGGGCGGAGTTTCACGCATGCACAGTGTATATAAAGCATAACACACGTGCGTCGTATGTACCATCTGTGAGCGGAGAACGGAGTAGCATAAGCACCGATCGTGCAAACAAAGGTACAATTTTAATTTGGGGCATCAGTGGTTAGTGGCCTATACTGCTTTAGAGATTGAGGCCTATGTTGGGACAAGCTTTGGAGAGTCTAGCCAGACATTAGGGTTTGTCTTGTGTTGTGTCTTGCAGAGAAAATTGATAACTTTACTGACCCAGACTTCCTGCCAAACTTCATAGACATGTACAGGGAGCTGCCATGTCTCTGGCAAGTCAAACACCAAGAATACTCCAACAAGCTAAAGAGGAAGATAGTGCTGAAGAATCTGTTGGACTTGGTAAAGCCGGTGACTCCCACGGCAGACATCACCTATTTGAAGGCCAAAATTGGTGTCCTGAGAGGCACATAAAATAGGGAGCACAAAAAGGTCCAGGATTCCATGAGATCAGGAGCAGCAGCATGACGTTTATGTCCCCTGGCTGTGGTACTATGACAGACTGCGTTATTTTTCAGACCAGAGTGAACCCAGGCCATCACTATCTACACTTCCTTCCACACTTCCTTCCACATCAGATGAGGCTTCAGAAGTCCAACCTGGGCCTTCTACCCAGGAAGAAGATGTGGAGGAGCCCAGCTTGAGCCAGGTATAGCATTGTTCAACATATTTCTTGTCAAAAATTTAATGATGTTAACTAGATGTTATTATTGATCACTGATTTCTGATTTAACAAAGTGGTTTACATATAAATAGACAATAGTAGCCAAAAATGATTGGAACAAGAATGAAAAATGCTGGGTTCAGAATGATAGTCTTTTCTATTTATTAACATTCAATTTGCAACAGTCATGAGCTCAAAATTGTGTGTGATTGATGACCAAAATACTAAAACTATGTCCCATTTTCATACACAGGAAAGTCTCAGCCAGGAGGAGGCCGTGGAAAGTGGCAGCCAGGAGGTGGCCGTGGAAAGTGGCAGCCAGGAGGTGGCCATGCCCAGCAGCCTGACCGAATCCCAGGTTCCTCCCCTCTGCCTTCCAACAAAAAGGACCAGGAAGGCGAAGAACCTGGAGTAATCAGTGACTGTTTTGATTCGGCGGGCTACTGCGGTCCTCACAACAACCCCTGGTGGCCCTGAGTCATATGGCTGTCTGACAGCCAGTAAACTGGAACAAATAGATGTGGGCCAACGTTTCATCTGTGGGGAGATAATACTTCAGGCCCTAAACAAGGGGATGAGGGACCAACTCACATCTAAAACCCACCTGTGTGAGTTGGACCATATTACTCCTCCACCACCTCCAGCAACACCTCCAACAACACAGCCACCCAACCCACGACAGCAGCCTGGAAGGAAGCGTGGAAGGAAGTGTTGAGAGCGATGGCCTGGGTTTGGTGTGATCTGGCAAAAGACGCAGGCTGTATTAAGACCATAGCCTGGGTACATATATGTCATCTGCTGCTGCTCCCGATCTCTTGGACCCCTGGACCATATTGTGCTCCCTATTAAATAGACTCCTCAGGTTACCAATTTGGCCTGTCAAATAATTGATGTCTGCCCTGGGGTACAAAGGCTTCACCAATTCCAACTGTTTCTCCAACGTTGCCTTCCTCTTTATTTTGTTAGGACCCCTAATAAATTTTAAATTTTTGTTTGGTCAAATACTTGGCTATGTGTTTTACTTCAAAAAGGACAGTTTGTTTGTGAGTAGGCAGGTATTTCATTATTTTAAAAATACAATGTCAAATTCACAAGGGACACCAACACCAACCAACCTATTTGAGGTAAAAAAAAATACAAGATAACAATAGAGTTGTAACTTGACACATAAAACGACAAAAAAATATTAAGGAGATCACTAGAAAAAAAAAAAAATATTCTGGTGATCTGGAGAAATTTTTCAAAAAAAAAAAGGAGATCACTAGAAAAAATAAAAAAAGATTATTCTGGAGATCTTGATAAAAAAAACCTACAAAAAAACCTACAAAAACAAAGATTATTCATAAGATCACGAGAAATACTAAAAAATCAGTTTGTCAGAACTCTGTGTGAATATCAGCAGCAAAGCAACTTCATTATTCTAGCAATATAAAGAAGAAGAGAATGCTCTGCATTGAAAGATTTAAAAATTTGCTGCGTGACGAATGTGCTATCTCCATTGTGAATGCTTGTTTTACAAGACCGAGCGCTTCTGTCTCATACTTGTTTCTGAGCATGCGTGGACTTTTGTGCGTCGGCCTTGTGTACACACGATCGGATTTTCCTTTGTTGTCAGAAAATTTGAGAACCTGTTCTCAAACATTTGTGTGCGGAAATTCCGCAAGCAAATGTTCGATGGAGCATACACACGGTCGGACTTTACAACAACTAGCTCACATCAAACATTTCCGGTTGGATATTCCGATCGTGTGTACGGGGCACAAGACTATATCAGAAACCTTAAGACAGGTCAGCTTTAAGTCATCAGCTGTCATTTTATGATTAAGTAGTTCCTGTTCCATTCCCACCTCAATACAGCCCTTTGAAGTGATATCACCCACATAGTTATTTGTCACTTATTCCTTTAGGGCTATTTAACATAACAGATTACAATACCAGGTGGCCAGAGAATTTAAAGGCTGGTTTATAATGTAATGTCTGTAATGGCCTGGACAACACTCAACCCCAGAGTGACACTGTGTCCCTGAACTGAGGGAACTAACACTTGGACCCCTATCAAAAGTTCACAATAATGTTCATGAAGGTAAAAATAATTTTAGGCCTCATATTTCCATTACATTTACCCCTGAAGTTAATTCTTGAACTTATGCCCTCCCTCAATGATTTTGTACCCACCCGTGACAGCCCAGAGGGCCACTTTTGTAGAAGAAAATTATCAGCTAAGGTACTGGTACCGTTACTTAAGTAATTAAAGATACAGTGAGGGAAAAAGTATTTGATCCCCTGCTGATTTTGTACATTTTCCCACTGACAAAGAAATGATCAGTCTATAATTTTAATGGTATTTTAACAGTGAGAGACAGAATAACAACAAAAAAAATCCAGAAAAACACAATTCAAAAAAGTTATAAATTGATTTGCATTTTGATGAGTGAAATAGGTATTTGACCCCTTCACAAAACATGACTTAGTACTTGGTCGCAAAACCCTTGTTGATAATCACAGAGGTCAGACATTTTTTGTAGTTGACCACCAGGTTTGCACATATCAGCTGGGAATGAAGATGGCCAAAAAGTTAGAGGGGTTTTTAAACTAGACAATGGGGGGGAGGGTCCAGAGGTAGAGATAGTCAGCGCGGAACATATTCCAGAGGGTAGTATTGGGGGCATTAGTGGTAGGTTGGCCAAAGCACATAGACCCAAGGTAAGTATAGTAGCAAGTCCTATTTGCAACCTCGGAACACCCAATAAGAGGATAATATGCGAGCAGTCTAAACTACGTGGCATGTTCACCAATGTCAGGAGGCACCAATGGGTGAACTAGAGATACTATTGTACAAGGAGGATTTGAATTTTGTGGGAATTTCAGAGACCTGGTTCAAATGCTCTCATGATTGGCTGGCAAACATTCAAGGGTATACCCTTTATTGCAAGAATAGAGAAAAAAAAGGGGGAGGGGTATGCCTATATATCAAGAATAATGTACAAGTGAATGTGAGAAATGACATCACTAAGTGAGCTAAGGAGGAGGTGGAATCCTTATGGGTAGAGCTCCAAAGGGATGAAGCTAAGGGAAAAATAATACTGGGAGTATGCTATTGGCCCCTCTAACCTGATTGAGGAATGAGAGACAGATCTTCTATCACAATTTGGATTAGCAGCAAGGATGGTAAGTGTTATCATAATGGGGGATTTTAATTATCCAGACACAGACTGGGCGGAGGGAACTGCGCATTCATCAAAGGCTCACCAGCCTTTGTCTTGCAGAACAATTTTATGGGTCAGATGGTAGACGCATCAACTAGAAATAAAGCATTACTGGATCTACTGATTACCAACAATAAAGACCTGATCACTGATGTGGAAATACGGGGCAATTTAGGTAACAGCAATCACAGGTCAATTGACTTTAGTATAAATCACACAAATAGGAAATATAAGGGGAATAGAAAGACACTTAATTTCAAAAGTGCCAACTTCCCTAAACTACAAACCTTGCTAGAAGGCATAAATTGGGATAAAATCTTAGAAACAAAGAACACTGGGGAGAGATGGTTTGCTTTAATAGCATATTAAATAAGGGCATTAGCCAATGCATCCCATTGGGTAATAAATTTAAAAGAGCGAACAAAAGTCCTGGATGGCTTTACTCCAACGTAAAAATGCATATAAAAGCAAAGGAGAAGGCCTTCAAAAAATACAGGGTTGAGGGATCAACATCAGCTTTCAAACTTTCTAAAGAATGCAACAAGAAATGTAAGGGTGCAATAAGGACGGCTAAGATAGAACATGAACGATACATAGCGGAGGAGAGCAAAAAAAATCCCAAGAAATTCTTTAAGTATGTAAACAGTTAAAAAGGGAGGACAGACCATATTGGCCCCATAAAGAATGAGGAAGGACATCTGGTTACAAAGGATGAGGAGATGACAAAGGTATTGAATTTATTCTTCTCAGTCTTCATGAGGGAAACGGGGGGCTTCAGTAAACACAACTGCAGTGTTTAGCCTTATGACACATCACAGGAAGCACCTCCATGGTTAACAGAGGACAGAATTAAAATTAGACTTGGCAAACTTAACAGTAATAAATCACCGGGATCAGATGGCTTGCACCCGAGGGTAATTAGGGAACTCAGTCAAGTAATTGCCAGACCATTGTTCCTACTTTTTACTGACAGTTTACTGACTTGAATGGTACCAGCTGATTGGAGAAAAGCCAATGTAGCGCCAATATTTAAAAGGGGCCCAAAATACATCCATGGGAATTACAGACCAGTTAGCCTAACATCAATAGTATGTAAACTCTTGCAGGAGATGATAATGGACTATATATAAGATTTTAGTAATGAGAATGGTATCATTAGCAGTAATCAGCATGGATTCATGAAGAATCATTCTTGCCAAACCAATCCATTAACCTTTTATGAGGAAGTGAGTTGCCATCTAGATAAAGGAAGGCCCGTAGACGTGGTGTATCTGGATTTTGCAAAAGCATTTGACACAGTTCCCCATGAACGTTTACTGTACAAAATAAGGTCCATTGGCATGGACCATAGGGTGAGTACATGGATTGAAAACTGGCTACAAGGGCCAGTTCAGAGGGTGGTGATAAATGGGGAGTACTCGGAATGGTCAGGGGTGGGTAGTGGGGTCCCCCAGGGTTCTGTGCTCGGACCAATCCTGTTTAATTTGTTCATAAACAACCTGGAGGATGGGTAAACAGTTCAATCTCTGTATTTGCGGACGATACTAAGCTAAGTAGGGCAATAACTTCTCCACAGGATGTGAAAACCTTGCAAAAAGATCTGAACAAATTAATGGGGTAGGCAACTACATGGCAAATGAGGTTCAATGTAGAAAAATTTAAAATAATGCATTTGGGAGGCAAAAATATGAATGCAATCTATACACTGGGGGGAGAACCTCTGGGGAAATCTAGGATGGAAAAGGACCTGGGAGTCCTAGTAGATGATAGGCTCAGCAATGACATGCAATGCCAAGCTGCTACTAACAAAGCAAACAGAATATTGGCATGCATTAAAAAGGGGATTAATTTCAGAGATAAAATGATAATTCTCCCGCTCTACAAGACTCTGGTCCAGCCGCACCTAGTGTATTCTGTCCAGTTCTGGGCACCAGTCCTCAGGAAGGATGTACTGGAAATGGAGCAAGTACAAAGAAGGGCAACAAAGCTAATAAAGGGTCTGGAGGATATTAGTTATGAGGAAAGGTTGTGAGCACTGAACTTATTCTCTCTGGAGAAGAGACGCTTGAGAGGGGATATGATTTCAACTTACAAATACCATACTGGTGACCCCACAATAGGGATAAAACTTTTTCGCAAAAGGGAGTTTAACAAAACTCGTGGCCACTCATTAAAATTAGAAGAAAAGAGGTTTAATCTTAAACTACGTAGAGGGTTCTTTACTGTAAGAGCGGCAAGGATGTGGAATTCCCTTCCACAGGCGGTGGTCTCAGCGGGGGGCATTGATAGTTTCAAGAAACTATTAGATAAGCACCTGAACGACCGCAACATACAGGGATATACAATGTAATACTGCCATATAATCACACACATAGGATGGACTTGTGTCTTTTTTCAACCTCACCTACTATGTAACTATGTAACATCTCAGGAGGGATTTTGTCCCAATCTTCTTTGCAGATCCTCTCCAAGTCATCAAGGTTTTGAGGCTGACGTTTGGTAACTCGAACCTTCAGCCCCCTCCACATATTTTCTATGGGATTAAGGTCTGGAGACTGATTAGGCCACTCCAGGACCTTAATGTGCTTTTGGGTCATTGTCATGCTGGAATACCCATCCATAACCCATTTTCAATGCCCTAGCTGAGGGAAGGAGGTCCTCACCCAAGATTTGACAGTACATAGCCCCATCCATAGTCCCTTTGATGTGATGAGGTCATCAAAGGGAAACTCCCACGATGCATAATGTTTCCATGTTTGACAGTGGGGATGGTGTTCTTGGTGTCATTGCTCCTCCTCCAAAAACGGTGAGTCGAGTTGATGCCAAAGAACTTGATTTTGGTCTCATCTGCCCACAACACTTTCAACCAATTCTCCTGAGAATCATTCAGATGTTTATTAGCAAACT
The DNA here is from genome assembly GCA_037952925.1 of Lithobates clamitans. NCBI lineage: Eukaryota > Metazoa > Chordata > Amphibia > Anura > Ranidae > Lithobates > Lithobates clamitans. The sequence goes on from JBBGZY010001522.1 coordinate 426,917, forward strand.
TCAGACGGGCCTGTACATGTGCTTTCTTGAGCAGGGGGACCTTGCGGGCACTGCAGGATTTCAGTCCTTCGCTGCGCAGTGTGTTACCAATTGTTTTCTTGGTCCCAGCTGCCTTGAGATCATTGACAGATTCTCCAATGTAGTTCTGGGCTGATTCCTCACCATGCTCATGATCATTGAAACTCCACAAGGTGAGATCTTGCATGAAGCCCCAGACCGAAGGAGAATGACAGTTATTTTGTGTTTCTACCATTTGCAAATCGCACCAACTGTTGTCACCCTCTCACCAAGCTGCTTGGCGATGGTCTTGTAGCCCATTCCAGCCTTGTGTAGGTCTGCAATCTTGTCCCTGACATCCTTGGACAGCTCTTTGGTCTTGGCCATGAAGGAGAGATTGGAATCTGATTGATAGCTTTTGTGGACAGGTGTCTTTTTTTACAGGTAACAAGTGTCAGATCACCTTGAGGCTAGGTGACAGATGCACTCAGTAGGAGTCAGAAGTGCACCACTAGGTAGTGGACCCTAGGTCTGACTGCTGTGGATTGAACCCTGGGAGGTTCAGGAAGCAGGTCTACTGGATCACTGACACAGAACCCACTGGGAGCTAGAGCATAGATTCCCCAGGGCGCGGAGTCTAAGAGCCAGCAGGTGTTCACCAGAGCCTCCAGTGGTGAGGGTGGACTGCGCTGCAGTCTGGCTCCAGGTCGCAGCCCCCAGGGTCTCACAGCTCACGCTCATGGTAGACTACAGGAGAAAAGGAAGGAGGCAGCAGGCTAGAACAACAAGGAAAGTAAGGGACAAGCCAAGGTCTGGGCCACAAGCAGACAAGAACAACAGAGTTCATGCCAAGGTTCAGGGTCACAGGCAAACAGGGATGGTCAGGGACACGCCAAAGGTCAGGGTCACGAGCAGACAGGAATAGTTAAGAACAGGCCAAAGTCGGTAACTGGAATCAGACGTAGGAAACACAGCAAGTACACACGAAAGCTAACACACAATGGTTGATCAGCACTGCTGGCTTGCATTGCACAGGTTAATATAGGGTTCCCTGATAGGGCCTGGGGTGGGGCCATGCTTAAAGGAGAGGTTATAAAACCAGTCAGGTGAGAGGCAGCTGGTCTTTAGAGATGAACACATGGAGACAGGTAAGCTGACAGAGAAACTCTATTGCATAACCATGACAACAAGCTGAGATTAAGAGCACTCCCTTTAAGAGAGTGCTCCTAATCTCAGCTTGTTACCTGTATAGAGGACACCTGGGAGCGAGATATCTTGTTGATTGATAGGCAATCAAATACTTATTTCACTCATTAAAATGCAAATCATTTTATAACATTTTTTGAAATGCGTTTGTCTGGATATTTTTGTTGTTATTCTGTCTCTCACTGATAAAATAAACCTACCATTAAAATTATAGACTGATCATTTGTTTGTCAGTGGGCAAACATACAAAATCAACAGGGGATCAAATACTTTTTTTCCCCTTCACTGTAAGAATATGAAATAAAGAAAAAAGAAAAGAGAAAGAAGAGTAAAAAAACAAGCAAAAAATAAAAAGGGTACAGTTTTAATGCTGCTTCAACCAAGATCTTTTATCACACACATTTCACTCTAAGTTGTTAAAAAGCATTGAATCTGTATTCATTAAAAAAAAAAAAAAACAATACATAACTGTCTTGAAAAATTATTGTAAAATGCCTTAAAAAGAAAACTGCAGCTGTTGCAGCAGTAACCTAGCAAAAAACTCCTCTCCCACATTAGTGATCAACAGGTGAACAGGATCACTGTCACTATAAATTTGCAAATCAGGTCAAAAAATATTAAAAAAGGAGAGTATAAAACAACTGTTACCTAAAAAAAACCTGTTAGAATTGAGTTAAACCTGACTGTACTTTATTATTCCAATTTAGAGGCTTCTCCCTAAAACAAAACAAAAATCTAAATTATAACTTCTTTTTCCTCTAACTTTATATTCTTTTAGGGTCCTCTTTCAAATTTGCATGCTATAAAATAGCAGTCTCTTAATAGTTACCCAAACCAATACAGCAACAGGGTGGAGTTTAGGAAAGCTGGGGCCCTAGGCCTGTACCTGAATAAACTTTCCTATTAGAAAACCTTAGCATCTTCCTCTAATTCATAGGATACTTTTCATTTCAGGATATCACCCAAATTGTCTGCTCTCCAGGTCCCCTTTTACCTCCTCCCATGCTCACCATCAGGACTGCTCCAGAACCTCTGAAACTCCCTACCCCAGTATGTCCAGACAGCTCCTAGCCTGCCCACTACTAGGTGATCCTTAAAAACTAATTTATTCAGGGAGTCTACTCTGCCTAAAAACCATACCTCAGCCAGCTCCATCAGATCATCCTCCCCCACAGCTATTACCCTTTTGTACCACCACTTCCCTTTAGATTGTAACACACTGCACAAACTGTTGGTGCTATCTAAATCCTGTTGCTACAAAACAACCAAACTTTTAACTCCGCCCCCAAATCCCAAAAGAAGTTTCTGTAGGTGTATGGGAGTCTCAGGTTTGATATCAAGCCTTTTCTGTGAGATAATTGGGAAACGTCTCGGTGTTCCTGCTTTATCCATGCCAAGGACAAGAGAAGATGTACAATAGACTTCTCCCCGCTGAGTACAATTTAACCTGATGCTGAATACAGTGCATCACTAAACATTTTATATCAGAACCAGAACCCTGGTCTCAAGTATTTTTAATTTTGTTTAGAACAGGTTGGGACAATACCTCGGCTTCCATTAGACATGACCTTTTCTTGTGCCTGCTGTTTCATGATTCTGTTCTGTTACCCTTGACATAGAACAACACCTTCCTTTCTCCAGAACCTATTAGTATCAATCATCTGAGATTGTCCAGATGTCAGGGCTGGGCTCAGCCTATCCTTCTCTGAGCTGGCCGCTCAGCTGTCGGCTAATTGCCAGCTCCCATCTCTCTCCACAGGTACCCAGCTGTTGTTGATTCTGCTCATCAGTCCTGCCTACTTAAAGTCGTCCAGCTCACTTGATCTCTGCCTTCGCCTTTGTCAACATCACAGAGACTTTCTCCTGCGTTCCTGTTGAAGACTTGCTTGGCTGATGTTCCTTCTGGCTCCTGATCCTGCTTGCTGTACTACTACGTTTATCTCTAGCTCTCTGGCATTTGCTTGGCTGACTACCCGATCCGGTCACTGAACTCTGGCTTGTTTTGACTACGCTTACTCTGTTTACCTTATTATTATTATTATTATTATTATTATTAAACAAGTGTGATTTAACTATACTTCTGTCTTGGTCTGATTCATGGTTCCTGATAGTAGGCAAAGACCATGAATTCAGAAGATACAGTCAATCCACTTGTTGGTAATATTTTTTCCAGATTGGATGAGCAAGATCACCACATGGATCAGTTTGCCATAGTGTTACAAAGGCTCCTGAGTCGCACGGCTCACCTGGAAACTCCCACTGTGGCTGCTCCGGTACAACCTTTGCAGGCCGTCTCTATGCAGGCACCCGCCTTGAGTATTACCTCTATAAGAGGTAGGTCTGGTTCCGCTCCGCTTCCCCATCGATTTAGGGGCGATCCAGTTCAATGCAGAGGGTTTCTCAATCAAGTTGAGATTTACTTTGAGATGCTGCCCCAGGCGTTTCCCATGGACAGAAGCAAAGTAGGTTTCATGATATCTTTGCTTTCTGAGAGCCTTGGCCTGGGCAAACCCTCTATGGGAGATCTTTCGCTTACATGGGCTACCCAAGGTGATTGTCTTGGACAGGGGTAGTCAGTTTGTCTCCCGGTTTTGGCGAGCATTTTGTGCACAGTTGGGAATTCAGCTTGCTTTCTCCTCTGCGTGTCACCCGCAGTCTAATGGGGCCGCAGAACGAGCCAATCAGTCCTTGAAGCAATTCTTACGTTGCTTTAATTCTGAGCATCATAACAACTTGTCAGACCTATTACCATGGCAGAGTTTGCTCAAAAAAGTGCCTTGAATTCTGCTTCCTGATTGTCCCTGTTGGTGAATTATGGTTTCCAACCTTCCATGTTGCCTGACTCGTTAGTTCCTCAGAGTATTCCTGCGTTAGAGGAGCATCTCCGTGGTCTTCCTTCCACTTGGGCACAAATTCAGGAGGCTTTGCAACATGCTAACGATAGGTACAGACTCCATGATGACCGCAGACACCTGCCTGCACCTTCCTACCAGGTTGGGAACAGAGTCTGGCTGTCATCTCGCAACCTCCGACTTCATGTTCCTTCTTTGCAGTTCGCACCTCGGTTTATTGGGCCTTTCCGTATCATTCGCAGGATTAACCCAGTGGCTTACGCCTTGGACCTTCCTCCTAGTATGCGCATCTCAAATGTGTTTCATGTCTCTTTATTGAAACCTTTGGTCTGCAATCGCTTTACCACCTCGGTGCCATGTCCTCACCCTATACAGGTTGAGGACCATGAGGAGTATGAAGTACAATCCATTGTTGACTCCCGTAGGTTCCATGGGCGCATACAGTACCTGGTGCATTGGAAGGGGTATGGTCCGGAGGAACGATCTTGGTTCTCATCCTTGGACGTACATGCCCCTTTACTCCTCCCTGATTTCCATAGATGTTTTTCCCTCAAGCCCGGTGGTCCTCTGAGTGGGAGGGGTCGTTGAGGAGGGGGTACTGTCAAGGCTGGGCTCAGCCCTTCCTTCTCTAAGCTGGCCGCTCAGATGTCAGCTAATTGCCAGCTCCCATCTCTCTCCACAGTTACTCAGCTGTTGTTGATTCTGCTCATCAGTCCTGCCTACATAAAGCCGTCCAGCTCACTTGATCTCTGCCTTCGCCTTTGTCAACATCACAGAGACTTTCTTCTGCGTTCCTATTGAAGACTTGCTCGGCTGACGTTCCTTTCTTGCTCCTGATCCTGCTTGCTGTACTACTACGTTTATCTCTGGCTCTCTGACATTTGCTTGGCTGACTACCCGATCCGGTTACTGAACTCTGGCTTGTTTTGACTATGCTTACTCTGTTTACCTTATTATTATTATTAAACAAGTGTGATTTAACTATACCTCTGTCTCAGTCTGATTCATGGTTCCTGATACCAGGCTCAGGATTCCCATCGTGTATGGATGCATTCTTTACCTTAATATTTTGGAATGGGACCCAGGATCTAGGCTGTTCATACTTATTACATCTAGGTCACGTCCCAAAACATGCTGGGTACACTTCAAAATCATGTCTTGTTGTCGTCCTATATGGATTTTGTTTCACTACCTTTCCAGCACAGGATAAACAGAATCGAGCAATGTGACCAGATAGTCCACATACATAGCATTTTATCTTTTCTAAAGTGGTACAACATCTTTTAACCACTTGCCAAGCAGCCCACGCCGATATATGTCGGCAAAGTGGCACAAGTGCGCAAAACAACGTACCCATACGTCGCTGCGTCATCCGCGGCTAGCGGGCGCGCGCTGCGTGCCCGCGGGTCCCACGAACTTGATCTCCATCAGACAGCGATCTCTGTCATGTTCTAGTGAGCCCATCCCCCCTACAGTTAGAACATGCTGAGGGAACACAGTTAACCCTTTGATCGCCCCCTAGTGTTTAACCACTTCCCTGCCAGTGTTATTTACACAGTAATCAGTGCATTTTTATAGCACTGATAAGTGTAAGGCTGACTGCAGGTCAGCCTGTTATTGTAGGAGGAGTCAGGCTGCATAAAGCCTGCCCTCCTTCTTCTCCTTCCTATGGTCGTAGGATCTCGTGTCGACAGGTCACTTCCGGGTTAGGGCAGGTCACGGCAGATCACTTCCTGTTTGTGGCTTGCAGGGCGGCAGCATGGTCGGCTGCAAGGTTTTCTGTTTGGATCTCTCTCCCGGTGGTCGTGGCAGGTCTCGGCAGCGTTACCATGCGGCAGGGTCTTGTGTGCTGCGGGCGCAGGGATAGGGGTAGTATTCTTCCATCCGTTTTCACTTTACTCCGGTCAGCTTGGGGTTCAGATAGCACCATGTGTTGGGGTTGCAGGTTGGGGGGAGTGTGTTTGGGGGTTTTCAGGAGATGATGGCAGAGTCTCATATGTCACGATGTCCCGCCTCTGTCATTAGCACTGCATAGCACGTTTGTATTCCTGGAATACAGGTAAGCAATCCAATGAAACTTTTTTTTTTCTAGCAGGGACCCATGTTTGCACAGTTGTAATAGTGTAGGTCATTGCATTTAGTCTTTGGTATTTGGGTCTGCTGTCACCACTGTTAGGTTACAGCATAGGTATGAATGGGCAGGGTCTCCTCTCTCCCTAGCCTCATGGTGATTTCCCCCCCCCCCCCTCAGCTTCGTGTGATGGGTTCCCCCCCCCCCCTCAGCTTCGTGTGATGGGTTCCCCCCCTCCTGAGCGCCACATAGTGGGTCGTGTCCCTCCCCGTGGTCTATAGTGTGGGTCTTCAGGGGTTAATTCAGGCTGTGGGGTTGTCATGACACTTGCTCATTGCCGGTCATCTCATGATATTCTGTGGGGGTCCTTTGGGGGCATGCAAATTTCCATTTCTCATGTAATTTTCGGTTTTCCATGTATGTTATGATTTTATGCGTTTTACAGTTTCTCATGGAATGCTGGTTCTCATGTATTTTACGGTTTGCATGCGATCTACGATTTCTCCTTCATTTTACGATTTTTATTTTCATGCAATTTACGTTTCTCATGCATTTTACGGTTGTCATGCGATTTATGATTTCTCATTTATTTTACGGTTTTTCATGCAATTCACGGTTTCGCATGCATTTTACGGTTTTCATGCAATTTGCGATTTCTTATTCATTTTACTTTTTTTTTTTTTCATGCAATTTACGGTTGCTCATGCATATTAGTTTCGTATGCAATTTACAGTTGTTCATGCTTGTTACGGTTTCTCGTGCTTTTTTACAGTTTCTCATGTGATTACGGTTTTTTATGCATTTTACGGTTGCCCGTGCATTTTACGGGTTCTCATGCAATTTTTTTCAGTTTCTCATGCTATTATGTTTTTCATGCGATTTTCAGTGTTCTCAGGCAATTTTACAGTGTTCTCATGCATTTACGGTTGTCATATGATTTCTCATTTATTTTACGGTTTCGCATGCATTTTACGGTTTTCATGCGATTTGCGATTTCTTATTCATTTTACGGTTTTTCATGCAATTTACGGTTGCTCATGCATATTAGTTTCGTATGCAATTTACGGTTTTTCATGCTTGTTACGGTTTCTCATGTGATTACAGTTTTTCATGCATTTTACGGTTGCCCGTGCAATTTTTTTACAGTTTCTCATACTATTACGTTTTTCATGCGATTTTACAGTGTTCTCATGCAATTTTTGCGGTTGTCATGCGATTTATGATTTCTCATTTATTTTACGGTTTTTCATGCAATTCACGGTTTCGCATGCATTTTACGGTTTTCATTCGATTTGCGATTTCTTATTCATTTTACGGTTTTCATGCAATTTACGGTTGCTCATGCATATTAGTTTCGTATGCAATTTACGTTTTTTTCATGCTTTTTTACAGTTTCTCATGTGATTATGGTTTTTATGCATTTTACAGTTGCCAGTGCAATTTACAGTTTTCTCATGCAATTACGTTTCATGCAAGTTTTTCAGTGTTCTCATGCAAGTTTTTCAGTGTTCTCATGCAAGTTTTTCAGTGTTCTCATGCAATTTGTTACTTCTTATGCCTATTCATGTTTTTTTCCTATTTTCTTTGTTTCATATATTCCTCATGTTTTTCCATGCTTCTCGTTTTTCCGTGCTTCTCGTTTTTTCCGTGCTTTTCTTGTTTTCCCGTGCTTTTCTCGTTTTCCTGTGCTTTTCTTATTTTTCCTGTGCTTTTCTCGTTTTCCTGTGCTTTTCTCGTTTTCCTGTGCTTTTCTCGTTTTCCCCGTGCTTTTCTCGTTTTCCCCGTGCTTCTCTCGTTTCCCCGTGCTTCTCTCGTTTCCCCGTGCTTCTCTCGTTTTCTCGTGCTTCTCTCGTTTTCTCGTGCTTCTCTCGTTTCCCCGTGCTTCTCTCGTTTCCCCATGTCTCTTACGTTCATGTCATATGTTTTATGTCACAGCCTTTCGTTCGCTGCATTACCGTTAGCTAGTGCTCACATTCAGGGTCTGTCACGTTTACAGATCCGTACAGGCTGAGGTTTCGTTTTTAATTGATTGTTGTCCCACAATCTTCTCGCCTGTTTCACCATTACACCTTTACTACTACCCACCACGGTCTGTGGGTACTTTAGCCCTGAGTGTTTATTTTTAATTTTCCTGTCTTGGCGTGGCAGGTTGCTCGGGCTCGCTCACTGCATACAGTAGGGGGGTGTCGTCATTAGGTTCATTTTTTACGCTCTTGGTCTTGTCATTTCTGCACTCACATCTTCATACTTGTCAGGTTTTAGGGGTGTTATGTTTTGGGCTGGTTATTTGTAATGTTATCTGATTGTTTTCATACAGCTGAATTGTTTCATGTTCTACCACTGCAGATTACCCGTCACGTCTATGGGTTTAACAGATTGAGGTGATCGTTTTTAATTGGCTTGTTCGGTGGCAAGTCTTCTCATCTGTTCTTACGTTGCTTATGTATTTCGTACAAACTTACGTTTCTCATGCAGTTCACGTTTCTCATGCAAATTACGTTTCTTATGCAAATTACGTTTCTCATGTAATTTATGTGTTCTCATGTTATTTACGTTCCTCATGTTATTTACATTTTCATGCTATTTACGTTCCTCATGCAATTTTATGTTTTTCATATAATTTTATGCTTCTCATGATATTTGTTTTTTCTATGTTAAACTCACTTTTATGTTTCTCTCGTTTTTTCCAGGTTTCTCATGTTTTCCCAAGGTTACTCTCGTTCTCATGTTCATCCCACGTTCATTAATTCACGTTCTCATGCTACTGGTATTTCGCAAGTAGTTTACGGTTTCTGGCAGCCTCGGTTTTTAGGCTGCTCACTTTTCGTAAGCTCGCACTATACATGGGTTTCGTTCCTTCACGTAGCTTTCGTTCCTGGTGCAGGTTTTCTCAGTATGCTCATGTTTCTCTCGTAGTTCATGTTGCTGTCCCAGTGGTGTGTCACTTACACAAAAATAGGTTACCCAGGGGACTGTGGTTCCTCCTTATCCATGCACACGACCTTTTGTTGCCTAGCTACTCTTGGCTAGGGTTGGCAAAGCATGGAACTATTGGTTAGTCAGCCATGGCAGCTCCAGCAGCTTTTACGGGCTCAGGTGTTTTTGTGGGTTCTGAATTTTCTCAGTCCCTAGGCCAGTATCAGCAGGCTTCCTACTTGGTTCGGTTTTTGCCTCTTTTAACTCATATCGGCACAGCAGTGTCGGGGCGTATCTGATTGGGACTCAGCGTTTCATGTCGTTAGTAGACCCGGACAGGTTTTCTTTATTTGCTGTGCATTCTATTAAAGCCATCCTCAGGGTTCCTGAAAGTAGCCCTCCTGCTGTGATCAGCAGACTTCTCATCATGGGTCATATTTTCCGTATCTTATCTATCACATTCCCATGGTCTCCTTCGTGTTGGGTACTAGCTCGGTGCTCAAGGCAGGCCTATACCCGGGGTTGGGTCATAAGGGACAGGAGCAGTTCTGCATATTTGTGCCTGGGACTTCAGCCGTATTGGGTAAGTGCAGGTCGTCTTGTTCTCTGGGTTGGCCCAGAGCCATTTTAGAGATACCACAAGCGGTTGGTAATTCGTAGATTATACGTAATTTCAGTGGGCTATAATTTGGCTTCATATTCATCCTACTGGTCATTTTTGCCTCTTTTTAGGCATACTGACCATTTGACCAGGGCACAACTCAGGTCTATGTTCTTTGTTGCTTTTTGTTCCTTTGTACACTATCCACAGATTGACTCCGAGTACAAGTGTAAGGCTGACTGCAGGTCAGCCTGTTATTGTAGGAGGAGTCAGGCTGCATAAAGCCTGCCCTCCTTCTTCTCCTTCCTATGGTCGTAGGATCTCGTGTCCCACCCACCCATTCCCTTTTTTTCTTTTCTTTTTTCTTTTTATTTCAATTCATACTTGGGTATGCCCCCTTTTAGGCATACTGACCATTTGACCAGGGCACAACTCAGGTCTATGTTCTTTGTTGCTTTTTGTTCCTTTTGTACACTATCCACAGATTGACTCCGAGTACAACTTTAGAAATGCCAATGGTCCAAAAATAGTGTAAAAAGTGTCCAATCTATCCTCCGCAATGTCATAGTCACGATAATAATCGGAGATCGCCGTCATTACTAATAAAAAAATATTTTAAAAAATGCCATAAATCTATCCCCTATTTTGTAGACGCGAAGACCTTTAGCGCAAACCAATCATTATACGCTTATTGTTATTGTTGTAGAAGAATACATATTGGCCTAAACTGTGAAAGAAATTAGTTTTTTTTATATTTTTTGGAGATATTTATTATAGCAAAAAGTAAAAAATATTGCTTTTTTTTCAAAATTGACACTTTTTTTGTTTAAAGCGCAAAAAATAAAAACTGCAGAAGTGATCAAATACCACCAAAAGAAAGCTCTATTTGTGGGAAAAAAAGTACATCAATTTTGTTTGGGTACAACGTCGCACGACCGTGCAATTGTCAGTTTAATTAACGCAGTGCTGTGTCACAAAAAAGGGCTTGTTCAGGAAGGGGGTAAATCCTTCCGCGGGTGAAGTGGTTAACAAAGGGCTTTGTTTTAGACTGAGAATGTTCAATGGCTACAACTGAATTAGTAGCTTTTTCTGGATGCTTACAAGATGAAGAGGGCAATTTAGAAAGAGCTCTTACCTTCCAGTGATTTATTCATATTGCTACAAGCACTAGGTGTGGATGATGTCCCATTGAAATCAGAAATACCCAAATCAGCCGTTCTAATATCTATTCTATCTGGAAAATTAGCAAGCTACTCCTTGCAGCTGATAGATAATCATTCTACTTCACTTTCTGCATTCTTGTCTTGTGTTCTCTAGTACTAGTTACTGGTGGTTAGCCTCACAATTTGACATAGAAACTTACATACATGTTTAACAGACCAAGGCATACAAATGACAAGGGGTAGCCAGATCTATTGTGTTACCAACCTCAATGGTTTACCTAGAAGATGAGGCTGCATGAGTGAGAGGGTAGCACAAAAATATTCCATAAGGTCCGGCTGGGCTGTGAGGTGGAATGCACACCTCGGGACTCCAGAAGGGGTGGTGGCGCCTGAAACTGACAGCCGCATTACAGGGGAAGTTCTGTCCATCACCGGGAGATGACATCACAAGCTGGCGGAAATTGATGCTGGTAGCCACAGGCTATGGGCAACGCTGGGAAGAGATACTGTAATTGAGCCTGCCTGACAGTGGTGCAGGGGAACAAAAGGACAAGCCAATATCCAAGACTACATGTTCCGGGGCGTAGCCCCTTCTTCAGGTGTTGGAATGCTAAATGGGCAAGATAGAGCAGTGGTTTATATAAAGGGAAGGGAAAGACCAGAGGGAGGGGCACGATGGGACAGGAGCCCATGTCACTCATGCTGGACCACCCTCTTCAAAAGAACATTTAAAAAAGATCTCTAATTATTAACAAGCAAAAAAACATAGAGAGCCCCTGCCCCGTCATACCCCACCCTCTGGTCTTCCCCTTCCCTTTATATAAACCACTGCTCTATCTTGACCATTTAGCATTCCATCACCTGAAGAAGGGGCTTCATAGGGTTACAAACACCAAACATGAAACATGATAATATTAGAAATGGTTGAGTAAGAAAAATACACTTAAAGACACACACCTGCATATATGCGTATATGTCATATCAAAAATCCATGCTGCACACATGCCTATGTGCGTATTATCAAATAATAACCCAGTGGGGTAAAAAATTATATATGTATTTGTATAAAGAGAAATTCTCATTGGGATCTGAAAAAAACTGCAAAAAAACTATAAAAAACTGAAAAAGACAGATAAAATAAACTAACCAATAGTAAGGTGTATATACATTGATAATAATAAAGTGATTTCGCGCTTCAAATCTATCACCTCAAAGTATAATACATACAATTTATAGATGAATAAAATGTGTTCTATAAGTGCAACATCATAACAGTGCTCAATATTAAAATAAATAGGTGATCATCAAAAAGTGCTGTTGTGCATCAATATTAAAAATAAAGAGTTTATATTGTGCATCAATATTAAAAAAGAGTTTATATTGTGCTTTTCCACTGGGATCATATGATAGAGAAGGGAGGTGATAATGCTTTTTAAAATTGTAGTGATCCGGTGACACCGGGCTCTCTGGACTCTCACCTTAGATAAAATAAATATGGGCATCAAAACCGGTTCTTTGTTATCTGTAGTGTAGTGCCGTGCAGGTAGGGCTTCTCTACATACATACATACATACATACATACATACATACATCACCCCACAAGGTAAAGGGGCACATCACCATGTGAATATCCAGCTCCTCATTCAACCCATGGGTAGAGAGAGTATCTAGCATATATATATATCCAAAGGGTCTCCTTCTTACACAGCAGTAGGAATCTTTCATTATCCCTCAGACACCTCTTGGGTATACGCTCAATAGCTAAAACGGATAAGTCCTTAATATTTTTGCGGTGGTGAATGGCAAGGTGGGGGCGAATCCCATGTTCATCTTCCCCTTTCTTTATAAACCTATGATGTTCACCCACTCTAGTGCACAGAGTCTGTATGGTACGTCCCACATACAGTAAGTTATATGGGCACCATAGGACGTATATTACAAACTGGGTGGAGCAGGTGATGAACTGTTTGATGAAGTAGTTCTTGCCAAAGCTGTCACTGAAAGAAGACTTGCTGTGGAAAATAAATTGGCAAGTCAAACAGCCCCTTTTCCTTCACTGACAAATGCCCACTCATGATTCTTTCTTGTTTGGTCATCTTGGATTCACTTGGAGCAATGTGATTTTTAAGAGTACAAGCTCTTCTGAAGACAACCTGAGGGACTGATGGTAAGTGAGGACCAAGCTTTGGGTCTGAGCTTAAAATGGACCAATGTTTTTTAATTACATGGATAATAGCCCTGAAATTGCTATTAAAACCTGTGAAGAACCTCGCAACATCCTGTTTTTTTGTGTATACTGTCAACTTGATTCTGATGTATGGTTAGACAGGAATCAAAGGCTTCCTGAAGGAGTCCATCAGGAGAGCCCTTCTCTTTTAATTTACCGAACAGGATTTTACTCTGTGCAATGTAATCTTTGTTTCTAAAACAATTCCTCCTTAGTCTGAGGAACTGGCCTTTGGGGATGTTCCTCTTCCAAGTCAGTTGGTGGCAGCACCCAAAATGTTACATAGTTACATAGTTACATAGTTACATAGTCGGTAAGGCTGAAAAAAGACAATAGTCCATCCAGTTCAACCTGTGTAGGTGCATGTGTATCAGTGTCTATATTGATTTCACATATCCCTGGATGTTGTGTCCTTTAAGATGTACATCTAATGCCCCATACACACGGTCAGATTTTCCAACGGAAAATGTGCGATTGGAGCGTGTTGTCGGAAATTCCGACCGCCTGTGGGCTCCATCGGACATTTTCCATTGGATTTTCCGACACACAAAGTTTGAGAGCAGGCTATAAAATTTTCCATCAACAAAATCCGGTCGCGTCAATTCCAACCGTGTGTGGACAATTCCGACACACAAAGTGCCACGCATGCTCAGAAGAAATTCTGAGATGGAACAGCTCGGTCTGGTAAAATTAGCGTTCGGAATGGATAGAGCACTTTCGTCACGCTGCAATGTAAAAAATGGTTTAATACAGCGCACTCTCTTCTTCTTTATAATGTGAGACGAATGAAGTAGTTTTGCTGCTCATATTCACACAGAGTTCTCACAAACTTCTTTCTTTATTATTTATTGTGATTCCCTCAATATATTTTGATTTGTCACATCTGACCAAATTTGTTTTTTGTTGGTTTTTTTTTTGTTTTGTATTTTTTTCAAGGCTGATGTTTTTTTGTTTTTTTTTTAATTGTTTTTACTCCATAATATTTTTGTGTGTGTTTTGTGTGTCAAGTTACCACAACACCATTATTATCTTGTATTATTTAATCTCAAGGAGATTGCTTGGTGTTGGTGTCCGTTGTTAATTTTACATTGTATTTTTGAAATGTACCTGCCTCCTCACAAACAAACTGTCCTTTTTGAAGGAAAACACACATAGGCGAGTATAATTGAACCAAAAATTCCTTTATTAAGGGCTCAGAACCAAACAAAGAGGGAGGCAACGCTGGATAAACATCATAAATTGGCGAAGCCTTGGACCCCCAGGGCACAAATCAATTATTTTACAGCAAAACTGGTGGCCTGAGGAGTCCATATATAAGGGAGCGCAATCTGGTCCAGAAGTCCCAGAGATCCGGAAAGCAGCAGATGATATCTGTATCCCCAGGCTGTGGTACTACAAGAGGCTGCATCTTTTGCCAGACCAGACTGAACCCAGGGTTATCGCTCTCTGATCTTCCTTCCATGCTTCCTTCCCGGCTGTGGCTCTGGTGTTGGAGATGTGGCAGGAGGAGGAGTAGGACCTGGAGGAGGAGGAGGAGGAGGAGGAGTAGGACCTGGAAGAGGAGGAGGAGGAGGAGGAGAACCTGGAGGAGGAGGAGGAGTAGGACCTGGAGGAGGAGGAGGAGGAGGACTATGTGTGAGGTCACAAATGTGGGTAACACATGTTATTTGGCCCCTCAACCCCTTATTGAGAGCTTCCAAAATTAAGAACTCACACAGGAGTCATTGGCCCTCCTCCATCTGCATCATTTTGCAGGCAGTTATGCCAGAAAAGTCCTCCTCCACAGTGTGGGGGGTTCTCAGGGCCTCTGTAGCCTTCCAAAAGAGGCCTATGGCAGCCTCCTCCATGTTACTCCTCTTCCTGACACTTTTTCTTTGAAGCTGTAGGGGAGGGACCTGGGTATTAGGCAGCCTGCTTGGCCCAGCCACCTCCTGACTGAGATTTCCCTGTGTATGAAAAAGGGACATGGTTTTAGTTTTTGCTTCATCAATCACAAACATAAATTAGCAATCCAAACTAACATCAATTTAACATCATTAATTGGACAACCAGCAATATTTAGAAGAATGCTATACCTGGCTCAATCTGGGCTCCTCCACATGTTGCTGCCTGGAAGGCCCAGGTTGGGCGTCATAAGCCTCAGCTGGGGGGAAGGAAGCATGGAAGGAAGAGTGGAGAGTGCTGGCATGGGTTCAGTCTGACCTGCCAGAAAATGCAGCCTGTCATAGTACCACAGCCTGGGGACATAAATGTCATTTGCAGCTCCTGATCTCTGGGAATCCTGGACCATCTTGTGCTCCCTTAGATAAGTGCTCCCCAGGCCACCAATTAGGATCTTCAAATAGGTGATGTCTGCCGTGGGGATCACCGTCTTCACAAATTCCAACAAATTATCCAGCACTGCCTTCCTCTTTGTTTGGTTCTTATAATTAGGGTGGTTTATCTGCCATAGACAGGGCAGCTCCCTGAACATATCAATGAAGATTTGGCATAAAATCCTTATCTTTCAAGATATCCATTTTCACTGCAAGACACAACACAAGACAAACCCTAATGCCAACCTAAAGTCTTCTAAACTTGTGCAAATACAGGCCTCAATCTAGAAGCAGTATAGGCCCAATGTTTAATCTTACCTTTGCAATCACGATCGGTGCCTCCGTTACTCCTTCCTCCGCTCACAGATCGTACATACTACGCACGCGTGTTACGCTTTATAGACATGCGCATGCGTGAAACTCCGCTCACCCCTGATGTTCTTTCTAGTCTATTCCCCGCCCCTTCTCGTTCGACGCAGTGGGGGAAGAGCACATGGCGGAGTCAGAGCAGGTGTCTGATAATTATACCAACGAGGAGGAGGAGGAGGAAAGCCCAGAGGCAGAAACGTCTCGATCCAGAAGGAGACGATTTAAGGCCTCAAATATGTCCTTTGTGGAGATGGTGGAAATGGGCGACATCCTGAAGAGGGCCGACTATGACGGGAAGTATGGACCTTACCCGAACCCCAATGTCAGAAAGGCCAAGATCATGGTGAAAGTGGTCAAGAGTCTGCACCGGAATTTCGGGGTACGACGATCGAAAGATCAGCTCAGGAAGCGGTGGTCGGACCTCAAATTACGAGAACATGAGCAGTACAAAAAGATCCGGAGAGTGCTGCAAAAAAGTAAGTAGTTGTGCTGTGTTCCTATTCTTTTTGTCTTTATAACGTTCGTGCTGCTCCATGTGCTTTTGTTAAAAGTGTTGTACATTTTAAAATGGCAAAGTAATAGGGGCAGATGTAGTCAACAAGAAGCACCACCTCCCATGTTTCAAATATAAATGGAAAGGCAAATTTTAAGCCGGGGGAGGGGTATTTTGTGAAAAATGCCCCAGGGACTTTTAAGGTGCTATTTAAGTAAACAAATATATTCAATAATCAATCTGTACAATCATACTAATTTTTGTATATATAAAATATCTATGCTTTTATTAGAACCATCAAGAATTAAAAACCAATGTCTCAAACAAATGAGATAGCATCATAGGAATATAATACAGAAGGTGGTAGATCCACAAAACAGTACATTAAAGGTACAGCAACATAGAGCTACTTAATGGTTTCGTGAATAATTGCAGCTCGACATGTTTCGCTCTCAAAAGAGCTTCTTCAGGAGTTTTATGGGAAAAATATTGTAGTAGACTCTAAACAATAAAGAAATATATAATAGTAAATACATCATCATAAAGATAAAGTTAATATAGCATATTGGTTGACAATACATAATATCAATGATATCAACCAACTAGTATTTAAGATCAGAAGATCATAACAAGATTGTACAGGAGCAATTATTTAGTTTTATTTTTTGTATAAACAAAGGAAAACAGGTTAAAAAGAATTTTTGCTAAACATATCTTACCAGGCTGTAATGCACCGACAGTATATAAAACTTGAACTAATTGGTAAACTGCTACCGGTTCTCCAAAAGTGGGGTCTCTCATATGTGGGACTCCCTCGTCCTGATGTGACCACAGGGGAATATAAAGTTTTAAAACGGTCCTTAAATAATGCAAACAAAAATTTTTTGCAATTAATTTCAATGTGGATGCAAAATGCATCCAGTTTAATCCATAGATAGATGGATTCATTACCTTAGAACCAATATTTATAAGGGCTTGAAGATGAAACAGCCTCCCAGGGAAAATGGACAATACTGGCCAGGGAAGATCAATGGTGACACACACAACCAGTGATGGAGATTATGATTTGTTGTGCAGAGAAGGAGAAATCCCCTCTATGCACCAATCACTAAAGGAAATAGAAAAGTAATTAAAATGGCTTGGTGAAAGCAGTTAATGTCAGAAGCTGACAAGACTGCAGGTATAGAACTTACTTTTGGAGCATAGTTTCGGCGCATTGGGCTTGAAGACAGTCCGTGCCCACCTTGTGTAGAGGCGCCAGTGACAGAGCAGTGTGCGGTACACGGTTCCGCCTTTATATAACCCCCATCCCGGCGGCGTCTGACCTCAACGCAGGGATGCGGACGCCTAATTGAGAACGCCAGCGTTCCAGCCTCACAGGGGAGCGTAGTGACGTCAGCCCGACGTCAGCGACTTTGCCAAAGTCTAGTGCGCAGGCGCCGGAGCCAGCTAAGCTGTGGAGCATGAAAAGCGCCCTTAGCGCCATCTTGAAGAAGGGCAAACAGAGGGCAAGACACTCGCTAACCTCGAGGGAACATCCAGATGAACTAATACATATGTGTTCTCTGGAAGGCATAAATAAAAGGGCTTAATGTGGGCTCCATATAAACAATAATATGATGTATAGAAATCCCCCATTTGCCGGAACAAGGACTTACTTCTCTAGGGCTCCCATCTGGCGAGTGATTGGTTATGCACTCCACAGAAAAATGGGTGCCCCGGGCGTCCATATGGTCAAGAGGGACAGGAGTGACCCAACAGGAGAGACCACTGACCAATTTAAATAGGATAAAGTATGTACATGTGCAAATTATGATTACAGAAGACAGCCTGCAAGATAGACAGCCGCACCAAAGTGGAGATTCATTACAGTTTGTGTCAAAAATGTATACGGTTGTATATATTTTGTACATCAATACAAAATATCAAAATATCAACTGATTTAAATATTAAAGATTCAATGAGAAATCCAGTAATCAAAAAAAAAAAAAAAAGGGGGAAAAAAGGGAGAAAAAAAGAAACAGCAAAAAGGAAGAACACGGAATATAGAAAAATAGTTTAAGAAATATATTTTACAAAAATGGTTTAAAGCTGAATGCATCATTCATGCCTGGATACCTGAGGGCTGACAACTCGTGTATCCAGCGTGCTTCTTTTTGGAGGAGTATTTTGTCATAATTTCCACCTCTGTCACCAGGGGGAACATGTTCTAATGCAAAGAAGTGTAAACAATTGCTGTCAAATTTGTGCTATAGGCCAACATGACGGCTAATAGGGGTCTCCATTTTCTTTTTTTGTATCAGGGAGACATGGTCCCTTATACGGCAGAAAAAGGGTCTCTTTGTCTTCCCAATATAAAACATTCCACATTTGCATAGCATAATATACACTATGCCTATGGATTGGCATGTTACTGTGAATCTAGGTTTAAATAGACGTCCGTTGGGTAACAGTAAACTTCGTGTTGCTAGGATGTATCTGCAATAATTGCACTGATGACAAGGTCTACTCCCCCTGGGTGCCTCCCTAACAGTTTTCGTAGGGCTTTCATAGTGGCTGCGGACCAGAGAATCTCTCAATGACCGGGATCTTTTAAAGGTGATCTCCGGATAGGAATTTAGATGCTTGGCCACCTTCTCATCACCCATCAACAGGTACCAGTATTTACCTAAAATTTCCCATATCTGTTGGTGTTGACTAGAGAAAGTCGTGATGAGTCTAACTCCAGGATTAGTTTTCTTAGAGCTCATGTTGTGTATTAGGGAAGCTCTATTTTGACTTTTTGCTCTCAAATATGCTTTCTTAAGGCATTTTTTGCTATATCCCCGATTAAGAAAGCGCGAACGTAGCTTGATGGACTCTCTTTCAAAATCGCAATCATCACTACAGTTGCGCCTGATTCGCAAATACTGTTCGTAGGGCACACTGGTGATAAGGGAAGTGGGATGAGAGCTCGTGGCATGGAGTAAGGAATTCCCTGCGGTTGGCTTGCGGTATAAGGTTGTTCCAACGCTGCCATCTAGATTAACTACAATTTGGGTGTCCAGGAAGGTTAGGTTTGACTGACTGCATTCACATGTAAATCTAAGGTTGAACCTGTTGATCTTCAGACTCTCCAAAAAGACCAACAATAAATCCTTGGTGCCCACCCATATGAAAAAGACATCATCGATATATCTTCTCCATAGGGGGATTAACTCCATATATGTTTGCATGTCATCTCTGGTAAATAAGTCACGCTCCCACCCCCCCAGATACAGGTTTGCGTAAGAGGGGGCACACTTGGTCCCCATAGCCACCCCCTGTATCTGGAGGTAGTGGGAGCCCCCAAATAGGAAAATGTTGTTGGAGAGGATAAACATCAACAGGTCCAAAATAAATCCATTGTACTGAGGTGATGCCTCAGGGTTTTGGGAGATGAAGTCTTTGACCACTTCAACCCCATGCTGATGGGGGATAGAGTTGTATAAGGCCTCCACGTCGAGGGCCACCAACCACGCACCCTCGGGAATAAATAATCCATCGAGGACGCGTAGGAGGTCATTGGTGTCCTGAAGGTAGGACACCAAACCCTCGACGTGGGGCCTAAGAAAGTCATCGATTAACTGACTAGCTGTCTCCGTAAGACTGCCATTACCGGAGACAATAGGGCGACCGGGAGGTCTAGTCTGATTTTTGTGAATTTTTGGGAGTGCGTATAGCGTGGGTGTTCGTGGAGAAACAACATTTAGGAATTCCCACGTAGATTTGTTTATAAGGCCACTGTGATAGGCAGAGCCAATTAAATGTTGGTAGCGATTAACTGTTAGAGTTAGATGGGTTGATGTTACCTTACGGTACCATTCCCGGTTTTGGACAATGGCCAGCACCATAGACTCGTACTGGCCACTGTCCATCACCACCAAATTACCGCCTTTATCTGAAGGCTTAATTATAATGTTTTTGTTTGATTGTAAAGATTTAAGTGCTGTAACTTGGGAAGGAGTCAAATTCGGCTCAGTGCTGTTTCTCCATTTAGTGCCCATAATTTCTTTTGTAACTTGATTGGTAAATGCCCAAACATTGGGATTACCCTGCAAAGCAGGGAACTTACAGGACTTTGGTTTGTAATTACGAGGTGTAACAGTGATGGGAGGGTGACCCAATGGTGGTGGGGAAGGAGACGAGGGATCAGCAGCCGTCTCAAGGGTGTGAGCCTCGAGCGGGTCTGTGTCATCAATCCCTCCCTCCTCCCACAGCTCCATTAGGTCCTCCGTGGCCTTTATATCATTGAGGGACATACCCTTCCAGAGGGGATTATCAAAGGAAGAGCTCTGGATAGATGGAGGTGGCCTATCATAAAGAATCTTGAACATAAGTTTTCGGGAAAATAAATTAAGGTCTTTTATCAGTTTGAATTGGTCTACCTTCTGCGTAGGGCAGAAGGTTAAGCCCAATTTTAACACAGAAATTTCTTCTGCCGACAAAGGGCAGGAGGAGATATTAATCACCTCGAGTTGACTTTCAGGGGTTTGGGATTCCCCAAATCTGGACTGGGGGCCTTTTTGGATTCCGACATTGTTAGTGAGAAAATTGGAGCTGGACGAAAATCCTGCTGTGAAGAAACAGTATTAGTGTTACTTACCCCGGTGTTAGAAACCGTAAGAGGTGCGCAAGTGTTTGTGCAATTATTAGTGAGCGAATCAGAGTGTACCGGTGCGTTAGTGAGTGAGCTTTTGTTTGCACCGGCTCGAGTGACCATGGGTGTCTTGGTATTGGAAGTGCGTTTGGTTGTGCCGACAGGTGCTTTTTCTTTCACGTGTTTGGTGTTAGATGGGCCTTGAGATCTGGAAAATCGCGTGAATTCTTGTGCCTGTGATGAAGAAACAGAGGAGACAGATGAGTCCGAATCACTGGGTTCACCATTCAACTGTTTAAACTGACGTATTTGATTATTTCGTTTTTTCTTTTATAGTTGTTTTGTGACCAGTTGTAAGCTTGTTTATTGTCATATGCTAATTTATCTTTTTGGAGAGTCTGAAGATCAACAGGTTCAACCTTAGATTACCATTGAATGCAGTCAGTCAAACCTAACCTTCCTGGACACCCAAATTGTAGTTAATCTAGATGGCAGCGTTGGAACAACCTTATACCGCAAGCCAACCGCAGGGAATTCCTTAATCCATGCCACGAGCTCTCATCCCACTTCCCTTATCACCAGTGTGCCCTACGGACAGTATTTGCGAATCAGGCGCAACTGTAGTGATGATTGCGATTTTGAAAGAGAGGCCATCAAGCTACGTTCGCGCTTTCTTAATCGGGGATATAGCAAAAAGTGTCTTAAAGCATATTTGAGAGCAAAAAGTCAAAATAGAGCTTCCCTAATACACAACATGAGCTCTAAGAAAACGAATCCTGGAGTTAGACTCATCACGACTTTCTCTAGTCAACACCAACAGATATGGGAAATTTTAGGTAAATACTGGTACCTGTTGATGGGTGATGAGAAGGTGGCCAAGCATCTAAATTCCTATCCGGAGATCACCTTTAAAAGATCCCGGTCATTGAGAGATTCTCTGATTCGCAGCCACTATGAAAGCCCTACGAAAACTGTTAGGGAGGCACACAGGGGGAGTAGACCTTGTCATCAGTGCAATTATTGCAGATACATCCTAGCAACACGAAGTTTACTGTTACCCAACGGATGTCTATTTAAACCTAGATTCACAGTAACATGCCAATCCATAGGCATAGTGTGTATTATGCTATGCGAATGTGGAATGTTTTATATTGGGAAGACAAAGAGACCCTTTTTCTGC
Source organism: Lithobates clamitans (assembly GCA_037952925.1). Lineage (NCBI taxonomy): Eukaryota > Metazoa > Chordata > Amphibia > Anura > Ranidae > Lithobates > Lithobates clamitans. Next base: position 448,925 of record JBBGZY010001522.1, read on the forward strand.
CGTATAAGGGACCATGTCTCCCTGATACAAAAAAAGAAAATGGAGACCCCTATTAGCCGTCATGTTGGCCTACAGCACAAATTTGACAGCAATTGTTTACACTTCTTTGCATTAGAACATGTTCCTCCTGGTGACAGAGGTGGAAATTATGACAAAATACTCCTCCAAAAAGAAGCACGCTGGATACAAGAGTTGTCAGCCCTCAGGTATCCAGGCATGAATGATGCATTCAGCTTTAAACCATTTTTGTAAAATATATTTCTTAAACTATTTTTCTATTTTCCGTGTTCTTCCTTTTTGCTGTTTCTTTTTTTCTCCCTTTTTTTTCCCCCCTTTTTTTTTGATTACTGGATTTCTCATTGAATCTTTAATGTTTAAATCAGTTGATATTTTGATATTTTGATATTTTGTATTGATGTACAAAATATATACAACTGTATAAATTTTTGACACAAATTGTAATGAATTTCCACTTTGGTGCGGCTGTCTATCTTGCAGGCTGTAATCATAATTTGCACATGTACATACTTTATCCTATTTAAATTGGTCAGTGGTCTCTCCTGTTGGGTCACTCCTGTCCCTCTTGACTATATGGACGCCCGGGGCACCCATTTTTCTGTGGAGTGCATAACCAATCGCTCGCCAGATGGGAGCCCTAGAGAAGTAAGTCCTTGTTCCGGCAAATGGGGGATTTCTATACATCATATTATTGTTTATATGGAGCCCACATTAAGCCCTTTTATTTATGCCTTCCAGAGAACACATATGTATTAGTTCATCTGGATGTTCCCTCGAGGTTAGCGAGTGTCTTGCCCTCAAGATGCCGCTAAGGGCGCTTTTCATGCTCCACAGCTTAGCTGGCTCTGGCGCCTGCGCACTAGACTTTGGCAAAGTCGCTGACTTCGGGCTGACGTCACTACGCTCCCCTGTGAGGCTGGAACGCTGGCGTTCTCAATTAGGCGTCCGCATCCCGGCGTTGAGGTCAGACGCCGCCGGGATGGGGGTTATATAAAGGCGGAAACCGTGTACCGCACACTGCTCTGTCACCGGTGCCTCTACACAAGGTGGGCACGGACTGTCTTCAAGCCCAATACGCCAAAACTATGCTCCAAAAGTAAGTTCTATACCTGCAGTCTTGTCAGCTTCTGACATTAACTGCTTTCACCAAGCCATTTTAATTACTTTTCTATTTCCTTTAGTGATTGGTGCCTAGAGGGGATTTCTCCTTCTCTGCACAACAAATCATAATCTCCATCACTGGTTGTGTGTGTCACCATTGATCTTCCCTGGCCAGTATTGTCCATTTCCCCTGGGAGGCTGTTTCATCTTCAAGCCCTTATAAATATTGGTTCTATCTAAGGTAATGAATCCATCTATCTATGGATTAAACTGAATGCATTTTGCATCCACATTGAACTTAATTGCAAAAAATTTTTGTTTGCATTATTTAAGGACCATTTTAAAACTTTATATTCCCCTGTGGTCACATCAGGACGAGGGAGTCCCGCATATGAGAGACCCCACTTTTGGAGAACCGGTAGCAGTTTACCAATTAGTTCAAGTTTTATATACTGTCGGTGCATTACAGCCTGGTAAGATATGTTTAGCAAAAATTCTTTTAACCTGTTTTCCTTTGTTTATACAAAAAATAAAACTAAATAATTGCTCCTGTACAATCTTGTTATGATCTTCTGATCTTAAATACTAGTTGGTTGATATCATTGATATTATGTATTGTCAACCAATATGCTATATTAACTTTATCTTTATGATGATGTATTTACTATTATATATTTCTTTATTGTTTAGAGTCTACTACAATATTTTTGCCATACAACTCCTGAAGAAGCTCTTTTGAGAGCGAAACATGTCGAGCGGCAATTATTCACGAAACCATTAAGTAGCTCTATGTTGCTGTTCCTTTAATGTACTGTTTTGTGGATCTACCACCTTCTGTATTATATTCCTATGATGCTATCTCATTTGTTTGAGACATTGGTTTTTAATTCTTGATGGTTCTAATAAAAGCATAGATATTTTATATATACAAAAATTAGTATGATTGTACAGATTTATTGATTATTGAATATATTTGTTTACTTAAATAGCATTTTAAAATGGCAACTTTCATGTTCATGGGCACATTATTCGTTAGTATCAAACATTTTTATTTCGGCCTATAAAACACCATTATTTTGGCCATATGCATTTGCCCACGTTTTTTAGGGACTACTTGTATGAAACTAATTTGGTTGTGTAGATGGGTTTGTAACTAGAATGAAATGCAAACTAGATTCTGTGTAAGGAGAGGACACTGAGCAGCTGTTTTCACATCTGGACACTGGAGCACTAGTGTGGGACACAAGAACACCATTTTTATTAGGGAGCCCACACAGGTGCTCCAGTGTATACTATAGGGGGGTCTCCATCTGTGAAGCTTGTATAAGACAGGTAAAGTATTGCAGCTTGACAAAGGACACTAAAAATTCTACATCTTAGAACTCTGCCAAAATAGACAATTGTACCCCACTTCCAAGCAATGTTTCATATTCTTATTTCTGCCATGAAATAGCTGTGTGCTAAGTATACCTATTTTTTTTTTACATAGGGGATAAAAGACTCGGAGGACACCCCTCATCTGAGGAGACCACAGACCCCCCACCTCTGGAAGAAGAGGAAATCCACCCAAGCCAAGCAGAGCAGCAGGAGGAAGACGTGGTGGAAATTGGCACCACAACAGGTGAGTGTCTGCGACCACAGGCTCAGGTAAGAGATGGATGGTGGCATATTTATAATACATGGTGTGTTTTTGTTTGTATCTTTTTAGGTGATCGTGCTGTTGTGGAACCAGGGCATTTCACCTCGGAAAGTGCACAGATCCAGATCGGGGAGATCATGGGGTGTAATAAGGACTTGGAAAACATCCAGAAAAGCATCAATGATGTTAAAAAAAAATGAAGAACATCATTGATGTTTTAGAGAGAGTTTAAAACCCCTCAAAATCCCTATTTTTTTTTTTACGCTTTTTGTAACCTAAAAATTTTTACCATTTTTTTGACATATTTGCGAAAAGCCAAATTTTGAAGAGGTACACAGCGTGTCAACATGTGCTATCTGCCATCACGGGAGATCAATGGATGCCTTTTTTGGGTGCAACCCCTTCCTCAATAATAAAGTAGCTGTGAGGAAGGGGTTGCACCCAAAAAACACGTCCCTTGATCCCCCATGAAGGCAGCTAGCACATGTTGACATTCGGCAATTGGCGTGCATCTTCAAAATGTGGCTTTTCTAGGGGTGACTTTACCCCATCTGAACGCAATATCAAACACAGTTTGTAAATACTCATGTCTGATATTGCCTTCAAGTTCTACCAAATGTGAACTTTGTAAGTTCAAGATTTGTGTCTTTCTTGTTTGTTTTAAACATGCCTGTTTTATCTTAAATGGACATTTTTACTTTTTCTAACGTGACCCCAAAAATTTATATACAACAAACATGTTCTTTTGTTTTAAAAACCTTTTCTAAATGCACGTGATTGTGCTGGTATTAAAAAGATTGTTAATCAAGAATGTGTGGATTATTGTTTCAACGCTCCAAAACTTTTGTTGTGCTCTAATTGGTGTTTTCAGTGACAATAGGGGTTATTTCCTAAGGGAAAATCCACTTTGCACTACAAGTGCAGTTTCAAGTGCACTTGTAGTGCAAAGTGTCTTTGCCTTTAGTAAATAACACCCAACAATGCTTTGTAATGTTACACAATCACGCCATTTTCAGGATTTACCACATTTCTGTCAGGGTCAGCTAAAAGAGACACAAGCAGTAAATGTCACCAAAGATTTTAGTAGTTAAATTCTTTTTTTTATTTGAAAAAGGTTTCAGACATTGTCTGGCATATTGATAGCCCCTCTACCCGCAAAGTATTCAAGGTATCTTAGACGGACATCATGGGCACTAAGGGGGGGCAAGCCAGAACAGCCACTTTCAAGCGCCGTCAGGGTTGGTTCATTTTGAATTCCAGCCTCAGGCCCAACTGAGCCAGCATAGTTGGCAGAATGTTGCCGTAAAAAGTTGTGTAGAACACAGCACGCCAGGATAATATGATTCAGTTTGTACTCCGCCGTGTGTATGGGTGTAAGAAATAGGCGGAACCGGCTGGCCATGATTCCAAACGTGTTCTCCACCACTCTTCTGGCTCTGGCCAGCCGGTAATTAAAAACCCTCTGGTCCAGGGTGAGGGTCCTCATCTGGAATGGCTGCATAAGATGGTCCCCCAGCGCTTCATCTGCAACGAAGACGAATGGGAGAACTTCCACATTGTCTTCTGGAGGTGGCATGTCCAAGCTGCCATTCTGGAGACGCCTGTAGAACTCCGTCTGGGCGATGACTCCACCATCTGACAACCAGCCATTCTTCCCCACGTCCGCATACAGGAACTCGTAAGTAGCCAACACCACCGCCAACATCACAATACTATTGAACCCCTTATAGTTGTAATAGTATGACCCCAAGTTGGGTGGTGGGACGATGTGGACGTGTTTCCCATCAATTGCCCCTCCGCAGTTAGGAAAGTCCCACCGCTGGGCAAAGTGGGAGGCCACAGTCTGCCATTCCTGTGGCGTGGAAGGAAACTGTGGAGCCAAACAAGAAAAAAAAATTAGTAATTTTGCACATAAACAGGGAAAGCAAATTAGACACAATCATTCTTGGCCAACATCAAGATAACATTTATGTGAGGGAGTTTTTAAAGACCAAAGTATAAGGTACACCTATCAGATTCCCCCTCCCCCACCCCCTCTCATGGGCCATTTCTAACATTATAGGGGGGGGGGACTCTTGGACAGGAAACCCTCTCCACTTCATTGAGAGATGAATGCCTAAATAATGGGTATTACTTTGGCCAGCCCCTCCTTAGTTACACTATTGGCAGCCCACAGGACAGGTAAGAAGTGTCATAATACAAAGATATAAATACACATTGTACACATTTGAGCACATTTGGACATTCTGCTATTACCTATCAAGATAATAATAGTATACAAAAACTTGCACTACATGCTTTGGGGAATTCATCCATAAATCTGACCACAAAAGAGATGGGTATAGTGTGTATGGGTTTGGCAAAGTCAGCAGATAGATAATTGAGGATAGATAGAGAATTGGTATCAGCTGACTTAACAGTTGGGGGGAGGGAGGGTTCCAAATGATTTGGGGACCCCCCAAAAAAAGCCTCTGGCACTCTGCCTGAAGTTAAAGCACAAATCACAGTTAAAAACATTTTAGGGGGTGTTTGGGGTAAAGCACTACTATGGAGCTGATAAAATACATTGTTAAGTGAATACATGAGGGGAATATAGGGCCAGGAGACCATGCTGGGGAGGTTAGTGAAGGCAAATATGTATGAAGGACAAAAAAATAATTACAGAAAAATCCAGCATGCATGAGAACAAAGGGGACATTCACAGCATATTCTAATCATAGTAATTAGGGAATGAGGAAAGAAATACAATATATTAGCAAACATTAAATACAATAAAATGTGATATTAAAGGATAAAAATCTTACCTTAATATACTCCTTCTGCAGGACCTGGATGATGGCAGAACAGGTCTCTGGGATAATGATCCCCAGAGCCTGGGGGGAGATGTCTGTCGAGAACTTCAAGTCCTGGAGGCTTCTCCCCGTCGCCAAGTACCGCAGGGTGGCGACGAGCCTCTGCTCCGGAGTGGTGGCTTGCCTCATGCAGGTATCCTGCCTGCTGATATAGGGGGTCAGCAAAGCCAACAAACGGTGAAATACGGGGTCCGTCATCCGGAGAAAGTTCCTGAAATCATCAGGATTATTCTCACGGATCTCACGGAGCAAAGGCATATGACAGAACTGGTCACGCTGAAGCAACCAATTCTTAGTCTATGAACTCCTCCCCACCCTGTACATGGACTGGACTTGTGTCAAGGTCAGGACCCCAACACCAAGCCCCCGCACAGCACGAACTCTACGAGGAGTACGTATAAGCAACATGGCTAGAAAACGGTAGGCTGCACACGAAGTAACGGAACGCACTGAAGAACAGCAAGGCCTGTGAAGAGCGACCTGAAAAACAGTAACGAAAGAACAAGAACACAATGACAAGAGTCACGCGTCACTCGCTGCACGCACTGAAGAGCAGATACAAACCCACAAGCACAAACTGAACAGCGGAAAACGATCTGAAAACCACGAGTCTGAAAAAGCGCGAATCGTCTCTCACCAAACTTTTACTAACACGAGATTAGCAAAAGGAGCCCAAAGGGTGCCGCGCTTGGTTCTGAACTGGCCTTTTCTAGTCTGGTTGTACGTGGTGTACGTCACCGCGTTCTTGGCGATCGGAAATTACGACAACTTTGTGCGACCGTGTGCACGCAAAACAAGTTTGAGCCAACATCTGTCGGAAAAAATCCATGGATTTTGTTGTCGGAATGTCCGATCAATGTCCGATCGTGTGTAGGGGGCATAAGAGTCTTTTAAGGATATCCATACTCCCTGCAGCCACCTCCAATTGTGGGAGAACATGCCATATCCTTATTGCCCTAACAGTGAAGAACCCGTTACGCAGTTTAAGGTTAAATCCAGTCTCATTGCGTGGCCCCGTGTCCTTTTACATTCCCTAAGACTGAATAGTTTATTTTCTATGCTGGGATCCCCATTGAGATATTTGTAGATTGCTATTATCCCCCCTCTCAAGCGTCTTTTCTCCAACGAGAATAAATTTAGTGTTTGCAGCCATTCCTCATAATTGAGGTCCTCCAGTCCCCTTATTAGTTTCGTTGCCCTTCTTTGGACTCTCTCCAGCTCAAGCACATCCCTTCGGAGGACTGGTGACCAGAACTAAATGGAAAACTCCAGATGAGGCCTTACCAGAGCTTTATAAAGTGCCAGTATTATAGTTTTGTCCCTGGAGTATATGCCCTTTTTTATGCATGCTAATATTCTGTCTGCTTTGGTAGCTGCAGCTTGGCACTGCATGCTGTTGCACAATCTGTCATCTATTGGCACCCCTAGATCCTTCTCCATCCTTGATTCTCCCACCTGTTCTCCACCTAGTGAATATTTTTAATTTATGTTTTTTGACCCCAAGTGCATTACTTTACATTTCTCCACATTAAACCTCATTTGCCATTTGTCTGCCCACTCTTTTATTATGTTCAATTCTATGTTCAGTTCTATGTTCATAATTTCTATGTCCAGATGCGAGTTTATTACTCTGCTTATCTTTGTGTCATCCGCAAAAACTGAGACTGAACTAGTTATGCCATACTCTATATCATTTATGAATATGTTGAATAAAATTGGTCCCAAGACAGAACCTTGGGGTACCCCACTCATTACTCCAGACCGGTCTGAGTACATGTTATTTATCACTACCCTTTGGACCCGTCCCTGTAACCAGTTTTTTACCCAATCACAAACCCTATGGTCCAAGTCTGCGGACCTCAGTTTGTAAATTAATCGTTTATGGGGGACTGTATCAAATGCTTTTGCAAAGGCCAGATACACAACATCCACAGGCCTCCATAAAACACGTGGCAAGCACAAAGAAACTCTTCTGTGAGGACAAACCTTTAATCATTTTATGATTAAAAATGACAATTGATGATTCGTTATCAAGATATCCTGTTCAATGCCTTTTATCTCTTATAAACATCGCATATTAAGTTTTCCTATTTGTATATTAGAGCGGCATACTTTGATCTATCTTTCCAAAAACTATTTATCTAAATTAATGATTAGCTCATAGGTATACATGCATAGGAAGCTTTTCTGGGCTATTTTTATTTATGCATCCCGATATCCACAAGGCAATGTAGAAGTTCTTAATAGTTGATCTATTTTCCCTTAAATGATCTGGGATGATTCATATCTGTTCCTTTTAAAAACTGATGGTGTCTATTTCTAGTTATTCTGGTCAATTTAAACAGGAAGGACAGATCCCATACATAAACCTAATACCCAAAAATGTTTTTAGATATACAGGGGGTTAAACACTGAATGTTCCGCTGCACTATATGTGACTATGCACGGGTGAATGATATCATGAATGATTTATGCGCTGTGGACTGCTGACCATTAGTAATTAATTGAAACCTGATTGAAATGATTATATATATTCTGGCTGACACACTAATGCGCATGCTCTGAGGAAGCTATTATTTAGCGAAACATGTAAGCATCAAGGTGATATCCACAAGAAGGATTTATGGATGGCCACACATCTACCATTCAACTTTTTTCCTCCAACCTCTCTCCATATTGACCGTGGAATAGCAGCAGAGCCTGACACTTGCGGCCCTCTTAGCGGATATAGCACCTGTTATAGCATTAAGGAGATGATGTCCGTGTAACAGCTGATCGAGACTGACATCGCAAACAGCGGAGGAGTATGTTGTGACCAATAACACAGGATCTCTATGTCCAGCATCAGTGACAGTGATCCACAGTTCGTCAATGATCTCCTCGCATAAAGCCGGCATCTGCACGCCGATCCCGTGGACACCCGATCGGAGGTGATGTTTCCTGGTCTGTAACAGCTAACGGTAATGTCTTTTTTTCATCTCCAAAAACATATAGCTGCTATTCCTTATGTGCTGCGATATCCTACTGCTGGCTAATACTGAAGTGATTAGATTACTGACATTTGGTTGTACTCAAAGCCGCAATTGTCTTAAGCCTATCTCACGGAATCCTTTTGGAATTGTCTCACCACACCTGCACTTCAAATCCTTCATGGGACTGCTTTAATTGTGTATACCTCATCAGTGACTGGGACTGCCTATGACGATTTAGTTTATGCATCACTTCTACTGATCAATCCCACTATCATCTGATGAGATCATAAAAGCATCCAGACAGAATTGACGAGTGAATCGGATTGAATGGTGTATGTGGATGTGAGGATGAGAGATCGATGAGGTCTATCTGTTAATTGGTGGCCACCAATAAATCCTTCAGACATTAGGTCTTTTTAAATGTGTCCAGGGAATAAGGGTTGTAGTTTAATATTTGTATTAAGTTTATACATTGGATAGTTTATTGAATAAAGAATTATACCTTTAGTACCGGTTTGTCCTCACAGAAGAGTTTCTTTGTGCTTGCCACGTGTTTTATGCATGACTGACTATAACTCAGAGGACAACTAAATCCCTGCTTCTCTGATCTATAACCACTAGCCGAGAGGCAGGATTTAGACGGTAAAACCGGTTCTTAATCCCCGTAAGAGGTTAGAACCAATGTAAGGTCGCCCAGTTCTTCAGAGGGAGGTCCGGTTCGGTATATAGGAGTATTTGAGTCATTTCTTCCCCCTTTTTTTTAAAAGATTATCCACAGGCCTCCACCTACAGTATCCCACAAAAGTGAGTACACCCCTCACATTTTTGTAAATATTTTATTCTATGACACACTGAAGAAATGACACTTTGCTACAATGTAAAGTAGTGAGTGTACAGCTTGTATAACAATGTAAATTTGCTGTCCCCTCAAAATAACTCAACACACAACCATTAATGACTAAACTGCTGCCAACAAAAGTGAGTACACCCCTAAGTGAAAATGTCAAAATTGGGCCCAATTTTCCATTTTCCCTCCCCGGTGTCATGTGACTCGTTAGTGTTACAAGGTCTCAGGTGTGAATGTGGAGCAGCTGTATTATCGCTCTCACTCTCTCATACTGGTCACTGGAAGTTCAACATAGCACCTCAAGGCAAAAAATTCTCTGAGGATCTGAAAAAAAGAATTGTTGCTCTACATAAAGATGGCCTAGGCTATCTTTAATCAAATAATTTACCCACTATTGATGTTAGGCTGACTGGCCTAAAATTCCCAGGAATATGTCTGCCCTTTTTTGAATATTGGTACCACATTGGCTTTTCTCCAATCAGCTGGTACCAATCCTGTCAATATGCTGACAGGATTGCCCCCAAATAGTGGATCTGGAGCTGCTATTACATGAGGAGGATTTTGTGGGAATAACTAAAACTTGGTTTGACAGCTCACACTATTGGCTGGGTAAATTATTGGAGGGGATTATTATGAGGAGGTGAGCTGCCATCTAGATAAGGGGAGGCCCGTAGACGTGGTGTATCTGGATTTTGCAAAAGCATTTGACACAGTTCCCCATAAACTGTACAAAGTAAGGTCCGTTGGCATGAACAATAGGGTGAGTACATGGATTGAAAGATTAGGAACAATGGCCTGGCTATAACTTGACTGAGTCCTCCGAGGACTCGCGGGTGTAAGCCATCTGTTCCTGGTAATTTATTTGTGCTAAGCTTATTAAGTCTTTCGTTGACTCAAGCCTCTGTTAGTAACGTGGGTATATCAGGTGTTGTGTCACTAACACTACAGTCGAGTCAGTAGACCCTTTTTTTCCTGCATAAAAACTGTGGAGAAGAAGGCATTTAGTGCAGTTGCCTTCTTTGTGTCATCTGTAACCATCCTCCAATTCTCATCTTTTAAGTGTGCATTGTGCTCCGATTTTGTCTTTTTTTACTGTTAATATATGTAAAAAAAATGTTTGGGTTATTTTTACTTTCTTCCACTATGTGTCTTTCGTGATATTTTTTTAAGCCGCCTTGATTGCAATTTTACATTTCTTATTGCATTCCTTGTAGTTCAGGAATGCAGGTGGAGACTTATTCCCTTTATATTTTTTAAAGGCCATACTTTACTCAATGATGAGGCTACTCACATTGCATTTTAACCACCCAGGTTTAATTTTCGCTCTTCTATATTTATTGCGCATTGGAATGCACTGTTTGGTACCTTTGTTTAATATGTCCCTAAAACATTCCCATTTCTCATAATGTCACTCCGTTCTAACACCCTTACATCACTTTTGACATATAGTCACACCCCTCCCCCTCTTCTACCTTCCCTGTCCTTTTGATTCAAGGAATACCCCTGTATATTGGGCAGCCAATAGTGTGAGCTGTCAAACCAAGTTTTAGTTATTCCCACAAAGTCTAAATCCTCCTCGTGTAATAGCAGCTCCAGATCCACTATTTTGTTAGCTAGACTCCTGGCATTTGTGTATACTCTTAATGTTGTATGAGTGCATATTGTTTTCCCCTTTGTTTCTCCTGGCTTTGTTTTTGAATTTTAATTGCCCACTCACTTACACCGTGATTAGTTGTTATGGTAGTATTTTCACTGCTATTACTACTGCTGATTCTCATATCACCCTCTGTCACCCGCTCAGTGTCTGATCCCTCCCCCCAACATCTAGTTTAAAAGCCCTTCCAGCTTTGTGTAGGTATTAATTGCCACAAACCGGCTAGGAATGGTTGATGGTAACATTAGAGCCGCTGTCATGCGTAAGCACTAGGAATCCCAAATGATCAGGGTCAATGACATGTGTAGAAGTAGGCCCAGATCTTTGTCGTTACAGTGTGCAATGAATGCCAGGAAACCATCGGTGTCCCCATCCCAAATTATGAGCACATCATCAATATACCTGCCATTAAAAAAAAAATGTGTCTCATATATGGGTTATTTGTCCAGATGGAGGGTTCCTCCCAAAAATCCCATTGTTAAATTGGCATAACAATGTGCAAAACTTACTTGTTTGTAAACAAGTAAAATTTATCAAGGAAAGAGAAATAATTGTGTTTGAGACAGAATCTTGTCCCCTCCAACATGAATTGGGCCTGCCGGGAATTGTCCTGTAAATCTCTATACAAAAGGGCCTTAAGACCTACCTCATGCGGAATAGAGGTATAAAGGGAACAGATGTCCAAGGACACCCAAAAATAGTGGCTCTCCCATTTGTAATATTGAAGGATGTTAATAAAATGACTTGAGTCACGTATATAGAAGGGAAGCTGTTGGACCACTGGTTGAAGGAACCAGCCAATGTACTGGGAAAGCCCACTGGTAAAACTGTTGGTGCCAGCTACTATAGGTCTACCCGGTGGGTTATCCAGCGACTTGTGCACCTTGGGAAGATGGTAAAAGTATGGTGTGTTACAAGTAGTTGGTAAAAGAAACTGGCCTTCCTTTTTGTTAAGCACTTCGTTCCTAATTGCCTCATGTATCATGTTCTTAAGGCCCAATTGGAAATCAGGGAGGGGATCATTGGACAGAACTAAATAGGTGCTGCTGTCGGAAAGCAATCTGAGCGACTTCTGGAGATAAACGGTGCAGTCTTGGGTGACTAGGCTGCCAGCCTTGTCCACTTGCTTAATGCTAATTGGAATTTGATTTAAGGGCCTTTAGATCTTGCTGCTCAATGGGAAGTAAGTTGGACCAGTAATTGGATGTATAGTGCCTTGAAAAAGTATTCAAACCTCTTGAAATTTTCCACATTTTCTCATGTTACAACCAAAAACGTAAATGTATTTTATTGTGATTGTATGTGAGAGACCAACACAAAGTGGCACATAATTGTTAAGTGAAAGGATAATGGTTAATGGTTTTCACATTTTTTTACAAATAAATATCTGAAAAATGTGGCATGCATTTGTATTCATCCCCCTTTACTCTGATACCCTTAACTAAAATTTCACTCTCTAGATGTGCAAAGCTGGTAGAGACTAGGGATGAGCCGAACACCCCCCCTGGTTCGGTTTGCACCAGAACCTGCGAACGGACTGAAAATTTGTGTGAACTTTATAACCCCATTGAAGTCTATGGGACTCGAACGTTCAAAATCAAAAGTGCTAATTTTAAAGGCTAATTTGCATGGTATTGTCCTAAAAAGGGTTTGGGGACCCGGGTTCTGCAAAACAAAAGTTTTAAAAACGGCCGTTTTTTCGGGAGCAGTGATTCTAATAAAGCTTAAAGTGAAAAAAGTGAAATATTCCTTTAAATATCATACCTGGGGGGTGTCTATAGTATGCCTGTAAAGTGGCGCGTGTTTCCCGTGCTTCGAACAGTCCCTGCACAAAATGACATTTTTAAAGGAATAAAAGTCATTTAAAACTGCTTGCGGCTTTAATGTAATGTCGGGTCCCGGCAATATGGATGAAAATCAGTGAGGCATGGGTACCCCCCCAGTCTATTACCAGGCCCTTTGGGTCTTGTATGGATATTAAGGGAAACCCCGCACCCAAATTAAAAAAAGGAAAGGCGTGGGGCCCCCAGGCCCTATATACTCTGAACAGCAGTATACAGGGGGGGGGGGGGGGAAAGACAGGGACTGTAGGTTTGTTGTTAAGTAGAATCTGTTTGTAATTTTGAACTGGTACATTTTTAAAGTGTAGCTCCAGCCAAAAAATTTATTTTAAGCTTTTTGGAAAACATAGGGAAGGGTTATCACCCCTGTGACATTTGTTTTGCTGTCTGTGCACCTCTTCAGAAGATTTCACCTCACATTTTGTCTCAATGACAAATATTTTTTGACAATTTGGGGTTTTTAGTGAAACAAGGATTGTTGATAAAGCATCAGTGGAAAGGAGACACGTTTTCCCATATTAACTCTTACAGGAGAGATTTTACCTTCCTAGGGGTAGATTTAATCTCACTTCCTGTTGTCTCCTTCCGTTTGCAAGTAGGAGTCGTTTGTAAGTTGGATGTTTGAAAGTAGGGGCCTGCCCTATATACTCTGCAGAAATTGGGGCCTTAGGTGTTGGTATTGCCACAACACTGTAAGCCCTCACAGTTACTCTTGGTGGGCGCAGGAACGGGCTCTGCTGTGAAATATTAGATCAAGAATTGTAATTACATGCCCCTGTTGAACAGGGTCAGGAAAAATTGGGCCTTTGGTGGTGGTGGTGCTGGTGCCACAACACTGTAAGTCCTCACAGTTACTCTTCGTGGGCGCTGGAACGGGACCTGCTGTGAAATATTAGATCAAGAATTGTAATTACATGCACCTGTTGAACAGGGGCAGAAAAATTGGGCCTTTGGTGGTGGAGGTGATGGTGCTGGTGCCACAACACTGTAAGTCCTAACAGTTACTCTTGGTGGGCGCAGAAACTGGCCCTGCTGTGAAATATTAGATCAAGAATTGTAATTACATGTCCCTGTTGAACAGGGGCTGAAAAATTGGGCATTAGGCATTGGTGCTGGTGCCACAACACTGCAACCCCTCACAGATTCTCTAGTTGGAGCACAGGAACGAGCCCTGCTGCAAAGTATTGCATCAAAAATTGTAATTACATGCACCTGTTAAACAGGGGCTGAAAAATTGGGCCTTAGGCACTAGTGCTGGTGCCACAACACTTCAACCCCTCACAAATACTCTAGTTGAGCGCAGCAACAAACCCTCCTTGCAAAATATTGCATCAATAATTGTAATTACACGCCCCTGTTAAACAGGGGCAGAAAAATTGGGCCTTAGCCACTGGTGGCGGCGCCCAGAACCAAAAATATTGTTACAAGCTATCAGCATGATCATTGAGGAGGAAGAGGATAGTCACTCAGCATCAGCAAAGGCAGTCTTGAAGGGATCTGACATTTTAAAAAAAATGATTCGGTTACATCAGCATCAGGTGCTTGGAAGCTGGTGGTGATCCAAGACTGACTCATTTTTATGAAGGTCAGTCGATCGACCGAGTCGGTGGACAGGCGCACCCTGTGATCAGTTACAAAGCCTCAAGCAGCACTGAATGTGCATTCCGGACAGGCCAGTAGCTCAATTGCATACTGTACAAGCTCTGGCCAGTGATCCATCCTCAAGACCCAGTAACCCAGAGGATTTTCGGTGGGAAAGGTGTCCAAGTCTTGCCCGTAGGTATTCCGGCACCATGTAAAACAGACGCTGGCGATGGTTGCTGGAACCGATCATACCTTGGAGCTGCGGACTAAAAAATTGTCTGAACGCATCGGTCAGACGGCCACCTTCTCCACCGCTTCTTCTTTGACTGACCGAAGCCTCAGCAACACGTTACATAGTTACATAGTTAGTCAGGTTGAAAAAAGACACAAGTCCATCCAGTTCAACCATAAAAAAAAAACAAAAACAAAAAAAAAATAATGTACAATCCAATATACCCAATTCTATACCCACAGTTGATCCAGAGGAAGGCAAAAAAACCCAGCAGAGCATGCTCCAATTTGCTACAGCAGGGGAAAAAATTACTTCCTGATCCCCCAAGAGGCAATCGGAATTTCCCTGGATCAACTTTGCCTATAAATGCTAGTACCCAGTTATATTATGTACATTTAGGAAAGTATCCAGGCCTTTCTTAAAGCAATCTACTGAGCTGGCCAGAACCACCTCTGGCGGGAGTCTTTTCCACATTTTCACAGCTCTTACTGTGAAGAAACCTTTCCGTATTTGGAGATGAAATCTCTTTTCCTCCAGTCATAAGGAGTGCCCCCTCCCAAGTTCACTATGTGGACCCCTTATATATTTGAACATGTTGATCATATCCACCCCCTTATTCTCCTCTTTTCAAGAGTGAATAAATTCAGTTCCTCTAATCTTTCCTCATAGCTGAGCTCCCCCATGCCTCTTATCAGTTTGGTTGCCCTTCTCTGCACTTTCACCAGTTCTCCGATATCCTTTTTGAGAACTGGTGTCCAAAACTGAACTGCATATTCCAGATGAGGTCTTACTAATGATTTGAACAGGGGCAAAATTATATCTCTCTCTCTGAAGTCCATACCTCTCCTAATACAAGAAAGGACTTTGCTCGCTTTGGAAACCGCAGCTTGGCATTGCATGCTATTATTGAGATTATGATCTACCAAAACCCCCAGAATCTTCTCCACTACAGATTCCCCCAGTTGTACTCCCCCTAGTATGTATGATGCATGCATATTCTTAGCCCCCAAGTGCATAACTTTACATTTCTCAACATTAACCTCATCTGCCAAATAGACGCCCAATCAGACAGTGCATTGAGGTCAGCTTGTAAATTGGAGACATCCTGTAAGGACGTTATTCCACTGCATAGCTTGGTGTCATCTGCAAAGACAGAAATGTTACTTTTGATCCCAGACCCAATATCATTTATAAAGATATTAAAGAGTAAGGGTCCCAGCACTGAACCTTGGGGTACACCACTGATAACCTGAGACCATTCAGAGTAAGAATCATTAACCACTACTCTCTGAATTCTGTCTTTTAGCCAGTTTTCTATCCATTTACAAACTGATATTTCCAAGCCTGTAGACTTTTACTTACACATGAGCTGTGTATGCGGAACTGTATCGAACGCTTTTGCAAAATCCAAGTATACCACGTCCAAAGCCACCTCTCTGTCCAAGGTTTTACTTACCTCTTCATAAAAAGAAATCAGGTTTGTCTGACAACTTCTGTCTTTCATGAATCCATGCTGTCTGTTGCTTAAAATGTTTCTTTCCAGCAAGAACTCGTCTATGTGGTCTTTTATTAAATGCTCCAGTATCTTCCTGACTATAGAAGTTAAACTAACAGGTCTATAGTTACTTGGCAAAGACTTTGATCCCTTTTTAAATATATGCACCACGTTCGCCCTGCGCCAATCCAGTGGTACTATTCCCATCATTAATGAGTCCCTAAAAATTAGATACAATGGCTTTGAAATTACAGAGCCTAATTCTTTTAGGATCCGTGGGTGGATGCCATCAGGTCCAGGTGCTTTATCCACCTTTATTCTGTCTAAATATTTCTGGACCATATCACTTTTGAGCCATTGTGGACCATTCAGGGCTGTGTCAATACCACCCCCATTATGGACATGAGCTTCCCCATGCTCTTTTGTATACACAGAGCTAAAGAAAGTATTTAATAAATTAGCCTTCTCCTTGTCCCCAGTCACCCACTCTAGTGTATTTTGTAAAGGGCCTACATCCTCAGACCTGACCTTTTTTACTATTAATATATTTGAAGAATTTTTTGGGGTTTGTCCTTGTTCTGCTTCGCGTTATTGAACTGTTGTATAACACTAGCCAGACAGCTTAACAATAATTCGGAAGTCAAGAAACGTAAGACATCAGATCTGTATGTATTCTTTATCCCGAATAACTTTGTAAAACTACAACATAAGCATAAACAAAACATATGTGTCAGTACATTAAATATTATACAGCAGCCTCACTCTATCAGTGAGAGTACTCACAGACAATTCCATCATTAGTCCAGGAATGGTTTAAGAGCTCTTCTACATGCAGTCTGTTAGGAGTCTGTCAGGAGCAGTAATAAAATGAAGGAAATACAGTTCCAGGTTAAAGGTTACTGCCTTTTACTATGAGGAGAATCCTACTTCCTGTCAAGTTCTGGCAAAGTAATAACCATCTCTGACCACTAGATGGCAACAACATAAACTAACATTATAGTATAAACTGTAATGACCCGTACACACGGTCGGATTTTCCGATGGAAAATGTCCGATCGGAGCGTGTTGACGGAAATTCCGACCGTGTGTGGGCTCCATCGGACATTTTCCATTGGAAAGGAGATAAAATTTTCCGACAACAAAATCCGTTGTCGGAAATTCCGATCGTGTGTACACAAATCTGATGGACAAAGTGCCACGTATGCTCAGAATAAATAAAGAGATGAAAGCTATTGGCCACTGCCCCGTTTATAGTCCCGACGTACGTGTTTTACGTCACCGCGTTTAGAACGATCGGATTTTCCGACAACTTTGTGAGACCGTGTGTAAGGAATGTCCGAACAAAGTCCGACCGTGTGTACGCCCTATATCAGTACATAGCACATATTATTATGAACAATATGGGCAGAACAGTCCTATTTTTTGCGATCTGTCGTTCACTTTGAATTTTTGCATCCTTGATTTCCTTTTTACATATTCTGTTAAATTCTTTGTAGCATTTAAATGACACTAGTGTTCTTTCATTTTTATATTTTTTAAAAGCTCTTTTCTTATTGTTTATAGCTTTTCTAACTTTGACCGTGAGCCACATAGGTTTTATTTTTAGCCTTTTAAACTTATTTCCCATGGGAATATACTTTGCACTGAGGTCCCAAACAGTCTTTTTGAAGAATTCCCATTTCTGTTCTGTGTTTATCAATGCCAATATTCCCTCCCAGTCTAAGTCCTAGAGAGCAGCTCTCATCCTTGGAAAATTTGCTCTCTTGAAGTGAAGTGAAGTGTTTTTATCTTTCCCGTATGTATCTCTTGTTTACAACTAACATCAAATGAAATCATGTTATGATCACTGCTACCCAGGTGTTCCTTTATCTGAACATTAGTAATAAGCTCTCCATGGTTTGAGATTACCAGGTCCAACAGAGCTTCATTCCTAGTTGGGGCCTCAATAAACTGGACCATAAAATTGTCCTGTACTAGGTTTATACATTTTTGCCCTTTAACTGTCCCAGCAGTGCCATTACCCCAGTCAATTTCTGGGTAGTTAAAATCCCCCATTATTATCACCGTCCCAGCCCTTTCCATCTGTGCAAGGAGCTGAGTCTCCACCTCCTCGTTAACGTTGGGTGGTCTATAACAAACTCCAATGATTAACTTTGAACTATGCACATCTATATGCAGTTCCACCCATAATGCTTCAGACTCATCACACTCTACATCAATCAGGTCCTTTCACACTTGCTTTGAGATCACTTCTCACATAGAGACAGACCCCGCCACCTTTCCTTTTTACCCTGTCTCTCCGAAAGAGTGCATAGCCAGGAATATTAATAGCCCACTCATGTGAGGGTTGAAACCAAGTTTCAGCAATACCAATTACATCATAGTTCACCTCTTGCACATAACTTCCAACTCACCTATTTTGCTTGGCAGACTTCTGGCATTGGTGAACAAACACTTTAATGCATTATTACATTTTGCTCTGGTGTTTTTCATATAATTTTTAGTAGTACAAATGGCACTACAGTTTCCAATGGCTGTTTGCAACATGGGAAATTTCTTGTCACCTGCCATAACCCTCCCCCCATCTATCCCCATTCCACCCTCCATTAATGTCTGACCCCTAACTGACCTGTCTTCTTGATGTAACTCTAGTTCACCCTCCCCCCTCAATCCTAGTTTAAATACTCCTCCAGCCGTCCCATAAACCTTTGTCCAGGAAAGGAGTTTGCAACCTCCCAGTCTCTGGGAACGCGTTGCACAGACCTTTCTGCAAGGCCTCCCGAAGATGTTTCATCCTCTGCTCCCTCTGCGACGGCAAGATAAAGCCCGCAACCTTACCCTTGTAACGTGCATCAAGGAGTGTTGCCAGCCAGTATTAATCCCTCTCCTTGATACCACGAATACGAGGATCCTTCAGCAGGCTTTGCAGGATCAGGGAGGCCATGCAGCGTAGGTTTGCTGAGGCATTCGGTCTGGAGTCCTCTGGGTCACTAAGGACAACATGATCTGCAGCCACCTCCTCCCAGCCACATACAAGTCCATGGGTTTCTTGGGACTGTAAATGATCCCTTAAAGACTGCTGCTGATGCTGAGTGCCAGGCTCCACCTCCATGCTGACACAATCCTCCTCCTCTTCCTGTGTGATTGGTGGGCACACAGGAACATTGTCTGGATAAAGGGGGCCTTGAAAGCTAAGGAAGTCCTCCTCTTTCTGCCTCAAGTGCCCTGTCGATTATTCCATGCAGCCTGTGCTCCAACAGGTGGACAAGGGGGACAGTGTCACTGATGCATGCACTGTCACTGCTCACCATCCTCGTGGCCTCCTCAAATGGTGATAGGACAGTGCATGCATCCCTAAACATGGCCCACTGGCGTTGGGAAATAAAAATGCTCTCCTGACCCTGTCCTGGTGCCATAGTCGCACAGGTACTCATTGATGACCCTCTGCTGCGTGTGCAGCCGCTGCAACATGGCCAACGTTGAGTTCCACCTGGTGGGCATGTCACAGATTAGGCGGTTCTTGTGCAGGTTAAATTCCTTTTGGAGGTCAGCCAGCCGAGCATTGGCATTATATGACTGGCGGAAATGCACACAGACTTTCCTGGCCTGCCTCAGGACAAGTTAAGGACGTGAGCCAAACAGGGCACATGGGTCAGTTGTCCCTGTCGGAGGGCGGAGAGGAGGTTGGTGCCATTGTCACAAACCACCATTCCTGCCTTAAGCTGGCATGGCGTCAACCACCTCTGGGCCTGCCCCTGCAGACCTGACAGAATCTTTGCCCCAGTGTGGCTCCTGTCCCCCAAGCACACCAGCTCAAGCACTGCATGGCATCTTTTGGCCTGCGTACTTGCGTAGCCCCTTGAACGCCTACGGGGCACCACTGGTTCCGAGGACAAAGCACAGGAAGAGGCCATGGAGGAAGAAGAAGAGGAGGGGGTGGAGGAGAGAGGTGTGTCAGAATCACAAGTAGTAGCATTTTGGAGGCGTGGTGGCGGAACAACCTCCAACACTACTGCACCTTGTCCTGCATCCTTCCCAGCTGCCAGAAGAGTCACCCAATGCGCCGTGAAAGATAGGTAACATCCCGGTCCATGCCTGCTGGACCATGAGTCAGTGGTAATATGCACCTTACCGCCCTGTCCAGCGAGGCCAAAACATTGCCTTCCACATTCCGGTAGAGAGCCAGAATCACCTTCCATGAGAAAAAGTGGCGTTTGGGAACCTGCCACTGAGAAACCTCACATTCCACAAACTCAGGGAAGGGGGCAGAGGCTACCAACTGAAAAGGCAGCAGTTGAAGTGCTAGCAATTTAGCCAAGCTAGCATTCAACCGCTGGGCATGTGGATGGCTGGGAGTGAACTTCTTTCGGCTGTGCAGCAGCTGGGGCAGGAAAATTTGCCTGCTACAAACTGACGTCGGTGTACCGATAGCAGATTGCCCGCAAGTACTTGGCTGTGACACACCTAATTCTACACCTTCATTCCTCTCAGTGCAGGTCTCAGAGAGGACTGAAAGTATAGTGGGGTTGGTGATCCCAGCTGATGAGGAGCAAGGAGAGATCCTCTTTGTTCTTTGGTGTGGGTTTTTAGGTACGCTTGCCAACGAACTGCATGGCAGGTCAACATATGTCTGATCAAGCATGTGGTGCCCAAGCGGGTGATGTTTTGGCCACACGAGATACGCTTGAGACATATGTTGCAAATAGCAGCGGTGGGATCTGATGCACTCGTCTCAAAAAAGGCCTACACCAAAGAACTCATGCGCACATGCGGAGAGATGCGGTGTGATGCAGTCAGTGTGCTGCCCTTAAGCTGGCCCCTGGAGGGCATCCTGCCTCATTGGTGATGTGCCCCCTCCTCCTCTCTCCTATAAGGCACCCACGTGGAGTCAGTGACGTCATCATCCCCTCCCTCCTCATCACTGGAGCAAACCTGGCAGTATGCTGCAGCTGGGGGAACATGACTGCCAGATTGCTGTCCTTCTTGGGCATCCCCTCTGTCTGGGCTCACGTTACTGCCTTCCTCTAGCTGAGTACCATCATCGGAGCCTTCAAAACGCTGGGCATCCTCCTGGAGCATGTACCCAACACTGTGGTCAAACAGTTCGGGGGACTCCTCAGGAGGACATGGTGGGGCTAGGGAAGGAGTGACTGATGCCATTGAGCTGAGGGAAGAGGCCACGTTGAAAGCTGCTTTGCCAGACAAAGTACCCTGAGCCTGGGTGAGAGAGGATGAGGAGGATGAGGACGGCTTGGTCATCCACTCTACCAAGTCTTCCGCATGTTGAGGCTCAACACGGCCAGCTGCCGAAAAAAAAGACAAGCGTGTCCCACGGCCACATGGTAATGGGGATGCACTGTGTCCACGACCAGCACTGTTGCCTCTAGACACAGAGCCTGCTTGCCCTCTTTTATTGGCTTGTGACTGTCTGCCTCTCCTTGTTGGCCTTCCAGACATACTAATGGCCTGCAGTGAGATGTAGCTGCACAAAACTGGGATATATATATATACTGATTATACTGCAGCTAGCAGAATGCCTGCCTGTGGTATTAATAGGGTCAGAAGAGGCACACCAGCACTTGTCTTCAGGTAGCTAAAGGTGCAACTGTGCAGGGTACACAGTACACTAACTGTAAATACTTCAAGCTGCCTGCCTGTGGTATTAATAGGATCAGAAAAAGAACAACAGCAGTTGTCTTCAGGTAGCTATAGGTGCAAATGTGCAGGGGGCACAGTACACTAACTGCAAATACTTCAAGCTGCCTGCCTGTGGTATTAATAGGATCAGAAGAAGAACAACAGCACTTGGCTTCAGGTAGCTATAGGTGCAGCTGTGCAGGGTACACAGTACACTAACTGTAAATACTTCAACCTGCCTGCCTGTGGTATTAATAGGATCAGAAGAAGTACAACAGCACTTGTCTTTAGGTAGCTATAGGTGCAACTGTGTGCAGGGTACACAGTACACTAACTATAGGATCAGAAGAAGAACTCCAGCACTTGTCTTCAGGTAGCTATAGGGGCAACTGTGCAGGGTACACAGTACACTAACTGTAAATAAACGAAGAAAGGGAATTGGGACTTTATATGAAGCATGCGGCCGAATTGAACAACATGAGTAGAGAATGACTGGTGGGTGTACAGAAATAAAGATAGTTAACCCAGTCACATAGTGTTATGGCATGTACATAGTAACATAACATGGACCAGTATCCTGATTATACCATTTATTAGATATAGCAATCATATAGTAACAAAAATAACATAGGTAACATAAGTAGTACATGACATTAACAACATGATAAAAAGAGAGGGCGGCCACCAGATATACATTTCTGTGTTCACGCATTTATATTAAGTTCATAAAATAATTGGTAAAGGCCAATATAGAACAGTAAAATCATAAACATGTAGTAGAATATCACTCTTGGATAAAATTGGTATTAAAGGCATCTCTATAGCTCGACGCGTTTCATGGATACCTCCAATCTTCAGGAGCAGATGCAATAATCTATAAACATAACATAAGGTAAGTTGGTAAAACTGGCCGATTGAACAAAGGGGAATTGCCACATACGGGGGCTAGAGAGGCAGGGAGAGCAGAAATATTGATAAATGGTAACGATGTTGTGGATATGGCACCCATAGACAACTTACAATTGAGCTGTGATGGCATGCGATGGCGCAATGGGCCCGGACCCGCTGGGGAACAATCATCCTCCCGGGAGCTGAGGCGGCACAACCCATGGACAAGAGTGAAGAAATAACGTGTGGGAGGGAGATAACTGAGGGGTGGCAGCCCAATTACCTAGAAGGTGAAGAGTGTAAACATAAAAATAAAATAAAAATAAAAATAGTAAAAGAAAATAAAATAAAAACAAAAAAGGGGCAGTGCTGATGTATGTTGGAAAATAGGTGATAAAAGGTGGGGAAGATTACATCATAATCCATGATAGTATACCAGTAATAACTATAGTATAGGTATTGTAACAAAGGTGGGGTGATCTCCAGGTAGACCTAAGTGATAAGATGTCAGATGGTGCTCCATAATAGTGGAGTAGTAATAAAAGATGCACTGGCTACTTATCCAATTACCGAAAAATGTAAAAGTGTAAATGGGGATTGTGTAAAAGGGTGATTACCTGAATATAGCAAGAGTACCCGTGCGGCCTGACTGGTGATGCTGTAGCGGTAAACACCGCTCAACAAAGATCCAACCATTCCACACGGGGTGGAGTGTAATTATAGTCCCAGGTGTCCAATGGGTGTCCGCCAACGTCACGCAGGACGACTGACTGGGGGAGGAGGCATCCATACCTAAGCGGAAATGGCCCGCCCGGCATGAGGCGCCAAATTTCCCCACCAAGAGCCGCCAAGATTGAAACAGCGGCACGCGGCGTCATGACGTCATCTCGATGTCACACGCAGGACCCTGAATGCGTGGCGTCGATGCGCAGTGAGGACATCCACCCGATCGCCCGCGTCAACCAAGACGTAGGGG
This sequence comes from Lithobates clamitans, assembly GCA_037952925.1. Lineage (NCBI taxonomy): Eukaryota > Metazoa > Chordata > Amphibia > Anura > Ranidae > Lithobates > Lithobates clamitans. The sequence goes on from JBBGZY010001522.1 coordinate 472,661, forward strand.
GAAGGGGAGGGTCCCAAGTGCGCATCGCAGCTCCCGGGAAGGAAAACCCCCGAAGCGGTGCCCAACGGCCCAGTCCACCATCACACACAACCACAGACATCAAGAAGGAGTGTATCCATCTGGGAACATAGCAGAGTAATTAAATAAAGTCTCTCTCCAAACCCCTCAAGAATACAAACTATTGGCCAGAAAATACAAGAGAGATATACAGTATTAATTGTAATAGATAAGCTAGTAATGGACAATACCAAGAATTGGAAATATAATTAGTAATCGGGAACGCAGGCTTCCATCCCTAATATATGTATATAGAGAGGGGGGAATTGTGGGACTTTATATGAGGCCAGGGCATCCGCCGTAGGTGGCCTCCATCCCTATTTGGATTAACGAAGAAAGGGAATTGGGACTTTATATGAAGCATGCGGCCGAATTGAACAACATGAGCAGAGAATGACTGGTGGGTGTACAGAAATAAAGATAGTTAACCCAGTCACATAGTGTTATGGCATGTACATAGTAACATAACATGGACCAGTATCCTGATTATACCATTTATTAGATATAGCAATCATATAGTAACAAAAATAACATAGGTAACATAAGTAGTACATGACATTAACAACATGATAAAAAGAGAGGGCGGCCACCAGATATACATTTCTGTGTTCACGCATTTATATTAAGTTCAAAAAATAACTGGTAAAGGCCAATATAGAACAGTAAAATCATAAACATGTAGTAGAATATCACTCTTGGATAAAATTGGTATTAAAGGCATCTCTATAGCTCGACGCGTTTCATGGATACCTCCAATCTTCAGGAGCAGATGCAATAATCTATAAACATAACATAAGGTAAGTTGGTAAAACTGGCCGATTGAACAAAGGGGAATTGCCACATACGGGGGCTAGAGAGGCAGGGAGAGCAGAAATATTGATAAATGGTAACGATGTTGTGGATATGGCACCCATAGACAACTTACAATTGAGCTGTGATGGCATGCGATGGCGCAATGGGCCCGGACCCGCTGGGGAACAATCATCCTCCCGGGAGCTGAGGCGGCACAACCCATGGACAAGAGTGAAGAAATAACGTGTGGGAGGGAGATAACTGAGGGGTGGCAGCCCAATTACCTAGAAGGTGAAGAGTGTAAACATAAAAATAAAATAAAAATAAAAATAGTAAAAGAAAAGAAAATAAAAACAAAAAAGGGGCAGTGCTGATGTATGTTGGAAAATAGGTGATAAAAGGTGGGGAAGATCACATCATAATCCGTGTGGAATGATTGGATCTTTGTTGAGCGGTGTTTACCGCTACAGCATCACCAGTCAGGCCACACGGGTACTCTTGCTATATTCAGGTAATCACCCTTTTACACAATCCCCATTTACACTTTTACATTTTTCGGTAATTGGATAAGTAGCCAGTGCATCTTTTATTACTACTCCACTATTATGGAGCACCATCTGACATCTTATCACTTAGGTCTACCTGGAGATCACCCCACCTTTGTTACAATACCTATACTATAGTTATTACTGGTATACTATCATGGATTATGATGTGATCTTCCCCACCTTTTATCACCTATTTTTCAACATACATCAGCACTGCCCCTTTTTTGTTTTTATTTTATTTTATTTTACTATTTTTATTTTTATTTTATTTTTATGTTTACACTCTTCACCTTCTAGGTAATTGGGCTGCCACCCCTCAGTTATCTCCCTCCCACACGTTATTTCTTCACTCTTGTCCATGGGTTGTGCCGCCTCAGCTCCCGGGAGGATGATTGTTCCCCAGCGGGTCCGGGCCCATTGCGCCATCGCATGCCATCACAGCTCAATTGTAAGTTGTCTATGGGTGCCATATCCACAACATCGTTACCATTTATCAATATTTCTGCTCTCCCTGCCTCTCTAGCCCCCGTATGTGGCAATTCCCCTTTGTTCAATCGGCCAGTTTTACCTTATGTTATGTTTATAGATTATTGCATCTGCTCCTGAAGATTGGAGGTATCCATGAAACGCGTCGAGCTATAGAGATGCCTTTAATACCAATTTTATCCAAGAGTGATATTCTACTACATGTTTATGATTTTACTGTTCTATATTGGCCTTTACCAATTATTTTATGAACTTAATATAAATGCGTGAACACAGAAATGTATATCTGGTGGCCGCCCTCTCTTTTTATCATGTTGTTAATGTCATGTACTACTTATGTTACCTATGTTATTTTTGTTACTATATGATTGCTATATCTAATAAATGGTATAATCAGGATACTGGTCCATGTTATGTTACTATGTACATGCCATAACACTATGTGACTGGGTTAACTATCTTTATTTCTGTACACCCACCAGTCATTCTCTGCTCATGTTGTTCAATTCGGCCGCATGCTTCATATAAAGTCCCAATTCCCTTTCTTCGTTAATCCAAATAGGGATGGAGGCCACCTACGGCGGATGCCCTGGCCTCATATAAAGTCCCACAATTCCCCCCTCTCTATATACTAACTGTAAATACTTCAACCTGCCTGCCTGTGGTATTAATAGGATCAGAAGAAGTACAACAGCACTTGTCTTTAGGTAGCTATAGGTGCAAATGTGCAGGGTACACAGTACACTAACTGTAAATACTTCAAGCTGCCTGCCTCTAGTATTAATAGGATCAGAAGAAGAACAGCACTTGTCTTCAGGTAGCTATAGGTGCAACTGTGCAGGGTACACAGTACACTAACTGTATATACTTCAAGCTGCCTGCCTGTGATATTAATAGGATCAGAAGAAGTACAACAGCACTTTTCTTCAGGTAGCTATAGGTGCAACTGTGCAGGGTACACAGTACACTAACTGTAAATACTTCAAGCTGCCTGCCTGTGGTATTAATAGGATCAGAAGAAGTACAACAGCACTTGTCTTCAGGTAGCTATAGGTGCAACTGTGCAGGGTACACAGTACACTAATACCCTGTACACACAGTCGGATTTTCTGACGGAAAATGTGTGATAGGACCTTGTTGTCGGAAATTCTGACCGTGTGTGGGCTTCATCACACATTTTCCATCTGAATTTCCGGCACACAACGTTTGAGAGCTTACTCTAAAATATTCCGACAACAAAATCCGTTGTCGGAAATTCTGATCTTGTGTACACAAATCCGCGGCACAAAGTGCCACGCATGCTTAGAATAAATTAAGAGACAAAATCTATTGGCTACTGCTCCGTTTATAGTCCCGACGTACGTGTTTTATGTCACCACGTTTAGAACGATCGGATTTTCCGACAACTTTGTGTGACTGTGTGTATGCAAGACAAGTTTGAGCCAACATCCGTTGGAAAAAATCCATGGATTTTGTTGTCGGAATGTCCGATTAATGTCTGGCCGTGTGTACAGGGCATATCTGTAAATACTTCAACCTGCTTGCCTGTGGTATTAATAGGATCAGAAGAAGAACACCAGCACTTGTCTTCAGTTAGCTATAGGTGCAACTGTGCAGGGTACACAGTACACTAATGCCCCGTACACACGGTCAGACATTAATCGGACATTCCGACAACAAAATCCTAGGATTTTTTCCGACGCATGTTGGCTCAAACTTGTCTTGCATACACACGGTCACACAAAGTTGTCGGAAAATCCGATCGTTTTAAACGCGGTGACGTAAAACATGTACGTCGGGACTATAAACGGGGCAGTGGCCAATAGCTTTAATCTCTTTATTTATTCTGAGCATGCGTGGTACTTTGTCCGTCGGATTTGTGTACACACGATCGGAATTTCGGACAACGGATTTTGTTGTATGAAAATTGTATCTCCTGCTCTCCAACTTTGTGTGTTGGAAAATCCGATGGAAAATGTCCGATGGAGCCCACACACGGTCGGAATTTCCGACAACACGCTCCGATCGGACATTTTCCATCGGAAAATCCAACCGTGTGTACGGGGCATAACTGTAAATACTTCAAGCTGCCTGCCTGTGGTATTAATCGGATCAGAAGAAGAACACCAGCACTTGTCTTCAGGTAGCTATAGGTGCACACTGTGCAGGGTACACAGTACACTAACTGTAAATACTTCAACCTACCTGCCTGTGGTATTAATAGGATCAGAAGAAGAACAACAGCACTTGTCTTCAGGTAAGCTATAGGTGCAAATGTGCAGGGTACACAGTACACTATCTGTAAATACTTCAACCTGCCTGCCTGTGGTATTAATAGGATAAGAAGAAGTACAACAGCACTTGTCTTCAGGTAGCTATAGGTGCAAATGTGCAGGGTACACAGTACACTAACTGTAAATACTTCAAGCTGCCTGCCTGTGGTATTAATAGGATCAGAAGAAGAACAACAGCACTTGTCTTCAGGTAGCTATAGGTGTAACTGTGCAGGGTACACAGTACACTAACTGTAAATACTTCAACCTGCCTGCCTGTGGTATTAATAGGGTCAGAAGAAGAACACCAACACTTGTCTTCAGGTAGCTATAGGTGCAACTGTGCAGGGGTACACAGTACACTAACTGTAAATACTTCAACCTGCCTGCCTGTGGTATTAATAGGATCAGAAGAAGAACACCCGCACTTGTCTTCAGGTAGCTATAGGTGCACACTGTGCAGGGTACACAGTACACTAACTGTAAATACTTCAAGCTGCCTGCCTGTGGTATTAATAGGATCAGAAGAAGAACAGCACTTGTCTTCAGGTAGCTATAGGTGCAACTGTGCAGGGTACACATTACACTAACTGTAAATACTTCAACCTGCCTGCCTGTGGTATTAATAGGATCAGAAGAAGAACACCAGCACTTGTCTTCAGGTAGCTATAGGTGCAACTGTGCAGGGTACACAGTACACTAACTGTATATACTTCAAGCTGCCTGCCTGTGATATTAATAGGATCAGAAGAAGTATAACAGCACTTTTCTTCAGGTAGCTATAGGTGCAACTGTGCAGGGTACACAGTACACTAACTGTAAATACTTCAAGCTGCCTGCCTGTGGTATTAATAGGATCAGAAGAAGTACAACAGCACTTGTCTTCAGGTAGCTATAGGTGCAAATGTGCAGGGTACACAGTACACCAATGCCCTGTACACAAAGTCGGATTTTCTAACGAAAAATGTGTGATAGGACCTTGTTGTCGGAAATTCTGACCGTGTGTGGGCTTCATCACACATTTTCCATCGGAATTTCCGGCACACAACGTTTGAGAGCTTGCTCTAAAATATTCCGACAACAAAATCTGTTGTCGGAAATTCTGATCTTGTGTACACAAATCCGACGCACAAAGTGCCACGCATGCTTAGAATAAATTAAGAGACAAAATCTATTGGCTACTGCTCCGTTTATAGTCCCGACGTACGTGTTTTATGTCACCACGTTTAGAACGATAGGATTTTCCGACAACTTTGTGTGACTGTGTGTATGCAAGACAAGTTTGAGCCAACATCCGTTGGAAAAAATCCATGGATTTTGATGTCGGAATGTCCGATTAATGTCTGACCGTGTGTACAGGGCATATCTGTAAATACTTCAACCTGCCTGCCTGTGGTATTAATAGGATCAGAAGAAGAACACCAGCACTTGTCTTCAGTTAGCTATAGGTGCAACTGTGCAGGGTACACAGTACACTAACTGTAAATAATTCAAGCTGCCTGCCTGTGGTATTAATAGGATCAGAAGAAGAACACAAGCACTTGTCTTCAGGTAGCTATAGGTGCACACTTTGCAGGGTACACAGTACACTAACTGTAAATACTTCAAGCTGCCTGCCTGTGGTATTAATAGGATCAGAAGAAGTACAACAGCACTTGTCTTCAGGTAGCTATAGGTGCACACTGTGCAGGGTACACAGTACACTAACTGTAAATACTTCAACCTGCCTGCCTGTGGTATTAATAGGATCAGAAGAAGAACACCAGCACTTGTCTTCAGGTAGCTATTGGTGCAGCTGTGCATGGGTACACAGTACACTAACTGTAAATACTTCAAGCTGCCTGCCTGTGGTATTAATAGGATCAAAAGAAGAACAACAGCACTTGTCTTCAGGTAGCTATAGGTGTAACTGTGCAGGGTACACAGTACACTAACTGTAAATACTTCAACCTGCCTGCCTGTGGTATTAATAGGATCAGAAGAAGAACACCAGCACTTGTCTTCAGGTAGCTATAGGTGCAACTGTGCAGGGGTACACAGTACACTAACTGTAAATACTTCAACCTGCCTGCCTGTGGTATTATTAGGATCAGAAGAAGAACACCCGCACTTGTCTTCAGGTAGCTATAGGTGCATACTGTGCAGGGTACACAGTACACTAACTGTAAATACTTCAAGCTGCCTGCCTGTGGTATTAATAGGATCAGAAGAAGTACAACAGCACTTGTCTTCAGGTAGCTATAGGTGCAAATGTGCAGGGTACACAGTACACCAATGCCCTGTACACAAAGTCGGATTTTCTAACGAAAAATGTGTGATAGGACCTTGTTGTCGGAAATTCTGACCGTGTGTGGGCTTCATCACACATTTTCCATCGGCATTTCCGGCACACAACGTTTGAGAGCTTGCTCTAAAATATTCCGACAACAAAATCTGTTGTCGGAAATTCTGATCTTGTGTACACAAATCCGACGCACAAAGTGCCACGCATGCTTAGAATAAATTAAGAGACAAAATCTATTGGCTACTGCTCCGTTTATAGTCCCGACGTACGTGTTTTATGTCACCACGTTTAGAACGATAGGATTTTCCGACAACTTTGTGTGACTGTGTGTATGCAAGACAAGTTTGAGCCAACATCCGTTGGAAAAAATCCATGGATTTTGATGTCGGAATGTCCGATTAATGTCTGACCGTGTGTACAGGGCATATCTGTAAATACTTCAACCTGCCTGCCTGTGGTATTAATAGGATCAGAAGAAGAACACCCGCACTTGTCTTCAGGTAGCTATAGGTGCATACTGTGCAGGGTACACAGTACACTAACTGTAAATACTTCAAGCTGCCTGCCTGTGGTCATAATAGGATCAGAAGAAGAACAACAGCACTTGTCTTCAGGTAAGCTATAGGTGCAAATGTGCAGGGTACACAGTACACTAACTGTAAATACTTCAACCTGCCTGCCTGTGGTATTAATAGGATCAGAAGAAGAACAACAGCACTTGTCTTCAGGTAGCTATAGGTGCAACTGTGCAGGGTACACAGTACACTAACTGTAAATACTTCAACCTGCCTGCCTGTGGTATTAATAGGATCAGAAGAAGAACACCCGCACTTTTCTTCACGTAGCTATAGGTGCACACTGTGCAGGGCACACAGTACACTAACTGTAAATACTTCAAGCTGCCTGCCTGTGGTATTAATAGGATCAGAAGAAGAACAACAGCACTTGTCCTCAGGTAAGCTATAGGTGCAAATGTGCAGGGTACACAGTACACTAACTGTAAATACTTCAACCTGCCTGCCTGTGGTATTAATAGGATCAGAAGAAGAACACCAGCACTTGTCTTCAGGTAGCTATAGGTGCAACAGTTCAGGGGTACAAAGTACACTAACTGTAAATACTTCAACCTGCCTGCCTGTGGTATTAATAGGATCAGAAGAAGAACAACAGCACTTGTCTTCAGGTAGCTATAGGTGCACACTGTGCAGGGTACACAGTACACTAACTGTAAATACTTCAACCTGCCTGCCTATGGTATTAATAGGATCAGAAGAAGAACAACAGCACTTGTCTTCGGGTAGCTATAGGTGCAACTGTGCAGGGTACACAGTACACTAACTGTAAATACTTCAAGCTGCCTGCCTGTGGTATTAATAGGATCAGAAGAAGAACACCAGCACTTGTCTTCAGGTAGCTATAGGTGCAACAGTGCAGGGGTACAAAGTACACTAACTGTAAATACTTCAACCTGCCTGCCTGTGGTATTAATAGGATCAGAAGAAGAACAACAGCACTTGTCTTCAGGTAAGCTATAGGTGCAAATGTGCAGGGTACACAGTAGACTAACTGTAAATACTTCAACCTGCCTGCCTGTGGTATTAATAGGATCAGAAGAAGAACAACAGCACTTGTCTTCAGGTAGCTATAGGTGCAACTGTGCAGGGGTACACATTACACTAACTGTAAATACTTTAACCTGCCTGCCTGTGGTATTAATAGGATCAGAAGAAGAACAACAGCACTTGTCTTCAGGTAGCTATAGGTGCAACTGTGCAGGGGTACACATTACACTAACTGTAAATACTTCAACCTGCCTGCCTGTGGTATTAATAGGATCAGAAGAAGAACACCAGCACTTGTCTTCAGGTAGCTATAGGTGCACACTGTGCAGGGTACACAGTACACTAACTGTAAATACTTCAACCTGCCTGCCTGTGGTATTAATAGGATCAGAAGAAGAACACCAGCACTTGTCTTCAGGTAGCTATAGGTGCACACTGTGCAGGGTACACAGTACAATAACTATAAATACTTCAACCTGCCTGCCTATGGTATTAATAGGATCAGAAGAAGAACAACAGCACTTGTCTTCAGGTAGCTATAGGTGCAACTGTGCAGGGTACACAGTACACTAACTGTAAATACTGTAAAAACACCTGCTTTCCTGTCAGTATATTAGAAAGAGAATAACAGGAACGGATCTAGCTAAACTGAATACAGTGTATATATATATATATATATATATATATATATATATATATATATATATATATATACACAACACCTGGGATGCATATATATATATATATATATATATATATACACAATATACTATAAGTGCAGCTAACTGACTCGCCTGCCTACTCTATCTAACTTAAATCAAATTACACTGTCTCTCTCTGTCTAATTCTTTCCAATGCCGCAACACACTACACAAGGCCGCCACACAGGCGGCCTTATATATTGTGGGGCGTGTACTATTCCCCCTGAGCTATAATTGGCCAAAGCCACCTTGACCTTGGCCACTTACGGCTCTCTGTGCAGATGGCGCTGTGATTGGCCAAGCATGCGGGTCATAGTGCATGCTTGGCCAGTCATCAGCCAGCAATGCACTGCGATGACGCGTGAATCATGGGCCGTGGCGCGCCTCTCGAATTTGGGTCAAACAGGCGATGTTCAAGTCGAACATGGGTTTGATTTGAACCTGAAGCTCATCCCTAGTATAGACATACAAAAAAAGACTTGCAGCTGTAATTGCAGCGAAAGGTGGCTCTACCAAGTATTGACTGGTTCTATAAAGTATCGCACGCAACACTTTTCACATATTTATTTGTAAAAAAAAAATTAAAACCATTTATCATTTTCCTATCACTTCACAATTATGTGCCACTTTGTGCCACATAAAATCCCAATAAAATACATTTATTAAATGAATTAAATTATTATTATTATTATTTAAATTATTTATTAAATACATAACATTTAAGGGGTATGAATACTTATTCAAGGCACTGTATTGTCACATATGCCGATCAGATCTTTATAGACCACCTGATAATAGGTTTTGAGAAACAGACCTCAGGAAAGGGAAGGGTAAATGGCAGAACATGGGCGAAATGAGGTATGTTGGACTGGCGGGTCAAAACATTCCTCTAATAGCTGGATATCAATAGGCCCTCCTCCCATAGTTCCCAAAGGGTTTTGTAAGGTGGAAGTGTCATGACCTCCGGCTATGGGGTTCTCGCTAGGAGTAGAGACATCCTGGGGAATAGAATTGAATGTGCCATGGTTAATATAGTGACGTTGCACCGTGAGATTCCATATAAAATGGTTTTTTCAGGAAAGGTTCCATCGGCTAATGGCACTGTCTGACATTTGGCGTGCAGTAATGATTTCCACCAGCAGGTCTCTCCTGGCAGTCTGGAACTGTCAGGGGAGCTTTCCCCTGCTGGTGGTATTATGTGATCTTTGGGCCGCAGAACTGGCATCCACCAGCTGGTGGTTCCTGGCAGTGTGGAGCAGACACCATATCCTGCGATCAGGCGTCACCTGAGCCTGATTGCAGGAGATGTGTATAAATACCTGGCAAGCACACACACCTTGTCTTGGTATCTTCCTTGCTCCCTGACCTGAACCTGAGAGCTCTGTCCCTTTATCTGAACCTGATCCTGATCCTGTCTGTATACCTGAACCCTGAACCCTGCAACTGAACCCTGTCCTGTGATCCTGTTATCCTTACCTTTGCCTTGCAGCCTGATCATCCATCCTCCCCTTGTCCTGTTTTTCCCTGTTCTCATCTGCTGACCACCCGTTGATGACCCTGGCCTGGCTACTTTTATGATTCCGGTATTCCCCATTTGTATATATACAGTGGGGATGAAAAGTATTGAGACCCCCTTAAATTTTTCACTCTTTGTTATATTGCAACCATTTGCTAAAATCATTTAAGTTCATTTTTTTCCTCATTAATGTACACAGAAAAAGAGATAACCCCTCAAAAATAGGTGGGACTTTGAAGGCAACAAAGTAGTAAAAAAACTATTTTATTGGTACAAATATACAAAAGTACATATAGAAAAAAGTCTGATACAATAACACTAAATAAACAATAAAGCAATAAAAAGAGGAATATACTGATGTAGAATTCGAATGTATATTCGTGTAGTCTTCCACCTGGGCCTATGCGTTTCGGGACTACCCATAGAGTCCCTTCATCAGGGGACTTGTGGGAGGAATTACACTACATAATGAAATATAAATTGACGTAATTAGAGATCATATGCATTGCGCACATTGCCTGCATCTTAAACCATTCTGTACAACTTAGCATCAAAAACAGAAAAAACAAAGAAAATAAAAATAAAATTAAAAATAAATTATATAAGAGAGATGATAAACATACCCAAGTATATTCAGCAAAGGCTCACTGTCAAAGTCTCAGAGGTAAGTGCACACAGAACGCCATAAGAATCCAGGAGGGAAACGGGCGTATGTCTGGCCCCGCCTTATCCACACTGGTCCCACCGTGTGGCCCCAAAGGAGCAAGCAACACTGTCCCGGAAGAATCCAAGAAATGAAGAACCAAGAGGGGATTATCTGAAAAAAAGAAAAGACCCGAATAGGCTGGTGTCCCTCTACAGAAGGAGATACCCCTGTATTCATAATCGCCATAGCATGAACGCAGAAACCCATATTCGCCGTGCAGGTCCGCGTCCAGGCGGGGGCATGGGAATGAAAATGATCTAATATATGTAACTTACCCTAGTACTGGTTCATGAAGGATTATATTAACGGGGATAGACAGGTGACCCCAAGGTACCGGCGAGGGAACGAGGGCCCCTAAAAGCACAAGCAGCTCCAAAAATCACAGAGGATAAGAACTTCCTACAAAGGCTGGACCTGTAATATAATACAAAAAAGACCTGATCACAAAAATTGGAACAGGAATATCCTCTATGTGTTGCAATATATAATATACATTGCATGAAAACTCCATCAAAAAGGGTGACATGAAGAGCCTATAACAGGTGTGAGTTAGCAAACAATCAAAAAACAAGAAGAGGGGACGAAGGGCAGCATTACCGTGTTAAAAATTGGGCTGCACTACAGTGTGCTAGGGAGCTCCATTCCTCTGATCTGTAACCACCGCCGCCGAGCAGGACAATGACACTGACTCGGCATCCGGTGGCTTAATAAGGAGTAGGAGGAGGACAGAGTGATGCTGATTGGCGTGCAGGTTCCGCCCATCATGACGCCGCTCCGGCGAGGAGATGGGAGCCATGGTAACCTCATGACGCCGCTCCGCCTGGAGAGAGGAGGAGATGGGAGTCATGGTAACACCATGACGCCGCTGCGCCTGGGGAAAGTCCCCTACCTGCTGTCTTCCCCTCAGCTATGGCTGTGATTTCAAGGCTGATAATCTAACTTCACTGACAATTGCGAAGCCTGTATAGACTTTCTCTACGGTACTATCACGAAGCTTCAGGAGAATGCCCTAACACAGGACGCTCCCTCGCTGTTACCATGATTTGCATTACCTCCTTTCCCCAGGCAGAGCGGCGTCATGGTGTTACCATGACTCCCATCTCCTCCTCTCTCCAGGCGGAGCGGCGTCATGAGGTTACCATGGCTCCCATCTCCTCGCCGGAGCGGCGTCATGATGGCCGGAACCTGCACGCCAATCAGTATCACACCTGTCCTCCTCCTACTCCTTATTAAACCACCGGACGCCGAGTCAGTGTCATTGTCCTGCTCGGCGGCGGTGGTTACAGATCAGAGGAACGGAGCTCCCTAGCACACTGTAGTGCAGCCCCATTATCAACACGGTAATGCTGCCCTTCGTCCCCTCTTCTTGTTTTTTGATTGTTTGCTAACTCCAACCTGTTATAGGCTCTTCATGTCACCCTTTTTGATGGAGTTTTCATGCAATGTATATTATATATTGCAATGCATAGAGGATATTCCTGTTCCTGTTTATGTGATCAGGTCTTTTTTGTATTATATTACAGATCCAGCCTTTGTAGGAAGTTACATAGTTACATAGTTACATAGTAGGTGAGGTTGAAAAAAGACACAAGTCCATCAAGTCCAACCTATGTGTGTGATTATGTGTCAGTATTACATTACATATCCCTGTATATTGCGGTCATTCAGGTGATTATCTAATAGTTTCTTGAAGCTATCAATGCTCCCCGCTGAGACCACCGCCTGTGGAAGGGAATTCCACATCCTTGCCGCTCTTACAGTAAAGAACCCTCTACATAGTTTAAGGTTAAACCTCTTTTCTTCTAATTGTAATGAGTGGCCACGAGTCTTATTAAACTCTCTTCTGCGAAAAAGTTTTATCCCTATTGTGGGGTCACCAGTACAGTATTTGTAAATTGAAATCATATCCCCTCTCAAGCGTCTCTTCTCCAGAGAGAATAAGTTCAGTGCTCGCAACCTTTCCTCATAACTAAGATCCTCCAGACCCTTTATTAGCTTTGTTGCCCTTCTTTGTACTCGCTCCATTTCCAGTACGTCCCTCCTGAGGACTGGTGCCCAGAACTGGACAGCATACTCCAGGTGCGGGCGGACCAGAGTCCTGTAGAGCGGGAGAATTATCGTTTTATCTCTGCAGTTGATCCCCCTTTTAATGCATGCCAATATTCTGTTTGCTTTATTAGCAGCAGCTTGGCATTGCATGCCATTGCTGAGCCTATCATCCACTAGGACCCCCAAGTCCTTTTCCATCCTAGATTCCCCCAGAGGTTCTCCCCCAGTGTATAGATTGCATTCATATTTTTGCCACCCAAATGCATTATTTTACATTTTTCTACATTGAACCTCATTTGCCATGTAGTCGCCCACCCCATTAATTTGTTCAGGTCTTTTTGCAAGATTTCCACATCCTGCGGAGAAGTTATTGCCCTGCTTAGCTTAGTATCGTCTGCAAATACAGAGATTGAACTGTTTATCCCATCCTCCAGGTCGTTTATGAACAAATTAAATAGGATTGGTCCCAGCACAGAACCCTGAGGGACCCCACTACCCACCCCTGACCATTCTAAGTAGTCCCCATTTATCACCACCCTCTGAACACGCCCTTGTAGCCAGTTTTCAATCCATGTACTCACCCTATGGTCCATGCCAACGCACCTTATTTTGTACAGTAAACGTTTATGGGGAACTGTGTCAAATGCTTTTGCAAAATCCAGATACACCACGTCTACGGGCCTTTATCTAGATGGCAACTCACCTCCTCATAGAAGGTTAATAGATTGGTTTGGCAAGAACGATTCTTCATGAATCCATGCTGATTACTGCTAATGATATCATTCTTATTACTAAAATCTTGTATATAGTACCTTATCATCCCCTCCAAGAGTTTACATACTATTGATGTTAGGCTAACTGGTCTATAATTCCCAGGGATGTTTTTTGGGCCCTTTTTAAATATTGGTGCTACATTGGCTTTTCTCCAATCAGCTGGTACCATTCCAGTCAATAGACTGTCTGTAAAAATTAGGAACAACGGTCTGGCAATCACCTGACTGAGTTCCCCAAGTACCCTCGGATGCAAGCCATCTGGTCCCGGTGATTTATTAATGTTAAGTTTCTCAAGTCTAATTTTAATTCCGTCCTCTGTTAACCATGTAGGTGCTTCCTGTGTTGTGTCATGAGGATAAACACTGCAGTTTTGGTTACTGAAGCCCCCCGATTCACTCGTGAAGACTGAGGAGAAGAATAAATTCAATACCTCTGCCATCTCCCCATCCTTTGTAACCAGATGTCCTTCCTCATTCTTTATGGGGCCAATATGGTCTGTCCTCCCTTTTTTACTGTTTACATACTTAAAGAATTTCTTGGGATTTTTTTTGCTCTCCTCCGCTATGTGTCTTTCATGTTCTATCTTAGCCATCCTAATTGCACCCTTACATTTCTTATTGCATTCTTTATAAATTCTGAATGCTGTGGATGATCCCTCAACCTTGTATTTTTTGAAGGCCTTCTCCTTTGCTTTTATATGCATTTTTACAGTGGAGTTAAGCCATCCAGGATGTTTGTTCGCTCTTTTAAATTTATTACCCAATGGGATACATTGGCTAATGCCCTTATTTAATATGCTCTTAAAGCAAACCCATCTCTCCTCCGTATTCTTTGTTCCTAATATTTTATCCCAATTTATGTCTTTTAGCAAGGTTTGTAGTTTAGGGAAGTTGGCTCTTTTGAAATTCAGTGTCTTTGTGTTCCCTTCATGTCTCCTATTTGTGTGATTTATACTGAAACTAATTGACCTGTGATCGCTGTTACCTAAATTGCCCCGTATTTCCACATCTGTTATCAGGTCTGTATTGTTGGTAATCAGTAGATCTAGTAATGTTTTATTTCTAGTTGGTGCGTCTACCATCTGACCCATAAAATTGTCCTGCAAGACACTAAGGAACTGGCGAGCCTTAAATGAATGCGCGGTTCCCTCCGCCCAGTCTATGTCTGGATAATTAAAACCCCCCATTATAACACTTCCCATCCTTGCTGCTAATCCAATTTGTGATAGGAGATCCGTCTCCACTTCCTCCCTCAGGTTAGGGGGCCTATAGCATACTCCCAGTATTATATTCCCCTTAGCTTCATCCCTTTGGAGCTCTACCCATAAAGATTCCACCTCCTCCCTAGCCCCCTCAGTGATGTCATCTCTCACATTCACTTGTACATTGTTCTTGATATATAGGCATACCCCTCCCCCTTTTTTACCCTCTCTATCCTTGCGGTATAGGGTATACCCTTGAATGTTTGCCAGCCAATCATGAGAGCTGTTGAACCAGGTCTCTGAAATTCCCACAAAATCCAAATCCTCCTTGTACAACAGTATCTCTAGTTCACCCATCTTGTCCGCCAGGCTCCTGGCATTGGTGAACATGCCACATAGTTTAGACCGGTCGCATATTGTCCTCGTATTGGGTGTTTCAAGATTGCAACTTGGACTTGCTACTATACTCACCTTGTGTTTTTGTGCTTTGGTTAACCACTTAACAACCGGCCCATAGCCAAATGACGGCTACAGGGCGGTTGTTTAACTCTGGGAGGGTGTCCAGGGACGTCCTACCAGAATTCTGCTCTCGCGCGCCCCCTAGGGCGCGCACTCGAGAGCATCCGTGACCGCCGGGTCCAGAGGACCCGGCGCATCACAGATCCCGGTAAATGGCCGCTGATCGCGGCCGTTTACCATGTGATCGCTCTGTCAAATGACGGAGCGATCACATGTCAACAAACCGGCGTCATCTGATGACGCCGGTTCCTCTCCTCCCCCTCTCCTCCCCTCCTGTGTACCGATCGGTACACAGTGAGCGGAGAGGCGGATGGATGGATGGCTGCAGCGTTGTGGGCTGCATCTGTAGTGCCCACAGCGCTGCACAGAAACATCCAGCCATCCATCCATCCATCCATGCTCAGCCATCCCTACTACTCTGCATGCTCTGCAATTCCCTCTGCAATGCCCCACAATACTCTGCCATACCCCGCAATACCCCTGCAATACTCTGCCATACCCTGGAATACCCCTGCAATACTCTGCCATACCCTGGAATACCCCTGCAATACTCTGCCATACCCTGGAATACCCCGCAATACTCTGCCATACCCTGGAATACCCCGCAATACTCTGCCATACCCTGGAATACCCCGCAATACTCTGCCATACCCTGGAATACCCCGCAATACTCTGCCATACCCTGGAATACCCCGCAATACTCTGCCATACCCTGGAATACCCCGCAATACTCTGCCATACCCTGGAATACCCCGCAATACTCTTCCATACCCTGGAATACCCCGCAATACTCTGCCATATCCTGGAATACCCCGCAATACTCTGCCATACCCTGGAATACCCCGCAATACTCTTCCATACCCTGGAATACCCCGCAATACTCTGCCATACCCTGGAATACCCCGCAATACTCTTCCATACCCTGGAATACCCCGCAATACTCTACCATACCCTGGAATACCCCGCAATACTCTGACATACCCTGGAATACCCCGCAATACTCTGCCATACCCTGGAATACCCCGCAATACTCTGCCATACCCCGCAATACTCTGCCATACCCCAAAATACCCCGCAATACTCTGCCATACCCCGCAATACTCTGCCATACCCCGCAATACTCTGAAATACCCCGCAATACTCTGCCATACCCCGCAATACTCTGCCATACCCCGCAATACTCTGCCATACCCCGCAATACCCTGGAATACCCCGCAATACTCTGCCATACCCTGGAATACCCCGCAATACTCTGCAATACCCTGAAATATCCCGCAATACCCAGCCATACTCTGCAATACTCAGTGATACCCAGCCATACTCTGCAATACTCAGTGATACCCAGCCATACTCTGCCATACCCAGCCATGCTCTGCAATACCCCGCAAAAATCTGCAATACTCTGCCATAACCCGCAATACTCTGCCATACCCAGCCATACTCTGCAATACCCCGCAATACCCAGCCATACTCTGCAATACCCCGCAATACCCAGCCATACTCTGCAATACTCGGTGATACCCAGCCATACTCTGCCATACCCAGTCATACTCGGCGATACTCTGCAATACCCAGCCATGCTCAGCCATACCCAGCCTCTGTATGTGACCAGGCTGTGGAAGTCTCACACATGTGGTATCGCCGTACTCAGGAGGAGTAGGAGAATCTATTTTGGGGGGTCATTTTTGGTATATACATGCTATGTGTTAGAAATATTGTATAAATGGACAACTTTGTGTTAAAAAAAAAAAAGCGTTTTAACCACTTCCCGCCTTCCGTCATACGACGTCCTTGACTTTGTGCGGGGATATCTGAATGATGGGTGCAGCTACAGGCATCATTCAGATATCATATTTTTCAGCCGGCGATTCCCTATACCATGAGAATGATCATAGCAGCTGTTACACTGCTTGATCGTTCTTACGGGAGGCGAGAGGGGACGCCCCCCCTCCCGCCGCCCTCCGGTGCTTCTACCGACTCACCGCTACGATCGAAGCCAGGATCTATTTTTTTTTTTTTTTTTTAAATTTCAGGAACAGCCTAGAGGTGAGATGTGGGGTCTTATTGACCCCATATCTCACTGTAAAGAGGACCTGTCATGCCATATTCCTATTACAAGGGATGTTTACATTCTTTGTAATAGGAATAAAAGTGATCAAAAATTTTTTTTTTTGGGAAAAAAGTGTCAAACTAAAATAATTAAAGTAAAATGAACAATAAAAAAAAAAAAATTTTTTTTAAAGCGCCCCTGTCCGTGTGCTCGCATGCAGAAGCGAACGCATACGTAAGTCCCGCCCACATATGAAAACGGTGTTCAAACCACACATGTGAGGTATCGCTGCGATCGGTAGAGCGAGAGCAATAATTTTGGCCCTAGACCTCCTCTGTAACTCAAAATTTGTTACCAGTAAAAAATTTTAAAGCGTCACCTATGGGGATTTTTAAGTGGCGAAGTTTGGCACCATTCTACAAGCGTGTGCAATTTTGAAAGGTGACATGTTAGGTATCTATTAACTTGGCGTAACTTCATCTTTCATATTATGCAAAAACATTGGGCTATCCTTACTGTTTTGTTTTTTTTTAAAGCAAAAAACTGTTTTTTTTCCAAAAAAAACGCGTTCGAAAAATTGCTGCGCAAATATCGTGCGAGATAAAAAGTTGCAATGACCGCTATTGTATTCTCTAGGGTCTTTGCTAAAAAAACATATATAATGTTTTGGGGTTCTATGTAATTTTCTAGCAAATAAATGATGATTTTTACATGTAGGAGAGAAATGTCAGAATTGGCCTGGGTGCTCCAGAACGCCTGAAGGTGCTCCCCTGCATGTTGGGCCTCTGTATGTGGCCATGCTGTGTAAAAGTCTCACACATGTGGTATCGCCATACTCGGGAGTAATAGCAGAATGTGTTTTGGGGTGTAATTTGTGGTATGCATATGCTGTGTGTGAGAAATAACCTGCTAATATGACAATTTTGTAAAAAAAAAAAAACGAAAAAAAAAAAACTTGATTTTGCAAAGAATTGTGGGAAAAAATGACAACTTCAAAAAACTCACCATGCATCTTTCTAAATACCTTGGAATGTCTTCTTTCCAAGAAGGGGTCATTTGGGGGGTATTTGTACTTTTCTGGCATGTTAGGGTCTCAAGAAATGAGATAGGCCGCCAGTACTTCAGGTGTGATCAATTTTCAGATATTGGTACCATAGCTTGTGGACGCTATAACTTTCACAAAGACCAAATAATATACACTAATTTGGGTTATTTTTACCAAAGATATGTAGCGGTATAAATTTTGGCCAAAATATATGAAGAAAAATTACTAATTTTCAAAATTTTATAACAGAAACGAAGAAAAATTAATTTTTTTACAGATTTTTCGGTCTTTTTTCTTTTATAGCGCAAAAAATAAAGAACCCAGCGGTGATTAAATACCACCAAAAGAAAGCTCTATTTGTGTGAAAAAAAGGACAAAAAATTCATATAGATACAGTGTTGCATGACTGAGTAATTGTCATTCAAAATGTGAGAGCACCAAAAGCTGAAAATTGGTCTGGTTATTAAGGGGGTTTAAGTGCCCAGTGGTCAAGTGGTTAACCTACCACTAATGCCCCCAATACTACCCTCTGGAATATCTTCCGCGCTGGCTATCACTGTCTCTGGACCCTCCCCCCCATCGCCTAGTTTAAGTTCTTATCCTCTGTGATCTTTGGAGCTGCTTGTGCTTTTAGTGGCCCTCGTTCCCTCGCCGGTACCTTGGGGTCACCTGTCTATTCCCGTTAATATAATCCTTCATGAACCAGTACTAGGGTAAGTTATATATATTAGATCATTTTCATTCCCATGCCCCCGCCTGGACGCGGAGAATATGGGTTTCTGCGTTCATGCTGTGGCAATTATGAATACAGGGGTATCTCCTTCTGTAGAGGGACACCAGCCTATTCGGGTCTTTTCTGTGTTTCAGATAATCCCCTCTTGGTTCTTCATTTCTTGGATTCCTCCAGGACAGTGTTGCTTGCTCCTTTGGGGCCACACGGTGGGACCAGTGTGGATAAGGCGGGGCCAGACATACGCCCGTTTCCCTCCTGGATTCTTGTGGCGCTCTGTGTGAACTTACCTCTGAGACTTTGACAGTGAGCCTTTGCTGAATATACTTGGGTATGTTTATCATCTCTCTTATATAATTTATTTTTAATTTTTTTTTTATTTTCTTTGTTTTTTCTGTTTTTGATGCTAAGTTGTACAGAATGGTTTAAGATGCAGGCAATGTGCGCAATGCATATGATCTCTAATTACGTCAATTTATATTTCATTATGTAGTGTAATTCCTCCCACAAGTTGCCCCTGATGAAGGGACTCTATGGGTAGTCCCGAAACACGTAGGCCCAGGTGGAAGACTACACGAATATACATTCGAATTCTACATCAATATATTCCTCTTTTTATTGCTTTATTGTTTATTGAGTGTTATTGAATCAGACTTTTTTCTATATGTACTTTTGTATATTTGTACCAATAAAATAGTTTTTTTACTACTTTGTTGCCTTCAAAGTCCCACCTATTTTCGAGGGGTTATCTCTTTTTCTCCTTACATAAGGGATGGTGGCAACCCATATGACCTACTTGGATGGTACTCCCTTTTTTATATCATTAATGTACACACAGCACCCCATATTGACAGAAAAACACAGAATTGCTGACATTTTTGCAGATTTATTAAAAAAGAAAGCTGAAATATCACATGGTCCTAAGTATTCAGACCCTTTGCTGTGACACTCATATATTTAACTCAGGTGCTGTCCATTTCTTCTGATCATCCTCGAGATGGTTCTACACCTTCATTTGAGTCCAGCTGTGTTTGATTATATTGATTGGACTTGATTAGGAAAGCCACACACCTGTCTATATAAGACATTACAGCTCACAGTGCATGTCAGAGCAAATGAGAATCATGAGGTCAAAGGAACTGCCTGAAGAGCTCAGAGACAGAATTGTGGCAAGGCACAGATCTGGCCAAGGTTACAAAAAATTTCTGCTGCACTTAAGGTTCCTAAGAGCACAGTGGCCTCCATAAACCTTAAATGGAAGGCGTTTGGGATGACCAGAACCCTTCCTAGAGCTGGCCGTCCGGCCAAACTGAGCTATCGGGGGGGAAGAGCCTTGGTGAGAGAGGTAAAGAAGAACCCAAAGATCACTGTGGCTGAGCTCCAGAGTTGCAGTCGGAAGATGGGAGAAAGTTGTAGAAAGTCAACCATCACTGCAGTCCTCCACCAGTTGGGGCTTTATGGCAGAGCGGCCAGACAGAAGCCTCTCCTCAGTGCAAGACACATGAAAGCCCACACAGAGTTTTCTAAAAAACACCTGAAGGACTTCAAGATGGTGAGAAATAAGATTCTCTTTTTGGCCTTAATTCTAAGCGGTATGTGTGGAGAAAACCAGGCACTGCTCATTACATGTCCAACACAGTCCCAACAGTGAAGCATGGTGGTGGCAGCAGCATGCTGTGGGGGTGTTTTTCAGCTGCAGGGACAGGACGACTGGTTGCAATTAAGGGAAATATGAATGCAGCCAAATACAGGGATATCCTGGACTAAACCTTCTCCAGAGTGCTCAGGACCTCAGACTGGGCCGAAGGTTTACCTTACAACAAGACAATGACTCTAAGCACACAGCTAAAATAACGAAGGAGTGGCTTCACAAAAACTCAGTGACTGTTCTTGAATGGCCCAGCCAGAGCCCTGACTTAAACCCAATTGAGCATCTCTGGAGAGACCTAAAAATGGCTGTCCACCAACTTTTAACATCCAGCCTGATAGAAGTGGAGAGGATCTGTAAGGAGGAATGGCAGAGGATCCCCAAATCCAGGTGTGAAAAATAGGGATGCACCGAATGGGTTTTTTGTGGCTGAAACCGATACCGAAAATAAATCTTCCTTGATCCCGAAAACCGAAACCGATACCGAAACAGCACCGAAACCGAAATAGGCTTTTTTTTCATCTATTGCCCAAAAAAATTATTAATTTTATGAAGAGAAGAATACTACAATCCAGTAATTTCCAAAAGTACTTTAATAAAAAGTAACCCACATAAAATTGGACAGTGGACACAGAAGATAAAAATAAAATAAAATAAGGCTGCAGTCAGTGCATATTGCACCACCATACCAAATAAAACAGGCATAAAAAAATAAAATAAATAATAATATATAATATTAATAATAATAATTTATTATTAATATAATAATAATATAAAAATGCCAAAGACTGACTCTTTTATATTTTATTAATTTCCAACTTACATCATAACTAGTAATTCAGTTCTCTCTCCCTAAGGTTTCAGCAGCTGGATGTGCAATAAGTGTATTTATGTAGCTGCGGATTACATACATAGTCATACAGTACACCGCACTGTGTTTCGGCCCCGGGTATAGGTTGGACTTGATGGACTTGTGTCTTTTTTCAACCTCACCTACTATGTAACTATGTAACCCCATTATCTCCCCTATGAGGATCTGGGCACTTTCACTTGTGAAATGACATTCCTTTTCCACAACATCACGATCACCTAAAACAAAAAAATAAAAAAACACACCATGTATTTGTAGCGCACTACCCCCGAAGGAGCTGCTGTTTGTTTGTTCTATCTGTAAATCACATTCACCACCTAGCACATCGCAGCCCATAGAAATAGAAACAGTCCATGTCATACTTTTCTCTTGCTTTTATTTGCATAACTTGAACTGGGACAGGGAAAAAGGGAAAAGATTTTCTGAGATGCTCTTTTCTCTGATTCATAATCTTTCCTTTGCCTTTCCATGCAAATACTTTGAGCAATGCGGATAATGACAAGTCACTATGAATAACTTCTCATGGAAAAACTGGAGTAGTATGGTCTTTGAGAATAATTAAAGTGAATAGCAAAGAGCCACTCTGAATAACTCTTTGCATATAGGCATTGGTAGATTTACTTTAGAGAATACATAGGCTGTTGTAGCAAAAGATCACTCTGAATAACTTCTTCACCCGTAGACCCTTTTAGAACAATCTGTATCTCTATTTATGCTCGGAGCTCTATCTCCACCTTTTGACCACTACTTCCCATTTGTACAGTACTTCCAAGTTGAGCAAAGAAGGACATTACTCTGAATAATTCCTCCCGCCTGACTGGTTGGAATCCCTGGGCATGTTGAACCTTGAAGTCACAGACCATTATGCCCCGTACACACGGTCGGATTTTCCGACGGAAAATGTGCGATCGGAGCGTGTTGTCGGAAAATCCGACCGTGTGTGGGCTCCATCGGACTTTTTCTATCGGATTTTCCGACACAAAGTTTGAGAGCAGGCTATAAAATTTTCCGACAACAAAATCCGGTCGCGTCAATTCTGACCATGTGTGGACAATTCCGATGCACAAAGTGCCACGCATGCTCAGGAGAAATTCCGAGACGGAACAGCTCGGTCTGGTAAAATTAGCGTTCGGATTGGATAGAGCAATTTCGACAGGCTGCAATGTTAAAAATTGTTTAATACAGCGCACTCTCTTCTTCTTTATAATGCTAGAAGAATGAAGTAGTTTTGCTGCTCATATTCACACAGAGTTCTTTTATTTTTTTTTTTTTTTTGTTTTTACTCCAGAATATTTTTGTGTGTGTTTTGTGTGTCAAGTTACCACAACACCATTATTATCTTGCATTATTTAATCTCAATGAGATTGTTTGGTGTTGGTGTCCCTTGTTAATTTCACATTGTATTTTTGAAATGTACCTGCCTCCTCACAAACAAACTGTCATTTTTGAAGGAAAACACACATAGGCAAGTATAATTGAAACAAAAATTCCTTTATTAAGGGCTCAGAACCAAACAAAGAGGGAGGCAACACTGGAGAAACATCAGAAATTGGCGAAGCCTTGGACCCCCAGGGCAGACATCAATTATTTTACTGCAAAATTGGTGGCCTTAGAATTCCATATCTAAGGGAGTGCAGTCTGGTCCAGAAGTCCCTGAGATCCGGAAAGCAGCAGATGACATGTATGTCCCCAGGCTGTGGTACTACAAGAGGCTGCATATTTTGCCAGACCAGACCCAGGGTAATAACTCTCTGGTCTTCCTTCCACGCTTCCTTCCCGGCTGTGGCTCTGGTGTTGGAGATGTGGCAGGAGGAGGAGTAGGACCTGGAAGAGGAGGAGGAGTAGGACCTGGAGGAGGAGGAGGACCATGGGTGAGGTGACAAATGTGGGTTGCACATGTGAGTTGGCCCCTCAACCCCTTATTTAGAGCTTCCAAAATTAAGAACTGACACAGGAGTCGTTGACCCTCCTCCATCTGCATCTTTTTGCAGGCAGTTATGCCAGCAAAGTCCTCCTCCACACTGTAGGGTTTTCTGAGGGCCTCAGTAGCCTTCCAAAAGAGGCCTATGGCAGCCTCCTCCAGGTTACTCCTCTTCCTGCCACTGTCAACTGTCTTTGAAGGTGTAGGGGAGGGACCTGGATATCAGGCAGCCTGCTTGGCCCGGCCACCTCCTGGCTGAGACTTCCCTGTGTATGAAAAAGGGACATGGTTTTAGTTTTTGCATCATCAATCACAATCCTAAATTAGTACTCCTAACTAACATCTATTTAACATCATTGATTGGACAACCAGCAATATTTAGAAGAATGCTATACCTGCCTCAATCTGGGCTCCTCCACATGTTGCTGCCTGGAAGTCCCAGGTTGGGCGTCAGAAGCCTCAGCTGGGGGGGAAGGAAGCGTGGAAGGAAGAGTGGAGAGTTCTGGCCTGGGTTCAGTCTGACCTGCCAGAAAATGCAGCCTGTCATAGTACCACAGCCTGGGGACATAAATGTCATCTGCAGCTCCTGATCTCAGGGAATCCTGGACCTTCTTGTGCTCCCTTAGATAAGTGCTCCTCAGGCCACCAATTAGGATCTTCAAATAGGTGATGTCCGCCGTGGGGATCACTGTCTTCACAAATTGCAGCAAATTATCTAGCGCTGCATTCCTCTTTGTTTGGTTCTTATATTCAGGGTGGTTTATCTGCCATAGACAAGTCAGCTCCCTGAACATATCAATGAAGATTGGCATAAAGTCCTGATCCTTCAAGATATCCATTTTCACTGCAAGACACAACACAAGACAAACCCTAATGTCAGCGTAAAGTCTTCTAAACTTGTGCAAATACAGGCCTCAATCTAGAAGCAGTATAGGACAATGTTAAATCTTACCTTCGATATCACGATCAGCGCCTCCAATACTCCTTCCTCCGCTCACAGATCGTACGTACTATGCACGCGTGTTGCGCTTTATAGACACTGTGCCAAGATCATGGGGAAAGTGGTCAAGAGTCTGCACCGGAATTTCGGGGTACGACGATCGAAAGATCAGCTCAGGATGCGGTGGCCGGACCTGAAATTAAGGGAGCACGAGCAGTACAGAAAGATCAGGAGAGTACTGCAAAAAAGTAAGTAGTTGTCCTGTGTTCCTATTCTTTATGTTTATTACGTTTGTGCTGCTCCATGTGCTTTTCTTAACTGTTGTCCAGTTTAAAATGGCAACTTTCATGTTCATTGGCACATTATTCGTTCGTATGAAACATTGTTCGTTCGGCCTAGAACACACAATTGTTTTGGCCATATGCATTTTAAAACATTTTTTATGGCTTACTTGTCTAAAAATAATTTGGTTGTGTAAATGGGTTTGTAACTAGAATGAAATGCAAACTAGATTCTGTGTAAGGAGAGGACAATCAGCAGCAGTTTTCACATCTGGACTCTGGAGCACTAGTGTGGGACACCAGAACACCCTTTTTATTAGGGGCCCACACAGGTGCTCCAGTGTATACTATAGGGGTGACTCCATCTGTGAAGCTTGTACTAAACAGGTAAGTATTCAAGCTTGACAAAGGACAAAATATTTCTTCATCTTGGAACTCTGCCAAAATAGACAATTGTACCCCACTTCCAAGTAATGTTTCATATTTATAGTTCTGCCATTAAATATCTGTGTGCTAAGTATACCTATTTGTTTTTACATAGGGGATAAAAGACTCGGAGGACACCCCTCATCTGAGGAGACCACAGACCCCCCACCTCTGGAAGAAGTGGAGACCCACCAAAGACAACAGGAGGAGGAGGAGGAGGAAGGAGATGTGGTGGAACTAGTCACCACAACAGGTGAGTGTCTGCGACCACAGGCTCAGGTAAGAGATGGATGCAAGCATATTTATAATACATGGTGTGTTTTTGTTTCTATCTTTTTAGGTGATCGTGATGTTGTGGATACAGGGCATTTCACCCTTGAAAGTGCACAGATCCTGATCGGAGAGATCATGGAGTGTAATAGGGACTTGGAAAACATCCTGAAAAACATCAATGATGTTCAAAAAAAAATGAAGAACATCATTGATGTTTTAAGGAGAGTTTAAAACAAGTCCAAATCCCTTTTTTTTTGTGAGCTAAAAATTTACACCATTTTTTGACATATTTGCGAAAAGCCAAATTTTGAAGAGGCACACAGTGTGTCAACATGTGCTATCTGCCATCACGGGAGATCAATGTAGGCATTTTGGGGGTGCAACCACTGCCTCATTAATAAAGTAGCTGTAAGGAAGGGGTTGCACCCACAAAACACGTCCCTTGATCCCCCGTGATGGCAGCTAGCACATGTTGACATTCGTATGCATCTTCAAAATTTGGCTTTTCCTGGGGTGACTTCACCCCATCTGAACGCAATATCAAACACAGTTTGTAAATATTAATGTCTGATATTGCCTTCAAGTTCTACCAAATGTGAACTTTGTAAGTTCAAGATTTGTGTCTTTCTTCTTGGTTTTAAACATGCCTGTTTTATCTTAAATGGGCATTTCTACTTTTTCTAATGTGACCCCAAAAATTGTTATACAACAAACATGTTGGTTTGTTTTAAAAACCTTTTACAAATGCACACGTGATTGTGCTGGGATTAAAAAAGATTGTTAATCAAGAATGTGTGGATTATTGTTTCAACGCTCCAAAACTTTTGTTGTGCTCTAATTGGTGTTTTTTGTGACAATGGGGGTTATTTCCTAAGGTAAAATCCACTTTGCACTACAAGTGAAGTTTCAAGTGCACTTGTAGTGCAAAGTGTCTTTGCCTTAAGTAAATAACACCCAACAATGCTTTGTAATGTTACACAATCACACCATTTTCAGGACTCACAACATTTGTGTCAGGGTCAGCTAAAAGAAACACAAGCAGTAAATGTCACCAAAGATTTTAGTAGTTATTTTTTTTATTATTTGAAAAAGGTTTCAGACATTGTCTGGCATATTAATAGCCCCTCTACCCGCAAATTAATCAAGGTATCTTAGACGGACATCACGGGCACTCAGGGGGGGCAAGCCAGGACGGCCACTTTCAAGTGCCGTCAGGGTTGTTTCATTTAGAATTCCGGCCTCAGGCCCAACTGAGCCAGCATAGTTGGCAGAATGTTGCCGTAAAAAGTTGTGTAGAACACAGCACGCCAGGATGATGTGATTCAGTTTGTACTCCGCCATGTGTATGGGTGTAAGAAATAGGCGGAACCGGCTGGCCATGATTCCAAACATGTTCTCCACCACTCTTCTTGCTCTGGCCAGCCGGCAATTAAAAACCCTCTGGTCCGGGGTGAGGGTCCTCATCGGGAATGGCCGCATAAGATGGTCCCCCAGCGCAAACGCTTCATCCGCAACGAAGACGAATGGGAGTCCTTCCACATTGTCTTCTGGAGGTGGCAAGTCCAAGCTGCCATTCTGGAGACGCCTGTAGAACTCCATCTGGGCAAAGATTCCACCATCGGACATCCGGCCATTCTTTCCCACATCCACATACAGAAACTCGTAAGTAGCCGACACTACCGCCAACATCACAATACTATTGAACCCCTTATAGTTGAAATAGTATGACCCCGAGTTGGGTGGTGGGACAATGTGGACGTGTTTCCCATCAATTGCCCCTCCGCAGTTAGGAAAGTCCCACTGCTGGGCAAAGTGGGAGGCCACAGTCTGCTATTCCTGTGACGTGGAAGGAAACTGTGGAGTCAAACAACAACAAAAACTTACGGTAGTCATTTTGCACATAAACAGGGAAAGCAGATTAGACATAAACATTCTTGGCCAACATCAAGATAACATTTATTTGTGGTAGTTTTTAAAGACCAAAGTATAAGGTACCCCCCCCCCCCCATGGGCCATTTCTAACATTTTAGGGGGGGAGCTCTTGGACAGGTAACCCTCTCCACTTCATTGAGAGATGAATGCCGAAATAATGTGTATTACTTTGGCCAGCCCCTCCTTAGTTACACTATTGACATCCCACTTGACAGGTAAGAAGTGTCATAATACAAAGATAAAAATACACACTGTACACATTTGAGCACACTTGGACATTCTGCTATTACCTATCAAGATAATAATAGTGTACAAAAACTTTAACAGTACCATTTGAAAGTATACAGGCAGGCCCTTGCACTACATGCTTTGGGCAATTCATCCATAAATCTGACCACAAAAGAGATGGGTATAGTGTGTATGGGTTTGGCAAAGTCAGCAGATAGATGATTGAGGATAGATAGAGAATTGGTATCAGCTGACTTAGCAGTTGGGGGAGGGAGGGTTCCAAATGATTTGGGGACCCCCCCAAAAAAGCCTCTGGCACTCTACCTGAATTTAAAGCACAAATCACATTTTAAAACATTTTAGGAGGTGTTTGGGGTAAAGCACTACTATGGAGCTGAGAAAATACATTGTTAAGTGACTACATGAGGTGAATATAGGGCCAGGAGACCATGCTGGGGAGGTTAGTGAAGGCAAATATGTATGAAGGACAAAAAAAAAAAATTACAGAAAAATCAACCATGCATGAGGACAAAGGGGACATTCACAGCATATTACAATCATGGTAATTAGGGAATGAGGAAAGAAATACAATATATTAGCAAACATTAAATACAATAAAATGTGATGTTAAAGGATAAAAATCTAACCTTAATATACTCCTTCTGCAGGACCTGGATGATGGTAGAACAGATCTCTGGGATAATGATCCCCAGAGCCTGGGGGGAGATGCCTGTCAAGAACTTCAAGTCCTGCAGGCTTCTCCCCATTGCCAAGTACCGCAGGGTGGCGACTAGCCTCTGCTACGGAGTGATGGCTTGCCGCATGCAGGTATCCTGCCTGCTAATATAAGGGGTCAGCAAAGCCAACAGTGAAATACGGGGTCCGTCATCCGGAGAAAGTTCCTGAAATCATCAGGATTATTCTCACGGATCTCACGGAGCAAAGACATGTGACAGAACTGGTCACGCTGGAGCAACCAATTCTTGGTCCATATAATATAAAAGACAAGTGCAGCGCAATAAAAAAAAATATATAAATATCTATAACCGTTAATGAAAAAAAAGTCCTTGATAACTCATGGATGAGATAAACTCCCACTCTCGATCGAAACAGGACATATAGAATCTTCTCAAAAACTCTTGCAAATTAGGTCTGTAGGAAAATGTGCTTACCAGAACTGTTGGACCTCTAAATTATAGGAGATCATATGGGCCTGATATCCAGAAAACATCAACAGAACGGCTCGGATCCCCTGGATACTTATCCTCATCCACCGATGGCTTTTACAAGCTGGAGACCGTATATTTCTTAATACAGCAATCACATATTCCTTAATCAGATCCTCAGTCTGCACTTAGAGGACTCCTTTCTTTTTATCTTCTGGGCATTTCATCCATGTTGCTTATTACACACCTACTGTGTGCTACTTTAATCAAGATTTCCAAGGCAAATGACAATAAAAAGCGCTAAGAGCGCAATGTAAAAGGCAAATTTAAAAGTTCAAAACTGATCCAATGACACTTTCAGCTGGCGCGCTGAAGCGCAGTGTAAAAGGCAATACCGATTCAGTGAGACACTCAGCTGTTCGCGTCTGAACAGCTGAGAAGGCTGCGGGTGACGTCACAGGTAGACTCCGCCCCCCGTACGCGGCGTTACGTCCAAATGGACTTCGTCAGCGAGGGTGGAGTCTGTGAGTCACCCTCGCTCCTCCAATAGCCGCCGCCTGTCAGCTGGGGATGGTCCGTTCCCGGAAGCGGAACACACATCACAAATTAGAGGGGCCGCTGCATGGGGACACTACTACCACAAACTAACAGGAGCGCTTGATTGAAGCTAAAATGAGGAGATCGAATTGTGGGCTTAATAAGCCTCAGAGAAATGTATATATTAATTGAATAGACTAAATTGATAATACTAATTAAAAATATATAAATATATAATTAATGTATTGCCTAAAAATAATAATAAAGATAATAACCTGTGTGTGCCCGCAGCCTTCTCTTACAATAAAAAATACACATAATCATACAATGCTAAAAAACATCAGGATAAGCAATTGTCAATAAATTTAAATTAAATTAGATTCCTAAAATCTTAAGACCTACTTTATTAGAGATAAAACAGTTGAGGTCGAACTCAACATTCAGACCTCTAGGGACCCCTACCCGTGTCTCATGTATCCATAGAGATTCTCTTTGGCTTAACTGCCTGATAAAATTGCCACCTCTCCAATGCCGGGTAACTTTCTCTATCCCCCAAAATTGGAGTTTTTTCGGATCTCTATTGTGACATAACCTGAAATGTTTAGACACAGAGTGCGTCTTGAGACCTTTTTTGATGTTATTTACATGCTGGCCAATGCGGACTCCCATAGACCTAGAGGTTCTACCCACATACTGGAGACTGCATTCGCATTGGAGCATGTAAACTACTCCAACAGTATCGCAAGTGATTAAATTCTTAATTTTGTGCGTTTTGTTAGTGGCGGTGGCTATAAATTCTTTCCTCCTTTTTGAATTGAACTTACATTGCTTACAAGCCTGACATTTTCCCCAGGAATAAAAGCCGGACATAAAATTAAATATTCTATTTTCCCTGAACACAGGAGGGTCCACTACCCCGGGAGCTATGATGTCTCTTAAGGTAGGCGGTCTCCTGTATACAAATCTGGGGCGAGCTGGGAGAGTAGGACACAATACATTATCCCTTCTTAGAATATCCCAATGTTTAAGAATGATTTTTTCTACTTTTTTGTATTGTATATTATAGTCTAAAATGATCCTATATTGAGGGGGATTCTGATCACTGTTAATTTTAGTGGAATCTGCTACCAACCTAGATCTGTCCATGGTGCCTACTTTGGTCAATTCATCTGATATATGCTCTTGAGTATAGCCTTTCTGTATGAACTTCTCTGCCATAACATTGGCCTGAGAGAAATAATCACTATCAAGAAAGCAGTTGCGTCATAGGCGAATGAATTGTCCTCTGGGTATATTAAGCAACCATGAATTATGATGACAACTGTCCAAGGGAATGTACCCATTCCGATCGGTTGGCTTGCAATAGTTCCCAGTTTTAAAAGTCCCATCATGCTTAAAAATTTCTAGGTCAGGGAAGGCTATGCAGGAAGCATCAGCATTCCAAGATAGATGAATATTTCTGGTGTTACCATTGAGCCTAGACATGAAAAGTTGGAGGCTAATGAGGTCACCCTCCCATACCATAAATAGGTCATTTATATATCTTTGGTAGCAGACCAATTGAGATGGTCTACTACCAAAGACACATTCCTCCTCCCAGTGTGTCATGAAAATATTTGCGACGCTAGGTGCAAAACGTGCGCCCATGGCAACACCGAGAGTTTGAAGAAAGAATTTTTTCCCATACCAAAAATAATTTCTGGTGAGGCAAAATTCAAGTGATTTCAAAAGAAAGGCTTGTAGTTGGGAAGGGAGATCAGATTTATTTAAGGCCCATTGTACCGATTGGATCGCATCATGATGTCCAATAATCGTGTACAATGAGCCTACATCGGCCGTCACGAGCAAACTGTTATTCTTAAGCGGAAGGTTTTCCACTATTTGGATAATATGCTTCGTATCCTTCAAGAAAACTGTAGTGGTGGTTACTAAGGGTTTTAAAAAGAAATCAATATATTGCCCCAAACGTGCAGAGACCGAATCGATACTATTAACGATCGGTCTCCCTGGGGGTGCCTGAGGGTCTTTGTGAATCTTAGGTAGAAAATAAATAATCGGTCTCCTACAGGCACTCGGAACCAGATAAACGGCTTCCTTTTTGTTCACTACCCCACTCATTTGACCTGAGGTGACTAAAGCTTCCAGTTCGTCCCTAAATTGGTTGACAGGATCTCTACCCAATACCTGATAAGTTTTCTTATCTGCCAATAATCTGTCCATTTCCCCTAAATAATAAGACTTACTCATAATAACCAATCCCCCCCCCCCATATCAGCGGGTCAGATGACCACGTCCTTATTCTTTTCTAATATGCTGATACCCTTTTTCAGCAAGGCGGGGTCCCCTATTTTCCTCACTTTCAAATCCACCAGATCACCAGCTACCATGTTCTTAAAGACTTCAACATGTCTATGGTCATTTTTAGGGGGATTAAACACCGATTTGTTTGCTAGGTTGGAATGTGTACCCAAACTAACTACGGGAGCTAGCCTTTCACCAGGTTTAGATAGGAAATATCTTTTAATATTTAGAGCTCTTACAAACTCTTGTAAACATATGTACGTTTGAAATTTGTTAGGATTCCGAGCCGGGGCAAATTTAAGGACCTTATCTAGTACCCTCATTTCGTCCTCCGATAGGTCGATACCACTGATATTAAAAATGCCCAAACCTATTGGGACTTTTGTCTTTTTTGTTTTTCGTCCGGCTCTTCTCCCTCTCTTGGTCTTCGTTTTCCCCTGTTTCCTGTCGGGGTGTAATCCCCTGGATCCGGCCACTGGGGTTCGGGATTCCCTAAAAAAAGAATTCTGAAAATAGCTATCCTCCTGAGACAGAGGAGCATATCTATTATTCAAATCAATGGGGGTCCTGACCGGACCATAATCATAATGATCTCTCTGGGAGTAGTAGTCAGGATTAGAATGATAACCTCTATTGCCTCTATTGTTAGAACCCCGACCTCTAGAGGGACGAGTGGGTCTCCATTCTTCCTCTCTGGAACCTGAGGTCTTGTAGGGTGATTGCTGGTGATAAGGTGTCCTATTATTACCTCTCCTGGGAGGGTTACCTCTTCCTCTGGAGGGATTTCCCCTCCCCCTATTCCCATTGGTTTGCCTCTTAGGAAAAACTCCATGAGAAGCATATCCATAGGGCTGGGGAGGTTGAGAAAGTAATTTAGGAGTACCTGATGGTAGTGAGTTGGAAATGGTTTGGGAAGGGGCAGTGGGGACAGATTCTGGTGCTGGCAATTTAGATTGCCATTTAAAGACCTCTCCCCCTGGAGAAATCATTCAAATCCCTGATAAACTTGCTTCTTTTTTTCTCCTGTGCCTCCTTATCCCACTTAATCATTTTGCTTTTGAGTTCTCCCGACAAACGTGAAAAATCTGAGGAATTGAGCTTTCCTTCTAATGCACTTTTATGCTCTGTTATTTGTTGATCTAAAAGTGCCATTTTTTCTTCTTTCTAGTAAGGAGAAATTCAATGAGTTCCTGACCTTTGCTGTTAAAAAACTGGTGCCATTCTATTATGGATTCCTCATCAGCGAGACCATCATTAGGGGGAAGATCCCACCTTAATCTTCTCGGAACCAGTTTGTTTTTAATATAATGCTCAAACGACACAATATCCCACCATGCTTTTATCTTTTTTTCAAAAAGATATCCAAGCTTTCTAAAGGAGGTGGTTAGGTCATCAGAAGGGTTAATCATGGGAGTGTTAGAAAAAACTTCATTCAGTCTGACCTCCCTTTGCTCAAGAAAGGAAAATACTTCCATTATTGCCGCTGATAGATAGGTGAGTATGGAATCAATTACAAAAATGGAAAGGCAATCAGCGCAAAAAATTGGCAAATAAATGGATTATGCAAGCTGAAGACTAAAGGATTCGCCAACCCAGAGTAACATAATATAAAAGACAAGTGCAGCGCAATAAAAAAATATATATAAATATCTATAACCGTTAATGAAAATAAAGTCCTTGATAACTCATGGATGAGATAAACTCCCACTCTCAATCGAAACAGGACATATAGAATCTTCTCAAAAACTCTTGCAAATTAGGTCTGTAGGAAAATGCGCATACCAGAACTGTTGGACCTCTAAATTATAGGAGGTCATATGGGCCTGATATCCAGAAAACATCAACAGAACGGCTCCGATCCCCTGGATACTTATCCTCATCCACCGATGGCTTTTACAAGCTGGAGACCGTATATTTCTTAATACAGCAATCACATATTCCTTAATCAGATCCTCAGTAGGTGTGTAATAAGCAACATAGGTGAAATGCCCAGAAGATAAAAAGAAAGGAGTCCTCTAAGCGCAGACTGTGTGCTACTTTAATCAAGATTTCCAAGGCAAATGACAATAAAAAGCGCTAAGAGCACAATGTAAAAGGCAAATTTAAAAGTTCAAAACTGATCCAATGACACTTTCAGCTGGCGCGCTGAAGCGCAGTGTAAAAGGCAATACCGATTCAGTGAGACACTCAGCTGTTCGCATCCAAACAGCTGAGAAGGCTGCGGGTGACGTCACAGGTAGACTCCGCCCCCCGTATGTGGCGTTACGTCCAGATGGACTTCGTCAGCGAGGGTGGAGTCTGTGAGTCACCCTCGCTCCTCCAATAGCCGCCGCCTATCAGCTGGGGATGGTCCGTTCCCGGAAGCAGAACACACATCACAAATTAGAGGGGCCGCTGCATGGGGACACTACTACCACAAACTAACAGGAGCACTTGATTGAAGCTAAAATGAGGAGATCGAATTGTGGGCTTAATAAGCCTCAGAGAAATGTATATATTAATTGAATAGACTAAATTGATAATACTAATTAAAAATATATAAATATATAATTAATGTATTGCCTAAAAATAATAATAAAGATAATAACCTGTGTGTGCCCGCAGCCTTCTCTTACAATAAAAAATACAAATAATCACACAATGCTAAAAAACATCAGGATAAGCAATTGTCAATAAATTTAAATTAAATTAGATTCCTAAAATCTTAAGACCTACTTTATTTATTAGAGATAAAACAGTTGAGGTCGAACTCAACATTCAGACCTCTAGGGACCCATACCCGTGTCTCATGTATCCATAGAGATTCTCTTTGGCTTAACTGCCTGATAAAATTGCCACCTCTCCAATGCTGGGTAACTTTCTCTATCCCCCAGAATTGGAGTTTTTTCGGATCTCTATTGTGACATAACCTGAAATGTTTAGACACAGAGTGCGTCTTGAGACCTAACGCAGCGTACGAGGGGCGGAGTCTACCTGTGACGTCACCCGCAGCCTTCTCAGCTGTTCGGACGCGAACAGCTGAGTGTCTCACTGAATCGGTATTGCCTTTTACACTGCGCTTCAGCGCGCCAGCTGAAAATGTCATTGGATCAGTTTTGAACTTTTAAATTTGCCTTTTACATTGCGCTCTTAGCGCTTTTTATTGTCATTTGCCTTGGAAATCTTGATTAAAGTAGCACACAGTCTGCACTTAGAGGACTCCTTTCTTTTTATCTCCTGGGCATTTCACCTATGTTGCTTATTACACACCTACTGAGGATCTGATTAAGGAATATGTGATCGCTGTATTAAGAAATATACGGTCTCCAGCTTGTAAAAGTCATCGGTGGATGAGGATAAGTATCCAGGGGATCCGAGCCGTTCTGTTGATGTTTTCTGGATATCAGGCCCATATGACCTCCTATAATTTAGAGGTCCAACAGTTCTGGTAAGCGCATTTTCCTACAGACCTAATTTGCAAGAGTTTGAGAAGATTCTATATGTCCTGTTTCGATCGAGAGTGGGAGTTTATTTCATCCATGAGTTATCAAGGACTTTATTTTTATTAACGGTTATAGATATTTGTATATATTTTTTTATTGCGCTGCACTTGTCTTTTATATTATATTACTCTGGGTTGGTGAATCCTTTAGTGTTCAGCTTGCATAATCCATTTATTTGCCAATTTTTTGCGCTGATTGCCTTTCCATTTTTGTAATTGATTCCATATTCACCTATCTATCAGCAGCAATTATGGAAGTATTTTCCTTTCTTGAGCAAAGGGAGGTCAGACTGAATGAAGTTTTTTCTAACACTCCCATGATTAACCCTTCTGATGACCTAACCACCTCCTTTAGAAAGCTTGGATATCTTTTTGAAAAAAAGATAAAAGCATGGTGGGATATTGTGTCGTTTGAGCATTATATTAAAAACAAACTGGTTCCGAGAAGATTAAGGTGGGATCTTCCCCCTAATGATGGTCTCGCTGATGAGGAATCCATAATAGAATGGCACCAGTTTTTTAACAGCAAAGGTCAGGAACTCATTGAATTTCTCCTTACTAGAAAGAAGAAAAAAATGGCACTTTTAGATCAACATATCACAGAGCTTAAAAGTGCATTAGGAGGAAAGCTCAATTCCTCAGATTTTTCATGTTTGTCGGGAGAACTCAAAAACAAAATGATTAAATGGGATAAGGAGGCACAGGAGAAAAAAAGAAGCAAGTTTATCAGGGATTTGAATGATTTCTCCAGGGGAGAGGTCTTTAAATGGCAATCTAAATTGCCAGCACCAGAATCCGTCCCCACTGCCCCTTCCCAAACCATTTCCAACTCACTACCATCAGGTACTCCTAGATTACTTTCTCAACCTCCCCAGCCCTATGGATATGCTTCTCAGGGAGTTTTTTCCTAAGAGGCAAACCAATGGGAATAGGGGGAGAGGAAATCCCTCCAGAGGAAGAGGTAACCCCCCCCAGGAAGGGTAATAATAGGACACCTTATCACCAGCAATCACCCTATAAGACCTCAGGTTCCAGAGAGGAAGAATGGAGACCCACTCGTCCCCCTAGACGTCGGGGAGAGATCATTATGATTATGGTCCGGTCAGGACCCCCATTGATTTGAATAATAGATATGCTCCTCTGTCTCAGGAGGATAGCTATTTTCAGAATTCTTTTTTAGGGAATCCCGAACCCCAGTGGCCGGATCCAGGGGATTACACCCCGACAGGAAACAGGGGAAAACGAAGACCAAGAGAGGGAGAAGAGCCGGACGAAAAACAAAAAAGACAAAAGTCCCAATAGGTTTGGGCATTTTTAATATCAGTGGTATCGACCTATTGGAGGACGAAATGAGGGTACTAGATAAGGGCCTTAAATTTGCCCCGGCTCGGAATCCTAACAAATTTCAAACGTACATAAGTTTACAAAAGTTTGTAAGAGCTTTAAATATTAAAAGATATTTCCTATCTAAACCTGGTGAAAGGCTAGCTCCCGTAGTTAGTTTGGGTACACATTCCAACCTAGCAAACATATTGGTGTTTAATCCCCCTAAAAATGACCACAGACATGCTGAAGTCTTTAAGAACATGGTAGCTGGCGATCTGGAGGATTTGAAAGTGAGGAAAATAGGGGACCCCGCCTTCCTGAAAAAGGGTATCAGCACATTAGAAAAGAATAAGGATGTGGTCATCCGACCCACCGATAAGGGGGGGGGGGGATTGGTTATTATGAGTAAGTCTTATTATTTAGGGGAAATGGACAGATTATTGGCAGATAAGGAAACTTATCAGGTATTGGGTAGAGATCCTGTCAACCAATTTAGGGACGAACTGGAAGCTTTAGTCACCTCAGGTCAAATGAGTGGGGTAGTGAACAAAAAGGAAGCTGTTTATCTGGTTCCGAGTGCCTGTAGGAGACTGATTATTTATTTTCTACCTAAGATTCACAAAGACGCTCAGGCACCCCCACGGAGACCGATCGTTAATGGTATTGATTCGGTCTCTGCACGATTGGGGCAATATATTGATGTCTTTTTAAAACCCTTAGTAACCACCACTACAGCTTTCTTGAAGGATACGAAGCATATTATCCAAATAGTGGAAAACCTTCCGCTTAAGAATAACAGTTTGCTCGTGACGGCCGATGTAGGCTCATTGTACACGATTATTGGACATCATGATGCGATCCAATCGGTACAATGGGCCTTAAATAAATCTGATCTCCCTTCCCAACTACAAGCCTTTCTTTTGAAATCACTTGAATTTTGCCTCACCAGAAATTATTTTTGGTATGGGAAAAAATTCTTTCTTCAAACTCTCGGTGTTGCCATGGGCGCACGTTTTGCACCTAGCGTCGCAAATATTTTCAAGGCACACTGGGAGGAGGAATGTGTCTTTGATAGTAGACCATCTTAATTGGTCTGCTACCAAAGATATATAAATGACCTATTCATGGTATGGGAGGGTGACCTTATTAGCCTCCAACTTTTCATGTCTAGGCTCAATGGTAACACCAGAAATATTCGTCTATCTTGGAATGCTGATGCTTCCTGCATAGCCTTCCTTGACCTAGACATTTTTAAGCATGATGGGACTTTTAAAACTAGGAACTATTGCAAGCCAACCGATCGGAATGGGTACATTCCCTTGGACAGTTAAAAATCAAAGTATAGGGAGTGGCGCTGTGTTAGAACAAAGGGTGTGGCTGTGAAATTAACAAGTGCTCTAGTGTGTGATATAATCGCTTCTTAGAAGTGAGGAAATATGTTATAAAATGAAATTCCCAAAAATCAATGTATCCATATATATGTAATTAGTGAAAAATCCTTATTTAGTGATAAAGGGAATTTTCAACTATGTGTGCAAGCAGTAACACAAATTTTAAATCATCACCATTATATAACATGTTGACAAAAGTATATATAAATCTACTAATTAGTAAATATAAAGTGACAAGTACCAAGTGATGCTATGTATAAAAACTGTGATTATCAAACCATTGTGCATTAATGTGCAAAAAACATTTAAAATTAATAAATCATTAATAATGTGTAAAATTCACAACTATGTATCGAAAAAAAACCCATATACTGTTTGTTGCAAAGTGTTCGTAACAGTAATATAATGTGCCATGCACCAAATCCCCATAGAAATCGTGCAGAAGGTTCTTCTTTGGTGGTAAAGAGCCGTGCTGTAATTATTGGCAATCACCCCCCAATGTGGTTGCACTCACCGGAGCACTCCACCCCTGCAGGGGTACGAGCGTATGATGTTGATCCTGTTGGTCTCTCCAATTATATGGGTGCCAATATCCTTCCACGCGTCCCAATCCAAAGCAGCTACTTGCATACAGGGAGATGGGGACTCACTGTCCCTTGATGTAATGTAGGTCCCCACTAGATATCCACTCCTCTGCCGCCAGATTCAGCAATGTCTCCTCTCTACTTCCTCTCACGTGGAACTTCCTGTCTGTATTCCATGTGAGAGGAAGTAGAGAGAATCAAACTGAACAGCAGAAAACGATCTGAAAGCCACGAGTCTGAAAAAGCACGAATCGTCTCTCACCAAACTTTTACTAACATAAGATTAGCAAAAGGAGCCCAAAGGGTGCCACGCTTGGTTAGGACCTGCCCTTTTCTAGTCTTGTTGTACGTGGTGTACGTGACCGCATTCTTGGCGATTGGAAATTCCGACAACTTTGTGCGACCATGTGTATGCAAAACAAGTTTGAGCCAACATCCGTCGGAAAAAATCCATGGATTTTGTTGTCGGAATGTACGATCGTGTGTATGGGGCATTAGTGTCTGCATCACTGACTTGTGTACCAACATCCTCAGCCTCTGAAAGTACTGCTCCCCTGGGCTTTCACTCACTTGATCAACAGTCCATGTGCTACTCACAAACAGTCGATCACCCAGTTTTCTTCTTCTGCTTAGTTCCTACTTCTTCCTAAAGGCTCCTCCATCCCTCCTCTCTGGTCTGGCATGCTCCCCTCCCCGCAGGGGGCGTCCAGTGACACCAGCGACTACATGCTGTGCGGTGTCTCCTACTCCTCTCCTCCGCGTGGTCTGGTCCCCCCTCCCCGCAGGGGGGGCTCATCTTCTCTCCCTCCATGAAGGGGGGCTTTGTCTGTCTCCCTCTCGCAGGAGGCTTCTCCTCCTCACTCTCATGTGACCCCAGCTTATATGGGAGTCCCGCCTCCTGCCAAACAAATTAATGATTGGCCAGAACTCCACACATGAGCTGCCTGCCACTCAGATCCCAAGTCCAACCTCTCTTCCAGAACCATTTCCACTGAAAGCATGAGGAGGCATCTCTGGGTCCAAGCACAATTGGCCACACCCTCCATTACACTGACACTCCCAGTCCCCAGAATAACAACCAGGCCTGAAATAGGAATACAAACCTGACTAAATTTACCTGAAACTGTACCCTGTCATTTAAACACAGAAAGATCACCTACCTTAAGGTAGTGACTGCTACACACACCCCCCACCTAAATCACAACTGTCCCCAGTTGTGGGGAATACATTTAGAGTGCCTCCTTAAGTTTAAGGAGGAAAGAGCATCTCGTTAAGTCAAGTTGGAATGGGGAAAAGGAAATAAACTTGAAAAAGGGATAACATCAATAGTCAATGTACAAAATGACACATAACACATTTTCTGTACAATTTACATTACCTAACTGTAGGTCCCTACAGCTAACATTCCATACAAGCAGAACCAGAGCATTGCTCCCGCAAGAGGAATACTCTGCTTACCGCAGGTCTTCATCTGTAAGATAGATAGCCGTCACATCTCCAATCCACCTAAGAGAAGACACAAAATATATCTAACTACACTAACTACACATTACCAAACAGAGGGGGTTATCATCCTCTATTGGGTAATCAATCAAATATACAGATTTTCTTTTTATGGCATGTATGTTTCTGTCAGGATTGTCACTCCCTCAAAAGGAGTCTAACAGACCTCCTGCAGAGCCTACCCTGAACAGACATGCCAAGCAATGAACACATCTGCCTGTTGACAAATAGACTTTCTGTTTGGCTCTCAAACAGGAGTCCTTTTTTTAAAAAGTACTTGTGGCAAAAGGATTTAGCAGAGACAGCACATTCTAGTGTCCATAACTTTGTCCATGTTAGGCACCCTGAATGAGAGTCTCCTGCTGAACAGTCAATTTTGGGAAAACCCACCCTAACCCATCTGCCTCCTCGCAGTCAACATGGGTACTTGAGCACACTTGTGACTACCTCTCCAGTAGTCCTGCTTACAAGTAATACCTCAGGTCAGGTAACCTTCTGCGACTGTCCCCTTGTCCTTTCACGGAGATGGAATAACTGCGGGTATTTTGTCCTGCTTTCACTACCAACACTTTTTCTTTGTAAATTGCCCTCCCAAGTTTCCATTTACAGTGAATATCTTTAATTCAGACCCAGATCTCACTATCAGGTGTCCGCTTGGGTTTAGGAACATGGAGATAGTCCCAAACAAGGTTATCCTCCCACGCTTCCCGGGAATTTTCAACAATATCCATGATCCATTCAGGAACGTAAGGGCAATCCAGGCCCCATTCCTGAGCAACTTTTCTCTGAACTTCTCGCTGGAATCTGGAAAATCTAGGTAATTCCTTAGGCTTTCCTCGGCCAGGCAAAACACAGGAATCAGAAGCTTTACTGACCCACTGTTGATAAGTGGCTGCCCTCATAGGAAGGACAGTAGATGAAATATTGAAGGGGGGTACTGGAGATTTAGATGAGCTGAGTGACCTCTCTGATGCTCCAGTGGAAGCCTCCACTGAGGTAGAACTCTCTAGGAACCATTATTCCTCATCACTAGATTCAGCCTCTTCAGGGGATGACCACTCAAATAAATTGTCCAGAGACCCATATTTCTCCAGAACTTGCGGTGACCCCCAATCTACAGCCTGGCCCTTGTTTACCCTGTCTGGCTCACCCGAGGAGTCCCCCTCTTGTAAACTAGGCTCCTTCCGGATAGGCACAACAAAGGACTTACTGCCAGCCGGCTCCTCAGGGGTTTCTTCCAGGGACTGTCCACTGACACTGACAGTCCCCGGGTCCCTGGCCAGGCTACAGGCTTCCCCAACAGATCCTACCTGGTCCTCCGGTGGCTCTGATTCAGCCGAATCAGACGGGAGCTCCTTCACTGCGGCAGCAGGCAACATACGACCCTCTCCGGCCTTCTGAGTTACCTGCATCTGCGGCAGACAAAGTCCGGTTGTCAGACTGGCGGAATAGTATCTGACTTCTTGTTGAACGGGTCCCAGGCATATTAGCTGAGCACCACAATACCCACACCGAGCCCAGGCGACGACTCCAACCGTAGGCTTCCGACATCCGGGACACAACATGCAAAGTCTCTCTACTCCTTCAATCACTCCTAGTGCCAGTCCTCCGGTGAGCTCCAAACGAACACCGGTATCAATTAGGACCCGGTCCTGCAACTCAGGTAACCGCTGCATGACAGGTGTACTCCGAACACCTTCCGCCATTTCCCTCTGTCTTTTTGGTCTGGCGCGTGGCACGCTGAACGCTGACAATCTTTTCCTCTGGGGCGTGGCTCCACCCCCCACTTGTTGGTTCAGCGCGGGAGGAACTGTAGCTGTACATTTTCAAAGTCCTCCCCAGCGACACCTGGCAGCAGGCACTATTAAACTGCAGGCTATCTCGGCAACAGTCACTGAAGTGCAGACTCTGTTACCATGGGAGATGGCCAGTAGTCAAATGTGAAACAGAAATCTCTGTGGGACCTCCATGTAGCGCACTACCCCCAAAGGAGCTGCTGTTTGTTTGTTCTATCCGTAAATCACATTCGCCACCTAGCACATCGCAGCCCATAGAAATAGAAACAGTCCATATCATACTTTTCTCTTGCTTTTATTTGCATAACTTGAACTGGGACAGGGGAAAGGTTTTCTGAGATGCTCTTTTCTCTAAATCATAATCTTTCATTTGCCTTTCCATGCAAATACTTTGAGCAATGCGGATAATGAAAAGTCACTATGAATAACTTCTCATGGGAAAACTGGAGTAGTATGGTCTTTGAGAATAATTAAAGTGAATAGCAAAGAGCCACACTGAATAACTCTTTGCATATAGGCATTGGTAGATTTACTTTAGAGAATACATAGGCTTTTGTAGCAAAGAGTCACTCTGAATAACTTCTTCACCCATAGACCTTTTTAGAACAATCTGTATCTCTATTTATGCTCGGAGCTCTACTGCCACCTTTTGACCACTACTTCCCGTTTGTACAGTACTTCCAAGTTGAGCAAAGAAGGACATTACTCTAAATAATTCCTCCCGCCTGACTGATTGGAATCCCTGGGCATGTTGAACCTTGAAGTCACAGACCATTAGTGCCTGCATCACTGACTTGCGTACCAACATCCTCAGCCTCTGAAAGTACCGCTCCCATGGGCTTTCACTCACTTGATCAACTGTCCATGTGCCACTCAAACAGTCTATCACCTTAGTTCCTACTTCTTCCTGGTGGCTCCTTCATCCCTCCTCTCCAGTCTGGCACGCTCCCTTCCCCGTAGGGGGCATCCAGTGACACCTGCGACTACATGCTGTGCGGTGTCTCCTACTCCTCTCCTCCGCATGGCCTGGTCCCCCCTCCCCGCAGGGGGAGCTCACCTTCTCTCCCTTCCCGAAGGGGGGCTTTGTCTCTCTCCCTTTTGCAGGGGGCTTCTCCTCACTCTCATGTGACCCCAGCTTATGTGGGAGTCCCGCCTCCTGCCAAACAAATTAATGATTGGCCAGAACTGCACACATGAGCTGCCTCCCACTCAGATCCCAAGTCCAACCTCTCTTCCAGAACCATTTCCACTGAAAGAACGAGGAGGCATCTCTGGGTCCAAGCACAAGTGGCCACACCCTCCACTACACTGACACTCCCAGTCCCCAGAATAAACAACCAGGCCAGAAATAGGAATAAAGACCTGACTAAATTTACCTGAAACTGTACCCTGTCATTTAAACACAGAAGGATCACCTACCTTAAGGTAGTGACAGCTACATATTATAAATATGCAGGCATCCATCACTTACCTGAGGCTGTGGTCGCAGACACTCACCTGTTGTGGTGACAATTTCTATAACGTCTCCCTCCTCCTCTGGTTGGGTTTGGGGGACTTCCCCTTCTTCCGAAGGTATGGAGTCCCTGGCCTCCTCTGATGAGTGGTGTCCTCTGAGTCTTTTCTCTCCTATGTTTAAAAAAATAGGTATACTTAGCACAGATATTTGATGTCAGAAACAGGAATATGAAACATTGCTTGGAAGTGGGGTACAATTTTCTCTTTTGTCAGAGTTCCAAGCTGAAGAAATATTTTTGTCCTTTGTCAAGCTTGAATACTTACCTGTTTTGTACAAGCTTCACAGATGGAGACACCCCTATAGTATAAACTGGAGCACCTGTGTGGGCCCCCTAATAAAAAGGGTGTTCTGTTGTCCCACACTAGTGCTCCTGCGCCAGATGTGTAAACAGCTGCTGAGTGTCCTCTCCTTACACAGAATCTAGTTTGCATTTCATTCTAGTTCCAAACCCATATAGACAGCCAACCTATTTTAAGAGAAGTAGGCCAGAAAAAATGTATTGAACTGCATCTGGCCAAAACATGGTGTTTTAGTGGCCGAACGAACAATGTTTCCTACAAACGAATAATGTGTCCATGAGCATGAAAGTTGCCATTTTAAACTGTACAACAGTAAAGAAAATCACATGGAGCAGCACAAATGTAATAAAAATAAAGACTAGGAACACAGGACAACTACTTACTTTTTTGCAGCACTCTCCTGATCCTTCTATACTGATCATGCTCCCTTAATTTGAGGTCGACCACTGTTTCCTCAGTTGATCCTTGGATCGCAGTACCCAAAAATTCCTGTGCAGACTCTTCACAACTTTAGCCATGATCTTGGCCTTTCTGACATTTGGGTTTGGGCAAGGTCCATGCTTCCCGTCATAGTCGGCCCTCTTCAATATGTCCACCATCTCCACCATCTCTACAAAGAACATATATGATGCCCTAAATCTTCTCCTCCGGGATCCAGACGTTTCTGGCTCCGGGCTTTCCTCCTCCTCCTCGTTGCTGCTATTATCATGCACCTGCTGTCTCTCCGCCATGTGCTCTCCCCTACTGCGCCGAAAGAGAAGGGGCGGGGAATATACTAGAAAGAACGTCAGGGGCGCATGCACAGTGTATATAAAGCGTAACACGCGTGCGTCGTATGTACGATCTGTGAGCGGAGGAAGGAGAATCGGAAGAGCCGATCGT
This sequence comes from Lithobates clamitans, assembly GCA_037952925.1. NCBI lineage: Eukaryota > Metazoa > Chordata > Amphibia > Anura > Ranidae > Lithobates > Lithobates clamitans. Next base: position 517,256 of record JBBGZY010001522.1, read on the forward strand.
GATAACGAAGGTACAAGTTTAACTTGGGCCTATACTGCTTAAAGATTTAGGCCTATATTGTGACAAGATTAGGAGAGTTTAGCCTGATATTAGGGTTTGTCTTGTGCTGTGTCTTGCAGAGAAAATGGATCTAGTCAATGATCATGACTTTATGCCAATATTCATTGATATGTTCAGGGAGCTGCCCTGTCTGTGGCAGGTAAACCACCACTATTATAACAATAAACCAAAGAGGAAGGCAGCACTGGATCAATTGGTGGAATTTGTGAAGACGGTGATCCCCACGGCAGACATCCCCTATTTGAAGACCCTAATTGGTCGCATGAGGAGTACTTATCTAAGGGAGCACAAGAAGGTCCAGGATTCCCTGAGATCAGCAGCTGCAGCAGATGACATTTATGTCCCCAGGCTGTGGTACTATGACAGACTGGCAGACCAGAGAGAACCCAGGCCAGCACTCTCCAGTCTTCCTTCAAGACTTCCTTCCCCCCCAGCTGAGGCTTCTGACGTCCAACCTAGGCCTTCCAGGCAGCAACATGTGGAGGAGCACAGCTTGAGCAAGGTATAGCATTCTTCTAAATATTTCTGGTTGTCAAATTAATGATGTTAAATATATGTTACTTTTGATAACTAATTTCTGATTTCACAAAGTGTTTTACATATCAATAGACAGTAGTGGCCACAAATGATTGTGACAAGAATGAAAAATTCCGGGCTCAGAATGATAGTTTTTTCTATTTATTAACATTCAATTTGCAACAGTCATGAGATGAAAATTGTGTGTGATTGATGAACAAAAAACTAAAACGATGTCCCTTTTTCATACACAGGAAAGTCTCAGCCAGGAGGTGGCGGGGGTAAGTGGCAGCCAGGAGGTGGCCGGGCCCAGTAGCCTGCCCGATACCCAGGTCCCTCCCCTCTGCCTTCCACAAAAAAGTGTCAGGAAGAGGAGTAACCTGGAGGAGGCAGCAATTGGCCTATTTTGGAAGGCTACTGCAGCCCTCAGAACCCTCCACAGTGTTCAAGAGGACTTTGCCTACATTACAGCCTGCAAAATGCTGTAAATGGGGGAGGGCCAATGCCTAATATGTGAGTATCTCATCTTCCAAGCCCTAAATAAGGGGTTGAGGGGCCAACTCACAAGCCAAAGCCATGTTTGTGAGTTCAACCATGGTCCTCCTCCTCCTCCTCCTCCTCCAGATCCTCCTCCTCCTCTGCCTCCTGCCACACCTCCAACACCAGAGCCACAGCCTGGAAGGAAGCATCTAAGGAAGATCAGAGAGTGATGGCCCTGGGTTCAGTCTGGTCTGACAAAAGATGCAGGCTGTGGTATGACCACAGCCTGGGGACAGATATGTCATCTGCTGCTGTTCCTGATCTCTTGTAGTCCTGGACCGGATTGTGCTCACTATTATGAGGACTCCTCAGGCCACCAATTTTGACTGTAAAATAATTGATGTGTGCCCTGGGGTACAAAGGCTTTGCAAATTTCACCATTTTATCCAGCACTGCCTTCCTCCTTATTTTGTTATGACCCAGAATAAATGGATATTTATTTTTCACAAATACTTGCCTATGTGATTTACTTCAAAAAGGACAGTTCGTTTCTGAGGAGGCAGGTGCATTTAAAAAATACAATGTGAAATTAACAAGGGACACCAACACCAACCAATCTCCTTGAGATTCTAAAATACAATATAATAATGGTGTTGTGGTAACTTGACACACAAAACCAACAAAAATAATTATGGAGATCACCTCAAAACCTCAAAAACAGGAGATCTTGATTAAAAAAACAAACAAGAAATTATCAAAAATATAAAAACATAAAACCCCAAAAAATGTAGTTAGATCTGATGAATACAAATATTATATTCATGAAATCACGAGAAATAATAAAGAAAGAAGTTTGTGAGAAGTCTGTGTGAATATGAGCAGCAAAACAACTTCATTCTTCTAGCATTATAAAGAAGAGAATGTGCTGCATTAAACAATTTAAAACATTGCATCGTGACGAAAGTGCTATATCTATTACGAACGCTAATTTTACCAGACCGAGCAGTTCCGTCTCGGAATTTATTCCGAGCATGCGTGGCACTTTGTGCGTCGGAATTGTCCACACGCGGTCGAAATTTACGCGAACGGATTTTGTTGTCGGAAAATTTTATAGCCTGCTCTCAAATTTTGTGTGTCAGAAATTCCGATGGAAAAAGTCCAATGGAGCCCACACACGGTCGGAATTTCCAACAGCAAGCTCCGATCGCACATTTTCCGTAGGAAATTCCGACCGTGTGTACAGGGCAATAGTCTTCCAAATCTCTACGGAATTTTCCAAATTTTTTATGAGAATGTCTTCTCTCCTATTAATTTTTTTGATGATGGTGGACAGCCAAAGGGAGGGTAAATACGAAGTCAATTCTGAAATTTGGCAGAAAATAATCCGTATCTGATGTACTAATTGCTCATATCTTTTGCGTCTTTGTGTGGCAATGATTTTTATCCACTTGGTGCAAAATTCAGAGATTGAAGACCATTCTTTCTGCTGTGTGGAATCTAAGAAAGAACAGATTTTTAAAATCCTCAAACCCCTCGGGGTGATGTGAGCAGAAAGATATTTGTGGAGAAAAAATTTATGCCACCACTGCTGATTAGCAGAGGTGATCAACTTTTCCAATCTCTGAAACAGGTGGCATAAGGCACCATATTGTGTATGTGAAAAATGGGAGAGGGACTAAAAGGCCATTAGGAAAAATAGTAAGGAGTCCATTAACTCAGGAATGCTTTAGTGAGTCAATTTCTAGTATGAAATCCCTAATACTGAAAAGTGATACTGGAAAGTGATAAAATTGAGACAAATAAATAAGACAAGACAATGTAGTTTGGCAAACATCGCCATTTCATTACTGATGGACTGGACACTCATAGCGTCCCTAGACACTACCTCGAATACCATAATAAATCAACTGATGGTCTGATGGTTTGGGTTATCGAGGCAATGCCTAGAGACCTCCCGTAAGCTTTGTCATAAAGAAATGTATTGGATTTTCTCTTTGAATGTTTTGGCTCCTGCAGGGTTAAATGAGGATTTTGAAATCAGTGCCATACTTTAGAAGTTTATTTTATACATGAATCTCTACTTCACACTTATCCTCATTTGATAATTATTTTTTCATTATCCATGGGATGCATATATGTGTGTGTGTATGTGTGTGGGTGGTGTGCGTTATGCACTATCCCCCGGACATGTGTACACACATTTTTGCATTATGGAGACATATATGACCTACCTGTGACCTCTTTTGCATATGCATTCATGGGTATGCACATATGTATGTGTATACCCACATGTCCTTATTATATTGACATCTGAGCATCTTCTCCCAATATCATGTATTATTTTTAATAATTAATTTTTATCACCCATCCTAGTGCTTTTTAAGAAAAAAGGTTCTTTCTTAATAACACTGACATTGTCATTGGTGAGTGTGTAACCTTGCTGCAGTGTTTCACTCCATATCCATGTGTTGGTTCCACTGACATTCTGGCTTCATCTATTTCCGAAGTATTGTCTTGTTACATTTATTTATTTGCTTTTTTTCCTTCATTATATTTGTTTTCACGTTTCCTTGGTTAAAGATACATCTTGTATTCCATTTTATCCTATGTTGTTTTGGCGTTTTACTTTCTACTCATATATGTTCATATATTCTGTGAGAACGTTTGTATCATTTCCTCTTTCCACTCCCGCCCATAGCCACATCCACAGCCTGCCCACAGATTATAAGTAGCTATACCTGGCTAAATGTTTAGTCATTGGCTTGATCAAGGAACCAATCAGAATTTCCGAAACGCGTCCCATTTTGATGACTATTTCCGGTTTCCGGCTTGCGGTCCACGCTGGTTGTTGTCCCCCTCTGCTGATGTGACTTCCGGGATCCTCTGCTCCTCGCTGATCCTCTCCAGAGCCGTAGGACGTCCATCTGCAGGCCACCCTGGGATCTTCCGCTGTTATACATTGACATCGTTGGGATTTCTTCACACTGGGGACCCCTCTTATGCCAGACCACCTGCTTTATGAACACATGACATGCCTTCATTCCCTGCAGATCCTGTAAGTGTTTTTAACCCTTTTGGGGATATTAAAAGTTTTTAATTTTGCACTTAGAGGCACCTTTTTGCTTTTGTTTGTTTTTTAGAGCTGCACTGTATTGTATACTGTGTACACCACCAGAAGTGTAGTAGAAGCTGTACACACTGTATTAGATACCGTGTACACCGCCTGAAATGTATTAGAAAGTATACACCACCGAATGCACTGTATATATAGGCTACACTAAATGCAGAGTATATATATATATATATATATACACACACACACACACATATACTATATATACATATACTATATATACTTATATACATATATACATATATACATATATACACTAGACTATATATATATATATATATATACACACTAGACTATACATACATATATATATATATATATATATATATATATATATATATATATATATATATATATATATATATATATATATATATATACACACACCGCCTGACGTGTATTAGCAACTGTACAACAGCTGCACTGTATTATATACTGTGTACACCACCAGAAGTTTATTAGAAACTGTACACACTGTATTAGATACTGTGTACACCGCCTGCACTGTATTAGAAACTGTACAACAGCTGCACTGTGTTGTATACTGTGTATACCACCAGAAGTGTAGTAGAAACTGTACACACTGTATTAGATACTGTGTACACCGCCTCAAGTGTATTAGAAACAGTACACCACTGAATGCACTGTAGAACTGAATGCAGTAGTGTATATATACTAGACCAGGGCTCAAAATTTCAAGTTCTGAGCTACTAGGAGGCATCAAGGGTTACTCGCCACCAATTGCCCCACCCAACCCCTACACTGCCCGCCCCTAATTCTGCCCCTAAACACACCCTCATAAATTATCTCATGAAATGACATGTAAATGTTTTATGCAGAACAGAGACAAGCGTATTGTTGCGCTACTAAAAAATAATACTTTTCCTTTCTAAAAATACATGATAGCAGCCAGCATCACCAGTATAGTAACTGTGTAGACGTGAATAAAAACAAAAAATAGATGGAGTGCTAAGTGACATATAACATGTGTATGTGAATACAGGGATAAATCACCTTATATACATAAGTGATGTGTGTATTTATCAGGTAAGTGTATAGTGATATTTAAGAATCACGTTAGATCTCATAAAGCATAAATAATGTCTACAGGTGAAATAAAAAACCATTGACAGTAACACTGTGTAGTATATGACGAGGAGAAAATCCAATATGTGTTGCTACATCGGGTCGGTGATCCTCATACATTCAAACTCCATGCAGAAATGAAGGGGTAAATGCGCTTACCAGACGTGGTGGACACTCTCACCATATGGTGGGGTGTCATACAGGCTTATGGATCCACTGATCTTAGAGATGTTAGCTGGAAACTTGCTGGAACGTACCGATGATGGATACCGGTAAGCACACCCGGAACAGCCTCAGGAACGGGGTGGTCTGCAAACTTCAGGCGGATGGATGGATAGATTTCCCTCTTGTGGTACACAGATGGTTAAAAGAGATGGCTCTCACCACTTCAGATAGAGTCCATATGAGGAAAAAAAAGGGAATCTCCACATAGTGCATGAACCAATAAAAGCAGGTTTATTCAAAACCATCAAAAACAGAACAGATGCTTCACATGCATCAAGTAAAATATATAAAACAAGTGATCACAAGTCCAGATGAAAAGATAATTTGCGTAGTAACGGGGTAACAGCATTCAGCAACCCCGACATGTTTCGGACTAATGTCCATCTACAGGGGCATGATATGACACATATTGGATTTTCTCCTTGTCATATACTACACAGTGTTACTGTCAATGGTTTTTTATTTCACCTGTGGACATTATTTATGCTTTATGAGATCTAATGTGATTCCTAAACATCACTATACACTTACTTGATAAATACACACATCACTTAATTATATAAGGTGATTTATCCCTGTATTCACATACACATGTTATATGTCACTTAGCGCTGCATCTATTTTTTGTTTATATAAATGTTTTATGCAGAATTAGGTTACAAAAATAAATATTAACAACAACTTTATCAGTGCCCCTCAGCACAGCCTCACCAGTGCCCATAAATGCAGGATCACCTGTGCCTATCAATGCAGGCTCACTTAGCCTCGTCAATGCCCACCAATGCAGCATGACCTGTACCCACCATTGCAGCCTCACTGTGCCCATCATTGCAGCCTCACTGTGCCCACCATTGCTGCCTCACTCTGCCCACCAGTCTGTGCCCACCATTGCAGCCTCACATTCGGTGGTGTACTGTTTCTAATACACTTCAGGCAGTGTATATATATATATATATATATATATATATATATATATATATATATATATATATATACAGTCTAGTACAGCCCTCAAATTTTTCACTCACCTACTCGCAATTTGCGAGTGGAAAATTATAGACAGTGATAGACAGAACGCATCCCGATCGAATGCTGGGATGTGTTCTGTCTATCACAGGCGCGGAGTCAGGAGGAGGTGGGGCTATGTGTGACGGCGAACAGAGCAGAGGCATTTGTAATGTAAGCTGTTACAGTGGGCTATCCGCGCTCTGTGATTGCAGCTCTTCTCTTTCTCCATGCTCTCTTCGCCTGGGGCGATCACTGGGAGAACAGCTCCCAATCAACCCCGTCCACCGGCGGTGCTCGCTCCCCTGATCCCAGGCAGCCCAGCTCCTCGCCAGCCCTCATTTTCCACTCGCAAAATGCGAATGGAAAATTTGATGGCTGTACTAGACTGTATATGTATATATATATGTATATATATATATATATATATATATATATATATATATATATATATATATATATATATATATATATATATATATATATATATATATATATATATATATATATATATATATATTAACCGGTTCCTGACCGGCTCACGTCTATTTACGGGGCAAAATGGCATCCCTGCGTGAAACCCCGTACCCATATTGGGTTTCCTTTAAGAGCCGCCAGAGGGCGGGTGACCCAATGCGCATGGGTGGCAGTCACGATGGCCGCCGGCCATGCGCAATCGCGTGCACGAGCACCAGTCCAGGGATTTGTGTGTGTTATTAAACACAGAAATCCCTGTGTTGTCAGAGGAGAGGAGACATGTCATTTGACTGAATATAGAGTAAACACTGAACATATAGTCTATGCTAAATGCAGAGTATGTATATATATATATATATATATATATACACACAGTATCTCACAAAAGTGAGTACACCCCTCACATTTATATTTTATTATATCTTTTCATGTGACAACACTGAAGAAATGACACTTTGCTACAATATAAAGTAGTGAGTGTACAGCTTGTATAACAGTGTAAATTTGCTGTCCCCTCAAAATAACTAAACACACAGCCATTAATGTCTAAACCGCTGGCAACAAAAGTGAGTACACTGCTCAAATTTCCCGCGAACGCCCCATATGTTCGGTTTGTTTTCGAACAAACGAACACCCGATGTTTGAGTTGAACTTACGTTCGACTCGAACCACAGGCTCATCCCTACTCAGAACTCAGAGCCCGGCACGGCTGCGCTCTTTTCAAATATTGACAGCTAGTATGGGGAATTTATCCCCATACTATTGCCAAACATAGGGCTTGGATCGCTGAGTCACTGCAGGAGCAGGGACATGTTACATATTCCACCCTAAAAACAGGTGGAACATGCAACATGTTCCCAAAGGTGAACTTATCCTTTAAAGGGGGAACACAGATTGTGATTAAGGCCCCTGCTGTTTACGGATTGGTGCTCCAGTTTAATGTGGCCCAATGTGGGTAAAACATATTAGAGGGGGGGTGACTGATAGGCAGGGATTTTAGCTGAAACTGTCTTATGCCATGTACACACAATCGCACATTCCGACAACAAAATCCATGTTTTTTTTCCGACGGATGTTGGCTCAAACTTGTCTTGCATACACACGGTCACAGAAATCTTGTCGGAAATTTAGATCGCCAGGAACGCGGTGACGTATAATACGTACGACGAGCCGAGAAAAATGAAGTTCAATAGCCAGTGTGGCTCTTCTGCTTGATTCCGAGCATGCGTGGAACTTTGTGCATCGGAATTGTGTACACACAATCGGAATTTACAAAAATGGATTTTGTTGTCCGAAAATTTGAGATCCAGATCTCAAATTTTGTTTGCCGGAAATTCTGACGGAAAATGTCTGATGGAGCCTACACAAGGTCGGAATTTCCGACAACAAGCTCCCATCGAACATTTCCCATTGGAATGTCTGACCGTGTGTATGCAGCATTACACTGGAGTTGAATACAGTGTACAGCGGTACCTATATGCCATATTATATCTTGGCACCAGATGTGCTCTATCTCTGCTAACACCTGAATACAGAGCATGAAACCGATACTGGAGGCTTGAAGATCTCATGGTATACCAAGTGTGATGATTTTCCGGATCATTAGGCATTAGGCAGCCACTCATGGAAAAGCAAACAATTTTAATTTTTTCAAAAACAGAGTGGCTTTTCTTCAGCATAAGTTACACAAAACTGTCCATCACTCTGGTATACAAAAAAAAAAATGTCCCACCACCAGAATAAGCTTGTCCCACAACATGGTTTAAAATTCTACCTTGCAACAGGAGTCCAGTAAGGGCTCAAGTGCCACACGATGTCTCAACAGACACAGAGTCCACAGCCCTCTCACAACTCTGTGCTGTTCCACACCATACCTCATTAACAATTGGTTGCTTCCTGGCCTTGTTCAGCCGTTTCTTGCAGATGGGTTAACCCTTTCAGGACCACAGTACTTGTAGTCAGACTTGAAGCCTCTTCCCTACCTAAAATCTCTCTGAGCCTCTAAATTCTTGGTCCATATCAGCAGCATGAATATTATTTTAGTCGACTAAAATAAGACTAAAACAACTGAGATGACTAAAATAGGACTAAAACTAAAATGCCATTTTAGTCAAAAGACTAATATGGGACTAAAACTAAAATGCCATTTTAGTCAAAAGACTAAGACTAAAACTAAATTGAAATTTGACTTCAAAATTAACACTGGTCTGTAGTGCATGCTCATACCTCAATGTAATAATAAACAACATATTAGATTTTTCACTCCAGCAGTATATAATGAGTTTGCAAATTATAGAGAATTGTTAACTAATGCATTACAAGACTAAAATGGGACTAAAACTAAAATGCCATTTTAGTCCTAAGGTTAAGACTAAAACTAAATTTCCCGGATCACCCAGGCCTGTACAGATGAAAATCCCTGAGTACTCCACAATCTCCCCCCCCCCGCCTTAAAGGGACCACAGCCTAAATAATGGGGACACATACAGTATCTAACAAAAGTGAGTACACTCCTCACATTTTTGTAAATAATTTATTATATCTTTTCACGTGACAACACTGAAGAAATGACACTTTGCTACAATGTAAAGTAGTGAATGTACAGCTTGTATAACAGTGTAAATTTGCTGTCCCCTCAAAATAACTCAACACACAGCCATTAATGTCTGAACCACTAGCAACAAAAGTGAGTACGCCCTGAAGTGAAAATGTCCAAATTGGGACCAAAGTGGCAATATTTTGTGTGGCCACCATTATTTTCCAGCATTGCCTTAACCCTCTTGGGCATGGAGTTCACCAGTGCTTCCCAGGTTGCCACTGGAGTCCTTTTCCAATCCTCCATGATGACATTACGGAGCTGGTGGATGTTAGAGACCTTGCGCTCCTCCACCTTCAGTTTGAGGATGCCCCACAGATGCTCAATAGGGTTTAGGTCTGTAGATATGCTTGGCCAGTCCATCACCTTTACCCTCAGCTTCTTTAGCAGGGCAGTGGTGATCTTGGAGGTGTGTTTGAGGTCATTATCAGTGTCAATTTCATCGTCTAAAACGACTAAAACATTTTAGTCATATTAAATGAATATTATTTTAGTTGACTAAAATACGACTAACAACTGAGATGACTAAAATATGACTAAAACTAAAATGGCATTTTAGTCAAAAGATTAAAATGGGACTAAAACTAAAATACAAAACAAATCTCTCCTGCGCTCAGGTGTCCAGGAACTGAACATGTGGTGCGACCACCTATAACAAGGTATTGCCTAGCGTCTTGCAGCCCTCCTCTGAACAATGGGTATTCAAGCTAGAAAAAACAGAAAAAGAAGGAGGGCGCACTAACCTAGTGCATTACCACTGATAAACTTTATTACAGCATAAAAACAGCAAAAATTATACTCACAAACGAGCTATCGAAACCAGCTTTGAAAAGGGCGCAAATGTGCTGTTCTGTGGATCGACACACCAGGACCTATTGCCAAGAGGGTCAGACCGGTGCAAATGGCCAATGGCTAACGCGTTTCAGGGGAGCACCCCCTTCTTCAGAGTCTGAACGGGCAATGACTGGTCTCTCGAAATCGCCTCTCTATAAATGTATATATGTGTGTGCATAAGTACCTGTGTCTGCCACACCCAATTGGTAGCGACGCCCCCTCACGAACAGCAACACCTACCCATTTAGGCTTACCCTCCCTGGACCCCTCCCTCTATGTACAAACCCCATTTGCAGCCAAAAGATAGTACTAATAAAAACAAGCAACAGGCATCGCTCTATGTTGCTTGCTATATACTGAGCCAACAAATCTGTAGCAGAATCAGTATGGACCACAAAACAAAAAGGGGGGGTAGGGGGGGGCGCCGACCACACATACCTCTCCTCCTGCAAGCAGCTCCGTAGATGGCCCCATGCCGTGAACAAACCGCATGGATAATACGGGGCTTCTCTGGCTCCCAGGAGCCATATAAGCACTGCACACAGCGTGTGGAACGCACGCCGCCCGAAGGACCAGGAAGTGCGGGCGTTCCTGCGTTCCACCCGCAACTTCCGGCCGATCGTGACGTCAGTTCCCCTTCCACAAGCGTCAGAAGACACTGTGTGCAGGGGACACGGCCCGGAAGCACGGGTGTGTTTGCGTTCCACCTGCTGTTTCCGGCCGTCATGGAGTTGCCTGTGAATGGCCAGAAACGTCGGTGCGCGCGCATCCCCGTAGGTCCGCGCGCCTCCCACCAATAGCTCCACTGCTGACAGCTAACCTAGGCTGACAATGCCTGCACAGTACAGGCAGCATTCTAGTCACAGCCACAGGCAGCTCGCAGCCCACATCACTCTACAAGGACCATTCATGGGATGGATATAGAGGGTAAAGGTGTATTAATAAAAAACACATATGTATAGTAAAAAATAGAGATTAATCTCAAATGGGGAGGTTGGTGAGGAGATCAAATCGATACCAAATGAAAATGCTAATAGATGATATTCCGTTGATGTGATCCGCAGAGGTATCCTTCCAAGGTGCGATAAGTTATACACCACATAATATATGTATGGTTCATAGATTTAAAATGCGGTTGATTAAACAACATATAATATATATATTTTTCATAAAATATAGTATCTTAAAAAGGTCAAAACATGAAAATCCATAGCAATTAGTCGCTGATCATAAAAATTAAGACCAAAAAGAAATCCGTGCACGATGATACCTAAATAATACTGATCGAAAAAATAATATAATTACAATAAATAAGAGATCTAAAAGCAAATGCTCATCGGCCTAAACCATTAATAACACCATTAAAAAACAGCAATGGAGAATGCCAGCTAAGAGACTACGCACCACTCTATATAGATATAATAAAATTTAAATATAGTAGAATAAATAACCTATGGCAGGATAGAACATACTATGTCAAATGACCATAGTGACTGTCCCCCCAGCAAATGCCGTGGAGGATACCTCTGCGGACTGGCGTACCAAAGACGAGAGAGACCATTGCCTGCTTGCACCTAATGGAAAATGAACACTAAAACCCAATGGCGGTGAAGTACATAAAATGACATAGACTACATAATGTTGACAAATTAACAAATTAACCACTGTCTAAAAACCAACCACAGCCTGGTAACTAGCTTCTACACATGGAACTACAAGCTGTAAAACTACTACTACATCTGTCAAACCTATCTGCCCCAATTCCTGGTCACTAAACCTAGTGTACCCCATATGACCCAAAAGAGAGCCCCAACCTGCATATTGGTGGCAATAAGCACACTTGAAAGGTCAAACCCCAATTGACCTGGCTAGTGCCACCAATGACTCGGGGGCTTTGACGGGAACTGAAGGAGTTAGACAACATTGTGCAGTTCGATTTCCTCGTTCAGGCCTTTTGGGGCCAGAGTTCCTAGGGAAAAAATCCAGAAGGCCTCTCTATTACATAGCATTTGATGTTTTTTGCCGCTGTCCAAGTCGCTCGGCATCGCTTCTATACCGAACACTTTGAGGCCGTCTGTACTGCTACTATGGGTTTCTTTAAAGTGTTTTGGTATTGAATAGTTGTCCTTCTCCGTAAGGATACTGCTCCTGTGCTCGTTCATTCTGGTCCTCATGGGTCTTGACGTCCGTCCTACATAAAGGAGGCCACAAGGACACAGAAGGCCATAGATGACATACGGGGTGCCGCAGTTGATAAACTGCTTCATCTTGTGAATCCTACCGTCTGTTCCAATGACTTCTTTCTTTCCATGGCACATATGCACGCAGTTCCCACAAGTGTTACTCCCACATCTGTAACTACCCTTCTGGTCAAAAATCGTGCTCCAAATACTACTGAGCCCTCCATTTCTTTGTTTTCTCACTCTGCTTGGGGCAATAATGCTCCGTAGGTCCTTCGGTCTCCTAAAGACCAAATTGGGATGCGAAGGAAGGCTTGTCTTCAAGATAGGGTCTGATTCAAGGATCCTCCAGTTTTTTTTGAGGATTTTTTGTATTGAGAGGGCCTTGTTGTTATACCTAGTGCAAAATCGTACTTGTGGTCGTTCATCCATGTGAGGATTTGTCTTTTTTTCCTCCTCTCCAACACGAGTATTGTCATATAGCACAAGGTATTTTTGGAACGCCTCCTCTATATGCTCCTCTTCGTAACCCTTTTCCTTGAACTTCATCTTGAGGACAAGGCTTTGTTCTTCCTAATCGTGCTTCAGGGTGCAGGTCCGCCTGAGTCTGCAAAACTGACCAAAAGGTACATTCCTAATCCATCTAGGGTGATGGTGGCTGCGGGCGTGGAGATATGAATTACCAGCGCTCGGTTTGAAATGGGTTTTTGAGTAAATGGCCCTAGTGTCATCAACCTGTAGCTCTAAGTCCAGGAAGATCAAGGACTTATCGTTTACCACATGTGTGAAGGAAATCCCATAAGGGTTTCCTGCACAATGTGCTAGGAATCCCTTCAGTTCCTCATCAGTACCGCTCCAGATGATAAGGATATCGTCTATATAGCGCGAGTACAACACTAGGTTCCTCCCATAAGGGTTAATGGCCCAGATGTAATTCAGCTCCCAATAACCCATGAACAGGTTCGCATAGCTGGGAGCAAACCTAGCACCCATAGCTGTACCCCTTACCTGCCTATAGAACCTGTCCAAAAAGGTGAAATAATTGTGAGTCAAAGTAAACTCAATGCATTCATAAATGAATCGGGCTTGCCTGGGATCGAATAGGTGGGCTTCTGCAACATAATATTCAATAGCCCTAAGCCCGGACTTGTGCTGGATAGATGTATATAGAGATGTCACATCAAGTGATAGCCATCTATATCCCTGCTCCCAAGTATATGCACTAAGTACCTCTAAAGCGTGGCCTGAGTCCTTGATGTATGATGGCAGGTTGACCATCAGTCCCTGGAGGAAGTGATCGATATAGTTGCCAAGATTGCTGGTCAAGCTGTCGATCCCTGCTATAATAGGTCTTCCTGGAGGCTTCTCCATATCTTTGTGTATTTTTGGGATATGGTAGAAGTGAGGGACCACTGGGTGCTTTGAATACAGAAAATGATACTCGTTTTTAGTCAGGACTTGATCTGATAATGCTTTGTCCAGAAGCGCTTTTAATTCGACGTTATAGTTGACTGTAGGATCCCAGGTGAGTCTCTCATAGGTGTTGGTATCGCCGATCAGTCTGTAGGCTTCCTCTAAATATTGATCTCTATCTTGAATAACCAGACCTCCACCTTTATCTGCTTTTCTTATGACTATTTCAGAGTTCTTTTTCAGACTACCCAAAGGGCCCTCCAGACTCACTTCGTGGCCCTTTATAAACTTCCGTTTATTGTCTCCACAGATTTTCCTGAATTCCTCCATCACCACTTCGTAAAAAGTGGGTATGAAGTTCCCCTTATTCCAGTGGGGGTAGAAGCTTGATTTTGGTCTGAAGTTAGTATTGATCGTCACACCCTCCAGGGTTAAGGGAGGAGAGACTTCCACAGATTCTTGACCTCCTTCCAGGTATAGCTCCTCCAAAATCTCCAATATCTCTTTGTCTAGAGGTTCAGCATGGGCAATGGGGATAGTCGTTTCTGGACCCTCATTTGTTCCATTTATTTCCTTCAACCTAAAATGGCTCTTTACAGTAAGATTCCGCACAAACTTATTGAGATCGATAAAGAGCCCCCCCCCCTACACCCTCTTCTCGTTGTTTTAACTGCCTCCTGGTATTCGGGGGTGATAGAGGTCGGAATGCGATGCTTTTTTGCGCTGCGGGTTTCGTTCTTCCCGCAGCTCCTTGCACAAAAAAAGGAATCTCAACCTTAGATTTAATTGTATTGGTACCAGTCATACCTATCCCCACTACGTCATTGGATCTTGATTTTAGAGGGGACTCCTGTTGTTTCTCAATTGCATTCAACGTGGACTGTATCGGTATCGCTAGGTCGCTTCTCTCCTCTTGTATTGTGATCTCCTTCTGCTGTAGCAGAGTCACGTCAGTAACAGGATCATGTCCAATGAGGTCTCCAGCCTTCTGATTGCCTTGCTTGCTTTTCTCATTGTGATCACAGTTACCAAATAGACCCCTCTGATCTCGAAGGGGCGGAAAGTCCTCGTGCACACTACATCTATAGGGGCCCAGGTCTGACCATTTATTAGGTTCTCTATTCCCATTATTCCTACTTCTGATCCTATTGTTTCTACCCCAATGTTTGCTCTTATCTTTAAAGTGGTTCCTGTTACGATTTCTATTTCTATTTCTATTGCTATTCATCCCCATGCCAGCGTTGGATGAAGTGCTGGCCTCAGGGCGATCTCTTATCTCACGAACACCTTCCTGTACATGGGTAGAGGGTCCAGGCGTCTTATCTTTCTTCCAATTAAACTCCCGCCCTGCCATATAATCCTGCCTATCCCTTTCAAATTTCCCAGATTTCTTGACTATTAAATCTCCCTCAAACTTTGTAGTTTGTTCGTTGATTTTCGTGTCCCATGTAGAGAAAGATTCTAGATCTGAAAATGCCTCTAGTTGTTCTTGAATACTAATAATATCCGACTTCACATTTACTAAATTTCTCTCCCTCTGTTTAATAATCATTCCTAACCAGGATTTATTAAATATCCTATATAAAGCAAAAAGTTCCACGCTAGAAGCACAAAAAGATAAGCAGCAGTAAACAGTGCGACAACACCAAATAAAACAGAAAAAATATAAACTGCGCTAAACAAAGGTTATATGTGTTGGGGTGGATAAATAATGTGATCTATCACCAACAAAAAAATTTTCAAAATACACAAATCAAATGAATAAAGTCCAAATTTCCACGTGGTAGATATTCAGTATAAATGTGAATGCTGATCCAAATGAGCTATGATTGCTCTTACCAGAACTCCAAAGAAATAAGCGGATGGCAAAAAACCCTTGCCGGGGCCTCTGGGGTATTGGACCAAACAGCACCGTCCGTGGTCAGATCAAAATCCCCTCAATGGATACAGGAAAGAAGCAAACACAAGAAAAAGACTGGCCATAGTGTAGTATGTTAAATGCTAGACATGGACATACGAACATACCAATCACCCAGGTGTGCACATAAAAACAACCAAAAACAGGGGGGGAGGGAAGTGCAAAACCCCACCACCGTGGCTGTAGATTGTGCTTACCGACTCACGGTGATACACAGGCTTTTAATAGGTTAGGAGCTGACATATAGCTGGCAAGAAGCACCTTGATACGTCCTCATTACACGAAGTCCACACCGTCAGTATACCACCCAGAATAAAATAATAAACTCTCCATGGTGAAATACGTTTAAAAGCAGATTTAATGAACAAAGTATTGCACTTACATAATAAAAGCACTTATATCACATCAGTAAATGTCGCCGGTCGGCATACAAGCATGGAAGCGAAGCTCGTCCTACTTCCTGGTCTCGTGGTAGCGTCGCTGCGTGCGTACCCAGGCGCGTTTCGTCATCAAAAGGACGTTCTCAATGGGGACGAGCAACGCAGTGAGCCACCACCAATAGATAGACATCCAAGCCTCGTTCTGAGTTGCGAGCGCGAGGACGCCATCTTAAATATGGGAAAAAAACCTAAATTATCCCTAAAGCCTATACTTAGCTGAGATGCCCACAATGTCAATACAAACATGTTAAACCACCAAAAAGGGTATGGGCAAATGCCCTAACCATTAGGGAACGGGCGAAAAGCGCGCCCTAACTTAGGGTACGTGAAAGGCCACCAACGTGCCCAAAAATTATAACAATTCAAAAATATGGAAGTTTATTATCGTGAGATGATAAACAAAAAATTAAATGAATAAATAAAATGAAAAAAATAAAAAATGAAGTGAAAAGATAAAATGAAAAAATAAAAATTAAAAATTAAATAATAAAATAAATGGAAAAATAAAAAATTACAAAGTATAAAGTAGTGCCACATATCTAAATGTGAAAAATGGCCAGATCAAATCTTAACTATCACATGTGGACCATAACATCCCCCCGTGATAGAACTCATAATGAGAGGGAATGAATATTGCAGGGGTATGTTCCAACTCCCAACAATATATAGATGTGAAAATTGAAAAAAATTGGGGAAAATTAATAAACGCATTCAGTTCCTGTGAATAGCAACCAAAAATAGAAAACAAAAATAAAAATATTCCTTCCCGAACCTAAAATATAACTGAGTATTGCATACCTATATGCAAATTACATCAAATAATGAACATGGCGTCCTCTAGCAAGCATCCCAGAACTGGTATGCTTCTCACATATATACATATAAAAAACACAAATAAAAAATACTATAAAATCACATCATGAGTTGTCTATAAACGCGTTCACATCCATATCAATGTTTAACCCATAAGGTATGTATGTCCTTAACTTATGGATCCAGCTCATCTCGAGCTGGGATATACCCCTAATTAATGCACTACCCCTCCAATGGGGTCTAAACCTGTCTATCCCTAAAAAGAGGGTTCCTGAGGGGTCCCTATCATGCACCAATAAGTAGTGCTTAGACACTGAATGATTCCTGAACCCCGTGCTAATATTAGTAATGTGTTCGTTGAGTCGCACCTGGAGAGGGCGCTTAGTCCTGCCCACATATTGAAGGCCACACGGGCACTGCAACAAATAAACGACCCTCTCCGTGGTGCAAGTAACGAACGGCTTAATGTTGTGCGTTACTCCTGTGCTAGTAGAGGTAAAAGACGTGGTCCTTCTATGAGAACATGCATTAACCTTACAAACCCTGCATTTCCTGCACTGATAAAAGCCGGTCAATTGGTCAAAGAATGTTGGTTTGGTGATAGGAGGACTTAAAATATTGGGGGCCAACTGATGGCGTACCGAGGGCGCTCCCCTAAAAACGATACGAGGTCTATCTGGCAAGATGTTGTTGAGGGTTGTGTCACTCTTAATTACATGCCAATGCTTATATATTAAACTTTTAATGTTGTGATGTTGTAAAGAAAAGGATGTAACAAAAGGGACTCCTAGATCGAACTGGCCTCTATCAACAGAGCTCCTCTCGACCTGCAGATCATCTCTATTGACAAGTTGTACATTCTCAAGAGTCTTAACAAGAGAATCCTTTGGGTAACCCTTTTCCAGAAATCTCTCAGTGAGAATTTCGGCCTGTGCATCAAAATCTGCATGGCTGGAGCAGTTCCTTTTAATCCGAAGATATTGACTCTTTGGGATCGACTCCAGCCATGGGCGATAATGGCAACTGTCAACTGGTATGAACGAATTCCTATCCGTTTCTTTAAAAAACGTAGAGGTGATCAATCTGTTACCTTCCACAGAGATTCTGAGGTCCAGAAAGTTAATAGTAGTCTGGCTCCTCTCATAGTTCAACTTAATCCCAATAGAATTGGCGTTGAGGGTGGCTAAAAAGCCATCCAGGGCCGAGAGCTCGCCATTCCATAGGAGGAGGATGTCATCTATATATCTAGCCCACAGGACCAACTGGGGAGTGTCCCTGGCATAGATGACATCCTCCTCCCATTTCCCCATAAAAAGGTTGGCGAGACTAGGGGCGTATTTGGCCTCCATAGCCACCCCCACATCTTGTCTATAAAACTTATTGCCAAACCAAAAATAATTATGAGAGGCGGCATACCTCAATAAATCCATCAAGAATGATATTCAATATGTGGGCAGGACTAAGCGCCCTCTCCAGGTGCGACTCAACGAACACATTACTAATATTAGCACGGGGTTCAGGAATCATTCAGTGTCTAAGCACTACTTATTGGTGCATGATAGGGACCCCTCAGGAACCCTCTTTTTAGGGATAGACAGGTTTAGACCCCATTGGAGGGGTAGTGCATTAATTAGGGGTATATCCCAGCTCGAGATGAGCTGGATCCATAAGTTAAGGACATACATACCTTATGGGTTAAACATTGATATGGATGTGAACGCGTTTATAGACAACTCATGATGTGATTTTATAGTATTTTTTATTTGTGTTTTTTATATGTATATATGTGAGAAGCATACCAGTTCTGGGATGCTTGCTAGAGGACGCCATGTTCATTATTTGATGTAATTTGCATATAGATATGCAATACTCAGTTATATTTTAGGTTCGGGAAGGAATATTTTTATTTTTGTTTTCTATTTTTGGTTGCTATTCACAGGAACTGAATGCGTTTATTAATTTTCCCCAATTTTTTTCAATTTTCACATCTATATATTGTTGGGAGTTGGAACATACCCCTGCAATATTCATTCCCTCTCATTATGAGTTCTATCACGGGGGGATGTTATGGTCCACATGTGATAGTTAAGATTTGATCTGGCCATTTTTCACATTTAGATATGTGGCACTACTTTATACTTTGTAATTTTTTATTTTTCCATTTATTTTATTATTTAATTTTTAATTTTTATTTTTTCATTTATCTTTTCACTTCATTTTTTATTTTTTTCATTTTATTTATTCATTTAATTTTTTGTTTATCATCTCACGATAATAAACTTCCATATTTTTGAATTGTTATAATTTTTGGGCACGTTGGTGGCCTTTCACGTACCCTAAGTTAGGGCGCGCTTTTCGCCCGTTCCCTAATGGTTAGGGCATTTGCCCATACCCTTTATGGTGGTTTAACATGTTTGTATTGACATTGTGGGCATCTCAGCTAAGTATAGGCTTTAGGGATAATTTAGGTTTTTTCCCATATTTAGGATGGCGTCCTCGCGCTCGCAACTCAGAACGAGGCTTGGATGTCTATTTATTGGTGGTGGCTCACTGCGTTGCTCGTCCCCATTGAGAACGTCCTTTTGATGACGAAACGCGTCTGGGTACGCACGCAGCGACGCTACCACGAGACCAGGAAGTAGGACGAGCTTCGCTTCCATGCTTGTATGCCGGCCGGCGACATTTACTGATGCGATATAAGTGCTTTTATTATGTAAGTGCAATACTTTGTTCATTAAATCTGCTTTTAAACGTACTTCACCATGGAGAGTTTATTATTTTATTCTGGGTGGTATACTGACGGTGTGGACTTCGTGTAATGAGGACATATCAAGGTGCTTCTTGCCAGCTATATGTCAGCTCCTAACCTATTAAAAGCCTGTGTATCACCGTGAGTCGGTAAGCACAATCTACAGCCACGGTGGTGGGGTTTTGCACTTCCCTCCCCCCCCTGTTTTTGGTTGTTTTTATGTGCACACCTGGGTGATTGGTATGTTCGTATGTCCATGTCTAGCATTTAACATACTACACTATGGCCAGTCTTTTTCTTGTGTTTGCTTCTTTCCTGTATCCATTGAGGGGATTTTGATCTGACCACGGACGGTGCTGTTTGGTCCAATACCCCAGAGGCCCCGGCAAGGGTTTTTTGCCATCCGCTTATTTCTTTGGAGTTCTGGTAAGAGCAATCATAGCTCATTTGGATCAGCATTCACATTTATACTGAATATCTACCACGTGGAAATTTGGACTTTATTCATTTGATTTGTGTATTTTGAAATTTTTTTTGTTGGTGATAGATCACATTATTTATCCACCCCAACACATATAACCTTTGTTTAGCGCAGTTTATATTTTTTCTGTCTTCTTTATTAAATATCCGCATCTCCCTAATCCAATCCTGACCAATGTCCTCATCTAAAAAATCACACACTTTTGTTATTCTCAATCCTCTAGGGATTCTATTGACTTCTAAATACTTTTGCAATAAAACAACATCCCACCATTGGGTCATTTCGTTCTCCAGAAGATGCTTCAGTTTATAGAAAGTTGATATCATAGTTTCCTCTCTGTTTGGTGCAACTTTAATAGTCTCAATATCCTCTGGTCCTTCTGGTTGCTGTTCATAGTTGTCGATACTATTCAGAAATCCCTTTGCCAACGAAGCTCTCCTTAGCTGCCTTTCTTCTATGGATAATACCATACTTGCTGATAGGTACTCGGTCCTTCTTAACACCACATTGTCTATCCACCCAGCTGCTGGAGTCCCCAAATTGAATCAAACACAAAACAAATCTCTCCTGCGCTCAGGTGTCCAGGAACTGAACATGTGGTGCGACCACCTATAACAAGGTATTGCCTAGCGTCTTGCAGCCCTCCTCTGAACAATGGGTATTCAAGCTAGAAAAAACAGAAAAAGAAGGAGGGCGCACTAACCTAGTGCATTACCACTGATAAACTTTATTACAGCATAAAAACAGCAAAAATTATACTCACAAACGAGCTATCGAAACCAGCTTTGAAAAGGGCGCAAATGCGCTGTTCTGTGGATCGACACACCAGGACCTATTGCCAAGAGGGTCAGACCGGTGCAAATGGCCAATGGCTAACGCGTTTCAGGGGAGCACCCCCTTCTTCAGAGCCTGAACGGGCAATGGCTGGTCTCTCGAAATCGCCTCTCTATAGATGTATATATGTGTGTGCATAAGTACCTGTGTCTGCCACACCCAATTGGTAGCGACGCCCCCTCACGAACAGCAACACCTACCCATTTAGGCTTACCCTCCCTGGACCCCTCCCTCTATGTACAAACCCCATTTGCAGCCAAATGATAGTACTAATAAAAACAAGCAACAGGCATCGCTCTATGTTGCTTGCTATATACTGAGCCAACAAATCTGTAGCAGAATCAGTATGGACCACAAAACAAAAAGGGGGGGTAGGGGGGGGGGGCGCCGACCACACATACCTCTCCTCCTGCAAGCAGCTCCGTAGATGGCCCCATGCTGTGGACAAACCGCGGTGGATAATACGGGGCTTCTCTGGCTCCCAGGAGCCATATAAGCACTGCACACAGCGTGTGGAACGCACACCGCCCGAAGGACCAGGAAGTGCGGGCGTTCCTGCGTTCCACCCGCAACTTCCGGCCGATCGTGACGTCAGTTCCCCTTCCACAAGCGTCAGAAGACTCTGTGTGCAGGGGACACGGCCCGGAAGCACGGGTGTGTTTGCGTTCCACCCGCTGCTTCTGGCCGTCATGGAGTTGCCTGTGAATGGCCAGAAACGTCGGTGCGCGCGCATCCCCGTAGGTCCGCGCGCCTCCCGCCAATAGCTCCACTGCTGACAGCTAACCTAGGCTGACAATGCCTGCACAGTACAGGCAGCATTCTAGTCACAGCCACAGGCAGCTCGCAGCCCACATCACTCTACAAGGACCATTCATGGGATGGATATAGAGGGTAAAGGTGTATTAATAAAAAACACATATGTATAGTAAAAAATAAAGATTAATCTCAAATGGGGAGGTTGGTGAGGAGATCAAATCGATACCAAATGAAAATGCTAATAGATGATATTCCGTTGATGTGATCCGCAGAGGTATCCTTCCAAGGTGCGATAAGTTATACACCACATAATATGTGTATGGTTCATAGATTTTAAAATGCGGTTGATTAAACAACATATATTTTTCATAAAATATAGTATCTTAAAAAGGTCAAAACATGAAAATCCATAGCAATTAGTCGCTGATCATAAAATTAAGACCAAAAAGAAATCCGTGCACGATGATACCTAAATAATACTGATCGAAAAAATAATATAATTACAATAAATAAGAGATCTAAAAGCAAATGCTCATCGGCCTAAACCATTAATAACACCATTAAAAAACAGCAATGGAGAATGCCAGCTAAGAGACTACGCACCACTCTATATAGATATAATAAAATATAAATATAGTAGAATAAATAACCTATGGCAGGATGGAACATACTATGTCAAATGACCATAGTGACCGTCCCCCCAGCAAATGCCGTGGAGGATACCTCTGCGGACTGGCGTACCAAAGACGAGAGAGACCATTGCCCGCTTGCACCTAATGGAAAATGAACACTAAAACCCAATGGCGGTGAAGTACATAAAATGACATAGACTACATAATGTTGACAAATTAACAAATTAACCACTGTCTAAAAACCAACCACAGCCTGGTAACTAGCTTCTACACATGGAACTACAAGCTGTAAAACTACTACTACATCTGTCAAACCTATCTGCCCCAATTCCTGGTCACTAAACCTAGTGTACCCCATATGACCCAAAAGAGAGCCCCAACCTGCATATTGGTGGCAATAAGCACACTTGAAAGGTCAAACCCCAATTGATTAGTCCTTCATCTCTCATAACAGCAAGACAAGTTTGCATAAATCCTTTTTATAATACAAGGTTGGGTTACTCAGAAGTTTTTGATATTTGGCTGTCAATCTTCAGTGACACAGAGGATCCTCACATTAAATGACCAAAAACAGTGGCCAAAGAAACCAATAATTTACTACACCATCGGAGCATCTCTCTCTTTCTTTTTGGATATCCATACCACTGGGATCGGCTCTCCTCCATGGCTGACTGATTTGAGATCAACCATCTAGTGCTTCACAGCAGGATCCATCCATAGAAGGGATAGCATCCATAGCGGTGATTGATTCATGCCTTTTTAAAAGGCTATCCGGTAAGCCTTTAATCTTTCTGGTGATGGGTCTCACAGCGGTGGAAGTCAGATATCCAGAGTGGTTTTTCACATGTCTCATGGACGTTAAATCATATTTTGGTTTTGTTTAATTCATGGACATTATTTTAGTGATTAATGTGCACAGTTTTATTTGCACATAACAAAACATTTTTCACTGTTAAAATATTTTTCACTGTATATCCTTCACTGTATATTTAAATCCAGCGCTGCGCTCTTTATATACATTTTTAGTGGTGCCCCCTATCAGGGTTATAGCGCATAGCTGCAGGATACTTCTTCATAGATTTGTACACTTGAGCACAATATATATTTTTTCATAGATTTATATTTTTATTCACAACAATTTACACCTAGCGCACATTTTTCCTTTTAGAATAAAAATATCGTTACTTGTGGCTTTAAAATTGGTGCATTTTTGTCCATTTTGTTTGGTGTTTTTGCATGCGTAGCACCGCTTACAAGGATAGAAGCCTGCTCTGGAAAAAAGACAGTTCTTGTGATCTTTTAGGAGGGTCCAGAACATTTTCTTTTACTTTATCTTGGACTAGTTCATCTCTGTTTATATTTGCAACCTCCATGATTTTTCCTTCTATAAATAGCCTGTTATATCCTTTCTGGATAAACTTTTCCCCTACATTTCCAGCCTGCTCAAGAAAAGTGCCTTTTTCAGTGCAGTTCCTTCTTAATCGGATGAATTGTCCCTTTGGGATATTGATGAGCCAAGGGTCAAAGTGACAACTATCCACCGGGATAAAGCTGTTCCTTTCCACTGGTTTGAAAAATGTTTTCGTTGCAATTCCATTCCTGGTTAATTCTACCTCTAGGTCCAAAAGTTGCACAGATTGGGTGCTCAATTCATAGTTCAATTTGATGTTTTTTTCATTGTTATTTAGTTCTTCCAGGAATCCTCGAAGCGGTTCCTCCTCACCCACCCATAGCATTATGCAATCGTCTATGAATCGTCTGTACATTACAAGTTGTATGGGGGTATTAGCATATATGGATTCCTCCTCCCATTCGGCCATGAAAAGATTTGCGACGCTTGGAGCATATTTCGCCCCCATGCCTATTCCATTTAGTTGTCTGAAATAATCTGAATTAAATCTGAATATAACGGACCTAGAACACCAAGACCCTGGTGGCAGAATAGGAATAATCAATCAAAACCATGGAGCAAATCCCCTAGAAAACCGTTTTGGAAGAACAATGGGAGAAGAAAACCACGAAATCACTCTAACAGTAACCATGATCACCCCGATACTAGGGGGTATGATCAATATAAGGACCAATATCACAACGATTATACAAACCAATCCAACTATGGACACCAATCACAGAATAACCAGGGAAGGTCTGGGGATCCTAGCTCAGATAACTCCTATCATTACTATCAAGGTAGACAAGAAGGAAGACCATACCCCCAGTACCAACAGCAATATGAAGGGAACCGAGGACAGTATGAACAATACCAATATGGACCAAGATATAGTCCTATACAATTGCATAATCGCTATGAAACATTGAGGGATTATAGGGATGCTAACCCACCCACCCCTTTTTTAGACCAGCGCAGGAATACAACCCCCCCAAGACAAATAAGACCGACAGATCCAAGAAGTCCAAATGAAAGAGGGGATGCAGAGGAGGACACAAGACCAAAAAGGAAAAGGGAGCAGTTGGTGAAGGGATATATAACCTCAGTGGAGTTGAACTATCACAAAATGAAGTAAAGTTATTGGATAAGGGCTTGAAGTATGCACCGAAACGGAATCTCAATAAATTCAATTTGTATGTGGATATACAAAAATACACGAGAAAACTAAACATCAAAAAATACATGTTGAACAAAACAGTGGCTACTAATGGGGACAGTAGGGAAGTAATTGATACCCCTGGAAGAGTCGTACATAGTCAATTAAGGAATAATTCCCTTTTTAACCCTCCAGTGCACAATAACCAACACATCGACGTTTTTTAATAGTATGGTTACACAGGAAATTGATAGGTTAAAAATAAGAAGAATTAGTGATCCGCTAGCCATCAAAAATGGAATAAAAGAACTGGAGAAAAACAAAAAAGTAGTGGTTAGACCAGCGGACAAGGGAGGAGCAATCGTGGTCTTATCCAAAGAATACTATAATGATAAACTTCAAGGACAGCTAAATGACAGTAACACATACATAAAATTGAGAGGAAACCCTACGAGGGAGTACAAAATGGAACTACAGGAATTAATCAAAAAAGGAAGTATGAAAGACATTTTAACTAAGAAGGAAGAAAAATATCTTGTACCAGATACATGCAGGGTACCGGTGATATATACAGTACCCAAATTACACAAAGATCAAGTAAGACCCCCTGGACGTCCTATCATTAATGGTATCCAATCCATTAATTCCAGACTTGGAGAATATGTTGATAATTATTTACAACCGTTAGTACCAAAAACACCAGCCTACCTAAAG
Source organism: Lithobates clamitans (assembly GCA_037952925.1). Classification (NCBI taxonomy): domain Eukaryota; kingdom Metazoa; phylum Chordata; class Amphibia; order Anura; family Ranidae; genus Lithobates; species Lithobates clamitans. The sequence goes on from JBBGZY010001522.1 coordinate 543,144, forward strand.
GACACGAAACACTTAATACAGGAGCTCAATAAAATTGCAATTCAGCCAGATCAGAAATATATACTTGTTACAGCTGATGTGTCATCACTGTACACCAATATAGGTCATGAGAATGCCATATCAGCATCGAAATGGGCCATGAACAAGTTTAGTAAATTAGTATCGAAGCAAAAGAGATTCATTTTAAGATGCTTAGCATTTGGTTTAGAACATAACTACTTCTGGTTTAATTCAGATTATTTCAGACAACTAAATGGAATAGGCATGGGGGCGAAATATGCTCCAAGCGTCGCAAATCTTTTCATGGCCGAATGGGAGGAGGAAGCCATATATGCTAATACCCCCATACAACTTGTAATGTACAGACGATTTATAGACGATTGCATAATGCTATGCATGGGTGAGGAGGAACTGCTTCGAGGATTCCTGGAAGAACTAAATAACAATGAAAAAAACATCAAATTGAACTATGAATTGAGCACCCAATCTGTGCAATTTTTGGACCTAGAGGTAGAATTAACCAGGAATGGAATTGCAACGAAAACATTTTTCAAACCAGTGGAAAGGAACAGCTTTATCCCGGTGGATAGTTGTCACTTTGACCCTTGGCTCATCAATATCCCAAAGGGACAATTCATCTGATTAAGAAGGGATTGCACTGAAAAGGGTACTTTTCTTGAGCAGGCTGGAAATGTAGGGGAAAAGTTTATCCAGAAAGGATATAACAGGCTATTTATAGAAGGAAAAATCATGGAGGTTGCAAATATAAACAGAGATGAACTAGTCCAAGATAAAGAAAAAGAACCCTCAACAAAACTGCAAGATGTCCCTATGATCATTGATTTTAACATTCAGCACCGACAAATAGAAAGAATTTTTAAGAAGCACTGGCCACTGTTGTTAGCTGATCAACAATTGAGGAAAATACTATCGGATAAACCACGATTTGTCTACAGAAGGGCACCCACATTGAGAGACATAATCGCAAAAAATCAAATTGGAAAAATTCTGTGAGCCACAATGATCTTATGCCTTGTGCTACCTCCAGCTGCATGCGCTAATCACGCTTCATATAACGTGCATAGGATAAACTTACAAGTTATGCGCTACGCTTGGGTGACCCCAAAAACAAAATTAATAATAACCAACTTTGTGCTTACTAGTGCGATAATAATAAATACAAATAATATGAATGTAGAATAAATAAACAAGGTGTGAAAAAACAAGTGCTTGTTACACCATAAATTAGTGCTTATTAGTGCTCTTTACACCATACATAGTGTCTTAATCAACATAAAAAGTGTGCTTAGTGCTCAGTACACAGTAACCTACTTCTCTTAAATGAAAAAAAAAAAAAGAAAAAAAGTTCTCTATGGCACAATGTCCAGCAGTGATAATAAAACAATGTGTGCAGGTGGTGTTCAGCTGTGACAACAATCCAACATCATGCCGAAGATATCCTGAGTGCTGCAAAACATGCTCCTGTGCTCCTTCGTGACCCCCTTAAGCTAATGTGCTCACCTCAGAGCGTGTGACTCAGCTTCTACCCTGAGTCCAAAATTGCTTTGGAGCCACCCCTGGGCTCAGTCTCAGTGTCTGCTCCACTCCTCCAGCTGGAAACAATGTGGCTCCATACATAGAATGAAAAGGAAACTATATAGTGTAATATAGTCAAAATGCTTTTATTAAAAGAAAACGCTCCCCACACCGGGGTACTCACATGTCATCATCACGTGTCATCATCAGGGTAATATCCCCCTGATGATGACACGTGATCCCTGTGTTGAAGACGCGTAGGGGAGGGGCCAGGACGGAGAGACTGACACAGACTTTACACCAGCGCTGTCTCAGCACAGCACACCGCACCAAACTTCCACTGATTTTGCATAGAAAGCCGTTATAGTATGGTGCACTGACGCACCAGTGCCATGTGAGTACCCCGGTGTGGGGAGCGTTTTCTTTTAATAAAAGCATTTTGACTATATTACACTATATAGTTTCCTTTTCATTCTATGTATGGAGCCACATTGTTTCCAGCTGGAGGAGTGGAGCAGACACTGAGACTGAGCCCAGGGGTGGCTCCAAAGCAATTTTGGACTCAGGGTAGAAGCTGCGTCACACGCTCTGAGGTGAGCACATTAGCTTAAGGGGGTCACGAAGGAGCACAGGAGCATGTTTTGCAGCACTCAGGATATCTTCGGCATGATGTTGGATTGTTGTCACAGCTGAACACCACCTGCACACATTGTTTTATTATCACTGCTGGACATTGTGCCACAGAGAACTTTTTTTTTTTTTTTTTCATTTAAGAAAAGTAGGTTACTGTGTACTGAGCACTAAGCACACTTTTTAATGTTGATTAAGACACTATGTATGGTGTAAAAAGCACTAATAAGCACTAATTTATGGTGTAACAAGCACTTGTTTTTTCACACCTTGTTTATTTATTCTACATTCATATTATTTGTATTTAATATTATCGCACTAGTAAGCACAAAGTTGGTTATTATTAATTTTGTTTTTGGGGTCACCCAAGCGCAGCGCATAACTTGTAAAAATAATCGCAAAAAATGTTCTGGACCCTCCTAAAAGATCACAAGAACTGTCTTTTTTCCAGAGGAAAGGCTTCTATCCTTGTAAGCGGTGCTACGCATGCAAAAACACCAAACAAAATGGACAAAAATGCACCAATTTTAAAGCCACAAGTAACGATATACAATATGAGATTAAGGATTATCTGACATGTAGAAGTGAAGGGGTCGTATATGTGCTGCAATGTCCGTGTTCATTGCAGTACATAGGAAGAACAAAAAGACCGCTATGGAAAAGAATTAGAGAACACATACAAAATATGACAAAGGGATTCCCCAAACACAGCGTTTCACGCCATTTTGCCTCACATCACAATAAATATCCAGCACTCCTAAAATTCTGGGCAATTGAAAAATATAGTGCACGCTGGCGAGGTAGTAATAAAGTGGGAGAACTGAGCAAACAAGAATCAAAATGGATATTTGATATGCGTACACTCACGCCATTAGGCTTAAACATAGAATTTGATTTGAATTGTTTTATATCTGATTTTTAGCATGTATCCCGCCCTTTTATGTTTCTGGCTAAATGTCCGGATCAATTATAATTGATAGTTATAAACAAATATATACCGCGCTGTCTCAAAAAAAACAAAAAAACAAAAAACAAAAACTAAAGCAGCCAGCACAGCAGTGGATAAAGTTGCAAAAATGACAAATAGGGTGAAATGTGCAGCGCTTATGTGATCATATAAACCATAACAAATAATATTAGTACAGAAAACTTAAATAATAAATGATGTGCTCAAAAATACTCCAAGCAGTCCTCTATTATGACATGTGATGTCTATAAACAGAGTAACTTGGACGTGTGATGTCCAAAAAAGAAAAAAGTCAGTGACAAGCTTCAGTCATGTGTGATGATAATCCTCAACCACATGTGGATATAATATAGTGACAGTCTTTAACTTCAAATATGTATGATGTAATAACAGTTAATAGTGGGTCCACCACCAAAGACACCAGAAGCTGCTTACCAGAGGGATTGAACTCAAATAGGTGTACACCTAGTGAGTCAATCAAGCTTTGTGGTATAATATACCAAGGGGATCAGATGCTCTATCCAGATATGACCTCCAGATGGACCTCCGAACAAGTGAAAGGTATGGATGGACTCAGTAGATATAGGCAGTCAGCCCCATAATTAAAAGAAAGAGGAAGGCATATAGTGTAACTCCGTATGGAAATTTTAATACATAAAAAGCAAAGGAAATACACTCACGTGTTAAGCAGTAAAATCAAGCGCTTGTATAAAAGAAGACAGTGGTCTCAGCATATCCTTCCGACGCGTTTCGACTTAGAAGTCATCATCTGGGGTGCTGGACCACTATACTGGCTGAGTATTTATAGGTACTGGTTACCCCCATAACAAGTGGCAGCTCCATCTGATTGAAAGTGCAAATTATGGAGATTACTTCCTGGTTCCTCCAAAATGGCGCCCGGGCTTGCATTCCAAGCCTCGTTTTCATGTGTAGAGGAGGATTACTTCCTGGTTCTGCCAAAATGGCACCCGGACAAGAGTTCCAAGCCTCATTTTAACATGTGAAAGAGGATGTGACATCATGTGGAACAGTGACTGGTTTAAACAGCCAAAAACATGGCACCGCTATTTTCGGGGACATATAGGGGCAGATGTGGCTTAAAACGGCACAATGTCCGGTGTATATAACCTACAACATGGCGCAGTTTGTCATAAGGACATGTATATTAATACACTAAGTTACAAGGTATCACCCTCTGGCAGCAAAAATGAAAAACAATATAATACATCCACACATTGCTCTAGCCTGAACATGGACAGTGGCGTAGCAGCCAGCACTCCCACCCAGCAGCAAAAGGGCCGCCGGTTCGAATCCCAAGATTCCATGTGGGGGGTAGAAAAAAAGAAATAAAATAATGTAATATATATAAAAAATATATATGATACTAAGGTGTGACAAATGATGGCACCCCTCAGAAAGGACACGTTATTGGTTGGATCAAGCGGATATTTGTGATAGGGACCAAACCAGTATATATACAATCTAAAATACATGTTATAAGAATACCTTCATAAAAACATTTAAAAATACTTATAAAAAAACCTCTCATAAAAGACATTCTAATAGGTACCAACTGGACCCTAAATGTTTTTCATTTTTGCTGCCAGAGGGTGATACCTTGTAACTTAGTGTATTAATATACATGTCCTTATGACAAACTGCGCCATGTTGTAGGTTATATACACCGGACATTGTGCCGTTTTAAGCCACATCTGCCCCTATATGTCCCGAAAATAGCGGTGCCATGTTTTTGGCTGTTTAAACCAGTCACTGTTCCACATGATGTCACATCCTCTTTCACATGTTAAAATGAGGCTTGGAACTCTTGTCCAGGTGCCATTTTGGCAGAACCAGGAAGTAATCCTCCTCTACACATGAAAACGAGGCTTGGAATGCAAGCCCGGGCGCCATTTTGGAGGAACCAGGAAGTAATCTCCATAATTTGCACTTTCAATCAGATGGAGCTGCCACTTGTTATGGGGGTAACCAGTACCTATAAATACTCAGCCAGTATAGTGGTCCAGCACCCCAGATGATGACTTCTAAGTCGAAACGCGTCGGAAGGATATGCTGAGACCACTGTCTTCTTTTATACAAGCGCTTGATTTTACTGCTTAACACGTGAGTGTATTTCCTTTGCTTTTTATGTATTAAAATTTCCATACGGAGTTACACTATATGCCTTCCTCTTTCTTTTAATTATGGGGCTGACTGCCTATATCTACTGAGTCCATCCATACCTTTCACTTGTTCGGAGGTCCATCTGGAGGTCATATCTGGATAGAGCATCTGATCCCCTTGGTATATTATACCACAAAGCTTGATTGACTCACTAGGTGTACACCTATTTGAGTTCAATCCCTCTGGTAAGCAGCTTCTGGTGTCTTTGGTGGTGGACCCACTATTAACTGTTATTACATCATACATATTTGAAGTTAAAGACTGTCACTATATTATATCCACATGTGGTTGAGGATTATCATCACACATGACTGAAGCTTGTCACTGACTTTTTTCTTTTTTGGACATCACACGTCCAAGTTACTCTGTTTATAGACATCACATGTCATAATAGAGGACTGCTTGGAGTATTTTTGAGCACATCATTTATTATTTAAGTTTTCTGTACTAATATTATTTGTTATGGTTTATATGATCACATAAGCGCTGCACATTTCACCCTATTTGTCATTTTTGCAACTTTATCCACTGCTGTGCTGGCTGCTTTAGTTTTTGTTTTTTGTTTTTTTGTTTTTTTTGAGACAGCGCGGTATATATTTGTTTATAACTTACAGTACTGTTATTGAGATTGGTTTATACTGCTGCAGTCATCTGTAAGTTCACACACTTGCACATTTATTCACGTCTTTTTCAAGTAAGATGGATGTATTCGAATATCGAGCAGCACGCACGGTTAATACTGAGGGCGTGTTCACTGTTGCAGGTAATGATACGGAGATAGGTGGTCTTTTTATGAGACTTAAAAATGCCATGGTCTCTGAGCTACACTTGCAATGGGATGTTGCCTTCTTGGAGCAATACATATCAGAACATATGGTCCCAAGAAGTCTGAGATGGGATATCCATCCACAGCAAGGAGATCCAGACTTGGACTCTTGGTACAAATATTTCAATGATGCGGGTACTGAATTTTTGGGGTTTTTGAATTCCAAGAAGAAAAATAGACTCCAAGTCCTGGATAGAGAGATAAAAGAACTGAAAGATAAGCTTTTACAGTTCAAAAATTCCCAAGAGTATCATTCTCTTTCCTCGAATCTTCAGTCTTTTCTTGAGAAGGAAGATAGAGAGCAAAAGAATAAAAAACACAAAAAATACTCTCGAGATGCGGGGGATTATAAATCAGGGTTGGTTTTCGGTTGGCAAAAGACATTGTTAGCGAACACCAATCCTGAAGTCTCTTCTACGGCTGTTGTACATGGTCCCCATGCTGTCAATAATATGGTGAACACCAGCCATTCCAGCCACACACAACCTAAACCCCCACCTACACCTAGAGGGTCCTCACATGAACCTGTAGGTCATTTAGGTCCACAGAGAGGTAGACATCCCAGTTATCATACCCCTCCACCACCACATCGTGGACGGGCCAATAATCGGAATGAGAGGGGAGGTAGAGGTCGCTCCAGAGGCAACCAACACTATCATCAGACTCCTCATTATGTCGATTATAGAGATTATGGATACAACGGGTCCCCTGTGAGAACCTATGATAATCCACCCCCCTATGACTCTCGTTTTTTATGACCATCCGTCAATCCCAGTGTACAACAGATTTTCTCCACTCCGTCATAGAGAGGATCAGTCATATAACAGGAATGAATATAATCGTTCTTCATTAAGTCAAAATCGACATGATTTAAGTCCTAAGGGAAACCAGGATTTTCGTCAGGGCACACAGGGAAGAAAAAGGTCTTCGGACCCAAAAGAGGTTCTAGAGGGGGGCGGAGAATCCAGGGAAGAAAAAAGAAAAAGGACATGATAGGCAATGGAGTTTTTAATTTAAGCACTAAGGAATTGACCACTCTGGAAATGATGATATTGGACAAGGGTTTAAAATTTGCCCCCCAAAAGAAATTAGACAAATTTCACACCTTTATAGATGTCCATAAATTTATTAGGAAGATTAATATCCAACGTTATGTAGCTTCTAACACGTCTTCTCAATTTCAAAGAGCTGCTTCTTCAGGCATGGTACATTCAGGGCTGTCTAATCCGTCTTTATTCAGCCCCCCTGTACCTGCAGCTCCTGCCGTTAACATTTTTAGGGACCTAGTTTTGCAAGATTTAGCCAAGCTTCCTCCCAAAAAGACATATAACCAGTCCTTTCCAATGCTCGGGTTCAAATCACTGTGCGAGAGGAAAGACATTGTAGTCCGTCCTGCCGATAAGGGCGGAGGCATAGTCGTGCAGGACAGACTGGACTACATTCAAGAAATGTATAGGATATTAAGCGACCAGGACACATATAGGGAACTTACCAGAAACCCTACTGCCCAATATAAAAAATAGCTGGACCAACTAGTTTTAAAAGGTTTTAATGAGCAGATTCTAAATAAAAAAGAAAGGGCTTACCTAGTACCTACTGCACCTAGAATCCCAATCATGTACCATCTGCCCAAGATCCACAAGGATCCTGTTCACCCTCCGGGTCGACCAATCATAAGTGGAATCGACTCTGTAACATCACGTATCGGTAAATATATTGATTTCTACCTTCAACCATTGGTCAAAGGCACTCCATCGTATCTTAAGGATACGACTGATACCATTAGGCTACTTGAAAGTGTGGAGATTGGGGGGGACCTGCTGATGGCCACTGCAGACGTAGCATCATTGTACACCTGTATCCCCCATACCAGAGGTATAGAAGCGGTCACACATTTTCTGAACAGAGACCATTCCATTACCAATAAACAAAGTGAATATATTATTGAGCTATTACAATTTGCTACCAAACACAACTACTTCTGGTTTGACCAAAAGTTTTTCTTGCAACAGAAGGGTGTGGCTATGGGGGCCAAATTTGCCCCTAGCCTTGCCAACCTTTTTATGGCAAAATGGGAGGAGGATGTCGTCTATTCTGAACACAGACCCTCATTGGTACTGTGGGCCAGATATATAGACGACATCCTCCTCCTATGGGATGGCACCCCCGAATCCCTCAGGGATTTCTTTGTGTTTTTAAATGACAACGATCGGGGGATTTCGTTGACATATGAATTTAGCTCATTTAAAATTCACTTTTTGGATCTCGAAATCGAGATGGTCTCACGCCAATTTAAGTTTAAAACTTATTTCAAAAATACTGACCGCAATAGCTTTATACCAGTTGACAGCTGTCACCACCAATCCTGGTTACAGTCTGTGCCTCGTAGTCAGTTCCTGAGATTGCGCAGGAATTGCACAGATGTAAACAACTATTTCACTCAAGCATCAACACTGAGGGACAGATTTATAGAAAAGGGGTACGACCCAACATCGTTAACCTCAGAAATAAATAGAGTGGCTGCAATTGATAGAAAATCTTTGCTGACACCAAAACCTCCTCGTGAACAAGAAAGCTCCTTTAAATGCTCTATGCTCACCACTTTTTCAGTCCAACACAGAGAAATCAAAAACATCATTTACAGACATTGGGATATACTTAGGAATGACCGTGTTTTAAAGGAAATACTCCCAGAACAACCTAAGGTCATCTTTAGAGGTGTGCCTTCTTTGCAGGGAAAAATTGCACCTAATATCATAAATCCCCCCATACGACCTTCTTTTTTTGCACAACCTAGTGGGTTATTTTCCCTGCAAAAAATGCACTGTATGTCAATACAATTCCTGTGGTAGATGTAAAAGCCTCGAGTTTAAATCGAACACTACAAATTGTACTTATCCCATTAAAACATTCTGCACTTGTGCTACCACACATGTCGTTTATCTGATTACCTGCCCCTGTGGGAAGCAGTATGTGGGCCGTACAATTCAAGCTTTTTCTGTTAGAGTCAGCGAGCATATCGCTAAAATAAAAAGTGGTGACATCAAACATAATGTGCCTCGACATTATAGAGAGCATCACAGACGAGATCCTACTGGTTCTCAATTTCTTGTCATAGATAAATATACACCTCCTTGGAGGGGAGGAGCTAAGACAAGGGGAGTCTCTCGTTTGGAGACTTATTGGATCCACCAATTGCAGACCTACTCCCCTTTTGGGTTGAACACAGAATGGGACATCAATGCTTTTATCAACCAAGCATGATGCCTTTTCTCTATTTCCGGTACTTTAGGGTCCAGTTGGTACCTATTAGAATGTCTTTTATGAGAAGTTTTTTTATAAGTATTTTTAAATGTTTTTATGAAGGTATTCTTATAACATGTATTTTAGATTGTATATATACTGGTTTGGTCCCTATCACAAATATCCGCTTGATCCAACCAATAACGTGTCCTTTCTGAGGGGTGCCATCATTTGTCACACCTTAGTATCATATATATTTTTTATTTATATTACATTATTTTATTTATTTTTTTCTACCCCCCACATGGAATCTTGGGATTCGAACCGGCGGCCCTTTTGCTGCTGGGTGGGAGTGCTGGCTGCTACGCCACTGCCCATGTTCAGGCTAGAGCAATGTGTGGATGTATTATATTGTTTTTCATTTTTGCTGCCAGAGGGTGATACCTTGTAACTTAGTGTATTAATATACATGTCCTTTTGCAAACTGCGCCATGTTGTAGGTTATATACACCGGACATTGTGCCGTTTTAAGCCACATCTGCCCCTATATGTCCCCGAAAATAGCGGTGCCATGTTTTTGGCTGTTTAAACCAGTCACTGTTCCACATGATGTCACATCCTCTTTCACATGTTAAAATGAGGCTTGGAACTCTTGTCCGGGTGCCATTTTGGCAGAACCAGGAAGTAATCCTCCTCTACACATGAAAACGAGGCTTGGAATGCAAGCCCGGGCGCCATTTTGGAGGAACCAGGAAGTAATCTCCATAATTTGCACTTTCAATCAGATGGAGCTGCCACTTGTTATGGGGGTAACCAGTACCTATAAATACTCAGCCAGTACAGTGGTCCAGCACCCCAGATGATGACTTCTAAGTCGAAACGCGTCGGAAGGATATGCTGAGACCACTGTCTTCTTTTATACAAGCGCTTGATTTTACTGCTTAACACGTGAGTGTATTTCCTTTGCTTTTTATGTATTAAAATTTCCATACGGAGTTACACTATATGCCTTCCTCTTTCTTTTAATTATGGGGCTGACTGCCTATATCTACTGTGTCCATCCATACCTTACACTTGTTCGGAGGTCCATCTGGAGGTCATATCTGGATAGAGCATCTGATCCCCTTGGTATATTATACCACAAAGCTTGATTGACTCACTAGGTGTACACCTATTTGAGTTCAATCCCTCTGGTAAGCAGCTTCTGGTGTCTTTGGTGGTGGACCCACTATTAACTGTTATTACATCATACATATTTGAAGTTAAAGACTGTCACTATATTATATCCACATGTGGTTGAGGATTATCATCACACATGACTGAAGCTTGTCACTGACTTTTTTCTTTTTTGGACATCACACGTCCAAGTTACTCTGTTTATAGACATCACATGTCATAATAGAGGACTGCTTGGAGTATTTTTGAGCACATCATTTATTATTTAAGTTTTCTGTACTAATATTATTTGTTATGGTTTATATGATCACATAAGCGCTGCACATTTCACCCCAATTATAATTGATAGCCTAAAAAAATCTTCTCACTCACTAACTATTTTACACGTTACATATTTTGAAATTATTTGTATTCTAACATACATGTCATATGTATTTTATCTATGTTAGGAATATTAATGCTATGTAGATATATTAAGTAGATTAGAGATCACATCTGATGGTAGCAGCTTTTATTTGATTAACCTAAACCTCACTATAGATGGGATGCAGTTCCATGTTTGAACCATGAGGGGGAGCACCCTATCGTACACTAACAAATATCTCTTATAAATTCTTTTAACTATTTTATTAATTTTAACGTTATTTGTCTATGGTTTTAAAATATATGATTCTATTTAAGGTTTAAATTATTTTATTAAAGATTTGCCGTTTGGGAAATGTAGAATCATGTTGTATAAAGTAGATTTTAATGATTGTCAGATCTCGCTTTTGAAATGATGATGCAGATCTACTCCCAGGGTTGCCATGACCACCAGCAAACACACACTATAAGTACCCAGCAGGCGGATAACACAGGCAACCTTGAAAAAGTCACGTGGCTGTGATGTAACGCATAGGGAGGAGGAGCCTGTGACGTTCCCAGCACTTGCAGTGTGTGAGCAGTGGCGACAGATGAATAGCCTCAGCGCTGAGCTCCGTGCAGCTGATCAATGTAAATGCAATTGTGTGGAGTTGGAAATGTGAGTGAAACAGAGTAGCCTGGCACTTAGTATTCTACTGGTATGATCTCTGCGCAATGGATGTATATTTTTTATCTTTTCATGTCCTGGATATGAGCGGATTAGCGGAGTAAAACGAAACAAGAGAAGAAGTGAAAGTAAAACTTTTTGTTGACACTATTTATTGATTCACATTTCTGTTACATTGAAACCGGCACTGATTGAACTCATTATATGCACAAAATACTAGATGGATTCTGAGCACTATATGCTGATGATTTTTTTACTTATTCAGTCACTTATCAAGGGGGGTTGTGACCTGTCCACACTATTTTTACAGAGAGCACCAACATGCCTCCATCCCAAAATATACAAAGAAATAGGAGGATAGAAGCGGGACTTTGCATGAGGCATGTGGGTGAGTATGTTAGACTGAATGGAGTGTGTTGTGGTATAAATAATACAATTGGATATAATCTCCACAAATAATAGTGTAGGAAAATCATGGTATAAAAGTTTTAATGGCATAGGTACTTGAGCCAAATACAGTCATAAAAGTACATATTTGAGACCATAGTAAAACATGTTGACAACAGTATATAAACAGGCAAGGTTCATGTATTGGTTGTACGGCTACAAGAAAACATATGCATTGTACAATATATAGGTGCATCAATAGATCTAAACTCAAAGCGTTTCTTGGCTTGAAACCAATCGTCAGGAGTCCGATGCTATGTAACTGTATTAAAACAATAAGGTATCTATTAATGTATGAACAGATGTTTGTAGAAAAGATATACTGAAAATATAATTTTCTGTATACTCACAAGTTGTGCATTAGTTAGTGATGATCTATGTGTTACAATACGGTATTGGTCTGGGTCCATAGAGTCTCCCCCGGGGTTGAGGCAGAAAGCACACCCCAATGAACCGTCAGCCACGGCAGCCCAAGTGACACAGGCACCCACGAAGACCGGCAGGCAGGGACATCTGGCGAGGCAAGAGAGTGTGGATGAACTGGGGAACAAAATGTGGGAAGGTGTATGAGCTGATCCATAAGAAGTGGTGGGGATGGAATGAGTGGAAACGGCATTGCACAGCCATGAGTGTGTAAAGAGAAACTAGGACATAACAAGTGTGAGAGTTGTTGGTGGGATAGGGTGTATATGCAACAGTGAGGCCATTACTGTGATAGATGAACCAGCGTATCAGGATGTGAGGAAATTACCTGTGTGGTGAGTGCCAAGCCAAACCAGATGTCTAGCATGCATGACGGGATCGCAGGGTGCCCAGCCAAAGACAGCCTTTTTTTGCTGCGGGTCAGAGGCGCGCTCCCGCCAACGTCGTGCGCAGGCGTGATGACGCGGTAAGGGGAGGGAGGGATAGCCAATCAATGCGGCCACCCGCCATCCCATACAGCGCCTGAGCCCAGAGATGGAAAACCACTGAGCGTCCCATGTGCGGCGGCATAGACGCCGCGGGCGGGATGTGGGGAGCATGACGCCGATGCGCTGAGGCCAGGGCCCGCCCACGTCATAGACAAGAGGGTGATGGATCCTGGGCTGGGCACGTCGCAACCCCGGGGAGTAGACAAGACGGATCCCAGCATTACAAGTGTATGGAAAATAGATAAATGACAAATGTATGAGCTGAGAAAGAGAGAGAGAACTAAAGCAACTCAAGAATGAGTACAAAAGCAAAGGCAACAATAGGCATTTCTTTGCCTTGAATGGAATCAATATAGCAAAGAAAGAAATGAAGTAGCATATTCAATCTTTGCACAGGATACAGGTACTGTGCAAAGAAGTATAGGATATAAAAAACTTTAGCCCTGAATTAAATCAGTATTTGTCTGACTAAAGAAAAGCAACAAAAATAAATAAATAATTACAAATAAAAAACGTTAGCCCTGAATTGAATCAGTTATTTGTCTGACTAAAGAAAAAAACAAATTAACAAAAACTTTAGCCCTGAATTGAATCAGTAATTGTCTGACTAAAGGAGAACAAAATAAACAATACAGTTATATAGCATCGGACTCCTGACGATTGGTTTCAAGCCAAGAAACGCGTTGAGTTTAGATCTATTGATGCACCTCTATATTGTACAATGTATATGTTTTCTTGTAACCGTACAACCAATACATGAACCTTGCCTGTTTATATACTGTTGTCAACATGTTTTACTATGGTCTCAAATATGTTCTTTTATGACTGTATTTGGCTCAAGTACCTATGCCATTAAAACTTTTATACCATGATTTTCCTACACTATTATTTGTGGAGATTATATCCAATTTTATCATTTACACCACAACACACTCCATTCAGTCTAACATACTCACCCACATGCCTCATGCAAAGTCCCGCTTCTATCCTCCTATTTCTTTGTATATATTGGGATGGAGTCATGTTGGTGCTCTCTGTAAAAATAGTGTGGACAGGTCACAACCCCCCTTGATGCATGATAACCAGGGTGGCAGACACCCACTTTTTGTGATCTGATTATTCCACCTATCCATGCCCACACATACTCAACATACATCACCCTTCATTCATGCTTTGTTATCTTGCCTCACTCCCCATTCTACTGTTTACCAGTTACATTGTCATTTCGTTTCCTCCCCTTTTTTCCTTTCCCTTTTTTCCTTTTTTTCTTTCTCCTGTTATATCATAAATCATTTCATAGAGACCTACGGTCCCCCTCTTGTTCATTGACTGATCTCAATGCAAGAGTCTTATAAATATATAATCCTTTGTATATACATTTCTATTCTTTGTAATTGCATTTGCATATTGATCCCATATAGTACTAATCATTAGCATTATTCTCTGTCCAATCCATCCTCCTATATTTTCCCCTCTCTTCCTTTACAATACACTGTTTCAATACAGTACAACATTATTCTGCTTTTTGTTTGTTCCCTACGCTATATTGAAATTCCCATAATCGATACATATATGTTTACTCCTTGTAACTATTTTCCTCCTGGGGGCGTGTCCGGATGTAAGCCGAGGAGGACGTGTCCCTGTAGAGCTCCGTCCATCCTGAACAAATCCTTCGCCATCCTTTGCACAGACAGGCCCGGTGAGCATCCACAGCTGCCCTGCCTGTCCCCGTTTAACTCCTGCAGCGGTATCGCCCTTCATTTAGGAGTCCGGCGGCCCGGTTGTGTAGATACACGGCCTCTGGCCCACCACTCCTCAGCAGAGACCCGCCGCCATCTTGAGGCCTACAAAGCCTCCTGAAGCCTCCGCGCTCGGGTGCCGCGATTCGCGGAACGAGCGATTGCCCCACGCCAGCACATCCATGGCAGCTTCCCGATCGGCGGCCAGCTCCAGAGGTGCCTGAGGGACCCCACACATCCAGCCGCACACACCCGCGGACCGCCGCCATCTTGCGGCCTATGAGGCCTGCACTGCTCTCCTCAGCCAGGTACTGTGACCAGTGGAGGGGCGGCCGGTGTACACCACCCCCCTTTGTGACAAATTCCCTGGGGGGACAGGTGGTGACTGCTACATCTGGGGACTTTAGGCCAGCACCATTAGGCCTCAGTGGGAGAGCTCAGCATTGCACCAGCCACAGGTGTTTATCGCCCCTGTATGACAGTATCTCTCACTGCTACTGCAAGCTCTTAAAGGGAACAAAACATCCATCCTGAATTTCTATCCTGCGTAACTACAGATTGCTTGCTCATGCCATCAAAGAGCAAAACAGCAACTAAAAAGGTGCCAGCACAGCCTGCCCAGCCCACCCAGTGCCCCAGTGCCATTTTGGAACAATTTAAAGTGCTTTTAGTGGACATGGAACAGGCAGCGATTCCAACGGCCTCTTCATCTCCTCAGGCACCTGCACCAGTAAGTGATACCACCGTCATCCTTGCAGCCATAGAACAGAGCAGAACCTCCCTACTGGTCCGCATTGACCATTTGGCTGCGGAATGCAACCTCATCAGGGCAGACCTGGACAAATTCAGGGGCAGACTTTCTGAGACTGAGTCGCGAGTTTCCGCCACAGAGGACCTCACTACCCGCCATGATGATGCCATCCACGCATTGCAGCGCACTGTCCAATCCCTGGTGGCTAAATCGGACGACGCCGAAAATCGTCTTCGGAGAAATAATGTGAGGGTCCTGGGTCTCCCGGAGGGGGACCATCCAGCTGAATTTGCGGAAGCATTCTTTAAGAAACTTCTTAACTTGACTGAGGTCACCCCGACTTATGTGGTAGAAAGGGCCCATAGAGTCCCGACGGGCCGGAGCATCCCTGGAGCTCCCCCAAGGCCTTTCTTGGTGAGATTCCTCAATTTCAGAGATCGTGACCGCATCCTCCGTGAGGCCCGTAAACCTCCCACCCTTCCTTTTGAGCACACAGTGGTGCATCTCTATCCTGACTTCTCTGCAGACCTACAAAGACATTGCAAAACTTTCACCGATATTAGAAGACGACTTCGGGAACGTGATATTAAATATTCAATGCTCTACCCAAGCTGCCTACGAGTTCAGCATGGTGGTTCGGTGAAGTTTTTTGACTCCCCTGACGAGGCCAACACCTGGTTACTATCGTTACAGTAATTTTTGAGCATTCTCTCCAGTCTGCAATCCTGGCTGCTGTTCCTATCCCAAGGCTCATCTGTTCTAGTTCCGTGGCGGTTTGATTAACCTAGCATATTACTTACTATCATTGGTTAATACTGTTCTGGGGTTTTGTTTTTTTTTTGTGCAGTGCGGGACTTCTCCAGCCTAGCCTCTGTGTGCGCCATGTATCCCCCCTCCTTTTTTCTGGGAACATTTACTATTCATGGGGGTAGGGAAGGGCGCTAACCAACAACGTATCCATGTGATCAACTGACGGATATCCTTGCGGAGCCATGGAGCCCTACAGATACAGACACCGTCTTCAAGAAGATGGACATTAGTACAGATTTTTTGTGTTTTCTTTTGCATTTTTTTTATTTTAATTTTTTCTATGGTCATGCCTTCCAGGACTTTTTTTGGACAAGTTTTGGGGAAAAGCTGCGTGTACTCTTTGTTTCGGTTTGCTACACAGCAGCAGGGAGTTAATGGGGTTTTGGGATGTTTCTACTTAGCAGGTGCAGCCTTTCACTGTGGTCCCTTCGTTATGCAAATGGTGTGGTGCACGCATGATTTGCATGATCTACTTTGTTTTTTCTCTTTGATACAGGTACACTATATAATATATGTTGAGTTAAAATGTGAATATGGCAGGATCAAGGGTTAATGTGATATCTTGGAATGTCCGAGGCCTAAACAACAAATTTCGCAGAGCCTTAATGTTTCAATATTTAAAGACGATCACACCGCACGTGGTGTTTTTACAGGAGACACATCTGGATGGGAGCAGGGTACTGGCATTGCGTAGAGCCTGGATACAGAGGGCGATGCACGCAACATACTCCACCTATGCTAGGGGAGTGTCAATCCTGATTAGCAAGGCGGTACCCTGCACCATACACCATGTCATCTCAGACCCGGGCGGCAGGTTCCTGATAGTTATAGCTGACATTAGTACATGTAAGATGGTCTTAGTTAATGTCTATATACCTCCTCCTTTTCAGGTACAGATTCTTTATGATCTCCTTGGTAAATTAGCCCCTTACATGCATCTTCCTCTTATTATAGCAGGAGATTTCAATGCCATACTCTCTGCCGCTCTAGACTCATCGAATGTAGCTAGGGTAGCATCTGCTGACCTTTCTGCCTGGGCGGCTGCGGCCTCCCTGACAGAATTATGGCGATGGAAAAACCCCACCACCAAAAGCTATTCACACTTATCAAAAACACACAGGTCCTCCTCGAGAATAGATATGGCATTCGCTAACGCGCCAATGTTACGATTAGTGGGAGGAGCTAGTTACCTAGCTGGGGGCATTTCAGATCACAGTCCACTATCGGTGCATATTAGTATGCCCTCGACTCTTAGGGGAGGGGCATGGAGGTTAAACCCCGGCTGGTTGGAGGTGGAGGAGGTGTCCTCCCATGTGGCGCCACATTTCACTGACTACTGGAAAGATAATATAGGCTCGGCAGATCCCACCACAGTATGGGATGTGTTCAAGGCTTGTATGCGTGGACATTATATTTCGGCCATTAAGCAGGCCCGCAGGTCTCACAATAAAAAAGAACAGGAATTGCAGGAAAAAGAAAGGGTCTGTGAACTTGCTCACGCAAATGATCAGTCCGATATAACATATGAAGAGCTGCTAGAGGCAAGACGCGTGCTGGCACTTCACTTTACCGAATTAACACATACATCCAGGACAAAAAGAGCTGAATCCATTTTTGAGCAGGGAGATAAGAATGAAAAGTTGTTGGCAATGTTAGTGGCAGAACAGAGGATACAAACAAACATACCGTGTATTAAAAACGACCGGGGAGACATTCTCACAAACCCAACTGATATTATGGATACGTTTGTGGAGTACTACAAGGCCTTGTATGCTCCCATACCAGTCTATGATAATCAAGAATTGGATGCATTATTGACGTCACTGAATATGCCAGTACTGACCGAGATGGACAGGGACGTTTTGGAAGCTGACATAACTGACAAAGAAATTGAAACGGCTATCAGGGCCTTCCCTCCTCATAAATCACCCGGACCAGATGGTTTTTGTATTGAGTGGTATAGACTACATATAGAGGACATGGTTCCCAGACTGAGAGCCCTGTTTCATCATTGTCTTAAACATAAATGCCTCCCAGACTCATTCTTAGAAGCACAGGTGATTCTATTGCCAAAACCAGGCAAGGACCTTTTGACGTGCTCCTCCTACAGACCCATAGCACTATTAAATCAGGATCTAAAAATTTTAACAAAGATCTTAGCTACAAGACTGTCCCAAGTTATTACTACCTTAGTAGACATAGACCAGACGGGTTTCATGCCTCAAAAATCGACAGACACTAACTTACGCAGACTGTTTACTCATTTGCAGATTGATCATGACAAGTCAGGAACTAGGGTGGTAGTGTCCCTCGACATGGCCAAAGCTTTTGACTCTGTGGATTGGAAATATATGCTGGCGGTACTGCGCCACATGGGGTTTGGGGACGTGTTCATGACCTGGATCTCATTATTGTATAGCAATCCCAAAGCGGTCATAAAGCTGGGCACCTCGGTCTCCTCCCAATTTACAGTGGGTAGAGGCACACGCCAGGGGTGCCCGTTGTCACCATCTCTATTCGCCCTAGCGATAGAACCTTTGGCTATAGCACTAAGGAGATCCCCTAACGTGGGAGCATTGGAAGTGGGAGGTATACGGGAATGCATTGCACTCTATGCAGATGACATGCTACTTTTCCTAAGAGACGCAGGGCCGTCGCTAGAGGCAGTGTTTGAAATACTGGATAAATTTGCCATCTTTTCGGGATTGCGGGTTAACTGGGAGAAATCCAGTGCAATGGCTATTGACGCAGACACCCAGGCCTCAGCAACCAAACGGGTTCCCATTTCATGGGTAACCGAGTTTAAGTACCTGGGCATACGTATATCGCCCAGGGTTGGTGATTTTATGTCCATTAATTTACTCCCTGCATTGGTCAAGGTCAAATCGCAGCTTGATGCCTGGAAACATCTCCCATTGTCCCTAATTGGTAGGGTCAACCTACTTAAAATGAAGGTTCTCCCAGTTTTCCTGTACTTCCTGTGGAACACACCAATTTGGATCCCCTGTTCTTTTTTTAGGAGGGTAAACAGCTTATTTAGCTCCTTCATATGGGCCACTGCACACCCCAGAATTGGTCTCCGTACTTTACAGGAGCCATGGGGTCAAGGTGGACTAGCAATGCCAGATCTTTTCAAATACTTTATAGCGGGACAGATGGTGATTGCTAGACGCTGGTTGATGAGGGACGATGGGGACTCAGCAACAGTATTAGAGGCAGCTCTCATGGGATCATATGAGAGCCTATCTTACTTAGTTTACAGGGGACCCCAAGCCTCCCCATCCCTGACTGCCTCAATGCATGTCACTGTACGCGCATGGGACAAGGCACAAGTTTTGATGAAGGTTGAAGATGGGAGCTGGTCACAGGACACCCCCCTATGGTTTAACCCTAGACTATCACACTTTGGTGCGATCCCTGACCCGGTGATTTGGGCCAGGGTTGGAATTAAACAACTGAAGCACATAGTGGGGGGAAAAAAATTACTCACATTTGACCAACTTAAAGATAAATATAATCTTCCCAACTGGTATCTATTTAGATATCTCCAGTTGAGACATGCTTTTCTCACTCAGTTCAGTTCTGACACACTAGAGCTGGGCACATCCCCATTGGAGAACATGCTCGGGGCTGAGGACCTACAAAAACCGCTATCAACAGTCTACAAAGAACTGTTTGTGGAAAGACCCAAAATGCTTAACAAATGTAAAGACACATGGAGTGCATTAGTAACAGATTTTGGGGGGGAAGATTGGGACGACATGTGGGATCACCCGTTCCAGACTCTGGTGTCGGCCAGGGATAGGCTCATTCAATTTAAAATTCTTCACAGGGTGTATTATACTCCTGCAAGGATAGCCGGGATATATGGTACAGGTGCAACAGAATGCTGGCGATGCACAGTTAGCCATGCTGATTTTGACCACATATTTTGGCAGTGTCAGCCGATAGGGGAGTTCTGGAAGGGGGTATCACGCACTATACAGAAGGTACTTTCGGTACCGATTCCTGTTACGGTCGCAGTCTGTTTGCTTGGTCTAGTGGAGGAGTTGGCGCCCCGGAGTGCGCAAAGAACTATGATCTCTCTCTCCCTTTTTTATGCACGTAAAGCTATTTTATTGTGTTGGAAAAAACCTGAACCACCCACAGTGTCTTATTGGAAAGGCATAATCAATAAAGCATTACCTTTTTACAAAGCAACATACTTAAGCAGGGGTTGTCCAAAAAAATTCGAAAAAGTATGGCAATGTTGGCTGGATGACAAGGACACTTTGAATTGATCTGCTACGGTGGGGGAGTGCCCTGGCAAGCACTCTAAGTATTGGGTAAAATGATGATGTAGTCCTGATTAGATAATTATTTGACTGTGTGAGGATTGGGTGTACCATGGATCTCTAGCAAACGAAATATTTTATGAGTATGGAATGTGATTTAACCATAGTGAAGGTAATATTTAAAGGTTGTGCAGGAGATTCAGCAACAGTGAAAGGCTGCACAAGGGTAAGGGTTAGGGGGGAGGGAAGGGAGGGAGGGGGGGGGGGAATTTTGGTACACGTTGTACTGTACTGTATGAGCTGTTAAAATGTTAATAAACAAAAATTTTCAAAAAAAAAAAACGATTTTCCTCCTGCCTCGGTCCTGCTATTTTCCCTTAGCCCAATTTACACTGATATTCAGGGCTAAAACTGCTTTGGTTTTGTTTCATTTTTGTTTATTTTGTTCTCCTTTAGTCAGACAATTACTGATTCAATTCAGGGCTAAAGTTTTTGTTAATTTGTTTTTTTCTTTAGTCAGACAAATAACTGATTCAATTCAGGGCTAAAGTTTTTATTTGTAATTATTTATTTATTTTTGTTGCTTTTCTTTAGTCAGACAAATACTGATTTAATTCAGGGCTAAAGTTTTTTATATCCTATACTTCTTTGCACAGTACCTGTATCCTGTGCAAAGATTGAATATGCTACTTCATTGCTTTCTTTGCTATATTGATTCCATTCAAGGCAAAGAAATGCCTGTTGTTGCCTTTGCTTTTGTACTCATTCTTGAGTTGCTTTAGTTCTCTCTCTCTTTCTCAGCTCATACATTTGTCATTTATCTATTTTCCATACACTTGTAACGCTGGGATCCGTCTTGTCTACTCCCCGGGGTTGCGACGCGCCCAGCCCAGGATCCATCACCCTCTTGTCTATGACGTGGGCGGGCCCTGGCCTTGGCGCATCGGCGTCATGCTCCCCACATCCCGCCCGCGGCGTCTATGCCGCCGCACATGGGACGCTCAGTGGTTTTCCATCTCCGGGCTCAGGCGCTGTATGGGATGGCGGGTGGCCGCATTGATTGGCTATCCCCCCTCCCCTTACCGCGTCATCACGCCTGCGCACGACGTTGGTGGGAGCGCGCCTCTGACCCGCAGCAACAAAAGGCGGTCTTTGGCTGGGCACCCTGCGATCCCGTCATGCATGCTAGACATCTGGTTTGGCTTGGCACTCACCACACAGGTAATTTCCTCACATCCTGATACGCTGGTTCATCTATCACAGTAATGGCCTCATTGTTGCATATACACCCTATCCCACCAACAACTCTCACACTTGTTATGTCCTAGTTTCTCTTTACACACTCATGGCTATGCAATGCCGTTTCCACTCATTCCATCCCCACCACTTCTTATGGATCAGCTCATACACCTTCCCACATTTTGTTCCCCAGTTCATCCACACTCTCTTGCCTCGCCAGATGTCCCTGCCTGCCGGTCTTCGTGGGTGCCTGTGTCACTTGGGCTGCCGTGGCTGACGGTTCATTGGGGTGTGCTTTCTGCCTCAACCCCGGGGGAGACTCTATGGACCCAGACCAATACCGTATTGTAACACATAGATCATCACTAACTAATGCACAACTTGTGAGTATACAGAAAATTATATTTTCAGTACATCTTTTCTACAAACATCTGTTCATACATTAATAGATACCTTGTTTTAATACAGTTACAGTTACGATTGGTTTCAAGCCAAGAAACGCGTTGAGTTTAGATCTATTGATGCACCTATATATTTACAATGTATATGTTTTCTTGTAACCGTACAACCAATACATGAACCTTGCCTGTTTATATACTGTTGTCAACATGTTTTACTATGGTCTTAAATATGTACTTTTATGACTGTATTTGGCTCAAGTACCTATGCCATTAAAACTTTTATACCATGATTTTCCTACACTATTATTTGTGGAGATTATATCCAATTTTATTATTTATACCACAACACACTCCATTCAGTCTAACATACTCACCCACATGCCTCATGCAAAGTCCTGCTTCTATCCTCCTATTTCTTTATTCAGTCACTTATTTATTTATATATTGATCCAAGTTTATGATATATATTTTTAACAAAATTGGCACTGAACATATTCATACTTTTATATAACTCAGCAGATATAATTTTGAGCACTTTATGATAATAGTCTTAATTCATTTATTTATTTATGTATTCACGTTTATGATGGTGCGGTAATTTTAGTTTTGGCAATTGTATTCATTTTTTAGGGATTTTAAGATTTCTTAGATCACTTTGAGGTGTTCATACATGATATATTATTTATTAGGAGGATTGCTTTAGCCAATCACTGATTTAAGTATTCGCATTGATGTAGTAATAAGAGGATAATATCAGCGCAATTACCACTTAATTTTATACTGACTCAATGAACTATAGCTCCCCAGTGCCGGAAGCACTCATGCAGTCCTAGACCATGACACTCCCAACACCATGCTTGACTGTAGGCAAGAAACATTTGTCTTTGTACTCCTCACCTGGTTGCCGCCACACACACTTGACATCATCTGAACCAGATAAGTTTATCTTGGTCTCATCAGACCACAGGACATGGTTCCAGTAATCCATGTCCTTAGTCTCCTTGTCTTCAGCAAACAGTTTGCGGGCTTTCTTGTGCATCATCTTTAGAAGAGGCTTTCTTCTGGGACAACAGCAATGCAGACCAATGTGATGCAGTGTGCTGCGTTCGGTCTGAGTACTGAAAGGCTGATCCCCCACCCACCCCTTCAACCTCTGCAGCAATGCTGGAAGCACTCATACGTCTATTTCCCAAAGACAAGCTCTGGATATGACGCTGAGCACGTGCACTCAACTTCTTTGGTCGACCATGGCGAGGCCTGTCCTGTTAAAAGCTGTATGGTCTTGGCCACCATGCTGCAGCTCAGTTTCAGAGTCTTGGCAATCTTCTTATAGCCTAGGCCATCTTTATGTAGTGCAACAATTCTTTTTTTCAGATCCTCAGAGGGTTCTTTGCCATGAGGTGCCATGTTGAACTTCCAGTGACCAGTATGAGAGAGTGAGAGCGATAACACCAAATTTAACACACCTGCTCCCCATTCACAACTGAGACATTGTAACACTAACGAGTCATATCACAGCGGGGAGGGAAAATGGCTAATTGGCCCCAATTTGGACATTTTCACTTAGGGGTGTACTGACTTTTGTTGCCAGCGGTTTAGACATTAATGGCTGTGTGTTGAGTTATTTTGAGACAGCAGCAAATTTACACTGTTATACAAGCTGTACACTCACTACTTTACATTGTAGCAAAGTGTCATTTCTTTAGTGTTGTCACATAAAAATATATAATAAAATATTTACAAAAATGTGAGGGGTGTACTCACTTTTGTGAAATACTGTATATACCATACAGAACCCATCCCTGATGTCCTGTACACAGGTTACTTTGTTTGCATTTGGATGTTGAGTCTTTTCGATGTACAAGCTTCTGCCTCAGTGTTACACTCTAATGAAAGCATATTTAAGGAGACTTTAATGAGATGCTTCTAGGTAAATATGGATGACACTTGTATACATTATGAAGGGGGCTACTGTGTTCCTGCTTAAGTTTAAAAATAGCTGGACAATCTGAACTATAGCGCTGCTGTTGGCCACAGAATGTGGGCTGACACTGATGATTTCCATCACATTTTTGGCACTACGACCTGGTGGGTGTATCATTGTATTGTAAAGAATATGTTTTTAATAATGCACTAGTTCATTTTCTCATTCGTTCATTGACAGACACAGCCTTCTATCTTCATAACGATAGGGTTATATCGCCTCCGCAGGAGTAGGACAAGGCAGAACAAAAAAAGAAACACTTGGCCACTCCCATGGGCCATCCACAGTCAGTATATAACCCCCTCCCTGTTCTAGGTATTCAGTTTTTTTTCTGCCTAGTCAAGAGTAAGGACCTGGTTCCATGCTGGGATCTCTAGTCCATGGGAATTTTTGTTTGTTAATTTCTATTTTTCCTGGACTTTTTTCCGGAGATCTACAATCAACTGCCGGGCTGGGTGACGGACTGGATACTTAGAACCAAGGGTCACCCCAGTCTGGCCAGCGAGCGCGTGCAGACCTCAGCTACGCGCTAGGTCAGCCGCGACCTAGCCCCACTGGACAGGGGTTGGCCCTGCGAGTTAAACGTCTTGTGGGGGCGCATGCGACTGGGTCTCGTCCTGTGTCACAGCGTTCCTCATGGCCGACAGCCCCCCACTTCCATCGCGAGAAGGATCTGTCTGGGAGCGTTACCCATGCACTTCGCTGGAGCCGTAAGTAAGGGGTCTTCCCTGGAGGGGTGGGGGCGCAGGAACTCCCTAGGGTGGTCGGTCCCTCCGGGGTTCGCCTCCATCCCTCCCCCCCCCTCCTTTCCTTCCCTGGTGAGGCCCAGGCTTCTGACCTAGGGGCTTTGTGGACACAGTGTCCACCCCCCTTCCACCCTTGGGTTTGCTACTGGGGGGGTATCCCATGGGCCCAGGAGGTGCTTTTTGGGGCCCAGGAGGTGAGTGACCGAACGTCCGCTTTCGGGTGCCTGGACGCTATGGGCGCTGGGGGGGCGACCCCAGAGTGGGCGGCAGAGGCCGCTATTGCTCGTTTGGGGTCCGGGGGCCGTGCACTTGTGGCAGGCAGCTGAAAATTTAGACTGCAGCTTTGCGGCCTACCGGCCGGGTACCGAGTTGGACAGATCCAAGGCAAGGCAACCACGGTGGCTTATGTCCTTCGCCAGGGCGAGCCAAAATAGGCTATTGGTGGCCCTGGCTGTTGCCAGTATCCTCCGGTGGGAAGAGCTAGACTACAAGGTGGGCCCTTCACTAGGCCGTGTTTCATCGTATTTGTCTCTGCTGGGGCACGCCTGTGGTAGATCTGTTTTGTGTCCTGGCTAAATAGCACGGTACCAAGATTTCTGGCAAGGTCACAGGATCTTCTGGTGGCTCTAGTGACCCACGTTTACTCTATGCCTTCCCCCTCTCCAGCCCCTGCTGTGGCTTTTTGGCAGGATCACAGCTGTGGGGATTCCGGTCATTTTATTGGCTCCGGATGGGTCCCGGTGCTCTGGGTACGCCGACCAGGTGTGCCCGGTCGCCAACGTTTCCTTGGCGACTGCCTCTCAGGAAGGACCTACTGTCCCAAGGACCGTTCTTCCATCCTGTTTTTGGGTCACTGGTTTTTAACGGCCTGGCTGTGATGAGCCAGGTGCTGCAGTTTCTAACACTGCTGATAGAGGGATAGAAGGAATGGGCGTTGAGTACCATCGAAGCCCAGGTGTCAGCCTGGGTGGTCTTCTTCAGCATCTCCTGGCTTCACGCTTCCTGGTGCGTTCCTTTTTTTCCAGGGGTTAGACGTCTGTTTCCACCAGTGCAGTTCTTCTACCGCTGTGGGATCTGAACTTGATGATTTTGGTTCTCCAGAAGCCTCTCTATCTCTCTTTTGTGATATTTGGGAGATTCCAGTACTTACTCTGTCTCAGAAGGTGGCTTCTTTGTGGCTATCACCTCCGCTCACAGGGTGTCAAAAAGGGTGGCGTTATCTTGTCGTTCATCTTACACAGGTTAAGGTGGTGCTTTGCCCCTTTTTTACATAGTTCCATCCTTGGATTTCCATTTGAATAAGGACATTGTGTTGCCTTACTTGTGTTCCTGGTCAGCACATTTCAAGGAATTTGCCTTATCTGCCCTGAATGGGTTTTTGTGGACATGCAGAGAAAGGGGCTGTCTGTTTTTTTTCTGCGACCCTTCTCTGGATGGAGGGCTATTCTGTCAGGGATCGAGTGCCTCCGTCCCTGTTACGACGCATTCTTCTCGGGCACTTAGTGCTTCTTGGGCCTTCTGTCATCATGTGTGCGTTGTGCAAGTTGGCAAGTTTTCACAAGTTCTACGAAGTGGATGGGTTGGCATCTGCAGATGCCTCTTTTGGCCGCAAGTTTTTGCAGGCTGCTGTTTAGAGGGTCTGTTCCCTCTTAAAGGGGTAGCATTCAGGTTGCGTTCCAGCTGGTCCTGTGTGAAGCTCTTGTTGCCTGGTTGGCTCTTGTATTAGTCTTGGGATTTTTCGTTTTCCCACCCCTCATGTTGGCACTGCTTTGGGACGTCCCTATCGTTATGAAGATAGAAGGCTGTGTCTATCAATGAACGAATGAGAAAATAGGGTTTCTTTACTTACCGTAAAATCTATTTCTCTGAGTTCATTGACAGACACAGCACGCACCCCTCTATGGAGTTCTTTTGATGCTTCTATTACTGTTTGCTACTAAACTGAATACCTAGAGCAGGGAGGGGGTTATATAATGACTGTGGACGGCCCATGGGAGCGGCCAAGAGTTTTGTTTTTTTGCTCTGCCTAGTCCTACTCCTGTGGGGGCGATATAACCCTATCGTTATGAAGATAGAAGGCTGTGTCTGTCAATGAACTCAGAGAAATGGATTTTACGGTAAGGAAAAAAGTCCTATTTTACCATTACTTCTGTATTCTGTTGCAAAAGGACATTACACCATAAGGGCGATTTACTAATTAAATTAAAACTGTTCATGTAGCACAGTGTATACTACTAGCCTGGCACACACTGAGTTTTTTTTCTGTTCAACCAAGCTGGTTGAACGAAAAAAAAAAAAACTGTCGGCTCCAGTCAGAGCCACTGTTCTAACTATGCAGTTACTGAAACAAGTTTGGGACTTTGAATGAGGCCATAGACACAGTGGAGAGTGAACTTGTTTCAGTAACCCTTAATTAGGGATGGAGGCACACCCTATACGTGCCTCATTTAAAGTCCCAACCCCTGTTCCTATTGTCCTTTGCATTAGGGATGGAGGTCCATAGACTGGATTGACAATCCCTCTTTTTTCTTGTCACCCTGGTGTGAGATTTCCAAGCCCTCCACATTCGTTCTCATTGTGGTTGGGCTTGTGACTTAGAGACACAGATTTTTTTTCATGCTAGTGAGATGAGTCCCCAGTTCTTGAGGTTGTGTGTCCTGGGTTTTCTTCTGTCTTGTGCCGGGAGCTGCGATGTGCTCTGCGTATCCCTATCCCCCCACCCCCCCGCCCTTATGGGCGGTGGAGGATGGGTGTGCTAACACCTGGGGGGGTGGGGCTCTCTCACAGCGCATCGGCGCCACGCCTCCTGCTCCACGTGTGCGGTCTTCTCTTGACGCCGTCACGTCGAGCATGCGATCCTTCCTCCTTAGCCGACAGCTGGGGAAATGAGCGTCTGTCATGGGCGGTGTCTACCGCCGGCGTCGGAGCTCCTCCCCCCCCTTTTTTGCCGTGCCTGCGTGACGCTGGTGGCGGGCAGCGTGCACGTGTGCACGGCGGGTATATCTGGCCTCCCCAGGCACCAGTTCTCCATTGCCAGTCAAACATTTGATGTTGCAGCCTACCTCACCACCTCCTTATAAGCAGTGACACTGGTAAGCTACCTCTTGACGATTGTTCATCACTCTGTCAACTATGTATCATTTTTCAATTTGTGAACATTTTTTGACATCTTGATACCATGTATCTTTTTAGATCCTTTTCCCTGCTGGTGGCTACCATTGGTTTAACATCCAGTCTCATTATATACACTCTTTGGTGCCTGTCATCCTGGGGGGGCTCGTTTATGTGCCCTGCCAGCGCGCTGCTCAACCACCTCAGCTCCCGGCAAGGACTGGCTGACCCCGGTCTCATACCTGCTATACCTCATTCATAGTGAGCCCTTGTAAGTATATTGGGAGACACCTATCTTTTTCTTATAGATAGTTCCCATTACCCTGCACTCATTTTATTTTTATTATTTTTTCATATCTTATAGATACATTTTCAGCACCCGCCCCTGATGAGTGTGAGATACACGAAACGCGTCGGGCATTACTTTGGGATGCAGACACAAGCCCCCCTGTTTCAACCATCCAATTGGGCAATTTCAGGGCAAATTTGGGAGGTCTCCTTAACCCGATGACATTTTCTCTCATAATCTGATTTTTTCTTACAATTTTTGTTTCCTTGGATATTGCTATGTATTGTGGTCTCATCGTCCCACTTAAAAGTGTTGTTTTACATTTATACATTTATATACTTTTGTACCATTATGAACGATTTAGAATGTATTCATTGATCAATCAGACCACTGTGGGGCACTTGGCTACTATACCCATGTACCCTAGTTGCCTGTATTTCATGCACACTTTCAATAATGTGTGTGAATTAACATGAAATGTACATTTACTACAATGTTTTCACCCATGTGGTTTTTGTTTGACATGTCTCATGATTTTTAGGTCATTAAATGTGTACCTTTATAAATTTTATCTCCACTGTGTCTATGGCCTCATTCAAAGTCCCAAACTTGTTTCAGTAACCCTTAATTAGGGATGGAGGCACACCCTATACGTGCCTCATTTAAAGTCCCAACCCCTGTTCCTATTGTCCTTTGCATTAGGGATGGAGGTCCATAGACTGGATTGACAATCCCTCTTTTTTCTTGTCACCCTGGTGTGAGATTTCCAAGCCCTCCACATTCGTTCTCATTGTGGTTGGGCTTGTGACTTAGAGACACAGATTTTTTTTCATGCTAGTGAGATGAGTCCCCAGTTCTTGAGGTTGTGTGTCCTGGGTTTTCTTCTGTCTTGTGCCGGGAGCTGCGATGTGCTCTGCGTATCCCTATCCCCCCACCCCCCCGCCCTTATGGGCGGTGGAGGATGGGTGTGCTAACACCTGGGGGGGTGGGGCTCTCTCACAGCGCATCGGCGCCACGCCTCCTGCTCCACGTGTGCGGTCTTCTCTTGACGCCGTCACGTCGAGCATGCGATCCTTCCTCCTTAGCCGACAGCTGGGGAAATGAGCGTCTGTCATGGGCGGTGTCTACCGCCGGCGTCGGAGCTCCTCCCCCCCCTTTTTTGCCGTGCCTGCGTGACGCTGGTGGCGGGCAGCGTGCACGTGTGCACGGCGGGTATATCTGGCCTCCCCAGGCACCAGTTCTCCATTGCCAGTCAAACATTTGATGTTGCAGCCTACCTCACCACCTCCTTATAAGCAGTGACACTGGTAAGCTACCTCTTGACGATTGTTCATCACTCTGTCAACTATGTATCATTTTTCAATTTGTGAACATTTTTTGACATCTTGATACCATGTATCTTTTTAGATCCTTTTCCCTGCTGGTGGCTACCATTGGTTTAACATCCAGTCTCATTATATACACTCTTTGGTGCCTGTCATCCTGGGGGGGCTCGTTTATGTGCCCTGCCAGCGCGCTGCTCAACCACCTCAGCTCCCGGCAAGGACTGGCTGACCCCGGTCTCATACCTGCTATACCTCATTCATAGTGAGCCCTTGTAAGTATATTGGGAGACACCTATCTTTTTCTTATAGATAGTTCCCATTACCCTGCACTCATTTTATTTTTATTATTTTTTCATATCTTATAGATACATTTTCAGCACCCGCCCCTGATGAGTGTGAGATACACGAAACGCGTCGGGCATTACTTTGGGATGCAGACACAAGCCCCCCTGTTTCAACCATCCAATTGGGCAATTTCAGGGCAAATTTGGGAGGTCTCCTTAACCCGATGACATTTTCTCTCATAATCTGATTTTTTCTTACAATTTTTGTTTCCTTGGATATTGCTATGTATTGTGGTCTCATCGTCCCACTTAAAAGTGTTGTTTTACATTTATACATTTATATACTTTTGTACCATTATGAACGATTTAGAATGTATTCATTGATCAATCAGACCACTGTGGGGCACTTGGCTACTATACCCATGTACCCTAGTTGCCTGTATTTCATGCACACTTTCAATAATGTGTGTGAATTAACATGAAATGTACATTTACTACAATGTTTTCACCCATGTGGTTTTTGTTCGACATGTCTCATGATTTTTAGGTCATTAAATGTGTACCTTTATAAATTTTATCTCCACTGTGTCTATGGCCTCATTCAAAGTCCCAAACTTGTTTCAGTAACCCTTAATTAGGGATGGAGGCACACCCTATACGTGCCTCATTTAAAGTCCCAACCCCTGTTCCTATTGTCCTTTGCATTAGGGATGGAGGTCCATAGACTGGATTGACAATCCCTCTTTTTTCTTGTCACCCTGGTGTGAGATTTCCAAGCCCTCCACATTCGTTCTCATTGTGGTTGGGCTTGTGACTTAGAGACACAGATTTTTTTTCATGCTAGTGAGATGAGTCCCCAGTTCTTGAGGTTGTGTGTCCTGGGTTTTCTTCTGTCTTGTGCCGGGAGCTGCGATGTGCTCTGCGTATCCCTATCCCCCCACCCCCCCGCCCTTATGGGCGGTGGAGGATGGGTGTGCTAACACCTGGGGGGGTGGGGCTCTCTCACAGCGCATCGGCGCCACGCCTCCTGCTCCACGTGTGCGGTCTTCTCTTGACGCCGTCACGTCGAGCATGCGATCCTTCCTCCTTAGCCGACAGCTGGGGAAATGAGCGTCTGTCATGGGCGGTGTCTACCGC
This sequence comes from Lithobates clamitans, assembly GCA_037952925.1. Lineage (NCBI taxonomy): Eukaryota > Metazoa > Chordata > Amphibia > Anura > Ranidae > Lithobates > Lithobates clamitans. The sequence goes on from JBBGZY010001522.1 coordinate 574,181, forward strand.
CGGCGTCGGAGCTCCTCCCCCCCTTTTTTTGCCGTGCCTGCGTGACGCTGGTGGCGGGCAGCGTGCACGTGTGCACGGCGGGTATATCTGGCCTCCCCAGGCACCAGTTCTCCATTGCCAGTCAAACATTTGATGTTGCAGCCTACCTCACCACCTCCTTATAAGCAGTGACACTGGTAAGCTACCTCTTGACGATTGTTCATCACTCTGTCAACTATGTATCATTTTTCAATTTGTGAACATTTTTTGACATCTTGATACCATGTATCTTTTTAGATCCTTTTCCCTGCTGGTGGCTACCATTGGTTTAACATCCAGTCTCATTATATACACTCTTTGGTGCCTGTCATCCTGGGGGGGCTCGTTTATGTGCCCTGCCAGCGCGCTGCTCAACCACCTCAGCTCCCGGCAAGGACTGGCTGACCCCGGTCTCATACCTGCTATACCTCATTCATAGTGAGCCCTTGTAAGTATATTGGGAGACACCTATCTTTTTCTTATAGATAGTTCCCATTACCCTGCACTCATTTTATTTTTATTATTTTTTCATATCTTATAGATACATTTTCAGCACCCGCCCCTGATGAGTGTGAGATACACGAAACGCGTCGGGCATTACTTTGGGATGCAGACACAAGCCCCCCTGTTTCAACCATCCAATTGGGCAATTTCAGGGCAAATTTGGGAGGTCTCCTTAACCCGATGACATTTTCTCTCATAATCTGATTTTTTCTTACAATTTTTGTTTCCTTGGATATTGCTATGTATTGTGGTCTCATCGTCCCACTTAAAAGTGTTGTTTTACATTTATACATTTATATACTTTTGTACCATTATGAACGATTTAGAATGTATTCATTGATCAATCAGACCACTGTGGGGCACTTGGCTACTATACCCATGTACCCTAGTTGCCTGTATTTCATGCACACTTTCAATAATGTGTGTGAATTAACATGAAATGTACATTTACTACAATGTTTTCACCCATGTGGTTTTTGTTTGACATGTCTCATGATTTTTAGGTCATTAAATGTGTACCTTTATAAATTTTATCTCCACTGTGTCTATGGCCTCATTCAAAGTCCCAAACTTGTTTCAGTAACCCTTAATTAGGGATGGAGGCACACCCTATACGTGCCTCATTTAAAGTCCCAACCCCTGTTCCTATTGTCCTTTGCATTAGGGATGGAGGTCCATAGACTGGATTGACAATCCCTCTTTTTTCTTGTCACCCTGGTGTGAGATTTCCAAGCCCTCCACATTCGTTCTCATTGTGGTTGGGCTTGTGACTTAGAGACACAGATTTTTTTTCATGCTAGTGAGATGAGTCCCCAGTTCTTGAGGTTGTGTGTCCTGGGTTTTCTTCTGTCTTGTGCCGGGAGCTGCGATGTGCTCTGCGTATCCCTATCCCCCCACCCCCCCGCCCTTATGGGCGGTGGAGGATGGGTGTGCTAACACCTGGGGGGGTGGGGCTCTCTCACAGCGCATCGGCGCCACGCCTCCTGCTCCACGTGTGCGGTCTTCTCTTGACGCCGTCACGTCGAGCATGCGATCCTTCCTCCTTAGCCGACAGCTGGGGAAATGAGCGTCTGTCATGGGCGGTGTCTACCGCCGGCGTCGGAGCTCCTCCCCCCCCCTTTTTTGCCGTGCCTGCGTGACGCTGGTGGCGGGCAGCGTGCACGTGTGCACGGCGGGTATATCTGGCCTCCCCAGGCACCAGTTCTCCATTGCCAGTCAAACATTTGATGTTGCAGCCTACCTCACCACCTCCTTATAAGCAGTGACACTGGTAAGCTACCTCTTGACGATTGTTCATCACTCTGTCAACTATGTATCATTTTTCAATTTGTGAACATTTTTTGACATCTTGATACCATGTATCTTTTTAGATCCTTTTCCCTGCTGGTGGCTACCATTGGTTTAACATCCAGTCTCATTATATACACTCTTTGGTGCCTGTCATCCTGGGGGGGCTCGTTTATGTGCCCTGCCAGCGCGCTGCTCAACCACCTCAGCTCCCGGCAAGGACTGGCTGACCCCGGTCTCATACCTGCTATACCTCATTCATAGTGAGCCCTTGTAAGTATATTGGGAGACACCTATCTTTTTCTTATAGATAGTTCCCATTACCCTGCACTCATTTTATTTTTATTATTTTTTCATATCTTATAGATACATTTTCAGCACCCGCCCCTGATGAGTGTGAGATACACGAAACGCGTCGGGCATTACTTTGGGATGCAGACACAAGCCCCCCTGTTTCAACCATCCAATTGGGCAATTTCAGGGCAAATTTGGGAGGTCTCCTTAACCCGATGACATTTTCTCTCATAATCTGATTTTTTCTTACAATTTTTGTTTCCTTGGATATTGCTATGTATTGTGGTCTCATCGTCCCACTTAAAAGTGTTGTTTTACATTTATACATTTATATACTTTTGTACCATTATGAACGATTTAGAATGTATTCATTGATCAATCAGACCACTGTGGGGCACTTGGCTACTATACCCATGTACCCTAGTTGCCTGTATTTCATGCACACTTTCAATAATGTGTGTGAATTAACATGAAATGTACATTTACTACAATGTTTTCACCCATGTGGTTTTTGTTTGACATGTCTCATGATTTTTAGGTCATTAAATGTGTACCTTTATAAATTTTATCTCCACTGTGTCTATGGCCTCATTCAAAGTCCCAAACTTGTTTCAGTAACCCTTAATTAGGGATGGAGGCACACCCTATACGTGCCTCATTTAAAGTCCCAACCCCTGTTCCTATTTAACTATGCAGTTAGTGCAGCGATGTCTCCCGCTGAGCTGTCCCCCCACCAGAACACTTTTATAAGCGCTCTCTGCCATTGGCTGAGATCGCTGATTAGGAGTCGATTGGCTGCTGGTTTTCCAAATCACTTGGTGGAGGGGGGATTATAGTATAGGGTTGTTTTTCAGGGATTGGGCTTGGCCCCTTAGTTTCAGTGAAGGGAACACTTAAGGCATCAGCATACTAAGACATTTTGGACAATTTTATGCTCCCAACTTTGTGGGAACAGTTTGGGGTTGGCCCTTCCTGTTCCAACATGACTGCGCACCAGTGCACAAAGCAAGATCCATAAAGACATGGATGAGCGAGTTTGGGGTGGAGGAACTCATTTGGCCTGCACAGAGTCCTGATCTTAACCTGATAGAACACCTTTGGAATGAATTAGAGTGCAGACTACGAGTCAGGCCTTCTTGTCCACATCAGTGGCTGATCTCACAAACGTTCTCATTCTCAATTCTCAATTCTCATAGACACACTCCTAAACCTTGTGGACAGCCTTCCCAGAAGAGTTGAAGCTGTTAAAGTTGCAAAGGGTGGGCCTATGCAATAATAAACCCTACAGACTAAGACTGGGATACCATTAAAGTTCATTAGCATGTAAAGGCAGGTGTCACAATACTTTTGGTAATATAGTGTAATTTAGATCTCCAAAAAAAAAAAAGTTGTACTACTACTATTTCTTTAGCAACATTTTAAATTTTTATTTCAGTTTAAACAAAGATATTACATTATTAAGGTCAATTGTAAGAATTAAAATGTAGGCAGTAAGGAAAATGTCAAGGTGGCTAGGTGTATATCAGAGTGACTACTTTTACCAGTGCTAGTTCTGGGGGATAACTGGGAGGAACATCACATTCTGTGAAGAGGATTGTACTGCCCCAAAAACTAGCACTATTTCTGTCCACTGAAGGCATTCAATGCATTATGGGAGTCTTAACAGGAGTTTCTTTTTCTTAAAGTGTACTTCCACTTTTGCAGCCAAATTAAGCTAACGCCTTCTTCATATTTGTTACATGTTCCCCCCTATATTTTTTTACTATTTCAAGTGCCTTTTTACTTGCTGAGAACCTTCATCAGGTTTTCCCCTTTTAAGTAATCTTAAGAGGGTTGGTGGGTCTGGGGAGTTATTTTACCATAAGTAACCCTGTCTGTACTGTGCTGACAGATCTTCATGCTCAGTTGTAAACCACATGTGCACACTGCCCTAACAGGGTCCTAAGGGTTAAATATCTCAACATTTGAGTTGTTCATTGTACGTTAATGCATTGAAAAATGTACTTACATTTGTCCACTAATTGCACATTACATGGTACTTTTAGCAAAACAATTTGCTTATAGGGCCCTTTTTATTAACTAGTAAGAAATATATATATGTGTAGTGAGGTACTGGGCTACAGCAATATGAAGAAGGAGATATTACCTTTTATTCTTCACCTCCTCTACTGAGATACTGATGTTATGTTGCACCATTCTCCTACGGCCAGTAAGGGGAGAGCTGATGTCAAGCAAGCCCATAGACTTCTATGCAGTGTGCTGAGAATCCTGGGAGTTGTAGTTTGAGTCGGCAGCCATATAATGAGATGAATACACTGATTACACTATATATCCCATTAGGCACTGTGTAGTAGGAGGAGTGGATAGATGATTTTTAATAAACTGCCCGGGAAAGTTCTTCCTCTTGGCATGAGGGAATTAAAGAGAGAGAGAGAGAGTACCTCTGTCTGCATTTTTTCCTGACAGCGGGACACCATACCAGTAGGGATCCGAGACTGACACTGGGAGTGAGGACACCCGGGGTCAGTGCAGCACCTTCCACACCACAGCACCTGCACCACTGCTTCAGGGAGACTGAAGCGTCCATTCAGCCTCTTCTTCCCACCACTGATCATTAGAGGTTTTCAGGGCGAGACTGAGGGGGCCTCCTCTTTCTTCAGAGACAGGTCATTGCAGCATCCCAGGGACTGGTGAGAGGGCTATTCTCCCATTGTTGATACTGCTAACAGGGACTGAGCCACTGAGATCAGGACACCAAGTGTACCCAATCTATACTGCACTCATACTATGCCGCACTAATCCCAAACCTAGACTGCACCTATACCAACCCTATACCGCATTATTCCGAACCTTTACCACATCTGAACCAAATCTACCTTGCACCTGTGCCATGCTTATATATTACCTATGATATACCTATACTGCATGAACGTAAACTGGGACTGCACCAACATTCTGAAAGGACCCTAACAATAGCTGGCAGAAGAACATCTCAAGGGTCTGCCCCTCTCATAATAATTATTCTGTGGTGGCCTTGCTACTGTTTATGCTGATATGGACGCAAAATATCATCATATGCCAAGGCCCTACTGTTAATCACTTTGTATGCTAAATTGTTATTCCCATCATTAATCCATTGTATGATTGCCTAGTTACCAACCATTATGGGTGACACTATATTAAGTTTGCCTTTTTTACCTCGTTTGGTGCCTATTTTCTTTGCTATAGTATTACTATTGGGTACTAAGTATTAGTTTCAGTAAATTCCTCTGGTATTGTATGTTTGTAAACTTAACGTGGTGTGTCAGAGGGCCTGTTCTTAAAAAGGTTGAGGCAAAGAACAGAGGACCCTACAGGGGTAGCGCTACATGTGGAGGCTCATCTGAGTACCCATAGTCTATATAACAAGCCAGAAGAAATCATCACGGACCCTGCTGCAGCTTCTGAGTGGAGCCAAGATCAAAATGGCTGACTGGAACTGTGTGTGGTGATCGATGTGCTAGGGAATGAATGGACTGAGGAGCAGATCCACCAAGAAGTAAAGCCATAAAGAAGAGAGTGCAAATGCTAGACTTGAAGGTGGATGCAGCTTCTGCTTGTACTTATGTGCTATTAGAGTGGAGAAAGGACATCTCTGCCTGTTTCGTGGGAGACCATGTCCATCTGACATAGGAAGTCGAAGCCCCTTTAATCCAGCTACAAGTGTCAGATACCAATCCTGAGAGCTGAAGTCAGACTGTGGCAGCGAAGAAAATGAACACCCTCACTTTCATATCTACTTCAGGACTGCTTCCTGCTTCCTTCTTCACTAGGGAAGTTAGTGCAAAGCTTTGCCAAGAATGGGTCTGTCCCATTAAACACAATCATGGATATCGGAAGCTACGGTTCTTCTCAGGGAAGAGCCCAGGTCCATCTGGAGTAGACTTTGAAACATGGATGGACCAAACTTCACAAGCACTAGAAGAGTGAGACATCCCTGAGGCTTTAAAATAACGGAGAATTAGTGAGAGTCTCAATGACCCTGCTGCTGAAGTTATTCAAAATTTTAGGCTGGGAAAGCAGGACTGCATAGCTCCAAACTGTCCCTGATTTGAATCAAAGTCCCTATGTCCCTCTTTCCTCCTCATTTGTCCCTTATTTTGGTTTAATGGACATAGTTGTTTATAAAATGCACCTTATATCTTTGAAAAAGTGTTTCCCAGTTTCTAAATTGCTGCATTTGTAAATTTCAAAAGCCAGTATAAAGGAATAGTGGGTTTAACTTGGCATGGCAGGGGGTGTGTCCTATGCCTACATACTTTTGCTAATAGGTGTCCCTCGTTCCCATCTCAAAAAATTGGGAGGTATGGGACTATGTAGTCTCGGACCATATTGAGACATTGTATGCTGTGTTTGGACAAGTAGAGAAACTCCCAGGATTATTATACAAGTTCAAGGACCTTCACCAGCGAAGAGGGGAGAACCTTTGTGACTTCATAACTCAGGTAGACAAGATCCTACATCAAATCCTTTTAAAAAAAATGGTATATATCAATGAGAGGCCATCAACGTCTGACTAGATCGTGTCTTACAAGGAGCTCACCCAAATCACCCTATAGTGTACAAGCTTCGTCTCAAGGGAACCAGATCTGCTCCCACCTTTCTGGAATTTGTGAAGGAGATTAGAGAGGAGGAGGCTCTGTTATACGAGAAGAATCAGGAACAAACTGCTCAGAGAAAGTCACCACTTAAGACAGAGAAATTCCCCACATGGCTGGCTCAAGGGGGTGGATGTCTATCAGATGATGATAAGTCAAGGATGGAGTTAGAAGCTGAACAGCCAACCACATCTAACCCTAGAGCCTCAATGGCTTCAGCAGTACCCGATTTGCTGACCTAGGTGGCACAGGCACAGTTGAAAATGCAACAAACAATGTTGCAGGTAATGGAAACTCATGCAAGCATGCACAAGTCTCTGGCAAATATAAAGCAGATTGTGTCCACTCTAAATTCAGAGAAAGGAACCAACAAGGGGACATGTTATCACCCTCACATGTTATTGTTGTGGGGAAGCTGGACACCAATGCTCTTAGAAAAGCCCCAACACTAGCCAGCAAAAACTTCTTAAAGGACTGTCCATCCCTTATTAATTATTCTGCAAGCCCCCTTTATTCCCCTGCCCCTTCCACTACCTTCCTCCTTTTCTCTTTGACAGTGCATACGCAGTCAGTCTAGGACTAGCGTCGCCACCATAAATATGTTCTGCCAGTATAGTTCCAGCGATCCATAGATTAAATGTTACTACTGCTCACTGCTGCACTTGAGGTAGCGTTGCTACTGTTTATACTGATCTGGGCTCAAAACGTCATCTTATTCCAAGTCCCTACCATTCATCACTTTGCTAAATTGTGTTATTCCCATTAATCTATTTTATGCTTGCCTAGTTACCAAGCATTATGGGTGATAATATATTAAAGTGGAACTTTAGTCAGAAAATTAGGTCTTGCCAGGCCTGCTAGCTTCAGGCTGGCCTCTTTTGCAGGTATAGCTGTTTAAAACATTAAAATGTGTCTATACTGTAAAATCCAGTTATACACTGTTTCACCTTACTCTGCACATGCTCAGTTGCTCTATATTTTTAGGCACTATTGGGGTTTGTAGAGGCCGATCTGCTGACAGCCTTAAAGTTGAATTAAACCCTCCTATCCTTTACATCCAAGGAAGCTGCTTCTGTCTGATATGCAACTGCCTGGTGCTGCACATGTGATCAGTTATGACACCAACCATTTGATGGTTGGACAGTATGGTAGAGATCACAAGCAAATGTGACAGTTAGGAATCGCAGCATTCCAGGAGTGTAATGCCCTGTACACACGGTCGGACTTTCCGATGGAATATATGCGATTGGAGCTTGTTGTCGGAAATTCTGACCATGTGTGGGCTCCATCAGACTTTTTCCATCGGAATTTCCAACACACAAAGATTGAGAGCAGGCTATAAAATTTTCTGACAACAAAATCCGTTCGCGTAAATTCCGACCGCGTGTGGACAATTCCGGCGCACAAAGTGCCACGCATGCCCAGAATAAATTAAGTGACAAAAGCCATTAGCTACTACCCCGTTTATAGTCCTGACGTACGTGTTCTACATCACCGCGTTCAGAACGATTGGATTTTCCGACAACTTTGTGCTACCGTGTGTATGCAAAACAAGTTTGAGTCAACATCCGTCGGAAAAAATCCATGGATTTTTTTTGTCGGAATGTCCGATCAATGTCCGATCGTGTGTACAGGGCATAACTGTTTTTTGAAACCGTTAAATTAATGGGTTTAGCTCTGCTTTATGATTTACTGCTGTTCAGGGGCTATGGGCTTCAGCAAAATGGCCGCCTCCGGCAATAAGAAACAGGGGCAATGCTGAAGGCAGTTTACAGCACATACTAATTTTGGTAGCATAATTATTAATGCAAAATGTCTGGTTCTTGCTAAAGAACCTTACTTTTTATCAAGTTACGGGTAAAGCTCTGCTATAAGTTTGCCTTTATTACCTGGTTTGGTGCCTGCTTTCTTTGATAAAGTATTGTTATTGGGTACTAATGCCTTGTTTTCACTGAACAGATCGGTTCGGTTTGGTTCGGTACGGTACGCTATTTTGGGTGTTTCCATTATGAAAGCGGCCCATACAACCGAACCGTACTGCTCCATTCAGGGTCCTGCTTCAGATGTGGGGCCATAGAAAATGGAACGGTTTGGTTAGGGCGGAGCTACGATACATTCCACTGACTGGTGGACGTGTGACGCCATGCTAGGCATTTTTTCTAAACCCACGTATGGCCCCTGTCGGTCCGACTTGCAGTGGAAACGCTCACCTGAATAGGCCAGACCATTCTGGGCCTTCCAAACTGTACCGACCCAAACCAATCTGCTCAGTGGAAACGAGGCATAAGAGAACATCGAGAAGGTTGAAAACAATGAGGCAAAGAACAGAGGACCCATTCTATCCAGTGGCTCCTACATGGGCAATGCTACATATATTTCTAAATACTTTTTAGGTATGCTGTGTGAATGGTAACACATAACAAACATATAGACAGGGTTTCTCAAATTGGACTAGAAAGGTGGAAATACACTTTAGGGCCCAAAATAGTACTGAAAAGCTGATGCATACTTTGATGTATTAGCGGTAGCATTCATTACTGCCTCCAATGGTTAATAACATCGTTTGGGACCAGGAACTTGGGAAGATGCCATGTTCCTGGATTACATTAGCAAAAATGTATTACAATTAAATGCAATTTCATACTAATAATCTGAATATACAGGCTATAAAATAGAAACATATTGTAACACATACACGTACATTATCAATAGCATCCCTTAGGTTTAAAAGCATATACTAAAATATCATAAAGACTACTTATGACTTTATATTGAAGTGGATGAATAAATACTGGAACATTTTAATTGGCTGTATGGTGCTTAGCCAAGACTAGGTTTACATTAAAAAATCTAAAGCATTTTGCTGCGCTATCCCATATTTTTGTGAGCACACAAATTTGTGCCCAGAACATAAAAGAAAGACTTACTTTCTGTATATAGAGATAGATTTGTTACTGATTTATTTACAAATTATTTACTTATGGATCAATCAAATATAAGACAAAAGATAGACCAGTGATAAAATATTAAATCTGAACTTTGATTTCACTGCACACTCTGAGCTTCTCATAGTTAGAATGCATTAGAAGCTGTGTCATATCAGATAAAGACCAGCTCATTTTCTGACTGGAAGATGACCAGCCTCTCCTAGTTCTTTCCTCCCAAGCTTTACTGTCACTGGCCCACCCCTTTCATTCTTTGGATGTCAGTTTTCTCAATCATGGAGGCTTAGTATCACATGTAGTCTGCATACAAATGTAACCTGCCTAGGAATGCTGACACCTGCAGACCATCCATCAAGTCATTTTGATATTTGCATAACGACTTCCAAGAGCCAGCCCACTGCCAGCGTTAAAGTGGAGTTCCACCCACTTTTACAACTCTTCAGCATCCCTCACTAAACTGTGCACTGTACACGAATTGGATATTTTTTTATTTTTTTTCTCAGCACCTACTGTATATCTGCTGTATTCATTTTTCACTTCCTCCTCCCTGGCCGTGGCCCATCGCATCATTTCCTGTTTGCAATGCCTTCTGGGAAGGGGCGGCAACTTCCTCTGACACTGCCGTTGCTATGGAAACCTGACCTGAAACCTATTACACTACTTGTGCTGCACTGAGCATGTGCGAGATCTGCAAGGATGAGATCCAGGAAGAAATACAGCCTGGCTTCAGATGCCCACACTTAAGATGGCCTCGGCCTGCTGTAAGTTTATAAAATAACAAACTATTGCTATGAACTAACAAAACAGACCTTAGTTTACAGACTAACTTTACTAGAATACATTAAGCTTGTGTATTATAGGGATATTTTTATTTAAAAAGTATCATTTCGGCCGGAACACCACTTTAAGGCTGATGGCTCTTGAGAGAGAAACTGTGCTGTGATTCAGATTATAGTTCAAATTTTCTTGCACATTAGAAATTGGAAATAGATGTCTAATTCTGTAAAAGGAAAGGGAGAATTTTTTTCTGTAGTAACTAATTATCATAGTTATTGTAGGTTATAAAAAGGGTATAGTGCAATATATTTACTCTGATATAATGTGATATAAGAACACATTTATGTCAATAAAAAAAAGTTCACGTGTTAACTTTTTTAAGTCAAATATTTGTTATGTCTGCTCAGCTATAATCCACTGAAGTATTCCAGCAAAAATAAATGATATTACACTGTGTTTTGAAATATATGCCAGGCCACGAAGTGTTTCTTTGTTTGTTTCGCCAGTATCTCCAGCTCCCATGGCATTTATCTGATTTCTTGAAGAGCACAGATCATGTAGATTTCCCTGGTATTGTATTTTTCTTGATTCTTGTCTCAAGGACTCCCATATGGCAGCTGTATCTTCAGGGCAGTTGACCAAGACATTGCTGGCACACTTGTGAAATTCATCCCAAGATCTAAATAGATAATATGGGGATATTATGTACACATTATACATATATATGGAAACTCTTAAAGTCTGATCCTACGATTCAAGATTTTTAGGTATATTTCAGGGTTTGTAAACCAAATTTCATAAGCCGTATTTCCACCTCTATACAGTCCATTTCTGCCAATAGCAGCACTTAGTAGGTATGCTTTATTACAGATCCATTTCTATTCAGTAATAATGTATTCAGATATAGAAATATTGACCCTGGGTCAAGAATCTGTCCTTGAAACCCTCATACCTATTCACTTATCACTTTCCAATAGAGACTCTTAGGAGGTGAGAGTGGGTGGAGCCATGTGATCAACCCAGGTAAACTAAGTCAACCAGGGACAATGAGTTAGAAAATGACCCTGACATGTAGACACCTGGAGTTACCTACTATGTTCTCCCAGTTGTGGACAACTTTTTTCCATACATTCAATTTCTTTTAAAGTGTATCTAAAGCCCAAACCTTTTATTTTTTTGGGTACAATTGTAAATGATTAAAGCCCCTGTCGCTACTCGCTATGGAGATTCAGCTATCTGTTCCAGTAAGGATTGTCACCAGACTGAACAGAAGGGAAAATCCAAAAATCTGAACTGTCACCAAAATAGAATAAGTGTAAAATTTACTAGGGACACCTGTTGTGGTTAGAACTGTCTTAGAGGGGATTTCCCTCACTTTGCAGAGATTTCTTCTCCCTTCATTTTGTCTTTACACAGACAGTAAAAACATTCCCTACTCTATCCAAAAACATTAAAAATAGTTTTGGCTTTATATTTACTTTGGAGACTTTGATACTGGAAATTTATTTACAGAAAATCTTTAGCAAATTTTCCCAGAAGCCAATTTGAAAATACATACATAAAGTATAAAGATTAGGGAGAACTACTCAAGACTCCTTGTAACATTCTCTATCCTGACTTCCATTTGTTTAGAGCAGCGCACGTTAGTTACATAGTTACATAGTTAGTCTGGCTGAAAAAAGAGTCCATCTAGTTCAACCAATTTCAATCAATAAAAAGGGGAAAAAATGTGTGTGTGTGTGTGTGTGTGTGTGTGTAATATATATACATATACATACACATACACATACACACACACACACACACACACACACACACACACACACACACACACACACACACACATATATATACAGTCAGGTCCATAAATATTGGGACATCAACACAATTCTAATCTTTTTGGCTCTATACACCACCACAATGGATTTGAAATGAAACGAACAAGATGTGCTTTAACTGCAGACTTTCAGCTTTAATTTGAGGGTATTTACATCCAAATCAGGTGAACGGTGTAGGAATTACAACAGTTTGTACATGTGCCTCCCACTTTCTAAGGGACCAAAAGTAATGGGACAGATTAACAATCATCCATCAAACTTTCACTTTTTAATACTTGGTTGCAAATCCTTTGCAGTCAATGACAGCCTGAAGTCTGGAATGCATAGACATCACCAGACACTGGGTTTCATCCCTGGTGATGCTCTACCAGACATCTACTGCAACTGTCTTCAGTTCCTGCTTGTTCTTGGGGCATTTTCCCTTCAGTCTTGTCTTTAGCAAGTGAAATGCATGCTTAAATCGGATTCAGGTCAGGTGATTGACTTGGCCATTGCATAACATTCCACTTCTTTCCCTCAAAAAACTCTTTGGTTGCTTTCGCAGTACGCTTCGGTTCATTGTCCATCTGCACTGTGAAGCGCCGTCCAATAAGTTCTAAAGCATTTTGCTTAATATGAGCAGATAATATTGCCCAAAACACTTCAGAATTCATCCTGCTGCTTTTGTCAGCAGTCACATCATCAATAAATACAAGAGAACCAGTTCCATTGGCAGCCATATATGCCCACGCCATGACACTACCACCACCATGCTTCATTGATGAGGTGGTATGCTTTGGATCATGAGCAGTTCCTTTCTTTCTCCATACTCTTCTCTTCCCATCACTCTGGTACAAGTTGATCTTGGTCTCATCTGTCCATAAAATGTTGTTCCAGAACTGTGAAGGCATTTTTAGATGTTGTTTGGCAAACTCTAATCTGGCCTTCCTGTTTTTGAGGCTCACCAATGGTTTACATCTTGTGGTGAACCCACTGTATTCACTCTGGTGAAGTCTTCTCTTGATTGTTGACTTTGACACACATACACCTACCTCCTGGAGAGTGTTCTTGATCTGGCCAACTGTTGTGAAGGGTGTTTTCTTCACCAGGGAAAGAATTCTTCGGTCATCCACCACAGTTGCTTTCCGTGGTGTTCTGAGTCTTTTGGTGTTGCTGAGCTCACTGGTGCGTTCTTTCTTTTTAAGGATGTTCCAAACAGTTGATTTGGCCACAACTAATGTTTTTGCTATCTCTCTAATGGGTTTGTTTTGTTTTTTCAGCCTAATGATGGCTTGCTTCACTGATAGTGACAGCTCTTTGGATCTCATATTGAGAGTTGACAGCAACAGATTTCAAATGCAAATAACACACTTGAAATGAACTCTGGACCTTTTATCTGCTCTTTGTAAATTGGATAATGAGGGAATAACAAACACCTGGCCATGGAACAGCTGAGCAGCCAATTGTCCCATTACGTTTGGTCCCTTAAAAAGTGGGAGGCACATAGACAAACTGTTGTAATTCCTACACTGTTCACCTGATTTGGATGTAAATACCCTCAAATTAAAGTTGAAAGTCTGCAGTTAAAGCACATCTTGTTTGTTTCATATCAAATCCATTGTGGTGGTGTATAGAGCCAAAAAGATTAGAACTGTGTCGATGTCCCAATATTTATGGACCTGACTGTATGTGGTCTTTTAATAAACTCTCCAGTATCTTTCCAACTATAGAAGTTAAACTAACAGGTCTAATACTATAATCCCTTTTTAAATATAGGCACCACATTGGCCTTCATCCAGTGGTACTATTCCAGTCATTAAAGAGTCCCTAAAAATGAGAAACAATGGCTTTGAAATGACAAAGCTCTTTTAAATTCTTCTAGGATTCGTGGGTGTATGCCATCCGGTCCAGGTGCTTTATTTACCTTTTATTTTGTCTAAATATTTCTGGACCATATCAATTTTGAGATTAGTGGTAGGTGTCCTTCGCGCTATCAATGTTGTACGACAAAAAAAAAAAAATTATTATGAACTAGATTAAATGCAGCAAAATCTGAAATGTGCACAGTGACACAAATAAATAAGGCAAAAAACAAAAATGATTTCGCGCAATGATCTAATTTCCTGGGGAAATCAGAAACAGAAAAAAAAACATAAAAACGAACTAGTGGGCGAGTTCACTCACAAGCTATTTATACGTACCAGTTATGAATTTGTGAATTTACTTCTTTGCTATTCATGTATTTATTCATTTTTTATGTAAAAACATTTTCTTCACAATACTTTGCCTAGAGGAGATTTCACCAGTATTTTGATATCACCCACCGGTTTTTTGCATTGATTTGTTCATCAGCTATGAATGTATGAACAAATTCCTTTGTTATTGACTTATTTTTACGCACTTATGCACTTTAAGCACCCACAGTGCACTGATGGGCACTGATAGGCGGCACTGATGGGCACTGACGGACACTAATAGATGGCACTAATGGGCAGCACTGATGATGGGGTACTGACAGATGTTACTGATTGACACTGATTGGCACTGTGGTGGGCACTGATTGGCACTGGTATGGGCACTGACAGGTGTTTCTGATGGGGCACTGACTGGCAGCTAATGGGCACTCATTGGCATTTTTGGTGGTACATCTTTTTCTTATTTATAGCTTTTTCAACTTTGGATGTAAGCCACATAGGTGTTATTTTAAGTCTTTTAAACTTATTGCCCATGGGAATATACTTTACAATGTGTTCACATACAGTCACTTTAAAGAATTCACATTTAGTTTCTGTGTTCATCAATGCCAATATTCCCTCTCAGTCAAAGTCTAATGCCGCGTACACACGATCGCACATTCTGACAACAAAATCCATGTTTTTTTTCCGACGGATGTTGGCGCAAACTTGTCTTGCATACACACGGTCACACAAATGTTGTCGGAAACTCTGAACGTCAAGAACGTGGTGACATACAACGGCGCTATAAAAGGGAAGTTCAATACCAAGTGCTCCACCCTTTGGGCTCCTTCTGTTAATCTCGTGTTTATCTCGTGTTAGTAGAAGTTTGGTGAGAGACGATTCGCTCTTTTCAGCCTCGTACTTTTCAGATCATTACTGCTCTTCAGTTTGTGCTTGTAGGTTCTTATCTGGTTTTCAGTGCGTGTAGTCAGTTCACATTTGTTTTTCAGTGCGTATTTTATAGTACGTATTTGATCCTCAGTGCGTTCTTGTCCACTTGTTTCTGATTCTCAGCTCGCTCTTCTCAGGCCTTTCTGTTTTTCAGTGCTTTCTGTTAGTTCGTTCTGACCAGCTGACCGTTTTGAAGCCATGAGGACCCTCACCCCGGACCAGAGCGTTTTTAACTACCGGCTGGCCAGAGCCAGAAGAGTGGTGGAGAACTCTTTTGGGATAATGGCCAGCGGGTTCCGCCTATTCCTTACGACAATCAACATGGCAATATAAACTTAAACACATAATCCTTGCATGTTGCATTCTCCACAACTATTTAAGGAGAAATTCAATGAACTATGTTGCCTCAGTTGGGCCTGGAGCCGGACTTCATGAAGAAACCCTGATGGCGCTTGAAGATGGCCGTCCTGGCTTGCCCCCCCAAAGTAAGACAGAAGTATGTTGAGTACTTTGCGGGTAGGGGGCCATTGAAATGCCAGAAAATGTTTAACTAAAATATTTATTTTTAAAATGTTTCTTAAACTGAAATACGATTTCCTTTGATTTACTGCTTGTGTTTCTTTTAGCTGTCTCCTAGGTTATCCAATGGGCTTTTCTTTTTGGCCATTTTCTTCAACAGTGCAAATGTAATTTATTTGATACATGAGGTGACAATCTCTTCTTCAGCAAACAATTACGTTGTGGGTCTGCCACACAAACACCTTGTTTTGTTGTTAATGTATGTAATGCATTACTGATAAAAATATTCATCATTTTCAGCACCATGAATTCATTTTTGGGAGTCACGAAAATGGCCTGATTGTTGCAAATTATAAAGCACATTGGGAGTTATTTACTAAAGGAAAGTCCACTTTGCACTCCAAGTGCACTGCAAAAGTGCACTTGAAAGTGCAATGAAAGTGCAATTGTAGTGCAAAGTGGATTTGCCTTTAGTAAATAACCCCCATTGTAACTGTAAACACCAACTTAGTCCAAAAACTGCTATTGAGCATTGAAATAAGAAGCCACACATTGTTGAGTAGAAAACTATTTACTCTGTGCACATTCACATATGCGTTAGAAAGGGGTTTTTGAACAATAACATTTTTGGTTTTGACAGTACAAATAGCCTTTTTTGTGTTAAACAGGCATGTTTAAAACCATAAAACAATACAAACTCAGGAACTTACAAAGTTCAACTTTGATAATTTGAAGGCAAAATCAGACATTAGTATGTCCAAACTGTGTTGATATTGCCTTCATCAGATGGGGTGATGTCACCCCTGTGAAAGCCAAATTTTGAAGATGCACACAAATTGAGAGTCAAAATGGGGATTTCCCTCCTGATCCCATGCCTAAAGTCAACATGTGCTAGCTCCCATCATGGGGGATCAATGGACGCGTTTCGGGGGTGCAACCCCTTCCTCTCAGCTACTTGAGTTGCGAGGAAGGGGTTGCACCCACAAAACGCGTACACTGATATCCCGTGATGGCAGATAGCACATGTTGACACACTGTGTGCATCTTCAAAATTTGGCTTTCATTATACTTCAAAAAAGATTCAAAAATTTTAAAAATATCAACAAATGGAAGAATTTAGGTACGTTTTAGATTCTGCCTAAAACATCAATGATGTTTTTGGGTCTTTTTTCAACATCATTGATGTCTTCCTTGATCTTCTGTAAATCCAGATTGCACACCATGATCTCCCCGATGAGGACGTGTGCACTTGCACTTGTGAAATGAGTTTCTTCTTCCACAACATCCACATCACCTAAAATAAAAAAAACACACCGTGTATTATAAATATGCAGGCATACATCTATTACCTGAATCTGTGGTCTCAGACACTCACCTGTTGTGGTCACTATTTCACCCACTTCATAAACCTTTCCTTCCTCCACATCCTCTGGTTGTGGTGTTGGTATTTTCCCTTCTTTAGGAGGTGGGGGGTCCCTGGTGTCCTCTGATGTCCTGAGTCTTTTCTCCCCGATGTGACTAAAAAAAAGGTATACTTAGCACACAGATATTTGAGGGCAGAAATAGGAATCTAAAACATTGCTTGGAAGTGTTGTACAATTGTCTTTTTGGGCAACGTTCCGAGCTGAAGACATTTTTTTTCCCTTTCTAAAGCTGGAATACTTACCTTTTTTGTACAATTTTCACACATGAAGACACCCCTAGTATCCACTGGAGCACCTGTGTGGGACACCCTAAAAAGTTTGTTCTGGTGTCCCACACTAGTGCTCCTGCGTCCAGATGTGTAAACAGCTGCTGAGTGCCCTCCCCTTACACTGAATCAAGCTTACATTTTCATTCTAGATACAAACCAATCTAGACAGCAATGTACTAAACTTCTTTGAATACAAACAGGCCTGAACAAATGTAGTTAACCTGTATTTGCCAAAAACATTGTATTAGTGGGCGAACGAACGATGTTTACTATGAATGATTACTGTGCCCACGAACCTGAAAGTTGCCGTTGTAAACTGTACAACAGTAAAAAAAACACCACATGGAGCAGCACGAAAGTAATAATAATAATAATAATAGAAACACAGGACAAATACTTACTTTTTAGAAACAGTTTCCTGTTCTTTCTGTACTGATTCTGCTCCCTCAATTTCAGGTCTGACCATCATTTCCTCAGTTGATCTTTGGATCGCCGTACTCCAAAATTCTTCTGCAGACTTTTGACAACTCTAGCCATGATCTTGGCCTTTCTCACATTTGGGTGTTTGGGTAAGGTCCATGCTTCCCATCATAGTCGACCCTCTTCAAGATGTCCACCATCTCTACATGTTTGAGGCCTTAAATCTCCCCCGGGATCGTGACGTTCGTGGCTCTGGGCTTTCGTCGTTGCTGCTCTCCTCTGCATGCACTTGCTCTTTCTCTGACATGTGCTCTCCCACTGCGCCGAAAGAGAAGGGGCGGGAAATAGACTAGAAAGAACGCCAGGGGCGGGCGGAGTTTCACGCATGCGCAATGTATATAAAGCATAACACGCGTGCGTCGTAAGTACGATCTGTGAGAGGAGAAAGGAGTATCGGAAGCGCAGATTATTAGAACAAACGTACAATTTTAACATGGTGCATCATTGGCCTATACTGCTTATAGATTGAGGCCTATATTGGGACAAGATTAGGAGAGTTTAGCCTGACATTAGGGTTTGTCTTGTGTTCTTGCAGAGAAAATGGATCTATTCAATGATGAGGATTTTATCCCCATATTCATTGATATGTACAGGGAGCTGCCCTGTCTGTGGCAGGTAAACCACCCCTTTTATAACAATAAAACCAAGAGGAAGGCAGCACTGGATCAATTGCTGGAATTTGTGAAGCCGGTGATCCCCACGGCAGACATCCCCTATTTGAAGGCCCTAATTGGTGCCATGAGGAGCACTTATAATAGGGAGCGCAAGAAGGTACAGGATTCCCAGAGATCAGGAGCTGCAGCAGATGACATTTATGTACTCAGGCTGTGGTACTATGACAGATTGCATTTTCTGGCAGGCCAGACTGAACCCAGGCCAGCACTCTCCAGTCTTCCTTCAAGGCTTCCTTCCACCTCAGTTTAGGCTTCCGACGTCCAACCTAAGCCTGACAGACACGAAGAAGTGGAGGAGCCCAGCTTGAGCCAGGTATAGCATTGTTCAACATATTTCTAGTCAAATAATTATTGATGTTAACTAGATGTTATTATTCATCAGTAATTTCTGACTTTACAAAGTGTTTTACATATCAATAGACAGTAGTGGCCACAAATGATCGGGACAAGAATGAAAAATGCTGGGGTCAGAAGGATAGTCTTTTATATTTATTACCATTCAATTTGCAACAGTCATGAGCTGAAAATTGTGTGCGATTGATGAACCAAAAACTAAAACTATGTCCCTTTTTCATACACAGGAAAGTCTCAGCCAGGAGGAGGCTGTGGAAAGTGGCAGCCAGGAAGTGGCGGGGGTAAGTGGCAGCCAGGAAGTGGCGGGGGTAAGTGGCAGCCAGGAGGTGGCCGGGTCCAGTAGCCTGCCCGAATCCCAGGTCCCTTCCCTCCGATCTTCCAAAAAAAAAAGTCCCAGGAAGAGGAGTAACCTGGAGGAGGCAGCACTTGGCCTATTTCGGAAGGCTTCTGCAGCCCTCAGAACCCCCCAATAATCAAGATGACTATGCCTACATGGCAGCCTGCAAAGTGCAGGAAATGGAGATTTAGGGCCAACGCCTCTTATGTAAGGAAGTTATCTTACAAGCCCTAAATAAGGGGTTAAGGGGCGAACTCACAAGCCAAAGCCACATTTGTGAGTTCAACCATGGTCCTCCTCCTCCTCCTCCTCCTTCTCCACCTCCAGCCACCTCCTGCCACAACTACAACACCAGCGCCACAGCCTGGAAGCAAGCGTGGAAGGAAGACAAGAAAGTGATGGCCTGGGTTCAGTCTGGTCTGACAAAAGACACAGGTTGTGTAACACCACAGCCTGGGGACAGATATGTCATCTTCTGCTGTTCCTGATCTCTTGTAGTTCTGGACCAGATTGTGCTCACTATTATAAGGACTCCTCAGGCCACCAATTTTGACTGTAAAATAATTAATGTCTGCCCTGGGGTACAAAGGCTTCGCAATTTTCACCAGTTTCCTCAGCATTGCCTTCCTCTTTATTTTGTTATGACCCATAACAAATGGCTATTTATTTTTCACAAATATTTGCCTATGTGTTTTACTTCAAATAGGACATTTTGTTTGTGAGTAGGCAGGTACATTTCAAAAATACAATGTCAAATTAACAAGGGACACCAACACCAACCTCCTTGAGGTTAAAAAATACAAGATAATAATGGTGTTGTGGTAACTTGACACAAAACGAAAGAAAGATTTATGGAGATCACTATAAACAAATAAAATAAAAGAGGCGATCTGGATATAAAAAAAAAAAAAAAACCACACTATAAACAAACATTCTAAACATTATTATGGAGATCTGACGAAATAAAAAAAATATTCATGAGACCACGAGAAATAATAAAGAAATCAGGTTGTCAGAACTCTGTGTGAATATCAGCAGCAAAACAACTTCATTATTCTAGCATTATAAAGAAGAAGAGAATGCGCTGCATTAAAAGATTTTAAAATTTTCAGCGTGACGAATGTGCTATCTCCATTACAAACGCTAGTTTTACCAGAACGAGCGCTTCCGTCTCGTACTTGATTCAGAGCATGCGTGGAACTTTGTGCGTCGGAATTGTGTACACATGATCGGACTTTACAAGAACATATTTTGTTGTTGGAAAATTTGAGATCCAGATCTCAAATTTTGTTTGTCGGAAATTCCGATGGAAAATGTCCGATGGAGCCTACACACGGTCGGAATTTCCGACAAGCTCCCATCGAACATTTCCCGTCGGAAAATCTGACTGTGTGTACGCGGCATTAGAGAGCAGCCCTCATCCTTGGAAAATTTGCTCTCTTAAAGTTAAGTGTTTTTTTATGTCCCGTATGTGTTTGTTGCTTACAGGTAACATTAAATGAAATCATGTTATGGTCACTGCTGCCCAGATGTTCTTTTATATGAACATTAGTAATAAATTCTGCATGGTTTGAGATTACCAGGTCCAACAGAGCATCATTCCTAGTCAGGGCCTCTATAAACTGTACCATAAAATTGTTTGTAACAGGTTTATACATTTTTACCCTTTAACTGTTCCTGCAGTGCCATTACTACAGTCAATATCAGGGTAGTTAAAATCCCCCATTATTATCACCGTCCCAGCCCTTGCAGCCCTTTATATCTGTGCAAAGAGCTGAATCTCCACCTCATTAACACTGGGTGGCCTATAACAAACTCCAATGATTAACTTTTTACTAAGCACTTCTATATGCAGTTCCACCCATAATGCTTCAGTCTCATCAAACTCTCCATCAACTAGGTCCTCTTTCACACTCGCATTGAGATCACTTCTCACATTGAGTCAGACACCACCACCTTTCCTTTTTACTCTGTCTCCGAAAGAATGCATAGCAAGGAATATTAATAGCGCAGACATGTAAAGAATGAAGCCGAGATTCAGCAATACCGATTAAACCATACTTCTCCTCATGCGCCAACATTTCCAACTCACCTATTTTGCTTGGCAGACTTCTGGCATTGGTGAACAAACACTTTAATGCATTATTACAGTTTGCTCTTCTGTTTTGCATATCTTTGTAAGTAGCACAAATAGCACTATAATTTTCAATGGTTGTTTGTAATTCTCCATTAATGTCTGACCCCTTACTGATCTGTCTGCCCGATTTAATTCTAGTTCACCCTCCCCCCTCAATCCTAGTTTAAATACTCCAGGCTTCCCATTAACCTCTCCCCCAGCACAGCAGACCCCTTCCATTTATGTGCAAACTGTCTTTAGCATATAGGTTGTACCCCAATGAAAAATCAGCCCAGTGCTCTAGAAACCCAAACCCTCTTGAATCCCCTATTATCACCAACTGTCTAGGTCTACTCGCCCTACCCCCACCACTCCTACTAGATGGGCTGCTCTTCCAGCTGTTAGGGGTAGCAGTCACATCCAGGGCTGCCACCTCTGTTTGTCACCTCCATATCTTTACTCAATTTGGCAAATTTGTTTTGGTGCACAAACACAGGACTGGCCTTCCTTTTCTGTGAGCCCCTACCACTCCCTCTAACTACATTAACCCATCTTCCTACCTGATAATCCTGACTTGCCCCTACTAACCATCTGCTCAGTGAGAGGACACTTTTCAAGGTTGTCCTTTCTGCTCAGTGTTGCAACTTGCTCCTCCAGATCTCTAATGTGAGCTTCCAGAAGGGCAACCTGCTCACATCTGTCACAGCGGGATCCATCCTGGAGCTGTTGCACCATTTTTGCATACATATAGCACACTGTGCACTGAGCAAAACCTTCAACCTTGCTAACTCTCATTTCCCAGTTACGATATAACTACTTATAGGAAGTTTAAGATGTTACTTACAGGTTAAAAAACTCCTGTTTTCAACGCCTGGTTATTAACTCTCCACTTTTGTTCACAAATTCCACATGCAAGCCAGCATCAGCAGTGAGCTGTATAGAAACTTATATACACCTGTGAACATTTAACCATTCCCTTTAATTAGTAGACTGAAAAAGGAAAACAAAAGTGTGCTGTTTAAAAAGTGTCAGTAAAAGGAAGGCAAAAAAAGGGGAAAAAAAAGTGCGGTCATGTGCATTGCTCTATGCACACTACAAACCCCATAGTCCCTAGAGCACAAGAGAGTAGGGTTGCCAGCTCATCCCTTTAAACCCGAACACATATTAATTACACAGGTTCTGTGGCTAATTAAGGTGGTAATTAAACTCACTTGGTGCCTTATTTGCAATAAATTAGCACCAGAACCTGTGTAATTCATATGTATTCGGGTGTAAAGGGATGAGGTGACAACCCTACAAGAGAGGGTAGCTACATTCCCAAATATAGGGAGACCATGGAGAAAAAAACAAAAAATTAAAAATTTTGAGATTTCAGGAGGCTGAGAGGAATAGAAAGTACTTTTTTGAGATAAGAAGACTTTGGACCTCAAGTCGTATGAATGACGGAACAAAGTAGTGCAGGAACTACTTTGAAGTTGCTGTGACTTGAAGTCACTCAGATATGAATGGTTGTCATAGGGAAACATGGGGTCGCACAAATATGAATGGAGCCTTAAAGCCCCTTCCACGCAAGGTGAATCCGTTTCAGCGGAGTCCGCCAGCTCAGCGGGAGATTTCTCTGTTGATCTCTGTTGACAGGTATGTCTTTACTCACTGAGCGGGGAGGCGCCTGTCAAACACTGCTGATTCCTATGGTGAGATCAGATGAAAACGGACAGTATGTCGTTCGCCATCCGTCCTGAACAGCCAGGATGGATTGCAAACGTATCACCATATGTCTGATTTTAGCGGATCGGATGTCAGCGGACATGTCACCGCTGACATACTTCGCTCCATAGACCTGCATGGAGTGTCCGTTCAGGTCTGCCTAAAAAACTGACAGGGGGACCTGAACGGTCTGCCCGTGTGAAAGGGGCTTTGGCACACTTCAAGTTTTCTAAAGGCCAGATATTTTACAGGGGGAGGGGGCCTGACATAAGTGTACCTTGCATTTTACTGCACAGTCTGCTTTAACTGCTTTTAGACATTCAAGATAGCATCCACTGTACTATATGTATGTCCTCTACAAGGCTCCTCTTTTAAATAATTTGTCTTGAAATCCATTAAATGTGTTAACCACTTGAGCCCCGGACCATTATGCTGCCTAAGGACCAGAGGTCTTTTTCCAATTTGGCACTGCGTCGCTTTAACTTTTAATTGCGCGGTCATGCAATGCTGTACCCAAACGAAATTTGCGTCCTTTTCTTCCCACAAATAGAGCTTTCTTTTGATGGTATTTGATCACCTCTGCAGTTTTTATTTTTTGCGCTATAAACGGAAAAAGACAGAAAATTTTGAAAAAAAAATAATATATTCTACTTTTTGTTATAAAAAAAATCCAATAAACTCAATTTTAGTCATACATTTAGGCCAAAATGTAGTCGGCCACATGTCTTTGGTAAAAAAAATGTCAATAAGCGTATATTTATTGGTTTGCGCAAAAGTTATAGCGTCTACAAACTAGGGTACATTTTCTGGAATTTACACAGCTTTTAGTTTATGACTGCCTATGTCATTTCTTGAGGTGCTAAAATGGCAGGGCAGTACAAAACCCCCACAAATGACCCCATTTTGGAAAGTAGACACCCCAAGGAAATTGCTGAGAGGCATGTTGAACCCATTGAATATTTATTTTTTTTGTCCCAAGTGATTGATTGAATAATGACAAAAAAAAAAAATATTTACAAAAAGTTGTCACTAAATGATATATTGCTCACACAGGCCATGGGCCTATGTGGAATTGCACCCCAAAATACATTCAGCTGCTTCTCCTGAGTACGGGGATACCACATGTGTGGGACTTTTTGGGAGCCTAGCCGCGTACGGGACCCCGAAAACCAATCACCGCCTTCAGGATTTCTAAGGGTGTAAATTTTTGATTTCCCTCTTCACTGCCTATCACAGTTTCGGAGGCCATAAAATGCCCAGGTGGCACAAACCCCCCCCAAATGACCCCATTTTGGAAAGTAGACACCCCAAGCTATTTGCTGAGAGGCATATTGAGTCCATGGAATATTTTATATTTTGACACAAGTTGCGGGAATGTGACACTTTTTTTTTTTTTTTTTTTTGCACAAAGTTGTCACTAAATGATATATTGCTCACACAGGCCATGGGCATATGTGGAATTGCACCCCAAAATACATTTAGCTGCTTCTCCTGAGTATGGGGATACCACGTGTGGGACTTTTTGGGAGCCTAGCCGCGTACGGGGCCCCGAAAACCAATCACCGCCTTCAGCGTTTTTAAGGGCGTGAATTTTTGATTTTACTCTTCACTGCCTATCACCGTTTCGGAGGCCATGGAATGCCCAGGTGGCACAAAACCCCCCCAAATGACCCCATTTTGGAAAGTAGACACCAAGCTATTTGCTGAGAGGCATGGTGAGTATTTTGCAGCTCTCATTTGTTTTTGAAAATGAAGAAAGACAAGAAAAAACTTTTTTTTTTTTTCAAATTTCAAAACTTTGTGACAAAAAGTGAGGTCTGCAAAATACTCACTATACCTCTCAGCAAATAGCTTGGGGTGTCTACTTTCCAAAATGGGGTCATTTGGGGGGGGTTTTGTGCCACCTGGGCATTCCATGGCCTCCGAAACTGTGATAGGCAGTGAAGAGTGAAATCAAAAATTCACGCCCTTAGAAAGCCTGAAGGCGGTGCTTGGTTTTCGGGGTCCCTTACGCGGCTAGGCTCCCAAAAAGTCTCACACATGTGGTATCCCCGTACTCAGGAGAAGCAGCAGAATGTATTTTGGGGTGTAATTTCACATATTCCCATGGCATGTTTGAGCAATATATCATTTAGTGACAACTTTGTGCAAAAAAAAAAAAAAAAAATTTGTCTCTTTCCCGCAACTTGTGTCGCAATATAAAATATTCCATGGACTCGACATGCCTCTCAGCAAATAGCTTGGGGTGTCTACTTTCCAAAATGGGGTCATTTGGGGGGGTTTTGAACTATCCTGGCATTTTATGCACAACATTTAGAAGCTTATGTCACACATCACCCACTCTTGTTTACATGAAAAAGTTATTTTTTTTTGTAAGAAAATTACTTTGAACCCCCAAACATTATATATTTTTTTAAAGCAAATGCCCTACAGATTAAAATGGTGAGTGTTTCATTTTTTTTTTTCACACAGTATTTGCGCAGCGATTTTTCAAACGCATTTTTTGGGGAAAAAACACACTTTTTTAAATTTTAATGCACTAAAACACACTATAGTGCCCAAATGTTTGATGAAATAAAAAAGATGATCTTAGGCCGAGTACATGGATACCAAACATGACATGCTTTACAATTGCGCACAAACGTGCAGTGGCAACAAAATAAATACATTTTTAAAAGCCTTTAAAAGCCTTTAAAAGCCTTTACAGGTTACCACTTTAGATTTACAGAGGAGGTCTACTGCTAAAAATACTGCCCTCGATCTGACCTTCGCGGTGATACCTCACATGCATGGTGCAATTGCTGTTTACGTTTGACGACAGACCGCCGCTTGCGTTCGCCTTAGCGCAAGAGCAGGGGGCGACAGGGGTGCTTTTTTTTTTTTTTCTTTATTATTTTTTTGCTTTCTTATCTTATTTTTAAACTGTTCCTTTCATTTTTTTTTTATCATTTTTATTGTTATCTCGGGGAATGTAAATATCCCCTATGATAGCAATAGGTAGTGACAGGTACTCTTTTTTGAAAAAATTGGGGTCTATTAGACCCTAGATCTCTCCTCTGCCCTCAAAGCATCTGACCACACCAAGATCGGTGTGATAAAATGCTTCCCCAATTTCCCAATGGCGCTATTTACATCTGGCGAAATCTAAGTCATAAAATGCTCGTAGCTTCCGGTTTCTTAGGCCATAGAGATGTTTGGAGCCACTCTGGTCTCTGATCAGCTCTATGGTCAGCTGGCTGATTCACCGGCTGCATTCTCAGGTTCCCTGTTGAGACAGGAGAGCCAGAGAAAAACACGGAAGACGGTGGGGGGGGGGCATTCCCTCCCACGGCTTGTAAAGGCAGTCTAGAGGCTAATTAGCCACTAGGATTGCTTTTACATGAAAGCCACCGCTGGCTGAAAAGAATGATACCAAGATGATACCTAAACCTGCAGGCATCATTCTGGTATAACCACTCAAAGTCGTGAATGGCGTACCTGAAGACAAAAAAATGGTTAACAATAAAGCACAGTAAACGGTAAAGTATAAATAATTACATACCTGAAAAACAAACATGATAAAACATAATAACAATAACAATAAAACATTGCAGAATAGAATACAGTAAAAAAAAAAAAAAAAGAACAATAGAGAGAGAGAATAGAGAGAGAGAACAATAAAACGACAACAATTTTTTTTTATTTTATATATATATTTTTTTTTTACACTTTTTTTGTAACTAACTTTTATAACGGTAACCGGTTCCAGGTTCGGGTCTCTCAAAATGCGATGGCATCTTGGGAGACCCTGTGAAAGTGTGCCCTAGTCTGTGGAATACTGTAACCTACGCTAATACTCAACTAGTGCATGGTAGCGTTCAAAACATTCACCAATGCAAAGACCAGGATTGTCAGGACAGGAGGGACAATAATAGTGGGTGTCACGTCTATATCCGCGCTTGCTGCAGACACAACATCTTTTTGGGGGGGTTCGTTTGGTAGGGGTACTCGGGAGGACATAAAGAAAATGCCTCTCATGCAGCCGACTGCATTTGGTTGGGGATGTGAATGGGGAAAGTACGGGCGCTGCAGAAGCGGTGGGTTCCCAATTAGGATTGGTGAATGCAGCAGGAAGGGCACTATGGGCATGACGGGCCTGTGTTTGTCTTTTTGGTGGCAGCGGGACATTACTTGTGCTTGCCACCTCACCAGCTTGAACTGCACTTATGGGACTCGCCACGTCACCAAGTGTTACTGCAGTACGGGTTTGACTACGATCGGGGTGTACTAGGCCGCTGGTGCTTGCCAGTTCACCAAAACGCTTCAAAAAAACTGTTAGCGATCTTAGGGATCAGGCCGGACTCTGCGAACGCTGCAGTTATGCGTTTAGTCTTTTGTAAGTGTCAGTGATCGATCGATACTGCACTTGGGTGGGCTGGGCCGGGCAGAGGGGCAAAACGCAGGTGCTAGCAGGTATCTGGGCTGATCCCGCTAACACTGCGTTTTTGGGAACCCTAAACTGCTGGGGACGCTAGTATAGATCTGATCGGATCAGATATTGATCCGTTCAGATACTATACCACTAAGGGAGGTGTATGGTGCGTGCGTGGGTGTTAGTGCTACTGGCGCTAACCTGACGCTGCCTGGGGCAGGTGCTTGCCAGTTCACCAAAATGCTACCAAAAAAAACTGTTAGCGATCGCAGGGATCAGGCCTGACTCTGCGAACGCTGCAGTTATGCGTTTAGTGTTTTGTAAGTGACAGTGATCGATCAATACTGCACTTGGGTGGGCCGGGCGGAGGGGCAAAACGCAGGTGCTAGCGGGTATCTGGGCTGATCCCACTAACACTGCGTTTTTGGGAACCCTAAACTGCTGGGGACGCTAGTATAGATCTGATCGGATCAGATATTGATCCGTACAGATACTATACCACTAAGGGAGGTGTACAGTGCGTGCGTGGGTGTTAGCAGTACTGGCGCTAATTTGACGCTGCCTGGGGCGACGCATATCACCGCCGGGCGATCAGGGGGCTAAACCTTTATTCGGTAATAAACGGCGGGTTCCCTGACACTATAAAAAATAAACAAACTAACCAGCGTCACCCGTAACGGTTATACGGTGATCAGTGGTGAAAGGGTTAACTAGGGGGCAATCAAGGGGTTAAAACATTTATTAGGTAGTATATAGGGGTCCCTGACGCTATAAAACGCTGACGGCGAACCTAAATATTTACCTCACTAACTAGCGTCACCAGCGACACTAATACAGCGATCAGAAAAATGATCGCTTAGTGACACTGGCGACAGGGGGTGATCAAGGGGTTAAAACTTTATTAGGGGGGGTTAGGGGGGTATCCTAGACCTAAAGGGGGGTAATACTCACTGTCCCAACACTGTAACTGTCACAAACTGACACCAATGCAGTAATCAGAAAAAAAAAAAAAAAAACTGCTGGTGTCAGTTTGTGACAGGGAGGGGGAGGGGTGATTGGGGGGGGATCGGGGGGAAATCGGGGTGTATTGTGTGCCTGGCATGTTCTACTGTGTTGTGTAGTGTTGGTGCACTCACAGTTCAGTCTTCTCTCCTCGGCGCTGCAACGGAATACCGAGCCGAGGAGAGATGACATCATTTCCTTTGCTGCTGTTTAGCATACAGCAGCAAAGGAAGTGATCTGATTGGCCGGCGGCGATCGCGAGGGGGGGGCCACGAACGGATGGCCTCCCCCTCACCTCCGATCGCTGGGGGACCAAACGGGACCGCCTCGGGCGGCGGGGGGGGTGTACGTGATTTTGCCTGCCCGTGCCGCCTTGCCGACGTAAATAGGCGTGAGGCGGTCCTTAAGTGGTTAATTAGTTTCAGTATCAGGATTATATACTGTGTGTATGTGTATATATGTGTATATGTGTATATATATATATATATATATATATATATATATATATATATATATATATATATTATAGTAAAAGAAGTATTTTTCTGTGGTGATTTGCCATAAAATGTGATTTATGTGATTTGATCCTCATCTAAGTCACAAACTTAAATAGACAAACAAAAATTCAAATTTCTTGTGTCACACTTGAAAACATTAAACATTCACAGTGTTGGAGGGAAAAGTAAGTGAACCCTCAGCGTTAATAGCTGGTCAAACCTAATTTGGCAGCAATGACTTCAAGAATGTGCTTTCGGTAGCTCTAGATCAGACCTGCACAATGTTACAGAGGAATTTGTGACCATTCCTTTTTTACAAAATTGGTTCAGCTCAGACATATTTGTAGGATGTCTGGCTCTCATGAGTTTAAATCACAGCATTTCTATAGGTTTAAGGTCTGAGCTCTGACTGGGCCACACCAAAAAGACACAAAAAGACACTGAGCACAAAGATTCATCAGTCCTTTTTTTTTAGCAGCCTCAGCTGTACTGGACAGTAAATGAATGGGAAGTGCTCTGTGCGGAGCAGCTTCCTGTTCATTAAAAAACTAAAGCATAGTAAACACAGCCGACACAAGGAGGCGACTTCCTCTCCAGCTCCTTGCGGCTCACACAGCCTGGACTGGGTACCTCTTGGAAATATGCCTTTGACATCTGCTACATCCCCAGGATATCACCCTCACCCATGAGTATACCTGTACTTACTGAGATGTAAGTGTTGAATACTTTTTGTACTACAGATTAAACATTACACGCAGAGGCGCTTTTCTGTTTTTGTTTTTCCAAATGTCTGTACAATGGTTTTGTCGTGATACGTGTATAAAAATGAATTCATTATAAATGTATTTTTATCTAAAAGAAATAGTCTTGGCTAAATCACCAAGTTTGTATGTGGTTAATAGGGATGAGCTGAACACCCCCCCGGTTCGGTTCGCACCAGAACCTGGGAACGGACCGAAAATTTGCGCAAACTTTAGAACCCCATTGAAGTCTATGGGACTCGAACATTCAAAATCAAAAGTGCTAATTTTAAAGGCTGATTTGCATGGTATTGTCCTAAAAAGGGTTTGGGGACCCGGGTCCTGCCCCAGGGGATATGTATCAATGCAAAAAAAAGTTTTAAAAAACGGTAGTTTTTTCGGGAGCAGTGATTTTAATGATGCTTTAAGTGAAAAAAAAAAAAAAGGTGAAATATTCCTTTAAATATCGTACCAGGGGGATGTCTATAGTATGCCTGTAAAATGGTGCACGTTTCCCGTGTTTAGAACAGTCCCTGCACAAAATGACATTTAAAAAAAAAAAAAAAAAGTCATTTAAAATTGCTTGCGGCTTTAATGTAATGTTGAGTCCCGGCAATATGGATGAAAATCAGTGAGACAAACGGCATGGGTACTCCCCAGTCAATTACCAGGCCCTTTGGGTCTTGTATGGATATTAAGGGGAACCCCGCACCCAAATTTAAAAAAAAGGAAAGGCGTGGGGCCCCCAGGCCCTATATACTCTGAACAGCAGTATACAGGTGGTGCAAACAAGACAGGGACTGTAGGTTTGTTGTTAAGTAGAATGTTTGTAATTTTGAACTGGTACATTTTAAAGTGTAACTCCAGCCAAAAAATCTATTTTAAGCTTTTTGGAAAACATAGGGAAGGGTTATCACCCCTGTGACATTTGTTTTCCTGACGCCTTCATGGCAGCACACACTGGGTTGTGACTCCGCCCCCACAACCTGACAGGATTGGTCTATCTATAAAAGTTGAAGAGAGATGACCCCCACCATTCTCTTTTTTATCCTCACCTGACAAGATGGTTGGACATCGCAAGAGCCTCTTACCGCATCACCCCAGCAGGTTCAAGCCTCTCCTGTTTGGAAGTCCCTCTTGTACAGTCTCTAAAGGAGCTTCTATGGAGGGAACCCCCACTCTGGTGGTCTCAGGGGCAGCATCGTGGATCATCTGGCACATAGTAGGCTTTAAAGAAGCTGAAGTATTGCAGTGGTCTCCACTTCTTTTCTTTTTTCTATTTTCCTTTTCCTTTCTCCCTCTGGTACCTGTAGTCCCACAGCGCTCTAAGCATGCAGTGATGGCCGTCGGCGCGTCCCGCTCCGCATTGCGCATGCGCGGGAGAACCGAATAGAGACAGCCTTCACGTTTGCCAGCTTCCAATATGGCGCCGGAACCGTCACGGCGCTTCTGCGCATGCGCGAAGCGTCATTTTTGGCGCGACGGCGGCGGCATATTTAAAAAAGGGCTCTGGCTTTCCAATACAGCAGTTTGCTATTCTGCTCGTTTTGGCTGACTCTTCTTGGCATCCTGAAACTGAAATTCCCTCTGGAAACTGGTAAGTCATTTTTTGATCCTTCCTGATTCATCGTGACAAGGGTATTTTTTATTCAAAAATAAATAAATAAATAATAATATAATTTAAAAAAAAAAAAAAAAAAAAAGAAAGAAATATATTATTATTATCTTGGCATATATATATATATATATATATATATATATATATATATATATATATATATATATATATATATATGTATATTTTTGTTTTCCTCTTTAACCCACTCCAGACCTTTATTCCTGCCTACATTCTTCCTCTCTGCTCATGGAGACCACTGCCCAGGCAGACCACCCACGTCCTGTAAGGTAAGGGGCTGTCCATATGGTAAGTATTGAAGAGAGAAAAAAAAAGAGCGCACATCTTCTGACAAGACTTCTTCTATCAGTCCGTCCAGGTCTAAATCAAGACGCAGGGAGAAATCAAGCCATGCCTCAAGCAGAAGATCCTGCAGAAGCCGATCACGCTCCTCATCTCGTCACAGACACTCTCACCGTAGCCATTCTCGTCGTGGTCACTCACGCCACAGTCATTCTCGACGTAGCCGATCTCATCATAGAAGATCGCCTTCATCACGTCGCAAGCAAACCCAGCACACCCGTCCCGCAGCAAATTGCTGCTGGGTATGTGGCGCCACGGCTTTGCCAGATAAATTAGCATGTCGCTCATGCTTCAATGAAGCTACGAAGGATAGAGAATCGGATGTCAGAGAAGTAACTGACCTGATTCGGGAATCAGTCAGAGAATCTATAATGGAGTCAACTGCACCTCTGCCGGCCAGGTCAGATCCAGGTACCTCCATGGCTCCTCCTCGCTCAGCAATCGAAGTAAGGGCAGATCCAGAATCCCCTTCAGAGAACGAAGACTCGGAAGTGCCAACAGGTTTTGACTTCACCTTGGTCGAACCATTTGCAAAATCTGTCAAAGAGGCCATAGGTTGGGAAGAATCTGAGGAAACACCTCAAAAAACACGGAAATATTTTCCGAACCTGAAAAGGGATCCAGAAACCTTCCCTTTCATCGAGGAATTAAATGATTTGATCAAGGATGAATGGGAGAGAGCCGACAAGGGGCCTAACCTAAACAACAGACTTACAAAAATGTACCCTTTAAGAGAACCTAAGGTCTCCTCCTTAATTAACGCCCCGGTTGTGGATGCCTCTTTGATGCGTTTGGCAAGGCATGTCACCCTACCCATTGAAGATGCCGTCTCCTTCCGTGACGACCTAGATCGGAAAATAGATCTAGAACTCAAAAAAGCCTACTCCACAGCAGGGGGCGCTTGCAGACCAGCAGTCACCACAGCAGCAGTTGGTAGAGCCATTTCAGGCTGGACTGTCAATATCGAAAAATCTCTTCAGGGAGAGATAGACTTGGAGAAAGTAATTACGTCTCTACAAGAACTTAAATTAGCGGGCGATTTTATTGCAGAAGCCTCCGTGGACATTATTAGGTGCTCGGCCCGGGCAATGTTAGCCTCGGTTATGGCAAGACGAGCTCTGTGGCTAAAACCTTGGGTAGCAGACGCAGCATCAAAAACAAATTGGTGCAGAATTCCCTACGATGGTGCCAACCTCTTCGGCTCCAAATTAGATACGGCAATTTCCAAGGTGACAGGGTGAAATTCTGGGCTCATTCCCTCTGACAGGAGACCAAAGAGACCAAGAGGTCCCACTTACAAAGGTAACCTTCCAGAAAGGTACAGAGAAGCAAAAACATACAGACCAGGCAGAGAGTTTAAAAGAAACTGGAAGAACACAGTCTTCTTTCCTGAGGATGCGGAAAACCAAGGCCACCCCTTCTACCGAACAACAGAAGTCCTTTTGAAGGTACGCCCGCCCATCCCCCGAGGGTGGGCGCCAGACTAAAAAGATTCACACAAATATGGTCAGAAAACATCAGGGATCATTGGACCATTTCTACAATCAGGTACGGTCACAAGTGGAGATTCCTGAACAAGATCCCCAGAAACCATTTTTTGCCAACCAAACTC
The DNA here is from genome assembly GCA_037952925.1 of Lithobates clamitans. NCBI lineage: Eukaryota > Metazoa > Chordata > Amphibia > Anura > Ranidae > Lithobates > Lithobates clamitans. The sequence continues at coordinate 607,708 of JBBGZY010001522.1, forward strand.
CCGGCTTCTCAACAAAAGAGAAGAATCCTTCTGCAATACATAATGGAGCTAAAACAAAAGGAGGCAATTTTGGAGGTTCCACTATGTCAAAGAGGCAGAGGTTTCTACTCCCCTCTGTTTTTAGTAAAGAAGAAAACGGGGGATTTACGGCCAGTGCTGGACTTAAAAAGACTAAACAAAAATATCAAGATAGAGACCTTCAAGATGGAGAGCCTACAGTCCATACTATTAGCGGTGAATCTAGAAGATTGGATGCTGTCCATAGACTTATCAGACGCCTATCTTCACATCCCAATACATCCTGCTTTTCAAAGATTTCTCCGCTTTTCAATCAATCAACACCACTTCCAGTTCCAGTGCCTACCCTTCGGCATCTCATCAGCTCCCAGAACCTTCACCAAGGTTCTTCTGCCTCTCATCGCATACCTCAGAGAAAGAGGCCTGAGAGTACATCATTATCTGGACGATATACTTCTTCTAGCAGAAAGTCGCCAGGTCTTGATACAACACCGAGAGATCCTACTATCAACTCTGCAAAACTTTGGTTGGCTGGTGAACTGGCAGAAGAGCAAGCTTCAGCCCACTCAGAAGATGATTTTCCTCGGTGCGGAGCTAGACACCATCCTGAACAGAGTACAGCTTCCTCTGGAGAAAATCATGCCTCTGATTCAGAAAGTTCAGAGGCTAATCTCGGTTACACACTTGCCAGCCAGAGTTTGTATGAGCATCCTGGGCTCCATGTCTGCGACTCTGCCCATGATTCAGTGGTCCCAATGGCACACAAGAATCTTGCAGAATTCTTTTCTGAGGCAGTGGAATGGAGTATCAATGCTTCAGAAGATCTACATACACAGGTATGTGAAACAATCGATGTGGTGGTGGACACGGCCCAGGAATCTCAAGAGATACAAATCTCTAGTTTCTCCACAGCCAGAAGTGGTCACTTCAGATGCCAGCCAGCTAGGATGGGGAGCTCATTACCAAAATCTAGCAGCACAAGGACAATGGAAGTTTCAAGCCCAGGGGATAGTATCCAACATACTAGAGCTCAGAGCGGCCTTTCAGGCACTTCTAGCCTTCACTCCATACCTGATAGGGAAGAACGTGGTGATTCGGATGGACAACAGAGTCGCTGTAGCATATATCCAAAGGCAAGGGGGTACGAGGAGTCGCACTCTGATGCAGGAGGTACGCACTATCATAGAGTGGGCTCAAGTACACCTAATAGACCTGAAAGCGGTATATGTCCCAGCAGCCCAGAACATGCTGGCCGACTATTTGAGCAGGGAGCTTCTCTCCAACAACGAGTGGTCATTGAGCCAACGGGCCTTTTCCCTTCTTGCAGCAACTTGGGGAACACCAGAAATCGACCTAGCAGCCACACCTGCGAACACCAAATGTCGGAGATTCCTGTCAAGAGCAGCCTTCCCATCAGCCGAAGGGATGGATTGTCTAACCCATCCGTGGAATTTCAAGCTGGGTTACATTTTTCCCCCAGTACCCTTAATTGCGAGGTTCCTATCCAGGCTTTGGAAATCATCGGCAACGGTAATAGCCATAATTCCTTTCTGGCCGAGGAGGCCGTGGTTCACAACCCTACTACAGCTCAGCCTACAACAACCGCTTCCTCTCCCGGTAACATCGGACCTTCTGTCCCAGGGTCAATTTCTGCATCCAGCTCCAGAGAAGTTACACCTGACAGCATGGAAATTGAAAGGACTCGGCTATTAGAACAAGGATGCTCACAGGAGGTCATTTCTACTCTCCTTCAAGCTAGAAGAAGCACCACCAACAGGACCTACTCAAAAGTATGGAATAGGTTTTGTTCTCTGGCTCAACAAAAAAAATGGAACCCAGTATCACCAGAACCTCCTCAAGTTCTAGAATTTCTTCAGTTAGGTATTACCAAAGGCTTAAGCTCTAGCACCCTTAAAGTCCAGATTTCGGCTCTTTCAGCTAAAACAGGCATTAGATGGGCACTACATCCTCTAGTGATTTAGTTCATGAGAGCCTGCTTAAAAATCAGACCTCCAAAAAAACCCACATTTCCACCATGGAATCTCTCTACAGTACTCGATGCATTATCCAAACCTCCTTTTTGGCCGACTGAGACAATTTCACTTTGGAACCTGACTCTGAAGGTAACCTTCCTTATCGCCATTACATCTGCGAGAAGAGTTTCAGAACTTAAAGCATTACTGATAACAGAACCTTACCTAGTCTTCTATCCCGATAGAGTGGTATTGAGGCCTTCGGAACGTTTTACTCCCAAAGTATCATCTTCTTTTCATTATAATCAAGATATCAACCTTCCAGCCTTTATTAATAACCAAGGTGAACCTCATGCATTGGACGTTAAATCTATCATTACCAGCTATTTGGAAGCTACAGCCTCTTTCAGAAAAACAGATACTCTTCTCATAATTCCTCACGGTCCTAGGAAAGGTCATCCAGCAACTTCTCGAACAATCGCACCCTGGCTAGTCAACACCATTAAAAAGACGTATTCATCTCAGCAGCTAGCCATCCCAGAAGGCATCAAGGCACACTCAACCAGGGCAGTGGCAACTTCATGGGCAGCATATTGCAGAGTTTCACCGGAAACGATCTGTAAGGCAGCTACCTGGTCGTCAAGACATACGTTTACTTCTCACTATAAAATTGACTCTGCACAACTAACTACAGCGGACTTTGGCAGAGCCATTATTACAGCCAATTCCTCAGCTCTTTAGAATAATAAACTTTAATTTGCACCCTCCCGACTGGCGAGTTATTTCCCAGTGTGTGCTGCCATGAAGGCGTCAGGAAAAACGGAAAATTGTATACTCACCTTTCCGTAATTTTCCTTTCCTGACGCATCTTCATGGCAGCACACAGATTCCCACCCTGTTTTAAATGATATATACAGAGAATGGTGGGGGGTCATCTCTCTTCAACTTTTATAGATAGACCAATCCTGTCAGGTTGTGGGGGCGGAGTCACAACCCAGTGTGTGCTGCCATGAAGATGCGTCAGGAAAGGAAAATTACGGAAAGGTGAGTATACAATTTTCTGTTTTGCTGTCTGTGCACCTCTTCAGAAGATTTCACCTCACTTTCTGTCCCAATGACAAATGTTTGACAATTTGGGGTTTTTAGTGAAACAAGGATTGTTGATAAAGCATCATTGGAGAGGAGACACTTTTTCCCATATTAACTCTTATAGGAGAGAATTTCCCTTCCTAGGGGAAGATTTCATCTCACTTCCTGTTGTCTCCGTCCGTTTGCAAGTAGGAGTCATTTGTAAGTTGGATGTTTGAAAGTAGGGGCCTGCCCTATATACTCTGCAGAAATTGGGGCCTTAGGTGTTGGTGTTGCCACAACACTGTAAGCCCACACAGTTACTCTTGGTGGGCGCAGGAACGGGCCCTGCTGTGAAATATTAGATCAAGAATTGTAATTACATGCCCTGTTGAACAGGGTCAGAAAAATTGGGCCTTTGGTGGTGGTGGTGCCACAACACTATAAGTCCTCACAGTTACTCTTGGTGGGCGCATTAACGGGCCCTGCTGTGAAATATTAGATCAAGAATTACATGTCCCTGTTGCACAGGGGCAGAAAAATTGGGCCTTAGGCACTGGTGCCACAACACTGCAACCCCTCACAGATACTCTAGTTGGAGTGCAGGATGTGAGTCCTCCTGCAAAATATTGCATCAAAAATTGCAATTACACGCCCCTGTTAAACAGGGGCTGAAAAATTGGGCCTTAGGCACTGGTGCTGGTACCACAACACTGCAACCCCTCACAGATACTCTAGTTGGAGCGCAGGAACGAGCCCTGCTGCAAATTATTGCATCAAAAATTGTAATTACACGCCCCTATTAAACAGGGGTTGAAAAATTGGGCCTTAGCCACTGGTGGCAGTGCCCAGAACCAAAAATATTCTTACAAGCTATCAGCATGATCATTGAGGAGGAAGAGGATAGTCACTCAGCATCAGAATAGGCAATCTTGAAGGGATCTGACATCTGAAAAAAAATGATTCGGTTACATCAGCATCAGGTGCTTGGTAGCTGGTGGTGATCCAAGACTGATTCATTTTTATGAAGGTCAGTCGATCGACCGAGTCGGTGGACAGGCGCACACTGTGATCGGTTACAAAGCCTCCAGCAACACTGAATGTGCATTCCGAAAGAACGCTGGATGCAGGACAGGCCAGTAGCTCAATTGCATACTGTGCAAGCTCTGGCCAGTGATCCATCCTCAAGACCCAGTAACCCAGAGGATTTTCGGTGGGAAAGGTGCCCAAGTCAGATCTTGCCCCTAGGTATTCCTGCACCATGTAAAACAGACGCTGGCGATGGTTGCTGGAACCAATCGTACCTTGGGGCTGCGGACTAAAAAATTGTCTGAACGCATCGTCAGATGGCCACCTTCTCCACCGCTCCTTCTTTGACTGACCAAAGCCTCAGCAACACATTGTCCAGGAACAGGAGTTTATAACCTCCCAGTCTCTGGGAATGCGTTTCACAGACCTTTTTGCAAGGCCTCCCGTAGATGTTTCATCCTCTGCTCCCTCTGCGACGGCAAGATAAGGTCCACAACCATACCCTTGTAACGTGGATCGTGCCGAAAAAAAGGACAAGCTTGTCCCACGGCCACGTGCTGATGGGGATGCGCCGTGTCCACGACCAGCACTGTTGTCTCTAGACACAGAGGCTGCTTGCCCTCTTTTATTGGCTAGAGACTGTCTGCCTCTCCTTGTTGGCCTTCCAGACATACTAATGGCCTGCAGTGAGATGTAGCTGCACAAAACTGGGATGTATATATACTGATTATACTGCAGCTAGCAGAATGCCTGCCTGTGGTATTAATAGGATCAGAAGAAGCACAACAGCACTTGTCTTCAGTTAGCTATAGGTACAACTGTTCAGGGGTATACAGTACACTAACTGTAAATACTTCAAGCTGCCTGCCTGTGGTATTAATAGGATCAGAAAAAGAACAACAGCACTTGTCTTCAGGTAGCTATATGTGCAACTGTGCAGGGTACACAGTACACTAACTGTAAATACTTCAACCTGCCTGCCTGTGGAATTAATAGGATCAGAAGAAGAACACCAGCACTTGTCTTTAGGTAGCTATAGGTGCAACTGTGCAGGGGTACACAGTACAGTAACTGTAAATACTTCAAGCTGCCTTCCTGTGGTATTAATAGGATCAGAAGAAGAACACCAGCACTTGTCTTCAAGTAGCTATAGGTGCAACTGTGCAGGGTACACAGTACACTTACTGTAAATACTTCAAGCTGCATGCTTGTGGTATTAATAGGATCAGAAGAAGAACACAAGCACTTTAATTCAGGTAGCTATAGGTGCAACTGTGCAGGGGTACACAGTACACTAACTATAAATACTTCAAGCTGCATGCCTGTGGTATTAAGAGGATCAGAAGAAGAACACCAGCAGTCTAGCACTTGTCTTCAGGTAGCTATAGGTGCAACTGTGCAGGGGTACACATTACACTAACTGTAAATACTTCAAGCTGCCTGCCTCTGGTATTAATAGGATCAGAAGAAGAACACCAGCACTTGTCTTCAGGTAGCTATATGTGCAACTGTGCAGGGTACACAGTACACTAACTGTAAATACTTCAACCTGCCTGCCTGTGGAATTAATAGGATCAGAAGAAGAACACCAGCACTTGTCTTTAGGTAGCTATAGGTGCAACTGTGCAGGGGTACACAGTACAGTAACTGTAAATACTTCAAGCTGCCTTCCTGTGGTATTAATAGGATCAGAAGAAGAACACCAGCACTTGTCTTCAAGTAGCTATAGGTGCAACTGTGCAGGGTACACAGTACACTTACTGTAAATACTTCAAGCTGCATGCTTGTGGTATTAATAGGATCAGAAGAAGAACACAAGCACTTGTCTTCAGGTAGCTATAGGTGCAACTGTGCAGGGGTACACAGTACACTAACTGTAAATACTTCAACCTGCCTGCCTCTGGTATTAATAGGATCAAATGAAGAACACCAGCACTTGTCTTCAGGTAGCTATAGGTGCAACTGTGCAGGGTATACAGTACACTAACTGTAAATACTTCAACCTGCCTGCCTATGGTATTAATAGGATCAGTATATCAGTATATTAGAAAGAGAATAGCAGGAACTGATCTAGCTAAACTGAATACAGTGTGTGTGTGTGTATATATATATATATATATATATATATATATATATATTATATTATATACACACACACACACACAACACCTCGGATGCATAGAGATATATATATATATATATATATACATACATATATACACACACACACACACACACACACAATACACTGTAAGTGCAGCTAACTGACTCGCCTGCCTACTCTAACTTAAATCAAATGAGACCGTCTCCCTCTCTGTCTAATTCTCTCCGCTGCCGCAACACACTACACAAGGCCACCACGCAGGCGGCCTTATCAGGCGGCCTTATATAGTGTGGGGCGTGTACTAAACCCCCTGAGCCATAATTGGCGAAAGCCACCCTGGCTTTTACCAATTTCGGCTCTTGGTGCAGACGGCGCTGTGATTGGCCAAGCATGCGGGTCATAGTGCATGCTTTGCCAATCATCAGCCAGCAATGCACTGCGATGCCGTGTGACGCGCCACTCGAATTTGGCACGAACGGCCTATAATTTTCGCAATTCAGCGAACGGTCGTACACACGATGTTCGAGTCGAACATGGGTTCGACTCAAACTCGAAGCTCATCCCTATTGGTTAACAACATTGTCCATATACTGTAAAAGACAACATCTGGTTTGTTGACAAAGTCTGTAAAGCCACAGAAAGCTATTTACTAAGTTTAAGTTTACTAAGACATGAAGTGTTGAAATATGACATTTTGTAATAGGAGCTTGTGGTAAAATTTATTATCTGTATTTCCAATATATATTTGATATTTGAAAGTATATATTATCTTTTTGTATTATCACCAATTATATCTGTTATTATTTTACACTGAATTTGAGTTAATAAATATAAATTTTTAGCATATCGTTGTAATCACTTGTCTTCAAAATAGCACGGATAAAGAAATTTGAATTAATTGGTTGTATTTGTGGAAAAATGTGAATCTCCTAAACCACAGATATTTGCATAATTCCACAAATATTAAACTGTTTTAATAATTCAGTATAAACATTCTGACAAGAAGAACTTCATTAAAATATTAAGGGACTGCTTAGCAACCACCAACTGCTGAGACATTCCAGATTCCGATAAGCCCCCCACCCACAGACCCCCACAACCACCTGGCAAGCGTTGAGGCCCTTGTCCCCATGGGGACGTCCTCCACATGTTGAGGGTATGGTTGGTACGGTTCAGGAGGGGGGACCGCTCTCTCGTCCCCCCCTCTTTTCCTGCAGCCTGCCAGGTTGCGTGCTCAGATAAGGGACTGGTGTGGATTTTTGGGGGAACCCCACACCATTTTTCTTTTAATTTTGGTGCGAAGTTCCCCTTAAAATCCATAGCAGACCCTTTGTATGTATTTTTGGGGGAAACCCCACACAATTTTTTTTATTTTGGCGCAGAGTTCCCCTTAATATCCATACCAGACCTGGTATGACTTATGTGTAATGTCGGGACCGACAATTCATTAATAGCCGGCACTAGCGCTAGTACTTTTAAATGACTTTTTTTTCCTTTAGAAATGTCATTTTGCTCTCAGACTGTTATAAACACAGGAAACATGTGCTACTTTACAGGCATACTATAGACACCCCCCAGGTACGAAATTTAAAGGAATATTTCACTTTTATTGTTTCACTTTAAGCATTTTAAAATCACTGCTCCCGAAAAAACGGCCGTTTTTGAAACTTTTTTTGCATTAATGTCCCCTGGGCAGGACCCGGGTCCCCAAACACTTTTTATGACAATAACTTGTATATTAACCTTTAAAATTATCACTTTTGATATTTCATGTTCGTGTCCCATAGACTTTAATGGTGTTTGAGTGTTCAAACTAATTTTTTGCCTGTTCGCATGTTCTGGATGCGAACCAAACAGGGGGGTGTTCGGCCCATCCCTAGCCGTCAGCCTCAATAGGTGATGGTAGTTGTAGTTCTCTCATTTACATATTGCTGTGAATGAATTATGTGGCTGTGTGGGTGGAGCCCCACACAGCTGCGCTATTTTCAAAATGTGACAGCGGGTGTGGAAAGAAAATCCCCCACTGGCTGTCACACGGAGGGAAGGGATCAGGGGTGCAGGGGGCAGGTCTGTAGCATGTTACACGTTACAGTGAAATTACAGGTGTAACGTGTAACATGCTCTGAAAGATGAACTTATCCTTTAAAAAGGACATAACAATGCACATAATAAATTTAATTTAGAAGCGACCTCCAGAACTGTGAATATGTTTTGGGTGTGTTCAATAAAGACACAAGAAATTAGAACTGTTTGTGTGTTATCAACTTAACCACTTCAATACTTTGCACTTTGACCCCCTTCCTGCCCAGGCCAATTTTCAGCTTTCAGTGCTGTCACACTTTGAATGACAATTGCGCGATCATGCAACACTGTACCCATATGAAATTGTTTTCATTTTTTTGAGACAGAGCTTTTTTCCCCTATTTTATCACCACAGAGTTTTTTATTCCTGGGGCTAATCATGTCAGCCTGTGAATGGGTCAGCTCCACCCCTCTGACCCCACAGGACAACCCCCTGCTCAAATAAAAGGAGGGATTCCCCATACCTCAGCATTCCTTTTATTTTTTCTCGCTCCAGGGCAGCTCTCCTGCTATTTAAAGAATGAATGAATGAATGAATGAATGAATGAATGAAGGAAGGATAATGAAGATCCCTACCTCTCCTGCCTGGTTCAGTCTCTCCAAGTGGAGAACTCCTGGTCGGCAGTAAATCCTCTGCTGATCCATGCTGTTCGGGCAGATGTATGTGGCCTAAATAGTGCAACTGTCAGTCCGTGGTGAGTGGCAGCATGGCTTCCCCACCTGCTTACCTAGGGGATGGGGGGGGGGTATGTCATTCTGCCTGATTTTACTACCTTTTTATTTGTCTGTAATGCATGCTGCATCTTACTTCATTCAGTGATGTTTCTCTAGATTGAACAAATCCCCATATGGCAGCTGGGATGCTTTTAAGTTCCACAGCAGCTTGGGGTGGAATGAAGGCACCTGCCTGGATGCAAGATGGCTATTTGAAGTGTAAATCTAATTTTGTTTTTAAAGTGTGCAATGATATCTTTAATTGCCATTGGTGATCTGTGTACATTGCATAATATTATTGTGATCCTGCCTTTTGTTTCTGTCCTGAACAAACTTTTTTTTTATCTTGTCCTGCTTCTGGCCAGAGGCAGCTCTTTAATTAGGCAAATTAGGTGGTCGCCTAAGGCCTCGCGCTCAGAGGGGCCTCGCAGCCGCCTAATTTTCCTGACGGAGGAATGGGAGAGCCCAGCATCGGGAAGAATGATGGCACTGCCTGTGGATGTGCGGGACAAATCTCCTCTTGCCAGGACTCTGCACAAATATCAGCTGGACTGCCTCTCCCTCTCATCTTTATCCCAAGCTGCATGGAGGAAGAATAGGGTTAAGTCACTGCCCCTGGAGCCACTGTAATGCCAGTAATAAGATCCGCACCAGCGATGATGGGCGGAAACCATCTCATTGGTTGGTCCAATGAACTGCAGGATGCCGTGTTGACTGGTAGATGAAGCCCACCCTCACATGTGTTGTGATTTCACCAAGAGGCAATGCAAAGGCTGCCAGTAGTGAAGGCGATCTGATGAACATGGGGAACGGGGTGAGTCCAGTGACAGGAAGGATAAGATTTATTGCACCCTGTCCGCTCTGTCCACCGCCCTGCCCCATATGCAAACAACATGTGCCCGGACTGACTTCTGGAGCCTGCACATACCCAGAGACATCACAGGTTATCCCGAATCACACACAGGATCTCTCTCTCTCTCTCTTTCTCTCTCTCTCTCTCTCTCTTTCTCTCTCTCTCTCTCTCTCTCTCTCTCTCTCTCTCTCTCCCCAGTCAGCCCCAGCACTGGGATCATAGGTTGTGTGTAGAGGCTGCACATGGGAGATTATACCTAGTCCTGCATCCTCTGATGTGTGTCCCTAAAACACATGATTAGCTCATGCTTAAATAAATCGTTTTTCGTATTCAGGTTTATTGTCATAGTCATTGACCATAGTCATAACCATTGGTTGTGTCCACAGCAGGCATGGGGCACAGGTTTAGGAAAATAGATGATGGATCTATGGCCAAGGAAAAGTGAAATGTAGGCATAACAGTGAGCTGTTTAGTAAGTGACGATCGCTATATGGAGGGAGCTTGTGTTACAATGCATATCCTGGTGTCATATGATTATGGCATGCTGAACTGGCCATGGGTGAATTGTCATCAGTTCATTGGACACTACAGTGCAATGAATTATTTATTTGTATCACTTTAATTCTTTTTCCCATTATAGGCGTGAGTGGGGCCTCATGTCTAAGTTTTGCCTAAGGCCTCACAAAGCCTAGAGCCGCCTCTGCTTCTGGCATAGCTGAGTTTGTTTTGATAAGCACCAGGTACAATTTTTAGAGCTCTGGTCTGGGAAGCTGCTGTGTCAGACTCCCTTTAGCAGTAGTTAACCCCTTAGAGGGTTATTGCCAAACAAGCTAATTCCCATTGCATTGAATTGTTTTGAGCTGCTTATTAGTCTGAAGGGCTATAATTTTAAGTAGATGGGTACCTTGTAATATCTTAAAGTGGTTGTAAACCTTTTTGTGTGACATTTACCTATAGGTAAGCTATAATAAGGCTTACCTATAGCATAGTTGCCAACATTGTAAAAAAAATTATAGGGACACTTTTTTTGTTTGTGGGCTGAGTCTTATTATATTTAGGGGACGTGGCATGCATTTTAAGGTGTGGTGTAGAGGGGGAAGAAAAATGCGGCATGCGCAGCGCACTGCTGCAAAAAAATGGGCGTGGCTTAAAGGAGGTGTGGTCCGAGTCTGAGATGAATGAGGGATGGAGGGAGAAAGAAAGAAAGAGGGAGGGATGGAGGGACAGCAGGCCCAGATCCTACACCACAATAGAAATATGTGTATTCTATAAAATTTAACAATTAGCAGATAAAGATACTCCAAACACCTGGTGTTAGCGCTTCAATAATCGCGGCACCATGGTTGTTCAGGTGTCTGGATGATTGAAGCACATTATTATTATTATTATTACTACATTGTAATATAAAATGAAATAGTTCAACTCACCATAATGTAGAATCAGTGGGAGCCCCGAGTGTGTCCCCTACCACCAGATGCCATCAGGTGTCCCCAGCGGAGTCCCTCCTTCCATCAGGCATTCCCAGCAGAGTCCCTCCTTACATCAGGTGCCCCCCCAGCAGAGTGCCTCCTTACATCAGGTGCCCCCAGTGGAGTGCCTCCTTACATCAGGCATCCCCAGCAGGGTACCTCCTTACATCAGGCATCCCCAGCAGGGTGCCTCCTTACATCAGGCATCCCCAGCAGGGTGCCTCCTTACATCAGGCATCCCCAGCAGGGTACCTCCTTACATCAGGCATCCCCAGCAGGGTACCTCCTTACATCAGGCATCCCCAGCAGGGTGTCTCCTTACATCAGGTGTCCCCAGCGGAGTGCCTCCTTACATCAGGTGTCCCCAGCGGAGTGCCTCCTTACATCAGGTGTCCCCAGTGCAGTCCCCCCTTACATCAGGTGTCCCCAGTGCAGTCCCTCCTTACATCAGGTGTCCCCAGTGGAGTCCCTCTTACATCAGGTGTCCCCTGCAGTCAGTGTCCCCAGTGAAGTGCCTCTTACATCAGGTGTCCCCAGGGGAGTGCCTCTTACAGATCGGTGTGTTCTGTCACAAGCTCCAACCTACTCCGCGGCTGAGACGGAGGGTTTGCTGCAGCTCCATGTATCTCCGCTCATTCCTCATGCTCAGTGGAGAGGGGAGGGGCTGATCCATGCATCTAACCCCAGCTTCAGTGTGCAGGAGAATTGTGAAGAGAGAAGCCGATTCATTGGCTGCATGGATTGAGCCCCTCTCCACTAAACACAAGGGAAAAGAGATCTCATGGGGGCGCCAGCGGCCATTTTGTTGAAGCCAGAACTGCTGCAGAGCCAAAAACATTCCAGATTTCCCTGGACAAAGGCAAAATCCCGAATCAGGATGGCCTCCGATTGGGACGAGGGTCCCAAAATCAGGATTGTTTTGGGAAAATTGGGACTGTTGTTGACAACTATGCTATAGGTAGTGGAAATATCTCCTAAACGTGTGTCCTTTAGGAGGTATTTCACTTGTAGTGCACCAATGTCATCATCGGCACATGCGCTGTGAAGAAACGGACCACCGTGCCATTTCTTCCCCCAGTGTGTGTCGTGACTGACAACTCCCGTGCGCATTCGCGGGAGTGATGTCACGCAGGTCCGGCCAGTCACAGAGCCGGAGTCCGTGGCCCCGGAAGAAAGAGGGGTGAAGTTGGGCTGCACAGGGGACAGCGCAGGCTTCGTTTGCAGGTAAGTGTCATATAATGGGTTAGTATGTGATGCATACCAGTCCATTATGCTTTTAGTTTGCAGGCCTTGCGGGGAGCAAAAGAGTTAGTAAAACCCATCGGGGTTTACTTCCTCTTTAAGTTACCAGATGACTCTTGCTTAGTATCGCTGTTTGTCAGGGATTTGATTTTTTAGTGAGACTGGTCCTTGTGCAGGAAAACTGTATATGGTTACATCCTTGTTTTTCTTACTGCCAGTTTTCTGCAAAGCCATTTGCTTATATTCCTAAGTTATGAGTGTCAACTCTTCCTGGTAGCCCACTTGTTGCAAAGAAGGTAAGGGGCACCATTCAGGTAAGAGTTTTTCTTTCAGGGGAAACAAACTATGGGCTTTTGTCATTTAGTCTCTCCAGTTTGGCAGGCATCAAGTATTGCCTTGAATTGGGCCTGTGCTGCTCATGCCTCGGCAGGCAAAGCCCTGTATGAAATTTGACGATACCTAAAAGGTTGTCACATTCATTGAACATGTGGGCAATACACTCTAAAGGAGTTGTTTCCACTCACACTGTGGGCAAATCAACTCTCTCCAGACTCTTTCAAGAGAAGATACAGATGAATATGACTGTATGAATCCTTTTGGTTCAAGCAGACAATGATAAAGATTACAACGCTTAACGGGCTGTCACATTCATTTAAACACATGGTCAATACACTCTAAAGGAATGTTTCCTTTCGCCCTGTGAAGGGGTTACCTATTCTGGTGATGAACAATCTTCAAGCCTTTCCAGGCAAACAACCCTATTCAGACTTTTCCTAAGAGAAGATATGGATGAACATGGCTGCAAGAATACTGCTTTGTTCAAGCAACCAAGGATAAAGATGAAGGCAGCTAACAGGTTGTCAGTACACATGCTTCCACTTTCCCCATGAGGGTTTCCCTATTTTGGTAATATGCAGTCTCCAAGGCTTCCCATGCAAGCAATCCACTTCAGTCTCTTCCAAGAGAAGATACAGATGAACATGACTGTATGAATTCTTCTGGTTCAAGCAGTCAAGGACAAAGCTGATGACACCTAACAAATTGTCACATTCATTGAACATGTGGGCAATACACTCTAAAGCAGTGTTTTTCACTCACACTGTGGGCAAATCAACTCTCTCCAGACTCTTCCAAGAGAATATGCAGATAAATATGACTGTATGAATCCCGTTCGTTCAAGCAGCCAAAAACAAAGATGACAGGTTGTCCCATTAATTGAACATGTGGGCAATACACTAAAGAAGTTGTTTCCATTCACCCTGTAAATAGACAGGATCCAGGAAATAGGCACATGTCTCCTACCTAGCCTGAATAAACATTGGGCTGTCCATCCTGCTCCACTAGGATGTGGTCCCTGTGTTCACTTGCTAAATGCATCATATATCAGGAAGCCCCTCTGCTGGTCTCTGGGGTGACATATGAGTGTAAATCACTCTTAATGGAGAAGCAGTGCAATATCATGGCTGGAGAGGACATTTGCCTTATTACTGAGATACTGAGCTTCCTTATGGATGAGGCACTGCACTGCTGCTTAATAGTCATTTGAACAAGCTCCAATGTTTTTTCCTGTCTTCTTTTTCAGCAGAAAAGCAAATACCAACCCCGAATAAAGACCAGCACTGCCAAAGAAGGTAGAGGACAGTGCCTTTTGCTTCCCAGAAAAAGCAGTCCTCTTCAGACTCTGCCAAAGAGGAAGATACGGATGAACATGACAGTATGAATCCTGCTTTGTTTAAGTAGTCAGTGATGAAGTTGAGAACGACCAAAGCGTTGTCACATTTCATTAAGCACATGGTCAAGACACACTAAAGGCGTTGTTTCCACTCAACCTGTGCCGGGATTATCTATTCTGGCAACAGCCAGTTTTCCGTCCAGAACCAGTCAACTAGTCTCAGAGCCTTTCCAGGCTAATCAATGCTTCTTAGACTCTTCCAAAGAAGATGCAGAGGAGCATGACTGTATGAATCCTGCTTTGTTCAGGCAGCCAGGAATTAAGATGATGCCAGACACAATTGTCATAATTCATTAAGCATGAGGTCAAGACACTCTAAAAGAGCTGTTTGGACTCGCCTTGTGCAAGGGTCATCTATTCTGGCAAGGTCCAGTTTTCCTTCAAAAGCCAGTAACTGGTCTCAAGAGCTTTCTCAGACCAACCAACCTTCTTTAAACTCTTCCAAAGAAGAATGTGCAGAAGAAGTTGACCTATTTCCACTTTTTAATTCCTTCTTTCTAAACACAATACGAAAATTTCCGTACGACAGAATACAACGTCAGAAGTGTTGTAATGTGTTGAGTAGTTTTGTATGTATTCTTTCGTTTCTGCGTAGTCTTGCTCTTACAATTTTTTTTTCGTACTAAAACCGTACTGATGAAATGAAAATCGGATGTTGAGATCACATCCGACAAATTTTATAGTCTGCACATCCAGCTTTTGTCTGACGAAAAAGTGAAATCGGCTGTCAAATGCACCGTATTAATAATCCGAAAATCAGCAGTCTTATGGATTTTTCCATCCAATTTTCGTATCGTGTGTGCTCATGCTCGCCTTCAGGACTCTTCCAGAGCCTCTCCCATCCTCTGGAACTCCCTACCCGGCTATATCCGATCAGCCCCTAACCTGTTCACCTTTAGGAGATCCCTGAAAACTCACTTATTCAGGGAACCTATCCCACACCCACCTAACACCCGTCCCCGAGCCACCCCCATCAAATCATTCCCCGCATCTATTACCTTTGGTACCACCATCCCCTCCCTTTAGAATGTAAGCTCTACGAGCAGGGCCCTCCTGTCCCTTCTGTATTGAACTGTACTGTAATTGTGCTGTCCCCCCTCTACATTGTAAAGCACTGCGTAAACTGTTGGCGCTATATAAATGGTGTATAAAAATAATAATAAATAAACCTACTTGCATATAAAATCAAGCTCTTCAGTGTCATCCAAGTCTTCATTTACTTTCATGTTATGGGTATTCTGAGCCATACTGTCTCCTAGGCTGATAAGACAGTTAGCAAAGCCTTTATAAATAGTGTCACAGTTCTTGCTGGTCGCATTTACAGGAATATGATAAACTTCAAGCAACAGAGAGAGAGAGAGAGAGAGAGAGAGAGAAACAAAGCAACAGTTTGATGAGTATGTCAGTTTGATGAGTTATGTAAGCAATTCAGGCATAAAATATCAATATCAGAAAGTTATCATAAATAGAATGCGTTTAAAGTCTAAGTCAATTTAAATCTTTTGTTTTCTAATAAGGCAGGGAAGGCTTAAAACCATTGTCGGGTTCTAAAATCTTTCTTTGTCCCTACTAAAGTGATTTTTTAAAATCATGTTTTTAATGCTGTCTGTGTCCCTGTTTAAGTTATTTCCCTTAGCTATGATAACGAGTTCTTGGGGGACAGAGACGACTGAGGAAAATTTTATACTTATCTGACGGTAATTTTCCTTTCCTGATGCAAACATGACAGCATATATCTCAAGACCAGTTATACTATAAGAGTAGGTCTCCTCCCTGCCCGCAGAATTCTTGTAACTTAGTATCACGGCGAAGCCTTTCATTTTTTTTTTTTTTTTTTTTTTTTTTAGTTTCGGGAGGGACCTATATGCTGTCATGCTTGCATCAGGAAAGGAAAATTACCATCAGGTAAGTATAAAATCCTCATTCCTGACACAGCATGACAGCATATACGTATGGGATGTACCAACTCACCAGACGACAAGGGTGGGGTGGGTACTGCTGAAGTGTTTAAGTTGAGGATTAGATCTATCCCCACTAACGACCGAGATGTATTGTAGTTAAGGATGCTGGGTCCACAAGAATGGACCCCCAGCGTGTTATATTTAGACCAGGTCGTAGTTTACATATTAACTCTGGAGGGACTTCTTTGGAGTTTCGCCCATGGATGCGCAATCAGTTTGGAAGAGCGGTCTCTGCCCTTATGTGATAGATTTGTCCAAGCCATCTAAGCCCTTTGACTGACTTGATCCGCACCCCTGCGATTATCTTCATTGGACAGTGCTTGTCTTCTGCTGTCGTTAGGCCTGATGAGCCTATCATTTTGCTCCTTGAAGAAGGGCCAATTCTATGTCTCTGTTGAACCTTAAATCTATTTTTAATGTTTGCGGTACTTCAAACACTTAATTTGGATATGCCAAAAGGATGATGTTCTAAACTAGGTTGCAAAGATACCAACCTTTGTATAGTGTTGGAAGAGACTAGAGCCATTTTGCCTGATAATTTCAGCAACAAGGTAGTTCATGGCTTGACACTTGGATGTCTAAGATCCTTCTAGACCTATTTGCCATACAGAATACCTATTCCGTGTTACTGGCCATGTAGTTGAGGCTCTTTTGTTGCGTTTTGGAAAGACTTCAGTCTACGACCACTGCAACTCTGACTTTTGTACACCTTGTCCTCCATTGACATGAATACCCGGCAAGTAACAACTTGTGATGATTGGTATGCCTAATAGCTGATACGCTTAAAGATCAGTTAGTTAGGTAGGTCATTGTTGTAATGAGACTAGTTGGTCTCTAGATGATGGCTCTCCGGACTCAGAGTCTGTACTAGGACTCTTTTCCCCGAACCTGGAAGTCATGGAACCTGGAAGCCATTGCGCCAGTCTGTTGACCAAACAAGGCTCACCAGTCCTTGCTCCCACAAGTCGGCCCCTACTGGACCCAATATCCCGGGAAATGCCCGGAGTTTGTGGAAAGGTCACAGTCTGCCAGATGAACTTGTAGTGAACTCTAATGGCCAAGCAAAGGTACTTGCCGAAACATGGGCATCTCGAAGTGTGTATACAGTATACACACACACCCAAACACACACTTGTGAACGACCACAACATACAGGATATACAAGGTAATACCGACATATAATCACACACAAAGGTTGGACTTGATCAACTTGTGTCTATCCTCAACCAGACCCACTATACAACCATGCGATTATGCAACTTGCTAGGTCTAAAGACCATCTACAGTCTTAGCCTAGGTTTCCACTATTGCAACCTAAAAATTGTGCGATTTTACTGTGATTTCTATGCGACTTGAATCAATGCCTGTGTATTCTTGATGTCCTTGGCCCCAAGTTAGATCACAGTGGGATCAAAAGTAGTGTAGGTACTACTTTGAACTCGCTGCGACATGGAGTTGCACCGCTATGAACGATACTCCTTGGAAATCATGGGGTATGATTTGTGGAGGTCAAGCCTTACTGACGGCTAGAGAGATTAATTGCAACGATGGCCTATGCAATTTTGGATCCTCATCGTTCCGCTTGTTATTCAAGTCAGACTTTTGACTAACGACCACGTAGCCACAACCCTTGTGCTCTAAAGCGTCATGGAGGGAATGCAATGAATTGGTAGCGAGGAATGAAAATTCCATTGGCTTGCTTAATGCACAGGACCCATGGATCCTAAGCTCAAATTTACATATAACTGTCAGCTGACCCTACTGGGCGGCTTGGCTTTAGGCAAATAAAGATGATTATTGATTCTTTATTCTCTGCTATAGTTCTCCCAGGTTTAACCTGTCATTCACTCTTCACGTCTTTTGGCTGTCCTCTGGTCATTGGTGATTAACATAAGGGATTAATCCTCCTTCTAGATATCACCAGATCCGACTTGAACAGTCACCACTCTGACTTAAAGTGGCATGCGTTTACTTATATGATGAGCCATAAGGTTTCACTGACTACAATGATTACTGGAGAAACAGCATACAGTCTTGTTTCCACAGTGGCTGAACTGCATCATTGGCGACTCCATTTTCAATCTAGGATCCGCCATCATAGAGAGTTTATCACTGAACAGAGCTCTGCTTTCATCCTGTCTGGTGTCCTGACAGTCTGGCTACCGAAGTGAGCTCAATCGCAGGTCACAAAACACTACTTAATAGTAGTATGAACCTTCTTAATCTCCGGATCTATTTGCTGTCCCAGGGTCTCTGCAAAGGATATTATTTCTTCTGTTGGAAGAATGGCACCCTTGGTTAATCTGATGAAGACTGTTTGGCCGGCTGCTTTTGAGGCAGAGGTACCCTTTAGATGACTTTGTTTGAATAGCTTAGTACCCGAGCTCCACACAGTCAGTTTGGATGGGGTTAAGGTATCCACCTCTTGCTTCTTATATGTCAACTTGCCTTAGTAATTTCCCAAAAGCAAGCTCTAAGGTAGAGGTTGCCTTTAAATAAACACAGCTGTTTGATTAGGCTTAGTATGGAACCATTAGTGACTGTAGGCTTTCTCAGTCTCTGCCTCTGGCCTGCAACTTTGTTTTGCATTTTGGCCGACACACCAGTTACCACCAGACCACTATGATTACTGTAGAGATCTCTTGATCTGCCTCTTCTGGCAGTTAACTACATAGTGGTTCCTTCAGGGCTGAAGATGATCTGTCCCTTGTTGCAGAAGCAGGTTGACTGGTGTTGGTGTTGAGGGCTGGAGAGATTTACACTCATTATGCCCATAATGTGCACTCTTTTAGGATATAGCATATACCTACCTGCCCTAACCTTAGTTAAAGTTGCTGGTCTCTAGGAAGGCTGATTGCTACTGGTTCACAGATAAGCTGAAAGCCTAGAGCCATGCCTAGGAGTATTTGCTATAAGTAGTAACAACTACAAAACCACATATCTCTCTGTGGGGTACCCCAAATAACCCCACTTACACATTGCTAACAGGTAAGTACTAAGGAATGTGACTAAACAGATCCTGACTTTTATTTTAGCACCAAGGTCAGCCTGTAAATGCTTAGAAATAAACACATAACAGTCATTCATACTGTAGAATTAATGTAATCACAGGTAAGCAACACAAGTTAATAGTCATCTGACAATTAGCACTAGCAGGTTAAACCTACCTTAGACACATGTACCGCTAAGGATCATACCACAACCAACCATCAATACACAGTGAGCCCAGCATTAATAGAAAAGGACTCAGTATCACCTGTTATCAGTCCAAGCATTAGCAATACTGCAGACACAGACTTCAACCTGTGAAACATTAGTAACAGAGTGGCACTATGGACAGCCAGTAAGATTCGCATGTGTGATATATGCTTTTCCGAAATGCAAACTAACAGCATACCTGCAGACAATAAGTCAAGACTGTAGGGCCAGGCTTGTTCAGTTAATAGAAAGGCTTCAGCCCAGCACAGCACACCTGCTATCAGCATTAGCAGTTTTGCAGACACAACCACAACCCTTCAGAAATGCAAGCTTAACTACATACTTACAGAAATAACTGAATAATATGATTTCGTGCACCATGTGGTGCCTTACCACCAGCATGCTTCAAGTCCAAACAGAAAATCCAATGAATGTCCATCCATGGTGTCATTATAAAGGAGCAATCCCTAGAGACCAGATGCCCTCACCCCCCCTTTCTTCCTGGATCCTGAGGGCGGGAGGTCTCCCCCATATAGGCCTTAATGTCTGCCTGTACAGTGGGGCGCTTCGTCACAGGAGAGGCTTGAACCTGTGCGGCCTGACCAGAAGCGTCCGGCAAAGGTGAGGGAAAGCAGTAGCATAACCGGCTGTAGCAGTGAGGAAAAAAAAAAGAGAATGCTGCGGGCAGGGAGGAGACCTACTCTTATAGTATAACTGGTTCTGAGATAGGGCAGGGGGGCGGAGCCTACCCATACGTATATGCTGTCATGCTGTGTCAGGAAATCGGAATTTCATTGGGTATTTACTGTTTATTTTGTTGGAGGGCAAAATATTTTCCTATTAACTACCCTGGCACCTTGTATTTGGTCCATTTGTACAAAACAGCATTCATAAACAAAAAATGGTGAAAAACCTTTTGGGTGTTGCTATGACTAATTTCATTTTTAGAAGCATTTTACCAGGGGCATCAGATATTCACAGGAAGAAATGAATGCACTATACTGACTGGACATTTTTTTACTTCTTTTGGATTTTGTCTCACATGCAATTTACAACCCCAATTCCAAAAAAGTACGAACACTTTGTAAAATCTACATAAAAACAGAATGCAATAATTTGCAAATCTCATAAATCCATATTTTATTCACAATAGAAAATAGGAAATAGAAAACATCAAATATTTAAACTGAGAAAATGTACCATTTTAAGAAAAATAAAAGGTAATTTCAAAATCGATGGAGCAACACGCCTCAAAAAAGTTGGGACAATGGCATGTTTACCACGGTGTTACCACTGATATAGGATTCTAACTGCTCAACAGTTCTGGGTTTTTTTTGCCGTGTTTTTCATTTCAAGATGTGTCAAATATTTTCAGATGGTAAAAGATCTGGACTGCAGGCAGGCCAGTTAAAGCAGAACTTCAGTCATTTTTTCATCTTTCCATCTATTACATCTTCTGCCCTTGTTGTTTTAACTTTCAGATAGTAAAACATTTTTTTTCTGCCAGTAAATGCCTTATACAGTGCACTTCCTGTTTCTTGTCTGTTAAAAAGCCAAGGCTGACATCATGCACAGCTCTCTCTCACTCTCGTGAGAGTTTGCCAGGAAGGGAGGGGAGATGAGTCATAGGAGGGCCAATGAGAGCTGCAGGGCTGGAGGTGTGCCTCTGTGTGTCTGTGTAAATTCAGGAAATGAGCTTCAGCTGCCCACAGTTAAAATGGATGCAGCCAGACTCAGTGGAGGGAGAATTCTGCAGCATATTTGGCAAGTACAGAATCACAGTATATATAAAATAATATGCAAAGTGGTTGGAGGGAAGCATTAGAGTGGCAAAAATGTTTTTATTACAAATTATGTGAGCAGACTGCAGTTCCTCTTTAAGCACACAGACTCTTCTACTACAAAGCCATGCTATTGTCATAGATGCTGTATGCAGTTTAGGATTGTCTTTCTGAAATATGCAAGGCCTTTCCTGAAAAAAAGTTGGATGGGAGCATATTTTATATATGACTGGTCTAAAACCTGGATAAATCTTTTAGCGTTGATGGTGCCATTCCGGTTGTGCAAGCTGCCCATTCTATACGCAATAATACACCCCCATACTATCAGAGATGCAGACTTTTGAACTGAGTGCTGATAGCAAACGGGAAGGTTCCTCTCTTAGTCCAGAAAATACGGCACTCATGGTTGCCAAAAGAATGTCAAATTTTGATTAGTCTGACCACAGCACATTTTTTGCACGTTGCAACAGACCATTTTAAATGAGCTCTGGCCTGGAGAAGACAGCAGCGTTTCTGGATCATGTTCAGACATAGCTTCTTCTGTGAATGATAGAGCTTCACCTTGCATTTTTTGGATGGCACAGCGAACTGTGTTCACAGACAGTGATTATTGGACGTATTCCTGAGCCCATGCAGTGATGGCTATCGCAGAATCATACTTTTTTTAACCACTTCCCGCCCGCCGGCCATCATATGACATCCTTGACCTTGAGCGGGGATATCTGAATGATGCCTGCAGCTACATGCATCATTCAGATATCGTCTTTTAGAGCCAGTGATTCCCTACACCATAAGAATGCTCATAGCGGCTTCAGCATCTGGTTCAGCCGCATGATTATTCTTACGGGCGGTGAGAGGGGACGCCCTCCCTCCCGTCACCCTCTGATGCTTCTACCGATTCACCCCTGGCTTTGGTGAGTCGGAGAACAGATCCGCCAGCCCCAGATGCTGATCATAGAAATTTCCAGCAGACCAGATGGTCCCCAGAGTCTCTATGATCGTTCGGAGGCTGGGCACGATGTTGTCACTTCACACCTGGCCTCTGCATTCAAACAAATGGCGCCAACTTAGCTGGGAAGTTGAGATATTTTTTTTAGTTTTATTATTTCAGGCTTCCCAGCCTAGAGGTGAGATGTTTGGTCTTATTTACCCCATATCTCACTGTAAAGGGGACCTGTCAGGCTTATTCCTATTACAAGGGATGTTTACATTCCTTGTAATAGGAATAAAAGTGATTAAAAAAATGTAAAAAAAAGTGTCAGACTAGAAAAATAAAAGTAAAATGAAATATAAAAACAACAATTTTTTTTTTTGCCCCAGTGCCCCAGTCCCCCTGTGCTCTCAATCAGAAACGAACGTATATGTAAGTCGCGCCCACATATGCAAACGGTGTTCAAAGCACACATGTGAGGTATCACCATGAATGTTAGAGTGAGAGCAAAAATTCTAGCCCTAGACCTCCTCTGTAACACAAAACATGTAACCAGTAAAAATGTTTAAAACATCGCCTATGGGAATCTTTAAGTACCAAAGTTTGGCGCCATTCCACGAGCGTGTGCAATTTTGAAGCATGACCTGTTGGGTATCTATTTACTCGGCGCAACATCATCTTTAACATTATGTAAAAAAATTGGGCTAACTTTACTGTTTTTTTTTTAAAGCATGAAACTGTTTTTTTCCCAAAAAAAATGCGTTTGAAAATTTGCTGCGCAAATACCGTGGGAGATAAAATGTTTCAATGACTGCATCTTATTCTCTAGGGTGTCTGCTAAAAAAACATAATGTTTGGGGGTCCTATGTAATTTTCTAGCAAAAAAAATGGTGATTTTTACATGTAGGAGAGAAACGACAGAATTTCATCTGAGGCCCCGAAGATCTTGGGCATCCAATACTGCAATTCAGTATTGTCCCTTTCGCACAGAGATTTCTCCAGATTTTTAGAATCTTTTGATGAGATTATGTAGCAAGGCTAAAAGCAAGCAGCAGCAAAGACAAATCCAAGTGGTGCTCAGGGTGTGATAAAGTATAATCATTTATAAATTTTAGCTCTGGAATTTAATTATAACATGCATAAGAATCACAGAAAACAAATGTTTAAAAAAAAGCATGAACTTTATGCTGGAGCAAAACCAGCTTGTATGTAATGACACCTTGCTACAATGTAAAATAGTGAGTGTACAGCTTGTATAACAGTGTAAATTTGCTGTCCCCTCAAAATAACTCAAAACACAGCCATTAATGTCTAAACTGCTGGCAACAAAAGTGAGTACACCCCTAAGTGAAAATGTCCAAATTGGGCCCAATTAGCTATTTTCCCTCCCCAGTGACATGTGACCCGTTAGTGTTACAAGGTCTCAGCTGTGAATAGGGAGCAGGTGTAATAAATTTGGTGTTAACGCTCTCACTCTCTCATTTTTGTCACTAGAAGTTCAACATGGCACCTCATGGCAAAGAACTCTCTGAGGATCTGAAAAATGTTGCTCTACATAAAGATGGTCTAGGCTATAAGAAGATTGCCAAGACCCTGAAACTGAGCTGCAACATGGTGGCCAAGCCCATACAGCAGTGTAACAGGACAGGATCCACTCAGAACAGGCCTCGCCAAGAAGTTGAGTGCACGTTCTCAGTGTCATATCCAGAGGTTTTCTTTGACAAATAGACGTATGAGTGCTGCCAGCATTGCTGCAGAGGTTAAAGGGGTGTGGGGGGTCAGCCTGTCAGTTCTCAGGCCATATGCCGCACACTGCATCAAATTGGTCTACATAGCTGTCGTCCCAGAAGGAAGCCTCTTCTAAAGATGATGGACAAGAAAGCCTGCAAACAGTTTGCTGAAGACAAGACTAAGGACATGAATTACTGGAGCCTGATGACCTGTGGTCTGATGAGAACAAGATAAACTTATTTGGTTCAGATGATGTCAAGTCTGTGTGGAGGCAACCAGGCGAGGAGTACAAAGACAAGTGTGTCTTGTCTACAGTCAAGCATGGTGGTGGGAGTGTCATGGTCTGGGGCTGCATGAGTGCTGCCGGAACTGGGGGGCTACAGTTCATTAAGGGATCCATAAATGCCAACATGTACTGTGATATACTGATGCAGAAACTGGGCCGCAAGGCAGTATTCCAACATGATAACGACCCCAAACAAACCTCCAAGATGACCACGGCCTTGTTAAATAAGCTAAGGGTAAAGGTGATGGACTGGCCAAGCATGTCTCCAGACCTAAACCTATTGACCATCTGTAGGGCATCCTCAAATGGAAGGTGGAGGAGCGCAAGGTCTCTAACATTCACCAGCTCTGTGATTTCATCATGAAGGAGTGAAAGAGGACTCCAGTGGCAACCTGCGAAGCTCTGGTGAACTCCATGCCAAAGAGGGTTAAGGCAGTGCTGGAAAATAATGGTGGTCACACAAAATATTGACATTTTGTACCCAATTTGGACATTTTCACTTAGGGGTGTACTCACTTTTGTTGCCAGCAATTTGGACATTAATGGCTGTGTGTTGAGTTATTTTGAGGGGACAGCAAATTTACACTGTTATAGAAGCTGTACACTCGCTACTTTACATTGTAGCAAAGTGTCATTTCTTCAGTGTTGTCAAAACATATAGTAAAATATTTACAAAAATGTGAGGGGCGTACTTACTTTTATAAGATACTGTACATCGGATGTTGGATTACATATTTGCGGGTTACAATGTGATGTACTGGAAGCACCCTCACCATGTGAGTGCAATTTTTTAAGTTTTGTGAATAAACACATGGTTTTAAGCAGTAAAGCACTATGTACAGTGGTTTCTCTGTTTACATATATAACTGAATAGAGACATCATTGGGAGTAACAGCATAAGGTAAAGTTGGCTTGACATATGGCAAACTCAGGAACGGGATAAAAGTAATCTAAAGCCCCATACCAAAGGAGGAACACAAGTGCATTGTGACCCAACTTAGGTGGGGGGGTCATAAACCAAGGTGAGAGTCCATCTGGTGGAGGGAGCATGTGAACAAAGCAGGGGATACACATGGAAAGTTGAATATAGCAAACTGAAATATCCTAATGTATGGTATTTCACAACACATACATGGATTCTATTGATGGGACTTTTTTAGGAATTCTTGATTATTATTAACATTTGTTGGCACAATTGTGGTGGCTTTATTTTTTACATTATTTTTTTATATTTTTTAAAATATTTTTGTTTTAAATATTTTTTGTGTTGTCGGGTATTATCATATTATCGCACATTGGGGGTCATTTACTATAGCGCTAAGCGCTAATTAGCGTTAAAATGAAATTCACTGTAGCTCTGGTGCAAAAATACTCCCAAAGTCCAATTTACTATAGCTCCCAGAAAACAGATAGCACCCCAACCCTTAGTCTTGTTAGGACCTGGAGAATTGCACATGCAAAAAATGTTCAGAGCATGATATGATCAGCCTAAATAGTACTGAAATATGCAGTATATTTTTTAAAGATAATCTGCTTTTAACGTGTGAAAAAGTGATTTCTACACTGAAATATCTTTAAAAGTCTGAGTAGAGATAAATTCCCTGTCTTTTTACAACTAGGTGCCAGCACAAATGAGCATGCTCAGACATGCAAACTACTCTCATTTTAGCTCCCATGGCTTTTTCCCAAGAGTTATAATAAATACCAAAATGAGCGCTGGGTTAAAGAGCGTTTTTTGGGTGTGAAAGTGAGAGTTATGTAGCCCAATGCAAGTTTCAGCCATTGATTCTAATGGTACAATTGTAACTTCCCCAAATAAATACTTTTCATATTGAGATGAAATGTATCTTTCTCTCAAAGAAATTGTCCTTGCAACAATGTTGCTTCTTCATCATCTATTTTGTTTTTAAGAATGCTAGAATGTGGAGTGTTTTCATGTTTTGGTAAAATATTTTTTTCTCTTTCACTTTCACTTGTTGCTCTCCATCTCACAAAAATCTTTATCCAAGCTCACACAGGTGTCTTTACAAACCACAAACAATACCATTAGTTACATAGTAGGTGAGGTTGAAAAAAGTCCAACAAGTCCAACCTATGTGTGTGATTATATGTCAGTATTACATATGCTGTGGTCGTTCAGGTGCTTATGTAATCGTTTTTTGAAACTATCGATGATCCTCACTGAAACCATCGCCTGTGGAAGGAAATTCCACGTGATTGCTGCTCTTATAGTAAAAAACCCTCTACGCAGTTTAAGATTAAACCTCTTTTCTTCTAATTGTAATGAGTGGCCACGTGTCTTATTAAACTTCCTGGAAAAGTTTTATCCCTATTGTGGGGTCACCAGTAGAGATGGGCTGTCTATTCGAGTCGAACATGAGTTAGACTCAAACATTGGCTGTTCGATCATTTAAAGAAGATCGAACATTATGGGCCGCTCACACCAAATTCGAGCGGTGCATCACGGCCCATAATGCACTGCGTCATCGCAGTGCATTGCTGGCTGATGATTGGCCAAGCATGCACTATGACCTGCATGTTTTGGCCAATCACAGCGTCTTCAGCGAAGAGAGCCATAATTATGGCACAGGGGGTTAAGTCCACGCCCCACACTATATAAGGCCGTCTGCACGTTGGCCGTGTGTTGTGTGTTGGTGGCGTTGTTAAGAGAGAGACAGAGAGAGACAGAGAGTGTAATTTCATTTAGTTTGAGCAGGCAGGCGATTCAGTTAGCTGCATTGTATATTTAGTATTTATGCATCCCGGTTTTGTATATATACTGTAGACCGTTCCTGTTGTACTGTTTGTAATAAAGATTAGGCAGGCAGTTGATTCAGTTAGCTGCAGTGTATTTCATATATATATATATATATATATATATATATATATATATATATATATATATATATATATCCACTGCATACAGTTTAGCTAGATCTCACTGAAGACCAATCCTGCTGTACTGTTTTTAATATACTTTAGGCAGGCAGTTGATTCAGTTAGCTGCAGTGTATTTAATATATATATATATATATATATATAGTCTAGCCAAGCCTATACCTGACTGTAGGCCATTCCTGGTGTACTATTTTTAGTAAACTTCAGGCGTTGTTTTGCTAATCTAATTGTACAGTATGTCTGGAAGGCACTAAAAGAGGGCAAGCAGGCTCTGTGTCTACAGCCAACAATGCTGGTCATAGACGCGGTGCATCCTCAGCATGTGGCCGTGGGGCATGCTTGTCCTTTTTTTCGGCAGCTGGCCGTGTTGAGCCACAACATGCAGAAGAGTTGGTAGAGTGGATGACCAAGCCGTCCCCATCCTCTGTCACCCAGCTACTTTGTCTGCCAATGCAGCTGCCAAAGCGGCCTCTTCCATCGGCTCAGTGTCATCAGTCACTCCTTCCCTAGCCCCACCATCATGCCCTGAGGAATCCCCCGAACTGTTTGACCACAGTGTAGGGTACATGCTGCAGGAGGATGCGCAGCGTTTTGAAGGCTCTGATGATGGTACCCAGGTTGAGGATGAAGGCAGTAACGTGAGCCCAGAGTGAGGGGGTGCCCAAGAAGGACAAGAAACTGGCAGTCATGTTCCCCCAGCTGCAGCATACTGCCAGGTTTGCTCCAGTGGCGAGGAGGGA
Organism: Lithobates clamitans; assembly: GCA_037952925.1. Classification (NCBI taxonomy): domain Eukaryota; kingdom Metazoa; phylum Chordata; class Amphibia; order Anura; family Ranidae; genus Lithobates; species Lithobates clamitans. The sequence goes on from JBBGZY010001522.1 coordinate 635,518, forward strand.
GAGGATGATGAGGTCACTGACTCTACATGGGTGCCAGATAGAAGAGAGGAGGAGGAGGAGGCACATCTCCAACAAGGCAGGATGCCCTCCAGGGGCCAACTTAAGGGCAGGCAACCGACTGCATCACACCGCAGAGCTCCGCATGTGCAGGGTGCTGCTGACTCTGCGTGTTTTTCCAAAAGTTCTTTGGTGTGGTCCTTTCTTGAGACGTGTGCAGCAGATCGTACCGTTGCTGTTTGCAACATATGTCTGAAGTGTATCGAGAATGGCCAAAACAGCAGCCGCTTGGGCCCCACATGCTTGACCAAACATATGTCGAGCTCCCATGCAGTCTGTTGGCATCGGTACTTAAAAGTACCACACCAAAGAACAAGGTAGACCTCCCAGTGCTCCTTATCAGCTGGGATCTCCAATCCCACTATAACTTCAGTCCTCTCAGAGACCTGCACTGAGAGGAATGAAGGTGAGGAATTAGGTGTCCCGAGCACATCCGGGCAATCTGCTAGCAGTACACCAACATCTGATTGTAGCAGGCAAATTTCCCTACCCCAGTTGCTAAACCGGTGAAAGAAATTCGGTCCCAGCCATCCACATGCTCAGCGGCTGAATGCTAGTTTGGCTAAATTGCTAGCACTCCAACTGCTACCTTTTCAGCTGGTAGACTCTGCCTCCTTTTGAGGACAGGGCAGTCAGCGGTAAGGTGCATATTACCGCTGACTCATGGTCCAGCAGGCATGGACAGGGACATTACCGTTCTTTCATGGCACACTGGGTAACCCTGCTGGCAGCTGGGAAGGATGCAGGACAGGGTGCAGTATTGTTGGAGCTTGTTCCGCCACCACGCCTTGAAAATGCTGGTAGTGGTGATTCTGCCACACCTCGCTCCTCCACCCCCTCCTCTTCTTCTTCCACTATGGCCTCTTCCTGTGCAGATTTGTCCTCAGAACCAGCGGTGCTCCGTAGGCGTTCTAGGAGCTACTCAAGCACTCAGGCAAAAAGATACCATGTGGTGCTTGAGTTTGTTTGCTTAAGGGACAGGAGCCACACTGGGGCAGAGATTTTGGCAGCTCTGCAGGGACAGGCTCAGAGGTGGATGACGCCACGCAAGCTTCAGCCAGAAATGGTGGTTTGTGACAATGGCACCAACCTCCTCTCTGCCCTCCGATAAGGACACTTCACACATGTTCCCTGTTTGGCTCACGTCCTTAATTTGATGGTGCAGCAGTTCTTGTGCAGGTACCCAGACTTACAGGATCTCCTGAGGCAGGCCAGGAAAGTCTGTGGGCATTTCCGCCGGTCATATAATGCCAGTGTTCGGCTGGCTGACCTCCAAAAGGAATGCAACCTGCCCAAGAACCGCCTCATCTGTGACATGCCCACCAGGTGGAACTAAACATTGGCAATGCTGCAGCAGCTGCACATGCAGCAGAGGACCATCAATGACTACCTGTGCGAGTATGGCACAGGACAGGGTCAGGGGAGCTTGGCTTTTTTCGCCACACCAGTGGCTCATGATCAAGGATGCATGCACTGTCCTGTCACCATTTGAGGAGGCCATGAGGATGGTGAGCAGTGCATGCATCAGTGATACTGTCCCTCTTGTCTTCCTGTTGGAGCACACGCTGTGTGGAATAATGGACAGGGCACTTGAGGCAGAACAGAGGGAGGAAGAGGAGGACTTCCTTACCTCTCAAGACCCCTTTATCCAGACAGTATTCCTGTAGGCCCGCCTATCACACAAGAAGAGGAGGAGGAGGAATGTGTCAGCATGGAGGTGGAGCCTGGCACTCAGCGTACGTGGCTGGGAGGAGGTGGTCCTTAGTGACCCAGAGGACTCCATGGCCTCCCTGATCCTGCAAAGCCTGTGAAAGGACCCTCGGATTTGTGGTATCAAGGAGAGGGATCAGTACTGGCTGGCAACCCTTCTTGATTTACCTTACAAGGGTAAGGTGGCGGAACTTATCCAGCCATCGCAGAGGGAGCAGAGGATAAAACATCTTTGGGAGGCCTTGCAGAAAGGTTTGTGCAAATGCGTTTCCAGAGCCTGGGAGGTTACAATTTCCCTGTACTCATGGACATGTTGCAGAGGCTTCAGTCAGTCACAGAAGGAGCAGTGGAGAAGGTGGCCATCTGACTGATGCGTTCAGACAATTTTTTAGTCCGCAGCCCCAAGGTCTGATCGGCTCCAGCAACCATCGCTACCGTCTGTTGTACATGGTGCAGGAATACCTAGGGGCAAGATCAGACTTGGAGACCTTTCCAACCAAAAATCCACTGGGTTACTGGGTCTTGAGGATGGATCACTGGCCAGAATTTGCACAGTATGCAATTGAGCTACAGGCCTGTCCTTCATTCAGCGTTCTTTCGGAACGCACATTCAGTGCTGCTGGAGGCTTTGTAACCGATCACAGAGTGCGCCTGTTCACTGACTCGGTTGATCGGCTCATCTTCATAAAAATGAATCAGTCTTGCATCAACAGCTACCAAGCATCTGATGCTGATGTAACCGTTTAATTTTTTTATGAATGTGAGATCCCTTCAAGACTGCCTATGCTGATGCTGAGTGACTATCCTGTTATGCTGAATGACTATCCTATTCCTTCTCAATGTTCATGTTGATAGCTTCTAAGAACATTTTTGGTTTCCCTAGTCACCAGTAGGGATGAGCCGAACACCCCCCGGTTCGGTTCGCACCAGAACCTGCGAATGGACCGAAAATTTGCGCGAACTTTAGAACCCCATTGAAGTCTATGGGACTCGAACATTCAAAATCAAAAGTGCTAAATTGAAAGGCTAATTTGCATGGTATTGTCCTAAAAAGGGTTTGCCCCAGGGGACATGTATCAATGCAAAAAAAGTTTTAAAAACGTCCGTTTTGTCGGGAGCGGTGATTTTAATGATGCTTAAAGTGAAAAAAAAAAGTGAAATATTCCTTTAAATATCATACCTGGGGGGTGTCTATAGTATGCCTGTAAAGTGGTGCATGTTTCCCGTGCTTAGAACAGTCCCTGCACAAAATTACATTTTTAAAGGAGTAAAAGTCATTTAAAACTGCTTGCGGCTTTAACCACTTCAGCCCCGGAAGGTTTTACCCCCTTCCTGACCAGAGCACTTTTTACAATTCGGCACTGCATCGCTTTAACTGCTAATTGCGCGGTCATGCAATGCTGTACCCAAACGAAATTTGCGTCCTTTTCTTCCCACAAATAGAGCTTTCTTTTGATGGTATTTGATCACCTCTGCCGTTTTTATTTTTTGCGCTATACACGTAAAAAGACCGAAAATTTTGAAAAAAAATTATATTTTCTACTTTTTGTTCTAAAAAAAATCCAATAAACTCAATTTTAGTCATACATTTAGGCCAAAATGTATTCGGCCACATGTCTTTGGTAAAAAAAATGTCAATAAGTGTATATTTATTGGTTTGCGCAAAAGTTATAGCGCCTACAAACTAGGGTACATTTTCTGGAATTTACACAGCCTTTAATTTATGACTGCCTATGTCGTTTCTTGAGGTGCTAAAATGGCAGGGCAGTACAAAACCCCCACAAATGACCCCATTTTGGAAAGTAGACACCCCAAGGAATTTGCTGAGAGGCATGTTGAGCCCATTGAATATTCATTTTTTTTGTCCCAAGTGATTGAATAATGACAAAAAAAAAAAAAAAAATTACAAAAAGTTGTCACTAAATGATATATTGCTCACACAGGCCATGGGCATATGTGGAATTGCACCCCAAAATACATTTAGCTGCTTCTCCTGAGTACGGGGATACCACATGTGTGGGACTTTTTGGGAGCCTAGCCGCGTACGGGGCCCCGAAAACCAAGCACCGCCTTCAGGATTTCTAAGGGCGTACATTTTTAATTTTACTCCTCACTACCTATCACAGTTTTGAAGGCCATAAAATGCCCAGATGACATAAAACCCCCCCAAATGACCCCATTTTGGAAAGTAGACACCCCAAGCTATTTGCTTTGAGGCATGTTGAGTCCATGGAATGTTTTATATTTTGACACAAGTTGCGGGAAAGTGACAAATTTTTTTTTTTTTTTTTTTGCACAAAGTTGTCACTAAATGATATATTGCTCACACAGGCCATGGGCATATGTGGAATTGCACCCCAAAATACATTTAGCTGCTTCTCCTGAGTACGGGGATACCACATGTGTGGGACTTTTTGGGAGCCTAGCCGCGTACGGGACCCCGAAAACCAAGCACCGCCTTCAGGATTTCTAAGGGCGTACATTTTTGATTTTACTCCTCACTGCCTATCACAGTTTCGGAGGCCATGGAATGCCCAGGTGGCACAAACCCCCCCCCAAATGACCCCATTTTGGAAAGTAGACACCCCAAGCTATTTGCTGTGAGGCATGGTGAGTATTTTGCAGCTCTCATTTGTTTTTGAAAATAAAGAAAGACGAGAAAAAACATTTTTTTTTCTTTTTTCAATTTTCAAAACTTTGTGACAAAAAGTGAGGTCTGCAAAATACTCACTATACCTCTCATCAAATAGCTTGGGGTGTCTACTTTCCAAAATGGGGTCATTTGGGGGGGTTTGTGCCACCTGGGCATTCCATGGCCTCCGAAACTGTGATAGGCAGTGAAGAGTGAAATCAAAAATTTACGGCCTTAGAAAGCCTGAAGGCGGTGCTTGGTTTTCGGGGTCCCGTACGCGGCTAGGCTTCCAAAAAGTCCCACACATGTGGTATCCCCGTACTCAGGAGAAGCAACAGAATGTATTTTGGGGTGTAATTTCACATATTCCCATGGCATGTTTGAGCAATATATCATTTAGGGTGGGCTGGGCTGGGCCGGGCGGACGGGAAAAACGCAGGTGCTAGCAGGTATCTGGGCTGATCCCGCTAACACTGCGTGTTTGGGAACCCTAAACTGCTGGGGACGCTAGTATAGATCTGATCGGATCAGATATTGATCCGATCAGATACTATACCACTAAGGGAGGCGTATGCTGTGTGCGTGGGTGTTAGCGGTACTGGCGCTAACCTGATGCTGCCTGGGGCTGGTGCTTGCCAGTTCACCAAAACGCTACCAAAAAAACTGTTAGCGATCGCAGGGATCAGGCCTGACTCTGCGAACGCTGCAGTTATGCGTTTAGTGTTTTGTAAGTGACAGTGATCGATCGATACTGCACTTGGGTGGGCTGGGCCGGGCGGAGGGGCAAAACGCAGGTGCTAGCGGGTATCTGGGCTGATCCCGCTAACACTGCGTTTTCGGGAACCCTAAACTGCTGGGGACGCTAGTATAGATCTGATTGGATCAGATATTGATCCGTACAGATACTATACCACTAAGGGAGGCATATGCTGCGTGCGTGGGTGTTAGCGGTACTGGCGCTAATCTGACGCTGCCTGGGGCGACGCATATCACCGCCGGGCGATCAGGGGGCTAAACCTTTATTCGGTAATAAACGGCGGGTGCCCTGACACTATAAAAAATAAACGAACTAACCAGCGTCACCCGTAACAGTTATACGGTGATCAGTGGTGAAAGGGTTAACTAGGGGGCAATCAAGGGGTTAAAACATTTATTAGGTAGTATATGGGGGTCCCTGTCGCTATAAAACACTGACGGTGAACCTAAATATTTACGTCCCTAACTAGCGTCCCCAGCGACACTAATACAGCGATCAGAAAAATGATCGCTTAGCGACACTGGTGACAGGGGGTGATCAAGGGGTTAAAACTTTATTAGGGGGGGTTAGGGGGGTATCCTAGACCTAAAGGGGGGTAATACTCACTGCCCTAACACTGTAACTGTCACAAACTGACACTATGCAGTAATCAGAAAAAAAAAAAAAAATACTGCTAATGTCAGTTTGTGACGGGGGGGGGTGATTGGGGGGGATCGGGGGGCGATCGGGGGGGGATCGGGGGTGTAAAGTATGCCTGGCATGTTCTACTGTGTGTGTGTGTGTTGTGTGCACTCACTTGTCTTCTCTCCTCGGCGCTGGAACGGAAACTGCCAGACCGAGGAGAGATGACATCACATCCTCTGCCTGTGTGAAACTACACACAGGCAGAGTTGGATTCCCATTGGCTGGGAGCGATCGCGAGGGGGGGCCACGATCGGATGGTCTCCCCCTCGCCTCCCGACGCTCCCAGTCAAATGCCGACCGCCGATGGCACCGGGGGGGGCCGATCGGACCCCCCGCCCGCGGGAGGCAGATCACGTACGGGTACGTGATTCTGCCTGCCCGTGCCATTCTGCGGCAGTATATATGCGGTAGGCGGTCGGCAAGTGGTTAATGTAATGTCGGGTCCCGGCAATATGGATGAAAATCAGTGAGACAAACGGCATGCATACCCCCCCTCCCCGGTCCATTACCAGGCCCTTTGGGTCTTGTATGGATATTAAGGGGAACCCCGCACCCAAATTAAAAAAAGGAAAAGCGTGGGGCCCCCAGGCCCTATATACTCTGAACAGCAGTATACAGTTGGTGCAAACAAGACAGGGACTGTAGGTTTGTTGTTAAGTAGAATTTGTTTGTAGTTTTGAACTGGTACATTTTTTAAGTGTAGCTCCAGCCAAAAAATCTATTTTTAAGTTTTTTGCAAAAGGGAAGGGTTATCACCCCTGTAACATTTGCTTTGTTGTCTGTACACCTCTTCAGAAGATTTCACCTCACTTTCTGTCCCAATGACAAATGTTTTTTGAAATTTTGGGGTTTTTAGTGAAACAAGGATTGGTGATAAAGCATCAGTGAAGAGGAGACACGTTTTTCCCATATTAACTCTTACAGGAGAGAATTTCCCTTCCTAGGGGTAGATTTCATCTCACTTCCTGTTGTCTCCTTCCGTTTGCAAGTAGGAGTCGTTTGTAAGCTGGATGTTTGAAAGTAGGGGCCTGCCCTATATACTCTGCAGAAACTGGGGCCTTAGGTGTTGGTGTTGCCACAACACTGTAAGCCCTCACAGTTACTCTTGGTGGGCGCAGGAACGGGCCCTGCTGTGAAATATTAGATCAAGAATTGTAATTACATACCGTTGTTGAACGGTGGTAAAAAAATCTGGCCTTTTGTGGTGGTGGTGGTGCTGGTGCCACAACACTGTAAGCCCTCACAGTTACTCTTGGTGGGCGCAGGAATGGGCCCTGCTGTGAAATATTAGATCAAGAATTGTAATTACATGTCCCTGTTGAACAGGGGCAGAAAAATTGGGCCTTAGGCACTGGTGGTACAACACTGCAACCCCTCACAGATGCTATAGTTGGAGCGCAGGAATGAGCCCTGCTGCAAAGTATTGCATTAAAAATTGTAATTACACACCCCTGTTAAACAGGCTGACAAATTGGGCCCTAGGCACTGGTGCTGGTGCCACAACGCTGCAACCCCTCACAAATACTTTAGTTGAGTGCAGCAATGAACCCTCCTTGCAAAATATTGCATCAAAAATTGTAATTACACGCCCCCTGTTAAACAGGGGCTGAAAAATTGGGCCTTAGCCACTGGTGGCGGTGCCCAGAACCAAAAATATTCGTACAAGCTATCAGCATGATCATTGAGGAGGAAGAGGATAGTCACTCAGCATACCAGGATAGTCACTCAGCATCAGCATAGGAAGTCTTGAAGGGATCTGACATTTCAAAAAAAAATATTTGATTACATCAGCATCAGGTGCTTGGTAGCTGGTGGTGATCCAAGACTGATTCATTTTTATGAAGGTCAGTCGATCGACCGAGTCAGTGGACAGGAGCACCCTGTGATTGGTTACAAAGCCTCCAGCAGCACTGAATGTGCATTCCGAAAGAACGCTGGATGCAGGACAGGCCAGTAGCTCAATTGCATACTGTGCAAGCTCTGGCCAGTGATCCATCCTCAAGACCCAGTAACCCAGAGGATTTTCGGTGGGAAAGGTGTCCAAGTCAGATCTTGCCCCTAGGTATTCCTGCACCATGTAAAACAGACGCTGGCGATGGTTGCTGGAACCGATCATACCTTGGGGCTGCGGACTAAAAAATTGTCTGAACGCATTGGTCAGACGGCCACCTTCTCTACCGCTCCTTCTTTGACTGACCGAAGCCTCAGCAACACGTTGTCCAGGAACAGGAGTTTATAACCTCCCAGTCTCTGGGAACGCGTTGCACAGACCTTTCTGCAAGGCCTCCCGAAGATGTTTCACCCTCTGCTCCCTCAGCAATAGCAAGATAAGGTCCGCAACCTTACCCTTGTAACGTGGATCAAGGAAGGTTTCTAGCCAGTACTGATCCCTCTCCTTGATACCATGAATATGAGGATCCTTCCGCAGGCTTTGCAGGATCAGGGAGGCCATGCAGTGTAGGTTTGCTGAGGCATTCGGTCCGGAGTCCTCTGGGTCACTAAGGACGACATGATCTGCAGCCACCTCCTCCCAGACACGTACAAGTCCATGGGTTTCCTGGGACTGTAAATGATCCCTTAAAGACTGCTGCTGATGCTGAGTGCCTGGCTCCACCTCCATGCTGACACAATCCTCATCTTCTTCCTCCTCCTCCTGGTCCTCTTCCTGTGTGATCGGCGGGCACGCAGGAACACTGTCTGTATAAAGGGGGCCTTAAGAGCTAAGGAAGTTCTTCTCTTTCTGCCTCTGTTCTGCCTCAAGTGCCCTGTCCATTATTCCACACAGCGTGTGCTCCAACAGGTGGACAAGGGGGACAGTGTCGCTGATGCATGCATTGTCACTGCTCACCACCCTCGTGGCCTCCTCAAATGGTGACAGGACAGTGCATGCATCCCTGACCATGGCCCACTGGCATGGGGAAAAAAAAACAAGCTCCCCTGACTTGGTGCCATAGTCGCACAGGTACTCATTGATGGCCCTCTGCTGCGTGTGCAGCCGCTGCAGAATGGCCAACGTTGAGTTCCACTTGGTGGGCATGTCACAGATTAGGCGGTTCTTGGGCAGGTTAAATTCCTTTTGGAGGTCAGCCAGCTGAACACTGGCATTATATGACCTGTGGAAATGCACACAGACTTTCCTGGCCTGCCTCAGGACATCCTGTAAGCCCGGGTACCTGCCCAAGAACTGCTGCACCACCAAGTTAAGGACGTGAGTCAAACAGGGCACATGGGTCAGTTGTCCCTGTCGGAGGGCAGAGAGGAGGTTGGTGCCATTGTCGCAAACCACCATACCTGCCTTAAGCTGGCATGGCGTCAACCACCTCTAAACCTGCCCCTGCAGAGCTGACAGAATCTCTGCCCCAGTGTGGCTCCTGTCCCCCAAGCACACCAGCTCAAGCACCGCATGGCATCTTTTGGCCTGCGTGCTTGCGTAGCCCCCTACGGAGCACCTCTGGTTCCGAAGACAAATCAGCACAGGAAGAGGCCATAGTGGAAGAAGAAGAGGAGGGGGTGGAGGAGAGAGGTGTGGCAGAATCACCACTAGTAGTATTTTGGAGGTGTGGTGGCGGAACCACCTCCAACACTACTGCACCCTGTCCTGCATCCTTCCCAGCTGCCAGAAGAGTCACCCAGTGCGCGATTCAAGATAGGTAACGTCCCTGTCCATGCCTGCTGGACCATGAGTCAGTGGTAATATGCACCTTACCGCTGACCGCCCTGTCCAGCGAGGCCAAGGCATTGCCTTCCACATGCCGGTAGAGAGCCGGAATCGACTTCCATTAGAAAAAGTGGCGTTTGGGAAACTGCCACTGAGGAACTGCACATTCCACAAACTCACGGAAGGGGGCAGATTCTACCAACTGAAAAGGCAGCAGTTGAAGTGCTAGCAATTTAGGCAAGCTAGCATTCAACCGCTGGGCATGTGGATGGCTGGGAGCGAACTTCTTTCGGCGGTGCAGCAGCTGGGGCAGGGAAATTTGCCTGGTACAATCTGCTATCAGTGTACCGATAGCAGATTGTCCCCATGTACTTGGCTGTGACACACCTAATTCTACACCTTTATTCCTCTCAGTGCAGGTCTCAGAGAGGACTGAAGGTATAGTGGGGTTTGGAGATCCCAGCTGATGAGGAGCAAGGAGAGGTCCCCTTTGTTCTTTGGTGTGGGTCTTTTAGGTACGCTTGCCAACGAACTGCATGGCAGGTCAACATATGTCTGGTCAAGCATGTGGTGCCCAAGTGGGAGATGTTTTGGCCATGCGAGATACGCTTGAGACATATGTTGCAAATAGCAGTGGTGGGATCTGATGTACTCATCTCAAAAAAGGCCCAAACCAAAGAACTTTTGGAATAATGCGCAGAGACAGCAGCACCCTACACATGCAGAGCTCTGCGGTGTGATGCCATCGGTGTGCTGCCCTTAAGCTGGCCCCTGAAGGGCATCCTGCCTCATTGGTGATGTGCCTCCACCTCCTTCTCCTCTCTCCTATCAGGCACCCACGTTGAGTCAGTGACCTCATCATCCCCTCCCTCCTCATCACTGGAGCAAAGCTGGCAGTATGCTGCAGCTGGGGGAACATAACTGCCAGATTGCTGTCCTTCTTGGGCATCCCCTCTCTCCCTGGGCTCACGTTACTGCCTTCCTCTAGCTGGGTACCATCATCGGAGCCTTCAAAATGCTGGGCATCCTCCTGGAGGATGTACCCAACACTGTGGTCAAACAGTTCAGGAGACTCCTCAGGAGGACATAGTGGGGCTAGGGAAGGAGTGACTGATGTCATTGAGCCAAGGGAAGAGGCCGCGTTGGCAGCTGCTTTGCCAGACAAAGTACCCTGAGCCTGGGTGAGAGAGGGTGAGGAGGATGACGACAGCTTGGTCATCCACTCTACCAAGTCTTCCGCATGTTGCGGCTCAACGCATCCAGCTGCCGAAAAAAAGGACAAGCGTGTCCCACGGCCATGTGCTGATGAGGATGCACCGTCTCCACGACCAGCACTGTTGCCTCTAGACACAGAGCCTGCTTGCCCTCTTTTATTGGCTTGTGACTGTCTGCCTCTCCTTGTTGGCCTTTCAGATATACTAATGGCCTGCAGTGAGATGTAGCTGCACAAAGCTGGGATGTGTATGTATATACTGATACTGCAGCTTGCAGAATTAACTGCCTGCCTGTAGTATTATTAGTATGAGAACACCAGCAATTGTTTTCAGGTAGCTTTAGGTGCACACTGTGCAGAGGACACAGTACACTAACTGTAAATACTGTAGCTGCCTGTCTGTGGTATTAATAGGAGCAGAACAACAGTAATGGTCTCCAGGTAGCTTTAGGTGCACACTGTGCAGAGGACGCACTGCACTAACTGTAAATACTGTAGCTGCCTGCCTGTGGTATTAATAGGATCAGAAGAACACCACTAATTTTCTTCAGGTAGCTTTAGGTGCACACTGTGCAGAGGACACAGTACACTAATGCCCGTACACACGGTCGGACATTGATCGGACATTCCGACAACAAAATCCTAGGATTTTTTCCGACGGATGTTGGCTCAAACTTGCCTTGCATACACACGGTCACACAAAGTTGTCGGAAAATCCGATGATTCTGAACGCGGTGATGTAAAACACGTACGTTGGGACTATAAACGGGACAGTAGCCAATAGCTTTCATCTCTTTATTTATTCTGAGCATGCATGGCACTTTGTGCGTCGGATTTGTGTACACACGATTGGAAATTCCGACAACGGATTTTGTTGTCGGAAAATTTTAGAGCCTGCTCTCAAACTTTGTGTGTCGGAAAATCCGATGGAGAATGTGTGATGGAGCCTACACACGGTCGGAATTTCCCACAACAAGGTCCTATCACACATTTTCCATCGCAAAATCCGACCGTGTGTACGGGGCATAACTGTAAATACTGTAGCTGCCTGCCTGTGGTATTAATAGAAGCAGAACAACAACAATTTTCTTCAGGTAGCTTTAGGTGCACACTGTGCAGAGGATGCAGTACACTAACTGTAAATACTGTAGCTGCCTGCCTGTGGTATTAATAGGATCAGAAGAACACCACTAATTTTCTTCAGGTAGCTACAGGTGCACACTGTGCAGAGGACACAGTACACTAATGCCCGGTACACACGGTCGGACATTGATCGGACATTCCGACAACAAAATCCTAGGATTTTTTCCGACGGATGTTGGCTCAAACTTGCCTTGCAAACACACGGTCACACAAAGTTGTCGGAAAATCCGATGATTCTGAACGCGGTGATGTAAAACACGTATGTCGGGACTATAAACGGGACAGTAGCCAATAGCTTTCATCTCTTTATTTATTCTGAGCATGCATGGCACTTTGTGCGTCAGATTTGTGTACACACGATTGGAAATTCCGACAACAGATTTTGTTGTCGGAAAATTTTATAGCCTGCTCTCAAACTTTGTGTGTCGGAAAATCCGATGGAAAATGTGTGATGGAACCTACACACGGTCGGGATTTCCCACAACAAGGTCCTATCACACATTTTCCGTCGGAAAATCCGTCCGTGTGTACGGGGCATAACTGTAAATACTGTAGCTGCCTGCCTGTGGTATTAATAGGAGCAGAACAACAGCAATTTTCTTTTAGCTTTAAGTGCACACTGTGCAGAGGATGCAGTACACTAACTGTAAATACTGTAGCTGCCTGCCAGTGGTATTAATAAAGGATCAGAAGAACACCACCAATTTAATTCAGGTAGCTTTAGGTGCACACTGTGCAGAGGACACAGTACACTTATGCCCCATACACACGGTCAGATTCTCCGATGGAAAATGTCCGATCGGAGCATGTTGTTGGAAATTCCGTGTGTGGGCTCCATCGGACATTTTCCATCGGATTTTCCGACACACAAAGTTTGAGAGCAGGATATGAAATTTTCCGACAACAAAATCCGATCGCGTCAATTCCGACCGTGTGTGGCCTGTTCCAACGCACAAAGTGCCACGCATGCTCAGAAGAAATTCCGACACGGAACAGCTTGGTCTGGTAAAATTAGCGTTCGCAATGGATACAGCACTTTCGTCACGCTGCAATGTTAACAATGGTTTAATACAGCGCACTCTCTTCTTCTTTATAATGTGACAAGAATTAAGTCGTTTTGCTGCTCATATTCACATAACCTTCTCACAAACTTTTTTTTTTTTTCTTGGGATTCCCTGAATATATTGTTATTTGTCACATCTGACATAAATTTTTTTTAATTTTTTTTTATTTAAAGCCATTTTTCTTTTCGATTTTATGTTTGTATTTTTTCAAAGGCTGATCTTTGTTTAATGTTATTTTTAGTTTTACTCCAGACTATTTTTGTGTGTGTTTTGTGTAGGCAAGCATAGGCAAGTATAATTCAAACCAAAAATCCTTTATTAAGGGCTCAGAACCAAACAAAGAGGGAGGCAACGCTGGATAAACAGGAGAAATTAGCAAAGCCTGGGACCCCCAGGGCAGACATCAATTCTTGAACATCAAAATTGGTGGCCTGAGGAGTCCATATGTAAGGGAGGGCAGACTGGTCCAGAAGTCCCAGAGATCCGGAAAGCAGCAGATGACATCTGTGTCCCCAGGCTGTGGTACCACAAGAGTCTGCATCTTTTGGCCAACCAGACTGCATCCAGGGTCCTCACTTTCTGGTCTTCCTTCCACGCTTCCTTCCTGGCTGTGGCTCTGCTGTTGGAGATGTGGCAGGAGGAGGAGTAAGACCTAGAGGAGGAGGAGGACTAGGAGGACCTGGAGGAGGAGGAGGAGGACCTGCAGGAGGAGGAGGAGGACCATGTGTGAGTTCACAAAGGTGTGTATAAAATGTAATTTGGGCCCTCATCCCCTTATTAGGAGCCTCCAATATTAACGACTCACACATGAGTTGTTGTCCCTCCTCCATCCTCTGCATTTTAGAGGCAATGATGGCAGCGAAGTCATCCTCCACGGTGTGGTGCTCCCAGGGTCTCTGTAGCCCTCCAAAAGAGGCCTATGGCAGCCTCCTCTAGGGCACTCCTCCTCCTGCCACTTTCTCTTTCCAGGTGTAGGGGAGGGACCTGCAGATCAGGCAGCCGGCTCGGCCAGGCCACCTCCTGGCTGAGACTTCCCTGTGTATGAAAAAGGGACATGGTTTTAGTTTTTGCATCATCAATCACAATCAGAAATTGGTACTCCAAACTAACATCTAGTTAACATCATTGATTGGACAACCAGCAATATTTAGAGGAATGCTATACCTGGCTCAAGCTGGGCTCCTCCACATGTTGCTGCCTGGAAGGCCCAGGTTGGGCGTCAGAAGCCTCAGCTGGGGGGGGAAGGAAGCGTGGAAGGAAGACTGGAGAGTGATGACCTGGGTTCAGTCTGGCCTGCCAGAAAATGCAACCTGTCATAGTACCACATCCTGGGGACATAGATGTCATCTGCTGCTGCGGATCTCTGCGAATCCTGGACTTTCTGGCGCTCCCTTACATATGTGCTCCTCAGGCCACCAATTAGGATCTTTAAATATGTGATGTCTGCCGTGGGGATCACCTGCTTCACAATTTCCAACAATTGATCCAGTACTGCCTTCCTCTTTGTTTGGTTCCTGTAATGTGGGTGGTTGATCTCCCACAGACAGGGCAGCTCCCTGAACATGTCAATGAATATTGCCATGAAGTCATTATCTTGTAAGATATCCATTTTCGTTGCAAGACACAACACAAGACAAACCCTAATGTCAGGCCCAACTCTACTAATCTTGTTACAATACAGGCCTCAATGTAGAAGCAGTATAGGCACAAGCTTGTCTCTTACCTTCGTTCTTACGATCAGTGCCTCCAATGCTCCTTCCTCCGCTCACAGATTGTACGTAATACGCACGTGTGGTACGCTTTATACACACTGCGCATGCGTGTAACTCCACCCGCCCCTGACGTTCTTTCTAGTCTATTTCCCGCCCCTTTTCGTTCTGCACAGTGGGGGAAGAGCACATGGCGGATACACAGCAGGTGCGTGCTAATTACAGGAACGAGGAGGAGGAGGAGGAAAGCCCGGATTCGGACACGTCCCGATCCAGAAGGAGAAGATTTAGGGCCACAAATATGTCCTTTGAGGAGATGTTGGAGATGGTGGACATCCTGAAGAAGGCTGACTATGATGAAAAGTATGGACCTTACCACAACCCCAATATCAGAAAGGCCAAGATCATTGCGAAAGTGGTCAAAAGTCTGCACCGGAATTTCGGGGTATGACGATCGAAAGATCAGCTCAGGAAGCGGTGGTCGGAACTGAAATTAAGAGAGCCCGAGCAGTACAGAAAGATCCGGAGAGTGCTGCAAAAAAGTAAGTAGTTGTGCTGTGTTCCTATTCTTTTTGTCTTTATTATGTTCATGCTGCTCCATATGCTTTTCTTAATTGTTGTACAGTTTAAAATGGCAATTTTAATGTTCATGGGACCATTATTCGTTCGTATCAAACATTTTTATTTCGGCCTCTAAAACACCATTGTTTAGGCCATATGCATTTTCCTACATTTTTTAGGGCCTACTTGTATGAAAAATATTTGGTTGTGTAGATGGCTTTGTTACTAGAATGAAATGCAAACTAGATTCTGTGTAAGGAGAGGACACTGAGCAGCTGTTTTCACATCTGGACACTGGAGCACTAGTGTGGGACACAAGAACACCATTTTTATTAGGGGGGGCACACAGGTGCTCCAGTGTATACTATAGGGGGGTCTCCATCTGTGAAGCTTGTACAAAACAGGTAAAGTATTGCAGGTTGACAAAGGACACTAAAAAAGCTACATCTTGGAACTCTGCTAAAATTGACAATTGTACCCCACTTCCAAGCAAGGTTTCCTATTTATAGTTCTGCCATCAAATATCTGTGTGCTAATTATACCATTTTTGTTTTACATAGGGGAGAAAAGACTCGGAGGACACCCCTCATCCGAGGAGACCAGAGACCCCCCACCTCTGGAAGAAGGGGAAATACCCCAAACACAAGCTGAGCAGGAGGAGGAAGAAGATGTGGTGGAAATTGGCACCACAACAGGTGTGTGTCTGCGACCACAGACTCAGGTAAGAGATGGATGCTGGCAGATTTTTGATACCTGTTTTTGTTTGGTTACTCTCTTTTTAGGTGATCGTGATGTTATGGATTGATATCCTTTCACATCAGAAAGTGCCCAGATCCCGATCGGGGAGATCATGGGGTGTAATTTACAATTGGAAAACCTCAAGAAAAAAAATCAATGATGTTATTCAAAAAAATAACATCATTGATGTTTTGGGGCGAATTTAAAACCCCACAAAATCACTTTCTTTTTTTTGTGTGCTACAATCTTTTAAACTTTTGAGCGATGTTTCGAAAATCCAAATTTGGAGGATGCACACAGTGTGCCAACATGTGCTATCTGCCATCACGGGAGATCAATGGACACGTTTTGGGGGTGCAACCCCTTCCTCAATAATAAAGTAGCGGTGAGGAAGGGGTTGCTCCCAAAAAACACGTCCCTTGATCCCCCGTGATGGCAGCTAGCACATGTTGACATTCGTAAATTGGTGTGCATCTTCCAAATTTGGCTTTTCAAGGGATGACTTCACCCCATCTGAACTCAATATCAAACACAGTTCCTAAATACTCATGTCTGATATTGCCTTCAAGTTTTACCATATGTGAACTTTGTAAGTTCAAGATTTTTGTCTTTCTTGTTGGTTTTACACAGGCCTGTTTTATCGTAAATGGACATTTCTATTTTTGATAATGCCACCCCAAAAATTGTTATACAACAAACATGTTGGTTTGTTTTAAAAAACCTTTTCGAAATGCACATGTGATTGTGCAGGTATTAAAAAGTTTGTTAATCAAGAATGTGTGGATTATTGTCTCAACGCTACAACACTTTTGTGGTGATGTAATTGCTGTTTTCTGAGAAAATGGTGGTTATTTCCTAAGGGCAAATCCTCTTTGCACTACAAGTGCAGTTTCAGTGCAGTTTCAAGTGCACTTGTAGTATAAAAAGTGTCTACGCCTTTAGTAAATAACACCCAACGGTGCTTTGTATAAGGTTACACAATCACACCATTTTCAGGACTCCCCACATTGCTGTCAGGGTCAGCTAAAACAAACACAAGCAGTAAATGTCACCAAAGATTAGCTTTTTTTTTTTTTTGATAAATGCTTCACAAATTGTCTGGCATATGGATGGCCCCCCTACCCGCAAAGAACTCAATGTATCTTAACCGGACATCACGGGCACTCAGAAAGGGCAAGCCAGGACGGCCACTTTCAAGCGCTGTCAGGGTTGGATCATGTAGAATTCCGGCCTCAGGCCCAACTGAGCCAGCATAGTTGGCAGAATGTTTGCGTAAAAAGTTATGGAGAACACAGCACGCCAGGATTAGATGATTAAGTTTATACTCCGCCATATGGATGGGTGTCAGAAATAGGCGGAACCGGCTGGCTATGGTTCCAAATGTGTTCTCCACCACTCTTCTGCTCTGGCCAGCCGGTAATTAAAAACCCTCTGTTCTGGGGTGAGGGTCCTCATCGGGAATAGCCGCATAAGATGGTCCCCAGCGCAAATGCTTCATCCGCAACGAAGACGAATGGGAGTCCTTCCACATTGTCCTCTGGAGGTGGCAAGTCCAAGCTGCCATTCTGGAGTTGCCTGTAGAACTCCGTCTGGGCGATGACTCCACCATCGGACATCCGGCCATTCTTCCCCACGTCAACATACAAGAAGTCGTAATTAGCCGACACCACCGCCAACATCACAATACTATTGAACCCCTTATAGTTGAAATAGTACGACCCCGAGTTGGGTGGTGGGACTATGTGGACATGTTTACCATCAATTGCCCCTCCGCAGTTAGGAAAGTCCCACCGCTGGGCAAAGTGGGAGGCCACAGTCTGCCATTCCTGTGGCGTGGAAGGCAACTGTTGAGGAAAACAAAAATAAATTACTATTTTTGCACATAAACATGGCAAGCAGATTAGGCACAAACATTCTTGGCCAACCTCCAGATAGCATTTATTAAGGGGAAATTAACACCAAAGTATAAGGTACACCTATCATATTCAAACCCCCCCCTCTCATGGGCTATTTCTAACATTATAGGGGGGGTGGAATCTAGGACAGGTAACCCTCTTCATTTCATTGAGAGATGAATGCCTAAATACAGGGTATTACTTGGAACAGCCCCTCCTTAGTTACACTATTGGCAGCCCACTGGACAGGTAAGAAAAGTCACAAAGATATAAATACACTGTACACATTTGAGGACATTTGGACATTCTGATATTACCTATCAAGATAATAATAGAATACAAAAACTTTAAACAGTACCATTGGAAAGTATACAGGCAGGCCCTTGCACTACATGCTTTGGGGAATTCATCCATACATCTGACCACAAAAGAGATGGGTATAGTGTGTATGGGTTTGGCAAAGTCAGCAGATAGATGATTGAGGATAGATAGAGAATTGGTATCAGCTGACTTAGCAGTTGGGGGGAGGGAGGGTTTAGAAAAATGATTTGGGGACACTACAAAAAAAAGCTTCTGGCACTCTGCCTGAATTTAAAGCACAAGTCACATTTCTAAACATTTTAGGGGGTGTTTTGGGTAAAGCACTACTATGGAGCTGATAAAATACATTGTTAGGTGACTACATGAGGTGAATATAGGGCAGGAGAGCATGTTGGGGAGGTAAGTGAAGGCAGATATGTATGAAGGACTAAAAAAATAATTACATAAAAATCCAGCATGAATGAGGACAAAGGGGACATTCACAGCATATTACAATCATGGTAATTAGGGAATGAGGAAAGAAATACAAGATATTAGCAAACATTAAATACAATAAAATGTGATATTAAAGGATAAAAATCTTACCTTCATATACTCCTTCTGCAGGACCTGGATGATGGCAGAACAGGTCTCTGGGATGATGATCCCCAGAGCCTGGGGGGAGATGCCTGTCGAGAACTTGAGGTCCTGCAGGCTTCTCCCTGTCGCCAAGTACCGCAGGGTAGCGACCAGCCTCTGCTCCGGAGTGATGGCTTGCCTCATGCAGGTATCCTGCCTGCTGATATAGGGGGTCAGCGAAGCCAGTAGACGGTGAAATACGGGGTCCGTCATCCTGAGAAAGTTCCTGAAATCATCAGGATTATTCTCACGGCTCTCACGGAGCAAAGGCATATGAGAGAACTGGTCACGCTTAAGCAACCAATTCTTGGTCCATGAACTCCTCCCCACCCTGTTCATGGACTGGACTTGCGTCAAGGTCAGGACCCCAACACCAAGCCCCCGCACAGCACGAACTCTACGAGAAGTACGTATACGAAACATGGCTAGAAAACAGTCGGCTGCTCAGAACGAAGTAACAGAACGCATTGAAGAACAGCAAGGCCTGTGAAGAGCGACCTGAAAAACAGTAACGAATGAACAAGAACACAATGACTAATTAAAGTCACGCGGAACTTGCTTGCACGCACTGAAGAGCAGATACAAACCCACAAGCACAAACTGAACCGCAGAAAACGATCTGAAAGCCACGAGTCTGAAAAAGTGCGAATCGTCTCTCACCAAACTTTTACTAACACAAGACTAGCAAAAGGAGCCCAAAGGGTGCCGCGCTTGGTTCTTAACTGGCCTTTTCTAGTCTCGTCGTACGTGGCTGATGTCACCGCGTTGTTGGCGATCGGAAGTTCCGACAACTTTGTGCGACCGTGTGTACGCAAAACAAGTTTGAGCCAACATCCGTCGGAAAAAAACCTAGGATTTTGTTGTCGGAATGTCCGAACAGCTAGCAATGCTCCTGTTTCAAATGTTTTAAAGCTTTTTTTGGATAATAAATTTAATTTTACAGACTCATGCTATGAGACATATCTTTTTCTTGATGTACATGGATATTTAACACTGGGGATATCGTGACACCATTGACACCTTTGAAGGATATACCACAGTGGGCTGAGGACTTTTGGATTCAACATCGCTGGAGTCTACCTACATGCCTTTTACCCCTGCAGGGGTTGGGCTGTCTGGTGAGTGAG
Organism: Lithobates clamitans; assembly: GCA_037952925.1. Lineage (NCBI taxonomy): Eukaryota > Metazoa > Chordata > Amphibia > Anura > Ranidae > Lithobates > Lithobates clamitans. The sequence goes on from JBBGZY010001522.1 coordinate 655,405, forward strand.
AGCACGAGTGGGGGTGCGGTGGAAGACGGGGACACCTGCAACACTATTTTCACAGCTTTTCCATCCAAGGGACACATTTAAGAAGTCTTTCTTCATATAGAAAACAGTTTTTTTCCTGGGATGTAAAATATATTTTTTCAGAGACTTTTTAAAAATATATATTTTTTTGTGTTTGGGACATTGGTTTCACTTAGCACCTTTTATTCATCACTTGAGCTGTTATTTGGACTTTTTACTTTTTCACGTTGGGGATTTCATAATATCGGTCTAATAAGTAGACCACCATTTGTTTATTTTTGGATTGTTTACAAAATTTTGGGTACGCATATACATATATATATATATATCTCAGCACATTGCACTTTTATTGCATAACACTGGATGGATGAGCCACTTTGCACTAAATCACAGCTATTTATGATCACATTGGATGTACTCACATATAATTGTGTTATATTTGTGTTTTATATATGTTTTTTAGGAATCACCTTTCATGCACATTTAGTAGAACAGCGCCAATTCCCCTTTTCCTAAGACATTTGTTGATCTGTATTTCACTTGGTGAAATTACTATATAGGGGGGCTGCAGTTCTCCCCTTTTTTCATTTCAGTCCTAAGCGCGGAACTATTATTATTTTCACTTTTGTACCCCATTACCATTTCACACAGGGGGGGGTCGGGATCTGGGGATCCCCTTGTTAAAGGGGGCTTCCAGATTCCGATAAGCCCCCCGCCCGCAGACTCCCACAACCACCGGCCAGGGTTGTAGGGATGAGGCCCTTGTCCTCATCAACATGGGGACAAGGTGTTTTGGGGGGCTACCCCAAAGCACCCTCCCAATGTTGAGGGCATGTGGCCTGGTACGGTTCTCGCCCCCCTCTTTTCCTGCGGCCTGCCAGGTTGCGTGCTCGGATATGGATTTTTGGGGGGCCTAAAGGGTCTGGTATGGAATTTAGGGGGACCCCCATGTCATTTTTTTTTAAATTTTGGCCGGGGTTCCCTTTAATATCCATACCAGACCTGAAGGGCCTGGTATGGAATTTAGGGGGACCCCCACGTCATTTTTTTTTTTTTTTAATTTTGGTTCGGGGTTCCCCTGTGGGGAATTCCAATGCCGTTTTTATCAATGAACTTCTATGTGTATTGTCGGACCGGCAATGCAATAGCTGCGAGTAGTTTTAAATGGCTTTTTTCCTTCGAAATGTCATTTTGCTGTCAGACTGTTCTAAACACAGGAAGCATGCACCCCTTTACAGGCATACTATAGACAGCCCCCAGGTATGAAATATAAAGGAATATCACACTTTTATTGTTTGACTTTAAGCATAATTAAAATCAATGCTCCTGAAAAAATGGCCGTTTTTAAAACTTTTTTTTGCATTGATCCATGTCCCCTGGGGCAGGACCCAGGTCCCCAAACACTTTTTATGACAATAACTTGCATATAAGTCTTTAAAATGAGCACTTTTGATTTCTCCCATAGACTTTTAAAGGGTGTTCCGCGGCATTCGAATTTGCCACGAACACCCCAAATTGTTCGCTGTTAGGCGAACTTGCGAACAGCCAATGTTCGAGTCGAACATGAGTTTGACTCGAACTCGAAGCTCATCCCTAGTCACCAGTATGGTATTTGGAAATTGAAATCATATCCCCTCTCAAGCGTCTCTTCTCCACAGAGAATAAGTTCATCGCTCGTAACCTTTCTTCATAACTAATGTCCTCCAGTCATTTTATTCATTTTGTTGCCCTTCTCTGCACTTGCTCCATTTCCAGCACATCCTTCCTGAGGACTGGTGCCCAGAACTGAACAGCATACTCCAGGTGAGGCTGGACCAGAGTCTTGTAGAGTGGGAGAATTATCGCTTTATCTCTTGAGTTAATCTCCTTTTTAATGCATGCCATTATTCTGTTTGCTTTGTTAACAGCAGCTTGGCATTGCATGCTATTGCTGAGCCTATCATCTACTAGGACCCCCAGGTCCTTTTCCAACCTTGATTCCCCCAGAGGTTCTCCCCCCAGTCAGTAGATTGCATTCATATTTTTGCCACCCAATTGCATTATTTTACATTTTTCCACATTAAACCTCATTTGCCATGTAGTTGCTCACCCCATTAATTTGTTCAGATCTACTTGCAAGGTTCCCACATCCTGGGGAGCTTAGCTTAGTATCGTCCGCAAATACAGAGATTGAACTGTTTACCCCATCCTCCAGGTCCTTTATGAACAAATTAAATAGGATTGGTCCCAAGACAGAACTCTGGGGAACCCACTTTCCACCTCTGACCATTCTGAGTACTCCCTATTTATCTCTACCCTCTGAACTTGCCCTTGTAGAAAGGTTTCAATCCATGTATTCATCCTATGGTCCATGCCAACAGACCTTACTTTGTACAGTAAACGTTTATGGGGAACTAATATTCAATAAATTTAATCCTAAATATCGGTTGAATGCCAACAAACACCGACACCTAGGATAAATTAGCAGGCGCTCAAAGACAATCCAGATGTAACTAGCTATACCCCCATAAATGACATAGTCTGGTGATAGACACGTTCTCTGGATATAAAATATATAAAGAATATACTTGTATGTGTGAAACAAATATGCAATGTGCAATGGTGGTGATATCTTTTATCAAAGACTCAATCACCCATAAGTGACACACCTCTAATAATAAGGATAAAATGAATCAATATATGTATATATATATAATGTGATTGTATACCTTGCAGTATACAATAATGGTGACACCCTCTAATAGTATTAATAATCTGAGTGTGACACACTAAATAACCAACATCCCTCAGAAGTAAATAGAAACATAATTAAATATGTGACTACAAAGTAAAACAGTGATGTGATCTAATAGGTGAATCTCTCATCTGCGTGTATCACATCCCTATTTAGCCAAAAGATTGACTAGATGTAATTGATCAGGGTGTGACTAGTAATATAATGGTGACACCCTCTAATAGTGGGTCAATTATCTGTGTATGGTATACCGCATAAATGGCGGACCACACAAACAAAAAAACCTACAAAGTAAAATGTTAGAAATAGAGCCTCTTATAATGCAAAAATTGTGGTGGAAAAGCATATATATAAGTGACAGCAATAAAAAATCGTGCATGTGGTTCAATTCATGCTGCTAAGTTCAACAACTCAAAAAATAGTTCATGAATGGAACTAGCCCTTAATAGAGGCTGTACGTGATTAAAACTGGTGACGAAAAGATATTCAATCAGATGTCCCACACAAATGATTCCTCAGTGATAGATGTCAAAAAATGATGAGTAACTCCGTGCTCTTTCCACCTCACCACTGTGCTAGTGAATCGCACTCTCCAGACATGCACTCACCAAAATAAAATGCCAGCACTTTCATGCAAGGCTAAACAAGCTTTCTTTACCACACTCCTGGGTAAATATTGCATACGAAGCTCACAAGAATGATGTTCAATGGATCCACATAAAAGAGAATGAATGCTCCAATAGTGTAATTCCGCAATGAAAATTTATTAAAAATCATGCAAACTTCACACATAGCACTCACATTGTGTAAACCTTAAAACAAGCTCAAATCGTGTAATGCACAGCAAACTTCAACTCAGTGGATTCAACAATAACAATGGTCACGGCGGACCCGAGGTGTACAGCTGCTGGATGTCTCACCCCTCCCTCGGGAAACCTCCGTCCCTCCGTGCGCTCGTATCCTATTCTCCTGTGTGGCCGATAGCAAGTACGTCACAACTCACAGCCACGCCCCGACATGTTTCGTCATGGAACGACTTATTCATGGGATTGGCTGTGTTTGCTGCCACTCAGCTTTTATCTACTCTCAAGTATCCGCCCACTGGATTACGTCATGCGCATGCGCACACCTCGCGTCCCCGTACGCTGGATACAATGATGTCTCACATAGCAGAAAAACTCACGGGAATCAGGCACATACACAGTTCCACTATCGAAAATGCAGTTAACAAGATAATGGACATCAGATCCGATAGTATACTTATATAAATATAACATACAAGGCTCTACATGTATGCAGTTGCCATTTCTTTCATTCAGCAGTTACGGTGATCTTTCACATAGCTAGCCCACTGATGTGTGATAACCCCCTTACAGGGCAATCTGGCTTTGCTCATTTGTTGATCATAATCCCCAATTGATACGGAAAATATATAAATTAAAATTAAAATAAAATACAATTAAGATTAAAAGGTCCGTTCTCATATTTTATGCTCCGTTCTGGCTATATATCATAATCATATATAGAAAGCTAAACTGAAAAGAACACAATATTGAATGTAATACAACTTTAACATTGCTACAATATCTAAAAAGACCTCTGATAGAACTCTATTAAAAACTAAATATGCTCCGATGCTGAATTCTGATTCTAGGATAGGTACCAAAAAAATGTGAAAAAGTGGTATATATGTAAAATCTATAAAATCTATAAGGATACCAACTCTAGACTACTGGCGATAGTCGGCGATATTACCTAATATTCCACACAAGGCTCGATGATAACCAGGGGGAAATCGCCATCTTAAAGTCATTGAACATAACATGCATCAAAAACGCAATCCCCCATATACCAAGAAGGCAAGAAAGGGAAAATGTATATAAAGTACACTCCCTAAATAATTCCCTAACATGCATGAAAACCCTGGGTACAATGTCCTAAGACTCCAGGGCTCTCCTAGGTGAAAAACCAACATAGGTCAGAACCTCGAAATGACATCATCCTCCCAATTATAGTATTCACAACTTAGATGGCGGATCTAAAAATCATTGATGAAGCAGTTTAAATCTAATTCAATGTTCAATCCTCTAGGAGTCAAACTCTTCATCAAAAATATCCATCTAGTTTCCCGCTGGGACAGGTCCCTCACTCTATTGGACCCTCTCCAGGAGGGATGTACAGTATCAATCCCACAGAATTGTAATAGTGATGGGTCTTGTTGATGTGAGAAGGATGGAGAATCCTTTGAAATTAAGGAATTTATCACATGTAATTTAACGCATGTGGTTTACCTTATGTGGTGCCCTTGTGGCCTTCTGTATGTAGGGAGAACGAAGAGACTGCTGAGGGTTAGAATCTCGGAACATCTAACCAACATCAAGAATGGTTACAAGTACCATAGTGTCTCCCTACATTTTAAAGAAAAACATCAACAAGACCCATCACTATTACAATTCTGTGGGATTGATACTGTACATCCCTCCTGGAGAGGGTCCAATAGAGTGAGGGACCTGTCCCAGCGGGAAACTAGATGGATATTTTTGATGAAGAGTTTGACTCCTAGAGGATTGAACATTGAATTAGATTTAAACTGCTTCATCAATGATTTTTAGATCCGCCATCTAAGTTGTGAATACTATAATTGGGAGGATGATGTCATTTCGAGGTTCTGACCTATGTTGGTTTTTCACCTAGGAGAGCCCTGGAGTCTTAGGACATTGTACCCAGGGTTTTCATGCATGTTAGGGAATTATTTAGGGAGTGTACTTTATATACATTTTCCCTTTCTTGCCTTCTTGGTATATGGGGGATTGCGTTTTTGATGCATGTTATGTTCAATGACTTTAAGATGGCGATTTCCCCCTGGTTATCATCGAGCCTTGTGTGGAATATTAGGTAATATCGCCGACTATCGCCAGTAGTCTAGAGTTGGTATCCTTATAGATTTTATAGATTTTACATATATACCACTTTTTCACATTTTTTTGGTACCTATCCTAGAATCAGAATTCAGCATCGGAGCATATTTAGTTTTTAATAGAGTTCTATCAGAGGTCTTTTTAGATATTGTAGCAATGTTAAAGTTGTATTACATTCAATATTGTGTTCTTTTCAGTTTAGCTTTCTATATATGATTATGATATATAGCCAGAACGGAGCATAAAATATGAGAACGGACCTTTTAATCTTAATTGTATTTTATTTTAATTTTAATTTATATATTTTCCGTATCAATTGGGGATTATGATCAACAAATGAGCAAAGCCAGATTGCCCTGTAAGGGGGTTATCACACATCAGTGGGCTAGCTATGTGAAAGATCACCGTAACTGCTGAATGAAAGAAATGGCAACTGCATACATGTAGAGCCTTGTATGTTATATTTATATAAGTATACTATCGGATCTGATGTCCATTATCTTGTTAACTGCATTTTCGATAGTGGAACTGTGTATGTGCCGGATTCCCGTGAGTTTTTCTGCTATGTGAGACATCATTGTATCCAGCGTACGGGGACGCGAGGTATGCGCATGACGTAATCCAGTGGGCGGATACTTGAGAGTAGATAAAAGCTGAGTGGCAGCAAACACAGCCAATCCCATGAATAAGTCGTTCCATGACGAAACATGTCGGGGCGTGGCTGTGAGTTGTGACGTACTTGCTATCGGCCACACAGGAGAATAGGATACGAGCGCACGGAGGGACGGAGGTTTCCCGAGGGAGGGGTGAGACATCCAGCAGCTGTACACCTCGGGTCCGCCGTGACCATTGTTATTGTTGAATCCACTGAGTTGAAGTTTGCTGTGCATTACACGATTTGAGCTTGTTTTAAGGTTTACACAATGTGAGTGCTATGTGTGAAGTTTGCATGATTTTTAATAAATTTTCATTGCGGAATTACACTATTGGAGCATTCATTCTCTTTTATGTGGATCCATTGAACATCATTCTTGTGAGCTTCGTATGCAATATTTACCCAGGAGTGTGGTAAAGAAAGCTTGTTTAGCCTTGCATGAAAGTGCTGGCATTTTATTTTGGTGAGTGCATGTCTGGAGAGTGCGATTCACTAGCACAGTGGTGAGGTGGAAAGAGCACGGAGTTACTCATCATTTTTTGACATCTATCACTGAGGAATCATTTGTGTGGGACATCTGATTGAATATCTTTTCGTCACCAGTTTTAATCACGTACAGCCTCTATTAAGGGCTAGTTCCATTCATGAACTATTTTTTGAGTTGTTGAACTTAGCAGCATGAATTGAACCACATGCACGATTTTTTATTGCTGTCACTTATATATATGCTTTTCCACCACAATTTTTGCATTATAAGAGGCTCTATTTCTAACATTTTACTTTGTAGGTTTTTTTGTTTGTGTGGTCCGCCATTTATGCGGTATACCATACACAGATAATTGACCCACTATTAGAGGGTGTCACCATTATATTACTAGTCACACCCTGATCAATTACATCTAGTCAATCTTTTGGCTAAATAGGGATGTGATACACGCAGATGAGAGATTCACCTATTAGATCACATCACTGTTTTACTTTGTAGTCACATATTTAATTATGTTTCTATTTACTTCTGAGGGATGTTGGTTATTTAGTGTGTCACACTCAGATTATTAATACTATTAGAGGGTGTCACCATTATTGTATACTGCAAGGTATACAATCACATTATATATATATACATATATTGATTCATTTTATCCTTATTATTAGAGGTGTGTCACTTATGGGTGATTGAGTCTTTGATAAAAGATATCACCACCATTGCACATTGCATATTTGTTTCACACATACAAGTATATTCTTTATATATTTTATATCCAGAGAACGTGTCTATCACCAGACTATGTCATTTATGGGGGTATAGCTAGTTACATCTGGATTGTCTTTGAGCGCCTGCTAATTTATCCTAGGTGTTGGTGTTTGTTGGCATTCAACCGATATTTAGGATTAAATTTATTGAATATTATTTCTGATTATTATTTAAGTGGGCAGCTCCTTATCTCTTATATATATTTTTTATCACTTTCACCAGTGTATATTTATTTTCAATATTTATTTTCAATAGCTTTTAAGGGGATTTTGGCGCGGTGGAGGTGTTCCTCGTGCAGAGGGTGAGAGCACTTAGGACACTTGGTTATTACAGTTTATGGGGAACTGTATCAAATGCTTTTGCAGAATCCAGATACACCACGTCTATGTGCCTCCCTTAATCTAGATGGCAGCTCATCTCCTCATAGAAGGTTAAAAGATTGGTTTTGCAAGAACGATTCTTCATGACTCCATGCTGTTTACTGCTAATGATACCGTTTTCATTACTAAAATCTTGTATATAGTCCCTTATCATTCCCTCCAAGAGCATGCATACTATTGATGTTAGGCTAACTGGTCTGTAATTCCCAGGGATGTATTTTGGCTCTTTTTTTAATATTGGTGCTAAATTGTGTTGTAATATGTTGGCCGATTTATGTAGGATATTATATTATTATATATATGTACAAATACAGTACCATATTGACCAGGAATTCAGGAAGACAGGAAGCCAACTCAATTTTAACATATCAAAAGAACAGCTGATGACCCTTTGATATGTTAATCTTATGCAACTCTACCTAGGTATGTGAGGAATGGCCTGTTAACCACTTCAGCTCCGGAAGATTTGGCTGCTGAATGACCAGGCCATTTTTTGCGATTCGGGACTGCGTCGTTTTAACTGACAATTGCACGGTCATGCAGCACTGCACCCAAACAAAATTGACGTCCTTTTTTTCCCATAAATAGAGCTTTCTTTTGGTGGTATTTGATCATCTCTGCAGTTTTTATTTTTTGCACTATAAACAAAAAAAGAGCGACATCCCCTCACTGGCAGTGTGATTCCAGCCTTTATTTAATATTTTCAATTACCATTTGATTATGAACGATGCTTACTGCTGTTGTGGTCAGTTTTGGCATCTATCTGATTTGTTTTTGTATGACCCGTGCATTGGCTGTTTTAATCCACTTTTGCTGACACCTAGTATACGGTGTCAGATCACCATTACCTCTTCCGGCCCCCCCCTAGCCTATCAGCGCCTTTCCCCCCTTTATCAGAAGTGTCGTAGCTTCCGTTGTGGGTGAGAGGCCTGGTTCTCTAGGTGGAGCGCACTGACGCCACATCAGCAATGCGGATGACGTCATCGCGCACGTCCACGACGCCGTATCCATTGGGCGGAGCGGGACAGCGCTCTAGCCAATGTGGCCTGGCTGTGCTGGGAGCGAGGCTTGGCATGCGCTCGGCTGTTTATGTAATGACAGACCGAGCTGTTATGCCGTTTTTTAACATGTTTTTGATTTTCCACGTGGTAATTATAGCGATATTACACCGCTTGTTACCTTTTTTCATTTTATATATGTACACAATAAATTTATCACCATTTCTAATTACCAGGAAGTGGCATCAATTATGTCACTTCCGGTCTAGTGACACTCCCAGTGGGGATCATTTTATGTTTAAATAGCGGTGAGGTGGGGGGGCTCCACACCCCAGATGAAGGCTTGGTAGCCGAAACATGTCAGGTGGACCCCTCACTATTACCGCAAATGATTTTATATGAGCTAATTCTGATCTCCTATCATGTGAGTGTTCATTTTGCTATTTTAATAAATTGATATCTTTTTAAAAAACGTTATTATGCCATGTGAGCTTTCTTTCTCGCATGATACTTGAATTATCCATTGGGCCTGTTGGAGTGTCTTGGGGACGTTTGAAGCTGTGGTGAAACCCCCTCCTCCCCCCTTCCTTTGGAAGCCAAGGACCATCTGACATTTTACCCCGCAAGACCTGGTGGTCTTTAAGCTTTCTTTGACTTGTGAGACGTAAGTCTTCTCAGGTCACCTGATTCCGGTAAGCCTCCTTAGATGCTTCGGTGTTGGTCCTGCCACTTATCTAGACCTTTCACCCATCTGTGATCTATTTATTCATCTACTAGAAGTGAACCACTTCGCTTAGGAGGAAACCCCGGGAATTTCTTAATTTTTATTATATTTTTACTTTTTTCATTTTTGTCCTTATAGACTTTTGGTGGTGGTTTTCTGTTCCACTAGTCATTATTGACCTAAACAATTAATGGACTATATTATTTGATTTATTATATTTATACGTTTCTATATACCAAACATTTGTGTTTATAACACGGATTTATACTACTTATTTATTGTAGTCATTTTCATGTGTCTATTTTGTATCACCTAGTGTTGTTTTTATATTGGTTTTGTCCCGTATAGGACAATCTGACACACTGTTCACATATGTTATATATATGATTTGTATATACACATAGCGCTGCACTATATTTTTTATTTCTGTCTTTGCCTATGTCTAGAGGTGTGTTAGCTGCTAACTGTATATTATAATCACCTCTTGTTTTATTAACGTTTGGCGCAGCGCTGTACTCATTTTCTTTTTTTGTATTTTTTGCACTATAAACAAAAAAAGAGCGACAATTTTGAAAAAAAACACAATATTTTGTACTTTTTGCTATAATAAATATCCCAATTTTTTTTTAAAAAACACATTTTTTCTCAGTGTATTCCTCTACATATTTTTGGTAATAAAAATTGCAATAAGCGTATATTTATTGGTTTACGCAAAAGTTATAGCGTCTACAAAATAGGGGATAGATTTATAGCATTTTCATTTATTTATTTTTTTACTAGTAATGGCGGTGATCTGTGATTTTTATCGAGCCTGCGACATTATGGCGGACACATCGGACACTTTTGACACATTTTTTAACACCATTGGCATTTATACAGCGATCAGTGCTATAAAAATGCACTGATCAGTGTAAAAAGGTCACTGGCAGGGAAGGGGTTAACACTAGGGGGCGATCAAGGGGTTAATTATGTTCCCTGTGTGTGTTTCTAACTGTGGGGAGAGGAGACTGGCGTAGAGGAAATGACAGGTCGTGATTCCTAGCTATTAGGAACTCACAATCTGTCTCACCTCACTGTTTATCATCCTTATGCATGTAAACAATGTACCCTTTGACACGTTCAACTAGATTAACTGCTTGCTGACCAGCGGCCATCATTATGCTGTGGCCGGTCAAAACGATCTGACGAGCCATCGTAGCCATACGTCGGCTCCTTTAAGTGGGATAGCAGTTGCGTGCGCACCGCTGGAGGAAGGCGCACGCGCAGGCTGCACTGCGGAGGGGGCCGATGCACGTGGCCGACGGTATTATAACAATATATATATAATTTATAAATATTATATCAAGAATTGTAATTACTGGGGCATAAAATTGGGCCTTAGACGGCGGTGGTGGTGGTGGTGGCACAACACTGTAAAGCCTCACAGATACTTTTGTTGAGTGCAGGAACAGGTCCTGCTGTGAAATATTAGATCAAAAATTGTAATTGCACACCCCTGTTAAACAGGGGCAGAAAAACTGGGCCTTAGGCAGTGGTGGTGGCACAACACTGTAAAGCCTCACAGATACTTTTGTTGAGCACAGGAACAAGCCCTGCTGTGAAATATTAGATCAAAAATTGTAATTGCACACCCCTGTTAAACAGGGGCAGAAAAACTGGGCCTTAGGCAGTGGTGGTGGTGCCCTGAACCAAAAATATTCCTAGAAGCTATCATCATGAAGATTGAGGAGGAATAGGATAGTCACTCAGCATAATAGGATAGTCACTCAGCATAATAGGATAGTCACTCAGCATATGCAGTCTTCAAGGGATCCCACATCCACAGAAAAATCAATCGGTTACATCAGCATCAGGTGCTTGGTAGCTCAGTGATCCAAGACTGATTCATTTTTATGAATGTGAGACGATCAACAGAGTCTGTGGACAGGCGCACTCTGTGATTGGTTACAAAGCCTCCAGCAGCACTGAATGTGCATTCAGAAAGAACGCTGGATGCAGGGCAGGCCAGTAGCTCAATTGCATATTGAGCAAGCTCTGGCCAGTGGTCCATCCTCAAGACCCAGTAACCCAGTGGATGTTCTGGGGGAAAGGTCTCCAAGTCTGATCTTGCCCCTAGATATTCCTGCACCATGTAATTCAGACGCTGTCGATGGTTGCTGGAACCGATCAGACCTGGGCGCTGAGGACTGAAGAATTGTCTGAAGGCATCAGTCAGCCGGCCACCTTCTCCACTGCTCTTTCTGTGACTGAACGAAGCTTCAGCAACACGTTGTCTAGCACCAGCAAATTGTAACCTCCCAGGCTCTGGAAACGCATTGCCCAAATCTTTCTGCAAGGCCTCCAGAAGACGTTTTATCCTCTGCTCCATGCCTGCTGAACCATGAGTCAGCAGTAATATGCACCTTACTACTGACCGCCCTGTCCAACGAGGCCAAGACATTGCCATCCACATGCTGATAGAGAGCCAGAATGGCCTTCCGTGAAAAGAAATGGCATTTGTTAAAGTGCCACTGAGGTACCGCACATTCCACAAATTCACGAAAGAGGGCAGAGGCTACCAGCTGAAAAGGCAGCAGTTGCAGTTGCAGACGCTGAGCATGTGGATGGCTGGGACTGAATTTGCCTGCTAAAATCCAATGTTGGTTTACCGCTAGCAGATTGGCCGCAAGTACTTGGGCCACCTATTTCTATACCTTCATTCCTCTCAGTGTAGGTTTCTGAGAGGACTGGAGGTATAGTGGGGTTGGAGATCCCAGCTGATAAGGAGGAAGGAGAGGTTCTTGTTCTTTGATGTAGGTCTTTTAAGTGCTGTTGCCAACGGACTGCATGGGAGGTCGTCATATGTCTGGTCAAGCATGTGGTGCCCAAGCGGCTGCTGTTTTGGCCACGCTTGATACGCTTCAGACATATGTTGCAAACAGAAATGGTGCGATCTGCTGCACACGTGTCAAAAAAAGCCCACACCAAATAACTTTTCAAAATATGTGAGGAGTCAGCAGCGCCCTGCACCTGCTTAGCTCTGCGGTGTAATGCAATAAGGTGGCTGCCCTTAAGCTGGCCCCTGGAAGGCATCCTGCCTCGTTGGAGATGTGCCTTCTCCTCCTCCTCTCTTCTATCAGGCACCCAAGTAGAGTCATTGACCTAATCATCCCCTCCCTCCTCATCACTGGAGCAAACTTGGCAGTATGCTACAGCTCGGGGAACATGACTGCTAGTTTCTTGACCTTTTTGGGCACCCCCTCTCTCTAGGCTCACGTTACTCCCTTCCTCAACCTGGGTACCATTATCGGAGCCTTCAAATCACTGCGCATCCTCCTGCACCATGTACCCAACACTGTGGTTGAATAGTTTGGGGGACTTCTCCGTGCATGATGGTGGGGCTAGGGAAGGAGTGACTGTTGACATGGAGCCGATGGAATAGGCCACTTTGGCAGCTGCATTGGCAGGCAAACTACTCTGAGCCTGGGTGACAGAGGATGAGCAGGATGAGGAGGGCTTTGTTATCCATTCCAGCAACTCTTCTGCATGTTGTGGCTCAATAACATGGCTAGCTGCAAAAAAAAAAGGACAAGCGTGCCCCATGGCCACGTGCTGAGGATGCACCGTGTCCATGACCAGCACTGTTGACTGTAGACATAGAGCCTTTAACAACTATGGGTGCACTGTTTGTATGTATTGTAGTAAAAGTAGTAGCAACTACACTAGGGGTGCACAGTATTGTGTACACCAACAGAAGTGTAATAACAACTATGAGTGCACTGTATGTATTGTGTACACCACCAGTAAAGTAGTAGCAACTGCACTAGGGGTGCACAGTACTGTGTACACCAACAGAAGTGTAATAACAACTATGGGTGCACTGTATGTATTGAGTACTGTGTACACCACCATAAAAGTAGTAGCAAGTGCACTAGGGGTGCACAGTATTGTGTACACCAACAGAAGTGTAATAACAACTATGGGTGCATTGTATGTATTGTGTGCTGTGTAGACCACCAGGAAAGTAGTAGCAACTGCACTAGGGGTGCACGGTACTGTGTACACCAACAGAAGTGTAATAACAACTATAGGTGCACTGTATGTATTGTGTAGACCACCAGGAAAGTAGTAGCAACTGCACTAGGGGTGCACGGTACTGTGTACACCAACAGAAGTTTAATAAGAACTATGGGTGCACTGTATGTATTGTGTACTGTGTACATCACCAGAAAAGTAGTAGCACTAGCAACTGCACTAGGGGTGCACGGTACTGTGTACACCAACAGAAGTGTAATAACAACTATGGGTGTACTGTATGTATTGTGTACTGTGTACACCACCAGAAAAGTAGTAGCAGCTGCACTAGGGGTGGACGGTACTGTGTACACCAACAGAAGTTTAACAACAACTATGGGTGCACTGTATGTATTGTGTACTGTGTACACCACTTGAAAAGTAGTAGAAACTGCACTAGGGGTGCAGGATATTGTGTACACCAACAGAAGTGTAATAACAACTATGGGTGTACTGTTTGTATTGTGTACTGTGTACACCACCAGAAAAGTAGTAGCAACTGCACTAGGGGTGCACGGTACTGTTTACACCAACAGAAGTGTAATAACAACTATGGGTTTACTGTATGTATTGTGTACACCACCAGGAAAGTAGTAGCAACTGCATTAGGGGTGCACGGTACTGTGTACACCAACAGAAGTTTAATAACAACTATGGGTGCACTGTATGTATTGTGTACTGTGTACACCACCAGAAAAGTAGTAGCAACTGCACTAGGGGTGCACGGTACTGTGTACACCAACAGAAGTGTTATAACAACTATGGGTGCACTGTGTGTATTGTGTACACGACCAGGAAAGTAGTAGCAACTTCACTAGGGGTGCACGGTACTGTGTACACCAACAGAAGTTTAATAACAACTATTGGTGCACTGTATGTATTGTGTACTGTGTACATCACCAGAAAAGTAGTAGCAACTGCACTAGGGGTGGACGGTACTGTGTACACCAACTGAAGTGTAATAACAACTATGGGTGTACTGTATGGATTGTGTACTGTGTACACCACCAGAAAAGTAGTAGCAACTGCACTAGGGGTGGACGGTACTGTGTACACCAACAGAAGTTTAACAACAACTATGGGTGCACTGTATGTATTGTGTACTGTGTACACCACTTGAAAAGTAGTAGAAACTGCACTAGGGGTGCATGATATTGTGTACACCAACAGAAGTGTAATAACAACTATGGGTGTACTGTATGTATTGTGTACTGTGTACATCACCAGAAAAGTAGTAGCACTAGCAACTGCACTAGGGGTGCACGGTACTGTGTACACTAACAGAAGTGTAATAACAACTATGGGTGTACTGTATGTATTGTGTACTGTGTACACCACCAGAAAAGTAGTAACAACTGCACTAGGGGTGCACGGTACTGTGTACACCAACAGAAGTGTTATAACAACTATGGGTGCACTGTGTGTATTGTGTACACGACCAGGAAATTAGTAGCAACTTCACTAGGGGTGCACGGTACTGTGTACACCAACAGAACTTTAATTTTAACTATTGGTGCACTGTATGTATTGTGTACTGTGTACACCACCAGAAAAGTAGTAGTGCTAGCAACTGCACTACTGGTGCATGGTACTGTGTACACCAATAGAAGTGTAATAACAACTATGGGTGTACTGTATGTATTGTGTACTTTGTACACCACCAGAAAAGTAGTAGCAACTGCACTAGGGGTGCATGGTACTGTGTACACTAACAGAAGTGTAATAACAACTATGGGTGTACTGTATTGTGTACACCACCAGAAAAATAGTAGCAACTGCACTAGGGGTGAACAGTATTGTGTACACCACGAGAAGTCTAATAGCAACTATGGGTGCACTGTATGTATTGTGTGCTGTGTACACCACCAGAAAAGTAGTAGCAACTGCACTAGGGGTGCAAGGTACTGTGTACATCAACAGAAGTGTAATAACAACTATGGGTGTACTGTATTGTGTACACCACCAGAAAAGTAGTAGCAACTGCACTATGGGTGCACGGTACTGTGTACACCAACAGAAGTGTAATAACAAGTATGGGTGTACTGTGTTGTGTACACCTCCAGAAAAGTAGTAGCAACTGCACTATGGGTGCACAGTGCTGTGCACACCGCCTGAAGTATATAAGAAAGCCTGGGGCAAGCACCAGCCCCAGGCAGCTTCAGGTTAGCGCCAGTACCGCTAACACCCACGCACGCACCGTACACCTCCCTTAGTGGTATAGTATCTGAACGGATCAATATCTGATCTGATCAGATCTATACTAGCGTCCCCAGCACCTGTTAGCACCTGCGTTTTGCCCCTCCGCCCGGCCCAGCCCAGCCCACCCAAGTGCAGTATCAATCGATCACTGTCACTTACAAAACACTAAACGCATAACTGCAGCGTTCACAGAGTCAGGGCTGATCCCTGCGATCGCTAACAGTTTTTTTGGTAGCGTTTTGGTGAACTGGCAAGCACCAGCCCCAGGCAGCGTCAGTTTAGCGCCAGTACCGCTAACACCCACGCACGCAACATACGCCTCCCTTAGTGGTATAGTATCTGAACGGATCAATATCTGATCCGATCAGATCTATACTAGCGTCCCCAGCAGTTTAGGGTTCCCAAAAACGCAGTGTTAGCGGGATCAGCCCAGATACCTGCTAGCACCTGCGTTTTGCCCCTCTGCCCGGCCCAGCCCAGCCCACCCAAGTGCAGTATCGATCGATCACTGTCACTTACAAAACACTTAACGCATAACTGCAGCGTTCGCAGAGTCAGGCCTGATCCCTGCGATCGCTAACAGTTTTTTGGTAGCGTTTTGGTGAACTGGCAAGCACCAGCGGCCTAGTACACCCCGGTCGTAGTCAAACCAGCACTGCAGTAACACTTGGTGACGTGGCGAGTCCCATAAGTGCAGTTCAAGCTGGTGAGGTGGCAAGCACAAGTAGTGTCCCGCTGCCACCAAAAAGACAAACACAGGCCCGTCGTGCCCATAGTGCCCTTCCTGCTGCATTCGCCAATCCTAATTGGGAACCCACCGCTTCTGCAGCGCCCGTACTTCCCCCATTCACATCCCCAACCAAATGCAGTCGGCTGCATGAGAGGCATTTTTATGTCCTCCCGAGTACCCCTACCCAGCGAACCCCCCCAAAAAAGATGTTGTGTCTGCAGCAAGCGCGGATATAGGCGTGACACCCACTATTATTGTCCCTCCTGTCCTGACAATCCTGGTCTTTGCATTGGTGAATGTTTTGAACGCTACCATTCACTAGTTGAGTATTAGCGTACAGCATTGCACAGACTAGGCACACTTTCACAGGGTCTCCCAAGATGCCATCGCATTTTGAGAGACCCGAACCTGGAACCGGTTACAGTTATAAAAGTTAGTTACAAAAAAATAGTGTAAAAAAAAAAAAACATACAAAAATATAAAATTAAAAAAAATAGTTGTCGTTTTATTGTTCTCTCTCTCTCTATTCTCTCTCTATTGTTCTGCTCTTTTTTACTGTATTCTATTCTGCAATGTTTTATTGTTATTATGTTTTATCATGTTTGTTTTTTCAGGTATGCAATTTTTTATATTTTACCGTTTACTGTGCTTTATTGTTAACCATTTTTTTGTCTTCAGGTACGCCATTCACGACTTTGAGTGGTTATACTAGAATGATGCCTGCAGGTTTAGCTTTTATCTTGGTATCATTCTTTTCAGCCAGCGGTCGGCTTTCATGTAAAAGCAATCCTAGCGGCTAATTAGCCTCTAGACTGCTTTTACAAGCAGTGGGAGGGAATGCCCCCCCCAACGTCTTCCGTGTTTTTCTCTGGCTCTCCTGTCTCAACAGGGAACCTGAAAATGCAGCCGGTGATTCAGCCAGCTGACCATAGAGCTGATCAGAGACCAGAGTGGCTCCAAACATCTCTATGGCCTAAGAAACCGGAAGCTACGAGCATTTTATGACTTAGATTTCGCTGGATGTAAACAGCGCCATTGGGAAATTGGGAAAGCATTTTATCACACCGATCTTGATGTGGTCAGATGCTTTGAGGGCAGAGGAGAAATCTAGGGTCTAATAGACCCCAATTTTTTCAAAAAAGAGTACCTGTCACTACCTATTGCTATGATAGGGGATATTTACATTCCCTGAGATAACAATAAAAATGATTTAAAAAAAAAAAAAATGAAAGGAACAGTTTAAAAATAAGATAAAAAAAATAATAATAATAAAGAAAAAAAAAAAAAAAAAAAAGCACCCCTGTCCCCCCTGCTCTCGCGCTAAGGCGAACGCAAGCGTCGGTCTGTAAACAGCAATTGCACCATGCAGTCAAACGTAAACAGCAATTGCACCATGCATGTGAGGTATCACCACGAACGTCAGATCGAGGGCAGTAATTTTAGCAGTAGACCTCCTCTGTAAATCTAAAGTGGTAACCTGTAAAGGCTTTTAAAGGCTTTTAAAAATGTATTTAGTTTGTCGCCACTGTACGTTTGTGCGCAATTTTAAAGCATGTCATGTTTGGTATCCATGTACTCGGCCTAAGATCATCTTTTTTATTTCATCAAACATTTGGGCAATATAGTGTGTTTTAGTGCATTAAAATTTAAAAAAGTGTGTTTTTTCCCCAAAAAATGCGTTTGAAAAATCGCTGCGCAAATACTGTATGAAAAAAAAAAATGAAACACCCACCATTTTAATCTGTAGGGCATTTGCTTTAAAAAATATATAATGTTTGGGGGTTCAAAGTAATTTTCTTGCAAAAAAAAAATATTTTTTTATGTAATCAAAAAGTGTCAGAAAGGGCTTTGTCTTCAAGTGGTTAGAAGAGTGAGTGATGTGTGACATAAGCTTCTAAATGTTGTGCATAAAATGCCAAGACAGTTCAAACCCCCCCAAATGACCCCATTTTGGAAAGTAGACACCCCAAGCTATTTGCTGAGAGGCATGCCGAGTCCATGGAATATTGTATATTGTGACACAAGTTGCGGGAAAGAGACAATTTTTTATTTTTTTTATTTTTTTTTGCGCAAAGTTGTCACTAAATGATATATTGCTCAAACATGCCATGGGGATATGTGAAATTACACCCCAAAATACATTCTGTTGCTTCTCCTGAGTACGGGGATACCACATGTGTGAGACTTTTTGGGAGCCTAGCCGCGTACGGGACCCGAAAACCAAGCACCGCCTTCAGGCTTTCTAAGGCCGTAAATTTTTGATTTCACTCTTCACTGCCTATCACAGTTTCGGAGGCCATGGAATGCCCAGGTGGCAAACCCCCCCTCCCTCAAATGACCCCATTTTGGAAAGTAGACACCCCAAGCTATTTGATGAGAGGTATAGTGAGTATTTTGCAGACCTCACTTTTTGTCACAAAGTTTTGAAAATTGAAAAAAGAAAAAAAATTTTTTTTTCTCGTCTTTCTTTATTTTCAAAAACAAATGAGAGCTGCAAAATACTCACCATGCCTCTCAGCAAATAGCTTGGGGTGTCTACTTTCCAAAATGGGGTCATTTGGGGGGGGGGTTGTGCCACCTGGGCATTCCATGGCCTCCGAAACTGTGATAGGCAGTGAAGAGTGAAATCAAAAATTTACACCCTTAGAAATCCTGAAGGCGGTAATTGGTTTTCGGGGCCCCGTACGCAGCTAGGCTCCCAAAAAGTCCCACACATGTGGTATCCCCGTACTCAGGAGAAGTAGCTAAATGTATTTTGGGGTGCAATTCCACATATGCCCATGGCCTGTGTGAGCAATATATCATTTAGTGACAACTTTGTGCAAAAAAAAAAAAAAAATTTGTCACTTTCCCGCAACTTGTGCCAAAATATAAAACATTCCATGGACTCAACATGCCTCAAAGCAAATAGCTTGGGGTGTCTACTTTCCAAAATGGGGTCATTTGGGGGGGTTTTATGCCATCTGGGCATTTTATGGCCTTCAAAACTGTGATAGGTAGTGAGGAGTAAAATCAAAAATGTACGCCCTTAGAAATCCTGAAGGCAGTGATTGGTTTTCGGGGCCCCGTACGCGGCTAGGCTCACAAAAAGTCCCACACATGTGGTATCCCCATACTCAGGAGAAGCAGCTAAATGTATTTTGGGGTGCAATTCCACATATGCCCATGGCCTGTGTGAGCAATATATCATTTAGTGACAACTTTTTGTAATTTTTTTTTTTTTGTCATTATTCAATCACTTGGGACAAAAAAAATGAATATTCAGTGGGCTCAACATGCCTCTCAGCAATTTCCTTGGGTGTCTACTTTTCAAAATGGGGTCATTTGTGGGGGTTTTGTACTGCCCTGCCATTTTAGCACCTCAAGAAACGACATAGGCAGTCATAAATTAAAGGCTGTGTAAATTCCAGAAAATGTACCCTAGTTTGTAGACGCTATAACTTTTGCGCAAACCAATAAATATACACTTATTGACATTTTTTTTACCAAAGACATGTGGCCGAATACATTTTGGCCTAAATGTATGACTAAAATTGAGTTTATTGGATTTTTTTTAGAACAAAAAGTAGAAAATATCATTTTTTTTCAAAATTTTCGGTCTTTTTCCGTGTATAGCGCAAAAAATAAAAATGGCAGAGGTGATCAAATACCATCAAAAGAAAGCTCTATTGTGGGAAGAAAAGGACGCAAATTTAGTTTGGGTACAGCATTGCATGACCGCGCAATTAGCAGTTAAAGCGACGCAGTGCCAAATTGTAAAAAGTGCTCTGGTCAGGAAGGGGGTAAAACCTTCCGGGGCTGAAGTGGTTAAATACACTGCAGCTAACTGAATAACCTGCCTGCCTGAAGTATATTAGAAAAAGTACACCAGGAACGGCCTGCAGTCAGATATAGCTAAACTGAATACAGTGGATATATATATATATATATATATATATATATATATATATATATATATATATATATATATATATATATATATATATATATATACACATACATATATATATACATATATATATATATATATATATATATATATATATATATATATATATATATATATATATACATTATATATATATATATATATATATATATATATATATATATATATATATATATATATATATATATATATATATATATATATACATATATATACCAGACTATCTTTATATATATATATATATATATATATATATATATATATATATATGTATATATATATTCAATACACTCTAACTGAATAACCTGCCTGCCTGCTCAATCTAAATGACACTCTCTCTCCATCCATGCCAACAACACACTACACGGGGCTGACGTGCAGGCAGCCTTATATAGTGTCGGACGTGGACTTGGTCCCCCTGAGCCATGATTGGCCAAAGGCACCCTGCCTTTGGCCAATTATGGCTCTCTTAGCTGAGGGCACTGGGATTGGCCAAAGCATGCAGGTCATGGTGCATGCTTTGGCCAACCATCATACAGCAGTGCACTGCGCTCCCGCAGTGCATTATAGGCCGTTACGCGCCGCTCGAATTTGGTGCGAACAGCCCATAATTTTTCGATTCTCAAAGGAACAGGCGATCAGCCAATGTTCGAGTCAAACTCATGTTCGGCCCGAACAGAAAGCTCATCCCTACTCACAATTTAATAATAACTAAATATTTATCATCATCCCACTACTATATGACTACATTGGTGCCGTTCAAGAGACCAGAAGTGCATTTCGGACTTAGTAACAGAAGGTGACAGAAGATTGTGAGGACCCAGGTAGGAAGTTTTTAGCCCTGGACCAAGACCTGGAGAAGATTATAAGCCTAGGAACCCTAGCAGTTGTAACAGAAGTCTGGTGGAGACCCAAGAGCTGTGCTGTGACTCCAAAGTCTGGTTGTAACATAAGAGTCTACAGAATTGAACAAGTTTGGAACCCCAGAATTATTCTCTGGAGACTGGAAACTGAACAAAAAAAAAAGACTGTGTCATGACCAGAAGACCAGAATTGGACGCTGAAGAAGTAACTTCAAGGTAGAGCCTCAATGGGGTGAGTAAAATATTTCCTTTTTCTTAATTATTAGTAATATAGTCAAAATGCTTACTCAGTGTGAAGCTAGTGTCAGTTCTGATAAAGTTAACAGATGGGTATTAAAATGTATTAAGCGTCATGGCGGTCCTTATGAAAATCCAGAAAAATGTAAGCAGACGTGGACTATGATGACGGAATTTTTAGAGAAAAATGTGTTTGATAACAAAATTTCAGAAAGTAAAAGAAAAGGTTGTATTGTGCAGGGCATGTTATCTTGCTGTTTAACAATTGAAAGTTCTTTGAAGGGTAAGGTTGAGGAAATTGCCCAGTTACAGAATGCAGTTGATAATAGCGACAAGGTTTGTGAGAGGTTACAGAAACTGAGACTGTAAATTTAAAATTACATGCAGTTACCATTGGGGAAGCTTTGCTTGAAAAATCTAAACGTTGTGATGAATTATCAGAGGAAAATGAGAGATTGAAATTAAGAATTATGGAATTGGAGAAGAGATCTCAGGAATGCAGATATGTGTCAAATCTTGAATTCAGCAATCTGAAGCAAAGTTCAAACTCAAAAGTTCTATCAAATGAAACAGAATCTCATATTAACTCAGATAAATCATTGCTGGCATCACTCACTGTGACCACCACCGTTTATAACAGTAATAATAATACAGGTGAAGTTCGGCTTGTAATGAAACCTCTGAAACCAAAAGAATTAGATGCAATTCTAAAATTAATAGGAATGGTTCCCTGCCATGATTTAAACAGATTTTTAAAATGGTTTTGTGACTTGCAGCATGTCAGAGATATGTACAATCTAAACCCATCTGATTTAGAAAGAGTCATACAACATTCTATAGGAAATGGTCTTTGGATGAGAATTAAACAGATCTGTATTCGGCCTCTGAGAACAAGGGACATATTACTGGAATTATTGTGTTTTGTATGTCGTACGTTCTGATGTTACTATTCATGGGAAGATCCAACAAATGCAAATTTAATCTCCCTATGAATTATCACACAGGATAGCTACTATTATGGCATTTTTGGTCGGTAATAAGCTTGCATTTCAGTGTGGAGGCTTGGTACATATGAGTGTAGTTCTAGATGCTTTGCATGAGGATATCAAACAAAATATTTTATCAGTTACCCCAAATCCTCATGTTTTAAAAGACATATTGTTGAGAGCAGATTATGTATGGAGAAAGTCAAATGAGCAAGCTGTCAAAATTGATTTAGCCACATTGTTTAGGACAAATACTGAATATAAAGATCAGAAGATAATATCTAATGATAACAGCAAGGGAGGAAACACTGGGTCAATTATAGGTGATATTAATATGAAAAACAGCTGATCAAAATAATATTAAGAAAAGGTCCAAGACCTGGATACCATTTTCTCAGTTAAAACAGAAATATGACTGCCAGAAGATTGAGTACGATAAGATGAGAATAGAACGTGAAACATTATTGGAATAAGTAAAGAGGTTACAGGGTGTCATTAATGTGGACATAACAGAAGGTGGGGGTCCTTCAAGAGTGCAAATGACACTTCTCTGGCAGTGGGGGTAAATGTAAATAGTACTTTGTTTTAACTTCAATGTTTAAGGATCTTGCTAATGAATCTTTGTTGGAGTTTTTTTGTCTTTCAGACATCGCCGGAGATACTCGTTTGCATGTGAATAGCAGGAGCACAGAAGTATCTGACATTGTTGACTTTAAAAATAATGAACTCTCTCAATATTCATCAAGCAATGGACTTTTTTTTCAACACACTAATTTCCTTTTTTAATTTGTTTCTTTTTTAAATGGACCTTTTTCCCCCCAACACCCTATTTTTTTAAATTTTTTATTTTTCTACCTTTCCCTGACCTATTTTGCTTTTAATATTTTATTTTCATTATGTTTTATTTCTTGAACTTTATCTTAAAACCAGAGAGAAGCATTTAACCACTTCAATACAGGGCACTTATACACCTTCCTGCCCAGACCAATTTTTAGCTTTCAGCGCTGTCGCAGTTTGAATGACAATTGCGCGGTCATGCTACACTGCACGCAAACTAAATTTGTATTTTGTTCCAACAAATAGAGCTTTCTTTTGGTGGTATTTGATCACCTCTGCGGTTTTTATTTTTTGCTAAACAAATAAAAAAAGACAGAAAATTTTGAAAAAAATAAGTTTTGCTTTTGTTTCTGTTAAAAAAATTTGTAAATAAGTTTTCTCTTTCATTAATGGGCACTGATAAGGCGGCACTGACAGGCACTGATACGGCAGCACCGATGAGGTGGCACCAATGAGCTGGCACTGACGGGCACTGACAATGGTCACTGGTAGGCGGCACTGAAGGGCACTGGTAGGCAGCACTGATGGGTAGCACTGATATGCAGCACTGATGGGCATTGATAGGCAGCACTGATGGGCACTCATGGGTGGCACTGGGTGGCACTGGTTGGCACTGATGGGTACTGATAGGCGACACTGGGCACTGAAAGGCGGTACTGCTGGGCACTGATGGGCACTGATGGGGTGGAACTGATATTCGGCACTGATGGGCACTGATATGCGGCACTGTTGGGCACTGATGGGCACTGATAGGCGGCACTGCTGGGCACTGCTGGGCACTGATACGTGGCACTGATGGGCACTGCTACGCGGTACTGATATGAGGCACTGATAGGCATCCCTGGTGGCACTGGCAGTGGTAGGGATTGGAGTGGGCATTGATTGACAGCTGCCTGGGCACAGATTGGCAGCTGCCTGGGCACATATTGGTATTTCCCTGGGGGTCTAGGGGCCATACCTGGTGGTCCAGTGTGGTGGCCATCCTGGTGGTCCTGGGCGGCTTCCCTGGTGGTCTTGGGCGGGATCCGAGGGGGGGCTGTGCTGATAAACAATCAGCACAAACCCCCCTGTCAGGAGAGCAGCCGATTGTCAGACACGAGTGAGGAAAAGCCGATCACTGGCTTTTCCTATTTACATCGTGATCAGCCGTGATTGGACACGTCTGATCACGTGGTAAAGAGTCTCCATCAGAGACTCTTTACCTAGATCGAAGTTGCGGTGTGTCAGACTGACACACCGCAACAACGATCACCGCGATGCGCGCCCCCGGGGGTGCGCAGCGGCTCAATATCCTGATGACGTCCGGTCAGGATATTGAAACCACTTACCACTTTGCCGCCGTTAATTTGCTATATGGCGGGTGGCAAGTGGTTAAACATAAAATAATTTTCATAACATTTGTATATACAACATAATGCATATTGATATCAATATATTTGAGATCTAAGGTGAGATGCTGCACAATGGCTTTGCATAGCATGAATAACTGGGTGTCTGAATATTTGTATACTTAGACTGAGTAGAATATAGTATGTTGGGTGGTTTTCCTAAATTTATAAGATGGGGGAGTGAAATTCATCACTCTAGTCATGATTTGAACTTGGTTGAATCAGTTGTTTATAATATGCTGAAGGCTGTGACATATATGGATGTAAAGAACCTTCTACCTTTCATGGCGAAGATACTGGCAAGAATTTCCATTGCTGCTTTGTCTGGACAGATGATATGATAAACACTGATGTCAAGCTGATACTATCTAAACCATCTTGTGGTCCCATTCAGTGGAATTATGGACTGAATTATCCAAGTAACTGCTCTATTGAAGGCAATGAGGGGTCGGCCTACAGCAAATTACAAAAGCAAATTGTGGCTGGCAGAAGTTTTATTTTGGACTGGTGAGGAAGATTACTAAAACTGAACAATTCATCTTTAAAAATGAAACCCTTGAGCCTGGAGATGAGAGAATCCTGGACTTATGTGGATTGGAGCTCCGAGAGCATATTACGCTTTACTTTCAGTGAGATGGTGAGAGATTGTGACATCAGCTCGTCTTTGCACAATATTCAAGATCTTGATGTTATATACTGAAGAAACTGCAAGCTTTAAAATAAGGCCTAAGGCCTAACAGCTATACGGACCACTGATGTTTACCAAATCCTTTTCCAGTCATGGTCTAAAGTTATATTATCTAATAACTGTTTCATGGGGTTGTTTTAAAGGCTGGTGAAGAGAGATGTAACCAGTTTCAACTTCATATTTTATATGAGCCATTGTATTCAGTACCTTAAATCGTAATGATATGTTTGTTGTTTGATTTATGGGTCAGTTCTAGTAGTTTGAACCGACCCAAATGGGGGTATATGTTGTAATATGTTGGCCAATTTATGTAGGATATTATATTATTATATATACAGTATCTCACAAAAGTTAGTACACCCCTCACATTTTTGTAAAGATTTTATATTATCTTTTCATGTGACAACACTGAAGAAATGACGCTTTGCTACAATGTAAAGTAGTAAGTGTACAGCTTGTATAACAGTGTAAATTTGCTGTCCCTTTAAAATAACTCAACACACATCCATTAATGTCTAAACAGCTGGCAACAAAAGTGAGTACACCCCTAAGTAAAAAATGTCCAAATTGGGCCCAAAGTGTCAATATTTTGTGTGGCCACCATTATTTTCCAGCACTGCCTTAACCCACTTGGGTATGGAGTTCACCAGAGCTTCACAGGTTGCCACTGGAGTCCTCTTCCACTCCTCCATGACAACATTACGGAGCTGGTGGATGCTAGAGACCTTGCGCTCCTCCACCTTCAATTTGAGAATGCCCCTCAGATGCTCAATAGGGTTTAGGTCTGGAGACATGCTTGGCCAGTCCATCACCTTTACCCTCAGCTTCTTTAACAAGGCAGTGGTCGTCTTGGAGGCGTGTTTGGGGTCATTATCATGTTGGAATACTACCCTGCGGCCCAGTCTCTGAAGGGAGGGGATCATGCTCTGCTTCAGTATGTCACAGTACATGTTGGCATTCATGATTCCCTCAATGAACTGTAGCTCCCAGTGCCGGCAGCACTCTCACAGCCCAAGACCATTACACTCCCACCATAATGCTTGATTGTAGGCGAGATACGCTTGTCTTTGTACTCCTCACCTGGTTGCCACCACACACGCTTGACACCATCTGAACCATCTGGTTTCATTAGACCACAGGACATGGTTCCAGTAATCCATGTCCTTAGTCTGCTTGTCTTCAGCAAACTGTTTGCGGGCTTTCTTGTGTATCATCTTTAGAAGAGTCTTCCTTCTGGGACCACAGCCATGCAGACCATTTGGTGCAGTGTACGGCATATGGTCTGAGCACTGACAGGCTGACCCCCCACCCCTTCAACCTATGTAGCAATGCTGGCAGCACTCATATGTCTGTCATATTTCCCAAAGGCAACCTCTGGATAAGACGCTGAGCATGTGCATTTAACTTCTTCGGTTGACCATGGCGAGGCCTGTTCTGAGTGGAACCTGTCCTGTTAAACCACTGTATATTCTTGGCCACTGTGCTGCAGCTCAGTTTCAGGGTCTTGGCAATCTTCTTATAGCCTAGGCCATCTTTATGTAAAGGAACAATTCTTTTTTTTCAGATCCTCAGAGAGTTCTTTGCCATGAGGTGCCATGTTGAATTTCCAGTGACCAGTATGAGAGAGTGAGAGCTATAACACCAAATTTAACACACCTGCTCCCCATTCACACCTGAGAACTTGTAACACTAACAAGTCACATGACACTGGGGAGGGAAAATGGCAAATTGGGCCCCATTTGGAAATTTTTACTTAGGGGTGTATTCACTTTTGTTGCCAGCGGTTTAGACATTAATGGCTGTGTGTTGAGTTATTTTGAGGGGACAGCAAATTTACACTGTTATACAAGCTGTACACTCACTACTTTACATTGTAGCAAAGTGTAATTTCTTCAGTGTTGTCACACGAAAAGATATAATAAAATATTTACAAAAATGTGAGAGGTGTACTCACTTTTGTGAGATACTGTATGTACACATACAGTACCATATTGACCAGGAATTCAGTTGAGTTGTCCAAGCCAACTCAATTTTAACATATCAAAAGGACAGCTGAGGACCCTTTGATATGTCAATCTTATGCAAGTCTACCTAGGTATGTGAGGAATGGCCTGTTAATTTAATTGAACATTTCAAAGGGTACATTGTTTACATGCTTAAGGATGATAAAGAACCATAGAAATATTTATTGATGGTAATTAGACTTGAGGGGATATTCATGGAAATGTTGGCTTTTCAATTTGATTAACAATAAGATCAAATAGTATTTTGGGTCAACCTAGCAGAACCCCCCCCCCCCCTCCCCAATGTACTAGTATTTTAGGGGGACGATTCAAGACAGCAATCAGTCTTTTCATTCTCCATGAAGGTGACAAAAGAAACTGGGTTCTCTGAAGGTGTATGAATGCTGCACAAATAGCCTGTCACCTATTTTATATTTACTCTGTTGCATTTTGTCCTCTGTTGCAAGTATCTTATGGACCTTGGTCTGTCTGAAGTTTCAATAAATGCATCTCTCTGGAAGAATTGGGTTGCTGCTGAAAATTACTCACATTATAATAATAACTAAATAATTATCATCGTCCCATAACTATATCACTACACATTGGTTTTTCTCCAATCAGCTGGTACCATCCCAGTCAGTAGACTTTCAGTAATAATGAGGAACAATGGCCTGGTAATTACTTGACTGAGTTCCCTAAGGACCCTCAGGCGCAAGCCATCTGGTCCCGGTGACTTATTAATGTTAGGTTTTTAAAGTCTATTTCTAATTCTGTCTAATTCTGTCCTCTCTTAGCCATGAGGGTGCTTCCTGTGATGTGTCATGAGGATAAACACTGCAGTTTTGGTTACTGAAGCCCCTCAATTCTCTTGTGGAGACTGAGGAGAAGACTAAATTCAATACCTTCGCCATCTCACCATCCTTTGTAACCAGATTCCCTTCCTCATTCTTTATGGGGCCAATATAATCTGTCCTCCCTCTTTTACTGTTTATATACTTAAAGAATTTCCTGGAATTTTTTTTTGCTCTCCCCCGCTATGTGTCTTTTGTGTTCCATCTTAGCCGCCCTAATTGAACCCTTACATTTCTTGTTGCATTTTTTGTAAAGTTTGAATGCTGATGATGATTTATTTTTTGAAGGCCTTCTCCTTTGCTTTTATATGCATTTTTACATTGGAGTTAAACCATCCAAGACTTTTATTCGCTCTTTGAAATTTATTTCCCAATGGGATGCACTAGCTAATGCCCTTATTTAATATACTCTTAAAGCAAACCCATCTCTCCTCCGAGTTCTTTGTTTCTAAGATTTTATCCCAATTAATATCTTCTAACAAGGTTCGTAGTTTAGGGAAGTTGACTCTTTTGAAATTCAGTGTATTTGTATTGCCCTTAGGTTTCCTATTTGTGTGATTTATACTGAAGCTAATTGACCTATGATCGCTGTTTCCTAAATTGCCCCATATTTCCACATCCATGATCAGGTTTGTATTGTTGGCATACCCCTCCCCTTTATTTACCCTCTCTATCTCTGCGATAAAGGGAATACCCTTGAATGTTGCCAGCCAATCATGAGAGCTGTTGAACTAAGTCTCTGAATTTCCCAAAAAATCGAAATCCTCCTTGTACAATAGTATCTCTAGCTCTCCCATCTTGTCCGCCAGGCTCCTGGCATTGGTGAACATGCCACGTAGTTTAGACCGGTCGCATACTGTCTTCTTATTGGGTGTTCAGAGGTTGCAAATAGGACTTGTTACTATACTTACCTCGGGTTTATGTGCATTAGTTAACCTACCACTAATGCCCCCAATACTACCCACTGGAATATGTTCCGCAATGACTATCTCTACCTCTGGACCCTCCCCCTTCACCTAGTTTAAAAGCCCCTCTAACTTTTCGGCCATCTTCACTCCCAGCAGATCTGCACCCTCCTCATTTAGGTGCAGTCTGTCCCTTCTATAGAACTGGTGACCTACTGAGAAGTCAGCCCAGTTCTCCAGGAACCCAAACCCCTCCTTTCTACACCAGCTCCTCAGCCACTTGTTTACTTTTCTAATCTCCCTCTGCCTTTCTGGTGTGGCTCAAGGTATAGGTAGCATTTCTTAGAATACAACCTTGGAGGTCCTTTTCCTCAATTTAGTCACTAAAATCGTTCTTTAGTACACTCCATCTTCCTCTGACTATGTCATTGGAGCTAACGTGCACCATGACAGCCGGGTCTTCCCCAGCCCCTCCCACTAATGTCCACCAGATCTGTGATGTGCTGAACCCAGTAGACAGCATACAGTTCGGCGCTTCAGATCTTTGTCACAGATTGCCATCTCTGTCCTTCTAAGAATTTAGTCCCCTACCACCAGAATCTGTCTTTCCTTTCCCTTTGCTTCACCCCCACTCTCACTGGAGGAGTTCTTCCCCTGGCAGCTAGGGGAGTCCCTCAGCTCTAGCAGTGCTGGTCTCTGACTGGTTTCACCAATGTCACTCAATGGGGAGTACTTATTGGGATTTTGCCCAGGATTGGCCTCCCTGGCACTTTCCCCTCTACCCTTTCTGACTGTCACCCATCTACTCTTTTCTAGTGCCTGCATCTCTTTGTCTCCACCCGCCTCTGTGCTGGCGGGTACGTTCCCCGCTCTTCTTTAGTATGGAGGGTCTTCTCAGTGCTGACAGTTGCTTCCTCAGATTTAGAACCTGGGCTTCCAGGGGGAAACAATGTGCTTACATTTTGCACAGCAGTTTTCGCCCTTGATCGGATGATCAAGGAACGCATAAATGCTGCAAGATGTACACCCAGTCACATCTCCACACCTGCTAAACATCGTACCTACTAATTTAATGATGATTGGATATTATAACCTGTCCAAATTAACTAATAACTAGCTTCCTGACACCCATACTAATACTAAGAATACACAGGTACTTAACAATACAATACACAGGTAATCACAGCCCACGTGGACTCGCAGTCCACGTGCACTCGCAGCCCACGTGCACTCGCAGGCCACGTGCACTCGCAGGCCACGTGCACTCGCAGTTCACATGCACTCGCAGCACTCATGTACTCATTGCCCATGTGCACTCACAATACACAGGTACTCACAATACACAGGTACACACAATAATCAGGTACTAACAATACACACACACTACTCAGATACACACAACACTCAGGTACTCACAACACACATGTACTTACACACTCAGGTACTCACAATACACAGGTACTCCCAACTCTCACAATACTCAGGTACTCCCAACCATTGCTGATGTAAATTTAAAATGAGTCACAATTTTAAGTGTTTTTTAATATTTCCAAATTATCCTTATTTGAGCCCAAAAAATGTAATATGTGTACCAACATCAGAAATAAAAATGTCATTTGCAAAAATCAAAGGGTAACATCACTATTCTACACTCGCGCACCAAGAACACAGAAAAAATCAAAAATAACTCCTGACTAATGCAGCACTGAGGTTCTGGGTTTGAATCCCAAACATGCCACTTCATGTAGAGAAGTTGTCTGTTCAATTTATGCTGTTAAACATAATTTCTGACTCAGGTCCTTACATAAATACATGTCGTATTTATGTGTAGGAGGGTTCCACCACCATTGCAAATTGTGTTATATGTTTTCCATGGGCAAGGACTCTAATCAGCCTTAACATTTCTCCACCAGCACTAATTGCAGCCTCTTACCAAGCCAAAACTCACAAAATGACAGCTGTTTAGCTCTCAGCATGCTGACAGCAATCAGCCATAACTAGCCTTCCAAACAGAAGGCATATGCCAGAAACAGGTTGTTCACTAGCAATCTGGCCTTCCACAGTACATCTGCATTGAATAACTTCTTGCACCCCTGGGACTAAGGACAGTTTGACACCACAGCGATGCAGCCTAAAAACATGTGGCCGCACAGTGGCTAATGGGTTAGCACTTCTGCCTACCAGCACTGAGTTTCAGAGCTTGAATCCCAGTCCTACTACCTGGCTAGAGATTTGTGAGTTGTGGTGTTAAAGTTTCTTTTTCACCAGCGCTAACATTTTTTATGGGTTTCACATAATGGAACCCCAAGAAGTCACATTATAAATCAAGCAAGTGTGGGTTTGCACCAAATCTAGAACTGGGGTGTTTTGGCCCAGATATGGATGTCTAAGTCTTGTGTGATGCTGCACACATTTTAATTTTGTATGCTTATGATTTCCTGTTTTGGACCCTTCACATGCCCAACAACGTACAAGTTGGATTTGGAGATTTTTGGGATCACTGATCATGGGCAGAGCCTTGGACATGTGTTATTTTGAGCTTTAGGCCCCTTTCACAGGCGGCGGACTCCTTTTTTACGGAGCCCGCCTTGGTCCGCCGGCTCAGCGGGAGATCTGTCCGTTGATATCCGCTGAGCCGCTGGATGACAGGTCCCTCTCTGCTCACTGAGCGGGGAGGGGCTTGTCAGGCGCCACTGCCGACTATGGAGGGTTCGAATGAAAACGGACAGCGTGTCCCTTTTCATCAGATCTCACCCGATCAGATCCGCCAGCGACGGACCTGGACATAGAGCCATCCGTCTGCTTTTAGCGGATCGGACCGGGTCGGATGTCAGCGGACATGTCTCCGCTGACATCCGACGCTCCATAGACTAACATGGAGCGCCCGTTCAGGTCCGCCGTCAAAACTGACAGGCGGACCTGAACGGTCCGATCGTGTGAAAGGGGCCTTACTCTGCACATATATATCTGCTGAGGCATTTTTCCATTTGTAAAGAGTGAGTATTCCTAATGAACAGGTGTAAGCACTCAAGAGACAGAAACAATTACTCTGGTGGATGTGTCCTTTACTGGGTGGGTGAGCAAGCTTAGCTAGGTTATTTAAAGGCCTGCATTTGTGGTGGGTGTTTTGCCTAAGAACAGGCCTGAATTTTTCTTTGTAGTGTGTATATTGGGTTACAAATAGATATGTTTTTTGTGGATTTTGCGAGGGTGCAACATTTCTGACCCTCACCCCACTAAGACTGTTTGATGATTGCTTCTAAATCTCACATGTTAGATTTACAACTGCTATGTAATGGTTGAAATGCAAAGGAAGCATAGGCGTGTGCACAGGGTGTGCCAGGTGTGCCTGGGCATACCCTAATCACCACGTGTGCTGCAGATTCCCCCTGTTTAGACTCCTGATATTTCACCTACCCCCCTAACGGGGCTCCCAAAGAAATTATCAAAAAAAATTAAAAAATAAAATTGTAAAAATAATAAAAAATAAAATAATGAAAACTACAGACTCCAAACTCTGCTCTACTGACACCGTCCACTGCTCTACTGACATCGTCCACTGCTCTACTGACACTGTCCACTGCTCTTCTGACCCCGTCCATTGCTCTACTGACACTGGCAGTATATATACACATGCACACGCTAATGTGTTTGAGCTTTGCGGTGCACACCCTAATGCAATAGGCTGCGCACACCTATGAAAGGAAGGATCCTGCTAATTCATTCCTGCTGTGTGTGTCAATGTAGTTTGTGTGTTGCCTTTTTGGCTTTTGTAATCTTGTCTGTTTTTGCCTGTGATAATTCTGCCATGTATATTTTTTGGGGTTTGGGGCGAGGACTTCTGATCACAAGAAAGGTTTGTCATGCTTGTTAGCTTGATTTGTATCCCAGCTTTTCTAATGTGATTTGTAAAATCTTTAGTGTCCTACCCTTGAATATTGTAAGCAGGGCCCTTCTAACTAAATTGTCAAATGCTGGAGCATCATTCATCTTCCTCCAGCTTCTCCTTCCTCGCTTCTTCCTCTGGTCTTATCCTTCTTCCTTCGGTCTTCCTCCGGCTTTTTCTTCCAGTCTTCTTCTTGTTCTGCTTCTTCTTCTTCTCCAACCACCAACCCACTGAAGATCCAAAAATGACCGTCCTCCGACGTTGTGGCCCACCAATCTGTCCACTTCCATGGTGCACATGTCATCTGGTGACGCTGCCCCCTTCTGATATCACGGACCCATCATGCCCTGGCTGGTGAAGTCACAAGGGGCAAGGTCTCTGAATGACATCATACACCCCATTGCATCATTGGAGGAGGTTCGTTTTTTAAATACTCAATGGGTTGGCGGAGACAGCGGAGGTGGAAGAAGAAGAAGGAGAAGCCCAGAGGAGGAAGAAGCCGGAAGAAGACCGAAGGGAGATCGGAGGAAGAAGGAGAAGACCAGAGGAAGAAGCGGGGAAGGAGAAGCTGGAGGGGGACCGGAGGAAGACCGCAGGAAGAAGGAGGAAGAAGTGGGGGAAGAAGAAGACATTTTTAAGAAAGGACTTGTCAAAAACTGGCTATTGTCTTTTGTCACATTACACTACTTTTCTGGTGAATGGGTAGGGGTACGATGTACCCGATACCCATTCACATGGGGGGGGTGGGATTTCAGGGATTCCAGATTCTGATAAGCCCCCCGCCCGCAGAACCCAACAACCAATGGCCAAGGTTGTCGGGAAGAGGTCCTTGCCCCCATCAACATGGGAACAAGGTGCTTTGGGGGGACCCCAAAGCAACCCCCATGTAGAGGGCATGTGGCCTGGTATGGTTCAGGAGAGGGGGCGCTCGCTCGTCCCCCCATCCTGACCTCCAGGCTACATGCTAGGATAAGGGTCTGGTATAGATTTAGGGTGACCCCCACAGCAATTTGTTTTTAAAATTTTGGCATGGAGTTCTTCTTAAAATCCATACCAGACCCTAAGGGCCTGGTATAGACTTGGGGGGGGACTGCACTCCGTTTTTTTCCATGATTTTTTATCTATATTGCCAGGAAACGGCACTGTATTGCAGTGTGTTACTGCACATTTACCGTTCAGAGTGCTTTTGCACGTTTACTGCAGTATATTGCAGTGTGTTACTGCACGTTTAACACAGTATATTTCAGTGTGTTATTGCAGGTTTACCGCAGTATACTGCAGTGTGCGTTAGTGCATGTTTAAAGCAGTATATTTCAGTGCATTATTGCAAGTTTACCTATGCTATTGCAGTACATTAGTGCATGTTTATCGCAGTGTATTTCAGTTCACTTTTGCATGTTTACTGCAGTATATTGCAGTGTGTTACTGCACGTTTAACGCAGTATATTTCAGTGCAATTTTTCAGGTCTACTGTAGTATATTGCAGTGCATTAGCGCACAGTTAACGCAGTGTATGTCAGAGCGTTGGTGCGCGTTTACTGCAGTATATTACTGCATGTTTACCGCAGTATATTTCAATGCGTTATTGCATGTTTACCGTAGTATGTTTCAGTGCATTATTGCAGGTTTACCGCAGTATATTTCAGTGCATTATTGCTGGTTTACCGTAGTATATTGCAGTGCGTTAGTGCACATTTAACGCAGTACATTTCAGTGCATTACTGCACATTTAACGCAATATATTTCAGTGCGTTATTGCTGGTTTACCGTAGTATATTGCAGTGCATTCGTGTACATTTAACGCAGTGTATTTCAGTTGGTTGTTGCATGTTTACCGTAGTTTTGCAGTGCATTACTGCATGTTTAATGCAGTATATTTCAGTGCATTACTGCATGTTTTTTTTTTAACAAGGAAATAAATATTTATTTCGATTTTTACAGTACAAGCGATGCATAAACACAGTTGTTCACATAGGTATTGTTACATGATTTGTCACAGAATGAATGGGCTACATAAATGAACAGGAGAATGATGTACAGGGGTGTCAAGTTACAGCAGATTAGGATATGGGTTCGGAGATAGTAAATTTCAGCAATACGGTTTGAGGAGGTCCCGGGGGAAGGGGGTGGGGGAGGGGGGAGAAGGGAGGGGGGAGAAGGGAGGGGGGGAGGAAGGGAGGGGGGGAGGAAGGGAGGGGGGGAGGGAGGGAGGGAGTGAAGGAAGGACCTCATCTAATTTGCCAATTTCACAGAATTCAAACAACGACTATACATTTAAAAGTCCATAACAGTGGTACACTATTGCAGGGCAGGTCCAGCAACCATATCTTGATGATCGACTACTTCTGTGCCCCAGGACCATATTTTATCAAATTTGCCAGGGCAGTTTCGGCTGGCATAGGTAGGCTTATACAATGGCATTACCGAGTTCAGTGTTAGGCGCCATGATGACACCCTGGGAGGCGCAGGGTCCTTCCAGTGAAGGAATATCTCTTTACGAGCATAGAATGTAGCATAATTCAAAATAATCTAGTATATTTACCCCTTGCCCTAGAGTCAAAAATATTGAGGAGCATTAGCTTGGAGTCTGATTCCAGTTCCAGAATTGTAACCCGGCTAAGGGTGTCAGCTATCTCCGACCAGTAGTCTCCGAGGCAGGGACAGGACCATATCATATGAAAGAAGGAGGCAGAGCTCTGACCAAAATCAAGGGCAGGCCACTGGGGTGTTAGGATTCATAATTGTTAACCGTTTTGGAGTGTAGTAGGCTCTGTGGAGGAACTTGACCTGCATAAATCGGTCTCTGGCCAAGATCATATTAATGACAAAGGAAGATACACATGTCTCCCATTGCTCCTCTGACAGATCTGGGATGTCTAGTTTCCACTTAGCTAGGGATTTTTCAAGTTTCTTTAAAGGAGTTATAGACAAGTGGAAATATAGGGAGGAAAGGGGTTTATCTATGGTTTTAGCTATAAGTAGTCCCTCCACAGAGTCTGATTTCAATATGAGTTGTGCTGAGAATTGTTTCCTATACGCATGTCGAAGCTGGTAGTATTGGAACAACATCCACCCCGGTAGTGAGTAGGCACTTTTGAGATCAGGGAAGGACCTCGGCTTACCCCCCGCAACTATATGCTTCAATTTAACTATACCCTTTCTTGCCCAAACCTGGGGGTCTGGAACGGTATTCATGTGTGATAGGTTGGGATTACCCCAGAGAGGAGGGTGGGGAGAGAACGTCTCGGGGGAGGCAAAGCAGGTCCTGGCTTTATGCCATACATTGATGGTTGTGCGCATCAGCTCTGTGATGCCAGGGTGAGATCTCGCCCCCCTAAATACCACGCTGCTGAGGGAGGAGTATGAGCCCATTATGGCTGCTTCCAAGGTCACTGCTGGGTTGTCTTGTAGTTGGGAAAACCATCATCTGACCATCACCAGGACGGCCGCCCAGAAGTAGATCTGAAAGTCTGGAAGAGACAGGCCTCCCTGGGTGACAGGCAGCTGAAGGGTGGTAATGGCCAGTCGTGGGGTCCTACCATTTCAAACAAAGGAAGATATTATGCGTTTTAGTTTTGCGAAGAAGGAGGTCGGAGGGATCAAAGGGGCATTTCTAAAAAGGTAAAGGAATTTGGGGAGATAAACCATCTTAACTAAGTTTACCCTACCCACTGGTGATAGGGGAAGGGTCCTCCAGGCTATACATTTCTGCGAGAAGTTTTTAAGTAATGGTTGAAGGTTCAGTTCATAATATGAGGATAGTGGAGTCCCAATCCTTACACCTAGATATTTGAATTCTGATGTCCAGTTTAGGGGGGTGCCAGTTGGTGGGTGGTGACCTGACGCATTCAGTGAAAAAAGGAGGGATTTCCCCCAATTAACCTTAATACCCGAGAATGATCCGAATTCATCTATTATTTGTAATGCTGGTGGGAGGGAAGAGATATCTTTAAGGAAAAGGAGAGTATCATCGGCGTATAAGGATATTTTATCAGTTATTACACCGACTTCGATCCCCTTTACTGATGGAGCGGATCTAATACGAGCTGCCATGGGTTCCATGGCTAACGCGAATAATCCAGGGGATAGTGGGCATCCCTGTCTGGTGCCCCTGGATAGAGGAAATGGCAAGGACAATGAATTATTTGTGCGTATACGGGCTGTGGGGCTGTGGTATAACATCTGGACCCAGCTAATAAAACGAGGGCCAAACCCAAACTTGCCAAAGGACCGCCCAGAGATAGCGCCATTCAACCGAATCAAAGGCCTTTTCGGCGTCTAAGGAGGCTACTACCTCCGGGCCGTCCCCGCTCGCCCTAGAGAGATGTGTAAGGAGACGTCGGATATTTATGCCAGTCCCCCTGCCTGGCATAAATCCAGACTGGTCTGCGTGCACCAATGCCGTAATCACGGTGTTCAGTCGACCGGCCAGCACCTTAGCTAATAACTTGGCATCCACATTAAGGAGGGAGATAGGGCGATACGAAGAACAGGGGGCTTACCCGTTTAAGGATGACCACTATGACTGCCTCAGCCATTGACGGGGGTAATGAATTTCCCTCCATGGCATTTTGCAGCACTATTCTGAACGATGGTAGTATTTCTTCTGTATAAGTTTTAAAGAATTCGGCAGGTATCCCATCCGGGCCTGGCGTTTTACTGTTTTGCAAGGAGGCCACTGTCCGCTGTAACTCCTCTAATAGGATAGGACCATCTAAAGCTTCTCTAAATGTGGAAGTCAGGCAAGGGAGCTCCACCCCGTCGAGGTATGTCGTCAATTCTTCGTCCATACAGTCCATTCCAGAACCATAAAGCTCTTGGTAAAATGATGCAAACCTGTCATTAATGGACGAGGGATCTGTTAGGATCATCCCGTCCAAGTCAGATATGGCCGAGATAGTCACCGGGGAGGAGCTTTCCCTCACCAGCCATGCCAGCATACTGCCGGTCTTCTCCCCATGTTCAAAGAGTCTTTGGGACTGATGTAGGAATTTAGTTTTGGTGGCTGACGTCCGTAACAGGAGAACATCCCTTAATGCTGCCTGGAAATCAGAGTATGTTCTTGGAGTCCCCGACTCAGAGTATTCCTCTTAAAGTGCCGCCACCCTTTCCTCAGCCTTTCGGGTCTCCTCCCTTAGATCCCTATGGATCTTACGGATATGTGACTGTAAACTACCCCTGGTAAAGGCCTTAAATGCGTCCCAAGACGTGGCCAGAGACACTGATTGATCCAGTTCCCGCCAATACTGCACCGCCTCAGACCTATATGGTTCCAAAATTCTGGAATCAGATAGCCAGAACCTGGACAATCTCCAGAGACTCTCCCCAGGTAAACTGGACACGCTCAGCTTCAAGGCAAGTGGGGCGTGATCGGATATGCCACGGGGGAGAATGGTGATATCTCTAACCCTGGGAAGGACAGACCCCCCCCCACATAGGCAAGGTCTATGCATGATAGGGTTTTGTGTGAGGCTGAGTGGCATGTGTAGGCCCTTCGGGAGGCTTACGCCATCTCCACACATCAGTCAGGTTAGAGGCCTCCGCCCAAGAGAGCAGCTCCGAAGATGAGCCCGCTCCGGGCGAGAGTCTGTCCATCCCAGGGTCCAGGGCCAAGTTAAAATCCCCCAGTATCACCACTTTATCTGTATCGTAAATGGCAATCTTAGAAATAAGCTGATTAAGCAATTTTGTGGAAGCCGGGGGGTATGGTATAATCCCACCACCACCAGCTCCAACCTGTCAACCATGGCATAAAGTATAACAAAACGACCCTCCGGGTCTAGTTCCAGCACCAGCAGCTTGAATGGCAAAGATTTATGAACTAGAACGCTGACCCCTCTAGAGTAGTTGGTATATGTGGAATGATACTGATGTCCCACCCAGGGCCGTCTAAGGCTCAAGAGCTTACTGCCTGCCAAGTGGATTTCCTGCAGTATACATATTTGGGGATGATAGGTTTTCAGAAATGAAACCCTAATGACCTTTTCACAGAAGAGTTCAAACCCTTAGTGTTCCATGAAACAAAAGTACAGTCAGCCATAATCATCTAATGGTACATTTTCAAGCCGTGGACCCACACACAAATTTAGATGCAAGGTCCGAACCACTGTATGGGTCAGGACGTGGCATCCCAAACATTTAATGACATACATGTTTACATCGCTTGTGAAAAAACAACAGATAAACCAGTTGTAACATAAAAAACCCAACCAACCCCCCCACCCCGCCATCCCCAGCCCCACATTTGGGGAGGCTCAGGATCCCAAATTAGAACCAAGGCAAACACGCCTGTAATGGGGGAACATGTGCAAAACGGCATGCGCAGTCCAGCAGTGAGATGTTACATCTAGTCTCTTGCTGAAGACTGGATTAGTAAAAAAGCGGGTGCAGGCTCTCGGCAACTGCCGGGGGTACAAACTTAAACGTTAACGTTGCAGAGTCAATCAAACTGTTTGGCCAGTATTAAAGGAGAAAGAGCAGGGTGACAAGAAATAAGGGGGGGGGGAGAGGATGTGCCCGGAGTTATCCTTCATATATATCCCCCCTCCAGGTTGTCTCAATCAGACTCAAGAAGGGGCAAGGGCCATCTTCCTCCAATACCCCCGACACCCATAAGGATAGGTATGTAGAGGCACTCAGCGGAAGATCTGGGTTGAGAGGTCCTATTTGGGCCAGTGTATAAGAGAGGCACTTCTTTAAGGCCACAGGTGGTTCTGGCACTCATGGGTTAGATGTCCAACCATAGAGATAACTGAGTATATGCTGTTATATTCCAAAGGGGGGGCCTGGGTCCAGGATTCATAAAGGAGGGGAAGGAGGGGAGAAGTAAGATACAGACCTGGAGCCATCTCTGCCATAATGAGGGTTTGAGGGCCCTCCGAGATCCAGCTGAGTGACCTCCGAGGCTACGAAGTGTAAAACCACAACATGTGGAGGAAGTGAGGTTCCAGTAGGGAGACCCAGGCTCATGTTTAGGGAAAGGCACATTGCAGGAAAAAACAGCAGATGACAATGGCCCGCTCAATTGGGCAATCAAGTGGGTCACTTATCTGGGCGGGAGTGTGTAGATCCAGCCGGAGGCCTCCTCTGGGGACATGAAGAACCTAACAGATTCCCCATCCTCCACCCGCAGCCTGGCTGGGAACAGCATGCTGTACTTGATATGGTGAGAACGGAGCCTCGCTCTGACGGAATCAAAGGATTTCTGTTGCTTCTGGGTTTCCAGCGAATAGTCCGGAAAGATTAAGAGCTTAGCGTTTTCGAAGCGGAGTTCGCCTTGGGCCCTAGCCTCCCTCATCACAATATCTCTGTCCTGAAAATGAAGGAGTTTGAAGATAAAGGTTTGGGGTGGTACTCCTTGGGGTCCCCTGGTAGTGGGTATGCGATGGGCCCTTTCCACCGTAAAGAATGGAGAAAAACGTGCTGCAGGGAGCAGCTGTTGCAATAGGCGTTCAGCGAAGGCTGTAGGATTTGTGCCCTCTGCCCCCTCAGGGAGTCCCAGAATGCGCAAATTATTTCTCCTATTGTGATTCTCTGCATCTTCTGAGCGAGATTCAAGCGTCTTCACCCTGGATTTAAGCGCATGGATGTCGGTCCCATGGTCATGTACTGTATCCTCTGTTTGGGAGACCCTTTGCTCTACCTCAGTCATTCTACCATGAAAGGCATCAAAGTCTTTCCTAATGAACTCCACGTTTGCTTGGATATGGTCCACTTTACTGGTCAGGGTAGTTACAGCCTGTAAAACTGCCTTGAAATCAGCTGCCATGACAGGCATCTTGTCAGGGTCTTCGGCCTGGTTCTCCATCTGGGCAGGAGTGTTAGGCGAGGCCCCGGCTGCGACCATGTCAACAATGTCAGGCCTGGAGGCCTTTTTCCGGGAGCAGGACTGGCTCTTCCTCCTTTGCATACCCTGGGGAGGGTATCAGGAGCGGAGAGGGACAGAGAGAGCCCACCAGAACCCCCCTCTCGGCATCCGAATGGGTACCGCGCCAGCCCTGTGAGGCCGCGCGCAGGAATTTCAGGCGAGTCCGCGGCTTTGGCCCAGTCCGCAATGTCTGGCCGTGGCACCGTGATTTCCCGGGATTCAGCCGGCCGATTTTTCCCCCAAGTGCTCCAGAATGGTCCCCCTGCTAGGAGGGACTCAGTAGAATCTATTTTTTGGGGTTCTGCACCCAGTAAAGGAGGATTTAAGTTCCGGTCCTTGGGAGCTCAGACAAACACATCTGCTCCCTCTGTCATCTTGAACACGCCCCCCATTACTGCATGTTTAACGCAGTATATTTCAGTGCATTGGTGCACGTTTACCGCAGTGTATTGCAGTGTGTTACTGCACATTTACCGCAGTATAGTTCAGTGCGCTTTTGCACATTTACTGCAGTATATTGCAGTGCGTTACTGCACATTTAACACAGTATATTTCAGTGTGTTATTGCAGGTTTACCACAGTATATTGCAGTGTGCGTTAGTGCACGTTTAAAGCAGTATATTTCACTAACGTACAGTGCATTATTGCAGGTTTACCATATTATATTGCAGTACGTTAGTGCACATTTATTGCAGTGTATTTCATTGCGTTCGTGCATGTTTAGCTCAGTATATGCAGTGTGTTATTGCATGTTTACCGCAGTATATTTCTTTTTTTTTAATAATTAAAAATGTTATTGTTTATTTCATTTATATATACACCATTTATACAACATTCAATACCCCTTTGTTCAATCAATAGAAACATACTACACATTACATCCTTCGTTACCTACCACCGTTTTCCCCCCTGTCCCAGCAGTCGACATTTACATATGCGAGTAGCGAAAGGAAAGAGAAGGAGAAAAAAAAATATATATATATATATACCGCAGTATATTTCAATGCGTTATTGCATGTTTACCGTAGTATGTTTCAGTGCATTATTGCAGGTTTACAGCAGTATATTTCAGTGTGTTATTACAGGTCTACCGCTGGATATTGCAGTGCGTTAGTGCACATTTACCGCAGTATATAGCAGTGCGTTATTGCAGGTTTACCGCAGTATATTTCAATGTGTTATTGCATGTTCACCGTAGTATGTTTCAGTGCAATATTGCAGGTTTACCGCAGTATATTTCAGTGCGTTATTGCACAATTACTGCAGTATGTTTCTGTGCATTTTTGCAGGTTTACCACAGTATGTTACAGTGCATTAGTGCACGTTTAAAGCAGTATATGTCAGTGCGTTATTGCAGGTTTGCCGCAGTACATTGCAGTGTGCTAGTGCATATTTAATGCAGTATATTTACATGCATGGATGCATGTTTACCGCAGTATATCGCAGTGTGTTACTGCAAAATGAACACAGTATATTTCATTGTGTTACTGCATGTTTAATGCAGTACATTTCAGTGCATTGGTGCATGTTTACTGCAGTATATTCCAGTGTGTTACTGCAAATTTACCGCAGTATATTCCAATGTTAGTGCACATTTAACGCAGTAGTAAATTTTAGTGCGTTATTACACAATTACTGCAGTATATTTCAGTGCGCTACTGCATGTTTAACGCATTATATTTCAGTGCATTATTGCAGGTTTACTGCAGTATATTGCAGCGCATTAGTGCATGTTTAAAGCAGTATATTTCAGTGCTTTATTGCTGGTTTAACACAGTGTATTTCAGTGGGTTGGTGCATGTTTACCACAGTATTGCAGTGTGTTACTGCACGTTTAACGCTGTATATTTTAGTGCGTTACTGCATGTCTAACACAGTGTATTTCAGGCATTATTGCAGGTTTATCACAGTATATTGCAGTGCGTTAGTGCACATTTAATGTAGTGTATTTTGGTGGGTTGGTGCATGTTTATCGATGTATTGCAGTGCATTACTGCGTGTTTAATGCAGTAAATTTCAGTGCATTACTGCAGTTTAATGCAGTATTTTTCAGTGCGTTGGTACACGTTTACCCCAGAATATTGCAGTGTGTTACTGCACATTTACTGCAGTATAGTTCAGTGCGCTTTTGCACGTTTACTGCAGTATATTGCAGTGCATTACTGCACCTTTAACGCAGTATATTTCAATGTGTTGCAGGTTTACCACAGAATATTGCAGTGTGTGTTAGTGCACACTTAAAGCAGTATATTTCAGTGCATCATTGCAGTGCATTAGTGCACATTTAACGCAGTGTATTTCGGTGCATTGGTATATTGCAGTGCATCACTGAATGTTTAATGCAGTATATTTCAGTGCATTGGTACACATTTAACACAGAATATTGCAGTGTGTTACTGCACATTTACCACAGTATAGTTCAGTGCACTTTTGCACATTTAACGCAGTACATTTCAGTGCATTACTGCACGTTTACCACAGTATATTTCAGTGCGTTGTTGCAGGTTTACCGCAGTAAATTGCAGTGTGTTAGTGCACATTTAACACAGTATATTTCAGTGCATTGGTGCATGATTAGAGCAGTATATTGTAGTGTGTTACTGCACAATTAACACAGTATATTTAATTGCGTTACTGCATGTTTAACACAGTATATTAACACAGTGTTATTGCAGGTCTACCGCAGTATATTGCAGTGCGTTAGTGCACATTTACCGTAGTATATAGCAGTGTGTTATTGCAGGTTTACCGCAGTATATTTCAGTGCGTTATTGCCAGTGTTAATTTTAGTCTTAGGACTAAAA
The DNA here is from genome assembly GCA_037952925.1 of Lithobates clamitans. NCBI lineage: Eukaryota > Metazoa > Chordata > Amphibia > Anura > Ranidae > Lithobates > Lithobates clamitans. The sequence goes on from JBBGZY010001522.1 coordinate 699,333, forward strand.
TGGCATTTTAGTTTTAGTCCCATTTTAGTCTTCTACAATTGTTTTAGTTTTAGTCGTATTTAGTCGACTAAATCTCCAGTACATTTTAGTCGACTAAAATCTCCAGTACATTTCAGTAAATGCAATTTAGTTTTAGTCATGGTCTTTTGACTAAAATGGCATTTTAGTTTTAGTCTCATTTTAGTCTTTTGACTAAAATGGCATTTTAGTTTTTGTCTCATTTTAGTCTTTTGACTAAAATGGCTTTTAATTTTAGTCGTATTTTAGTCATCTCAATTGTTTTAATTTTAGTCGTATTTTAGCCGATTAAAATAGTATTCATTTAGTCGACTAAAATGTTTTAGTCATTTTAATCGACTAAATTAACACTGGTTATTGCATGTTTACGGCAGTATGTTTCAGTGCGTTATTGCAGATTTACTGCAGTATATTTCAGTGCGTTATTGCACTTTTACCACAGTATGTTTCAGTGCATTATTGCAGGTTTACCACAGTATATTGCAGTGTGTTAGTGCATGTTTAAAGCAGTGTATTTCAGTGCGTTATTGCAGGTTTACCGCAGTAAATTGCAGTGTGCTAGTGCACATTTAACGGAATATTTCAGTGCATTGGTGCATGTTTACCACAGTATATTGCAGTGTGTTACTGCACAATTTATGCAGTATATTTCATTGCGTTACTGTATGTTTAACGCAATACATTTCAGTGTGTTGGTCGCACATTTACAGCAGTATATTGTTACTGCACATTTATCGCATTACATTTCCAGTGTTAGTGCAAATTTAACGCAGTAAATGTCAGTCCATTATTGCATGTTTACTGCAGTATATTGCAGTGTGTTATTGCAGGTTTACCGCAGTATATTGCAGTGTGTTAGTGCACGTTTAAAGCAGTATATGTCAGTGCTTTATTGCTGGTTTACCACAGTATATTGCAGTGCGTTAGTGCATTTCAGTGGGTTGGTGCATGTTTACCGCAGTATTGCAGTGTATTACTGCACGTTTAACCCAGTATATTTTAGTGCATTACTGCATGTTTAACACAGTGTATTTCAATGCGTTATTGCAGGTCTACCGCAGTATATTGCAGTGCGTTAGTGCAAATTGAACGCAGTATATTTCAGTGCATTATTGCTGGTTTACTGTAGTATATTGCAGTGCATTCGTGCACATTTAATGCAGTGTATTTCAGTGGGTTTGTGCATGTTTACTGTAGTATTGCAGTGCAGTACTGCATGTTTAATGCAGTGTATTTCAGTGCATTACTGCATGTTTAACGCAGTATATTTCAGTGCATTGGTGCACGTTTACCGCAGTGTATTGCAGTGTGTTACTGCACATTTAACGCAGTATAGTTCAGTGAGCTTTTGCACGTTTACTGCAGTATATTGCAGTGCGTTACTGCACATTAAATGCAGTATTTTTCAGTGTGTTTTTGAAGGTTTAACACAGTATATTGCAGTGTGCTTTAGTGCACATTTAAAGCAGTATATTTCAGTGCATTATTGCAGGTTTACTGTATTATATTGCAGTACATTAATGCACGTTTATCGCAGTGTATTTCGGTGCGTTGGTGCATGTTTACCTCAGTATATTGCAGTGCGTTACCGCATGTTTAACGCAGTATATTTCAGTGCATTACTGCATGTTTAACACAGTATATTTCAGTGCATTATTGCAGGTCCACTGCAGTATATTGCAGTGCGTTGGTGCTCATTTACCACAGTATATTGCAGTGTGTTACTGCACATTTACTGCAGTATATTCCAGTGCGTTAGTGCACATTTAACACAGTATATTTCAATGCATTTTTGCAGGTTTACCGTAAAATTTGTGCACATTTAACGCAGTATATTTCAGTGCATTGGTGCATGTTTCCTGCAGTATATTATAGTGTGTTACTGCACAATTAACACAGTATATTTCAGTGCATTACTGCACATTTAACGCAGTATACTTCAGTGCATTGGTGCACGTTTACCACAGTATATTGCAGTGTGATTTGCAGGTTTACCGCAGTATATTGCAGTGCATTAATGCACGCTTAAAGCAGTATATTTCAGTGCGCTATTGCATGTTTTACGCAGTATATTTCAGTGCATTAGTGCACATTTAAAGCAGTATATTTCAGTGCATTATTGCATGTTTAACGCAGTATATTTTAGTGCATTAGTGCACATTTACCGCAGTATATTGCAGGAGGATTTAAGTTACGGTCCTTGGGAGCTCAGACAAACATGTCTGCTCCCTCCACCATCTTGGACACGCCCCCCATTACTGCATGTTTAACGCAGTATACTTCAGTGCATTGGTGCAGGTTTACCGCAGTGTATTGCAGTGTGTTACTGCACATTTACCGCAGTATAGTTCAGTGCGCTTTTGCATATTTACTGCAGTATATTGCAGTGTGTTACTGCATGTTTAACACTGTATATTTCAGTGTGTTATTGCAGGTTTAGAACAGTATATTGCAGTGTGCGTTAGTGCACATTTAAAGCAGTATATTTCAGTGCATTATTGCAGGTTTACCATATTATATTGCAGTACGTTAGTGCACATTTATTGCAGTGTATTTCAGTGCGTTGGTGCATGTTTAGTTCAGTACATGCAGTGTGTTATTGCATGTTTACCGCAGTATATTTCAATGCTTTATTGCATGTTTACTGTAGTGTGTTTCAGTGCATTATTGCAGGTTTACAGCAGTATATTTCAGTGCATTATTACAGGTCTACCACTGGATATTTCAGTGCGTTATTGCACAATTACCGCAGTATGTCTCAGTGTATTTTTGCAGGTTTACCACAGTATATTACAGTGCATTAGTGCACGTTTAAAACAGTATACGTCAGTGTGTTATTGCAGGTTTGCCGCAGTACATTGCAGTGTGCTAGTGCATATTTAATGCAGTATATTTACATGCATGAATGCATGTTTACCGCAGTATATCGCAGTGTGTTACTGCAAAATGAACACAGTATATTTCATTGTGTTACTGCATGTTTAATGCAGTATATTTCAGTGCATTGGTGCACGTTTACCGCAGTATATTCCAGTGTGTTACTGCAAATTTACCGCAGTATATTCCAATGTTAGTGCACATTTAACGCAGTAGTAAATTTTAATGTGTTATTGCACAATTACTGCAGTATATTTCAGTGCGCTACTGCATGTTTTTTTTTTTTTTACAATCTTTATTTATCAAACATTTTTACAAAATTTTTATATAAAACATATACACATACATACATCTACACAAAAAAAAGAAGCATGGTGTATAGGGGCATTCACAGTTAAAATTCAGATCATTTTATATATCCCCATGGTCTATACTAGCATCATCTGCATACATTTCTGGATATAATTCGTTACTCTATCTTTGCACGGCCCCTATATCTGCAACACACTACTATCCCAGTACCCCCCATCCATACCCATCATACACACTCAACCAATCCTCTTACACATCACCACTCAACTAACCGAAAAGCCAAAAAAAAAATAAAAATTTCTCCAATTCAGTAGAACTCTCCCCCCTTCTCCAACTATTCATCACAGTATTTGCTCTATCTATATCCCATTTTCTCCTTCCCCTACAGCGGCGAGGCTCTAGACTCTTCCCACACACTTCCTGTACATAATCATCTCCTTCCCTCTAATATCATCCTCTCCTCTAGGGATCGCATCACTCCCATTTCACATTCCCACTCTTTTATGGAGGGGGCTTTTTTATTTTTCTAATTTCTAGCTATTACGGTACGTGCCAGAGTTATATAGTACTTCAAGTTCCCTTTTTTATATTTTTTATTGATCCAGGGATCAGTGACAATATCGCCACATATATATCTGGTTGTATCTTTACCCCCGTTGTAGCCCTGTATATTTTAAATACCTTTTCCCAAAATGATTGAATTTCTGGACAGAAATACCAGATATGCGACATTGTGCCTTTTGCTCCTTCACATCTCCAACATCTGTCTGTATTATCTGAATTTATTTTGATCATATCAACTGGGCATTTATACCACCTGGCTAGTATTTTATAATTTCTTTCTTGATGCCTAGTAGAAATTGATAATTTATGAGTTACTGTAATTGCTTTTTCCCATTTAGCTCTAGGGATAACCATCCCTAGTTCCTCCTCCCATTTTTTTATGTATTGTAACCCTTCCTCCTTGTTTTCTGAAATTAAATATTTATACACAACAGATAAAATATGTGTAGGTCTATGTTTCTGTAACAGTATTTTTTCTAACCCTAACAGTGGTCTATTCGATATGGACTCCTTCGTCAAAGATGAAATATATTGCTGGAGTTGTCCATGCTGAAACCATTTCTTTCTATATTCGGTACCAAGGGCCTCCAATGGGGGGAGTTTATTTTCTTCCATTATTTCCACTATCCTCGTATCATCCCTCCTTTGCCACTTTAGGAAGGTCTTGGCTTTAAAAGCGAGTGGGAATTCCGGGTTGCTAAAGAGGGGGGTCATTGGACCTCTCAATGTAGATCCTATCCCCCTTTTTATCAAATCGTCCCATACTTTCAAGGTTGATACGACCAAGGAGGGCATATCCCCTTCCCGGGGTCTATATTCCCTCTTAATCCAAGGTAATGATTTCAGTTTTATGTCTGTGACTTCTTCCTCCAATTTCACCCATTGTTTGTTGTCCATATTATGGAACCAATCCACAATCCTGGTTATAAATATTGATCTGAGGTACAACGAAATGTCTGGGAGAGCCAGTCCACCATCTTTTTTTAGTCTATATAATGTTTTCCTATTTATTCTGGTGCTCTTTTTTGCCCAAATGAAACTTCCTATAGCCTTACGGATTTGATTCATTACGGTTCTTAAGGGATATATAGGTATCGTCTGGAGTATATAAATGATTTTAGGCAGTATATCCGTTTTTACAATATTTATCCTTCCCATCCAGGAAAAGGTCCCTTTATCATAAAATTGTAGTGTCTTTGTTATTTTACGTATTAGTGGGAGATAGTTAAGTTCCTATATCTTATTCATCTCTCTAGGGATAAAAATTCCGAGGTATTTAATTGCCTCCTCCTGCCATTTAAATGAGAAGTTTTTTTTTAGGAGCTCAACCAGAGAGTTAGACAGAGAAATATTTAAAGCCTCAGATTTATTATAATTCACCTTAAAATTACTCAAATCTCCAAATCTTTTAAATTCTGCTATTAGATTTGGTATTGTCACCACCGGATTTGTGATGTACAATAACAAGTCATCTGCATATACTGACATTTTATAGTCAATCTTCCCAACCTTGATGCCTTTAATATCATTATTCTTCCGAATCGCTATTAAAAGGTGTTCCATAACTAATATATATAAAATTGGGGACGAGTTCCATTGGTGATATTTACTGTATCCGATAACTCCCCATTTGCCCGTATTCTGGCCATTGGATTATGATAAAGGGCCATTATTTTATCCTGCAGTAGGGGACCAATCCCCCACTGCTTTAATGTCTCACTGAGAAAGCTCCATCCCACCCTGTCAAATGCTTTTTCAGCGCCCACTGCCAACAGGCAGGATGGGATGGAGCGTCTCTGGGCATATTCCACCAGTGTCAATGTTTTAAGCGTATTGTCCCTCGCCTCTCGCCCCTTTATAAATTCCACCTGGTTTAGATGTATATGTGCTTGTATTATTGGGGTAAGTCTGTTAGCGATAATCTTTGAATACAATCTAATATCAATATTAGTCAAGGATATTGGCCTATAATTACCACAGATAGAGGGATCCTTTTCCGGTTTAGGTATGAGTGAGATATATGCCTGTAGGCTATGCGAGACAAACGGTTGAGAGGTAGATACAGAGTTAAACGTTCTTTTGATAATAGGGATTAAGACATCTTTAAATGTTTTATAAAACCATGGGGTAAAACCATCCGGACCTGGGCTTTTCCCTATCACTAATGAATCTATTATGAATCAAAGTATAGGGAGTGGCGCTGTGTTAGGAGTGTAAATAAAAATTAGCAAGAAATAAAGTGTGTAAATAAAAGTGTAAAGATAAAACGTGTGAAATTCTTTGGTATGATCCAAAAAAATTACTTCCAAAAAACTTTTATATATATGCCCTTGTGTTAGTGCAAAAACACCTTGATCAGGTGAAAATTAGTATTATATTTGCAAAGAACCGCAAATATCAGGCAGCATCTCTACATACCATAAATACATCTTCACATGAATAAATATAAAGTGATGAAGTGCCAAAAACAATAAATGTCCAAAAACAATAATTATTCACCAATAAAAGTGTAAATGTGCAATGATTATAAGCAATAAAAAATCATTGATAATGTGTCCAAATCGCAGCTAAAAAATCGCAAAACCATATATTGTTTGGTACGAGAAAAGTTCATAACCAACAATATATAAACGTGCAATAACTTATAAGCATGAAAAATCATTAATAATGTGTCCAAATCGCAGCTAAAAATCGCAAAGCCATATGTTGTTTGGTGCAAGAAAAGTTCATAACAATTGTGCAAAAAAATCTTCTTAGATGATAAAGTGCCGTGCTGTGACAACTGGTGGTCCCCCCAATGTGGTTGCACTCACCGGAGCGCTCCACCCCTGCAGGGGTACGAGAGTGTAATGCTGGTCCTCTCACTCCAGTCCAAAAGATGTCAGTTTCCTTCCACGCATCCCATTCTTAAAACGGAGCTGTATACACTGAGAGGTGGGGACTTCCTGTCCCTTGGTATTAGAAGACCCCACTGGATATCCGTAGATGAGGAGACCCCAAACGAGGTCTAGCCACGCATTAGTGGGCAACACCCCCCACTGTGGATATTCAGGTAACACTCCCTTCACAGGACCTGGAACCTCTCCCACATGGAGTACCGTCTCAAGGATGTTGCCTGGGTTCTTAAACGGTAGCACACCTCCTTCCTGTCTGCAGCATCTGCTCCAACACCAACTCCTTTCCCACACCTAAATTGGGGAATGAAAGGATATCCTCCCAGGAATAAACGTGCCCAGCCCAGGCAAAATTATTATTATTCACAGTACAAAAAAAAAAAAAAAAAGGAAGTTTTCCTTTTCTTTATTAATTGTCTAGTGTTATATACCAATGTATATACGACTTATTATATTGGTGCAAATAAATAAACAACATTTTCAATTTTCTTCTCTTAGCCCCTACCCCAGCATACACCAAGCCATGTACTAATATACTTTAAAAGGAAAAAAAAAAACCCAACCCCCCCTCCCTCCCCACACCAAATACCAATCAACTCTAATGTATCACTAGTGCAAATAAAATATAATGAAATATTGCCAAACCTACAAGCAAAACATGGAACCCCTAAAAAAGCCCCCTATCCCACCCAGTGAGTTGTGAGTTTGAAGACAGTCTTCCAGATCAACTGTCCAGTGTTATGTTATATAGATATATATAAAACAATTATAACCTCCATTCCTTTAGTGCCCAGTATATAAAAAAAAAAACACCACATGAACCCCCAGAATAGACCCCCTATCCCACCCAGTAAGTTTAAGTACCCTCAGCCAAATCGACTGTCTAGTGTTATATACCCATGTATACACGACTTATTATATTGGTGCAAATAAATAAACATTTTCAATTTTCTTCTCTTAGCCCCTACCCCAGCAAACACCAATCCATGTACTAATATACTTTAAGAGGAAAAAAAAAAAAACCCAACCCCCCCCCTCCCTCCCCACACCAAATACCAATCAACCCTAATGTATCAATAGTGCAAATAAAATATAATGAAATATTGCCAAACCTGAAAGCAAAACATGGAACCCCTAAAAAAGCCCCCTATCCCACCCAGTCATCTTTCTTTCCTCTACCCCTTCCCCAGCATATACCACAACACCACAACATATTTCTGATACCTTAAGTGAGAAAAAAAAACCCTGCCAACCCCATTGAATCAATGAGCCTAATTACTCTCCAATATTGGACATAAATGTAACAGTCCTATCTTATAGATCCTCAATACTTCCATAGAACAAAAGATTATCAAAAACAAATTCTAACTTATACCACATAATCCGCCTCAATCACCTACTAATTACTAAAATGGGAGAGATGAATATGAATGTGGCCAATCCGGCAGATTGATCAGCGGTATTTGCAAAAGTCTAGAAAATTCAGGGAGGTCATTAATGTCCCGAAAAATAACCCTTTGGCTGCCTTGATGAACTATGATCTGGAAAGGAAAACCCCATCTGAATAGGATTTCCCTTTCCCTCAACACATCCAACAATGGTTTCACTGCTTTTCTTCTTATTAGCGTATATTTTGACAAGTCCTGCAAAAATATAATCTGCGCACCCTCGTATTCAAAGTCCCGGTGCCGCCGTGCCGCTGTCATGATTTTTTCCTTAACCTGAAAAAAATATATTCTACAAATCACATCTCTAGGTTTTCCTGAATCGTTGACTTTAGGACCTTGAATTCTATGGACTCTGTCAATCTCTATTTCTGTCTCCATTGGACGCTCTAGCAATGAATTAAATATATTTTGGAGAGTATTCCTAAGGTTCTCTGCATTCACAGTCTCAGGAAGACCTCTGACTCTTACATTGTTTCGTCTACTTCTATTTTCAAGATCATCCGTGATATTTATTATGTAACTTAAGTATCGATCGTACTCTACCTTTTTCTCTCCTAATAAAATCATTTTTTGATCCAGATTTGTAATTTTAGTGTCCATGTCCATGATCTTGTTTTGTGTGTCAGTCAGCGATGATTTCAATGTTTGCATTTCAGATTTATAAGAGGATTCTAGTCTGTGTATGTATTTATCCATATGTTCCCTGGTTGGTAGCGCTTTTATGTATGTCTGTAAATTCCACATAGGGCCTCCTTCTGCCCCCTCCATATCCATCATAAGATACTGTGTGTGCTCACTGGGGCTAGTACTTGTTCCATGTTCTGCTTCTCTAGCTGGAGATGAGAAATTTAGCTCAGTTAAGGTAGAGCTATTTTGTTGATCCTGTGGTTGTTGAAAAAAGCCTTTAATATCTGACTTTTGTGCTGATGCGGGTTTAGGAGGATACTTAGTTGACCCCCCAGATGATCCCCTTTTTGATTTTTGGGTATGCGTGCTTTTAGGGGGCATGTTGTATTTAGGGTATACAGCTATAAGGAAATACAGCTCTCACTTATACCCCAATTTTACTGCCCTTATTTCACTGTGTACACATTGGTGCATGATTAAAGCAGTATATTGTAGTGTGTTACTGCACAATTAACACAGTATATTTAATTGCATTACTGCATGTTTAACACAGTATATTTCAGTGTGTTATTGCAGGTCTACCGCAGTATATTGCAGTGCGTTAGTGCACATTTACTGTAGTATATAGCAGTGCGTTATTGCAGGTTTACCGCAGTATATTTCAGTGCGTTATTGTTTTAGTTTTAGTTGTATTTAGTCAACTAAATCTCCAGTACATTTTAGTCGACTAAAATGTCCTACATTTTAGTCGACTAAAATGTCCTACATTTTAGTCGACTAAAATCTCCAGTACATTTCAGTAAATGCAATTTAGTTTTAGTCATAGTCTTTTGACTAAAATGGCATTTTAGTTTTAGTCTCATTTTAGTCTTTTGACTAAAATGACTTTTAATTTTAGTCGTATTTTAGTCATCTCAATTGTTTTAATTCTAGTCGTATTTTAGTCGATTAAAATAGTATTCATTTAGTCGACTAAAATGTTTTAGTCATTTTAGTCGACTAAAATGTTTTAGTCATTTTATTCGATTAAATTAACACTGGTTATTGCACGTTTACGGCAGTATGTTTCAGTGCGTTATTGCAGATTTACTGCAGAATATTTCAGTGCGTTATTGCACTTTTACCACAGTATGTTTCAGTGCATTATTGCAGGTTTACCACAGTATATTGCAGTGTGTTAGTGCACATTTAAAGCAGTGTATTTCAGTGCGTTATTGCAGGTTTACCGCAGTAAATTGCAGTGTGCTAGTGCACATTTAACAGAATATTTCAGTGCATTGGTGCATGTTTACCACAGTATATTGCAGTGTGTTACTGCACAATGAAAGCAGTATATTTCATTGCGTTACTGCATGTTTAACGCAATACATTTCAGTGTGTTGGTCGCATGTTTACAGCAGTATATTTTTACTGCACATTCATCGCAGTACATTTCCAGTGTTAGTGCAAATTTAACGCAGTAAATGTCAGTGCATTATTGCACGTTTACTGCAGTATATTGCAGTGGGTTATTGCAGGTTTACCGCAGTATATTGCAGTGTGTTAGTGCACGTTTAAAGCAGTATATGTCAGTGCTTTATTGCTGGTTTACCACAGTATATTGCAGTGCGTTAGTACACATTTAACGCAGTGCATTTCAGTGGGTTGGTGCATGTTTACCGCAGTATTGCAGTGTATTACTGCATGTTTAACCCAGTATATTTTAGTGCGTTACTGCACGTTTAACACAGTGTATTTCAATGCGTTATTGCAGGTCTACCGCAGTATATTGCAGTGCGTTAGTGCAAATTGAACGCAGTATATTTCAGTGCGTTACTGCACGTTTAATGTAGTATATTTCAGTGCATTATTGCTGGTTTACTGTAGTATATTGCAGTGCGTTCGCGCACATTTAACGCAGTGTATTTCAGTGGGTTGGTGCATGTTTACTGTAGTATTGCAGTGCATTGCTGCATGTTTAACGCAGTATATTTCAGTGCATTGGTGCACGTTTACCACAGTGTATTGCAGTGTGTTACTGCACATTTACCGCAGTATAGTTCAGTGCACTTTTGCACGTTTACTGCAGTATATTGCAGTGCATTACTGCACATTTAACGCAGTATTTTTCAGTGTGTTTTTGAAGGTTTACCACAGTATATTGCAGTGTGCGTTAGTGCACATCTAAAGCAGTATATTTCAGTGCATTATTTCAGGTTTACTGTATTATATTGCAGTACGTTAGTGCATGTTTATTGCAGTGTATTTCGCTGCGTCGGTGCATGTTTACCTCAGTATATTTCAGTGCATTACTGCACGTTTAACACAGTATATTTCAGTGCATTATTGCAGGTCTATTGCAGTGCATTATTGCATATTGCAGTGCGTTGGTGCTCATTTACCGCAGTTTATTGCAGTGCGTTACTGCACATTTACCGCAGTATATTCCAGTGCGTTAGTGCACATTTAACACAGTATATTTCAATGCATTTTTGCAGGTTTACCGTAAAATTTGTGCACATTTAACGCAGTATATTTCAGTGCATTGGTGCATGTTTCCTGCAGTATATTATAGTGTGTTACTGCACAATTAACACAGTATATTTCAGTGCATTACTGCATGTTTTACGCAGTATATTTCAGCACATTAGTGCATGTTTAAAGCAGTATATTTCAGTGCATTATTGCATGTTTAACGCAGTATATTTCAGTGTGTGAGTTCAGTTTTACAGAGTATATTGTAGTGTGTCAGTGGAATGTGTCTCTGTGGTGAGTCCATTGATTAAAGTGCATTCACATCCACATTTCCCCATCTTTATTACATTTTGTTCATAAGCCCCCCCCCATCATGTCTGGGAGGCCAACAATGAGTTGCCATGGCACTGTGAGGGGGCCAGCAGCATCTGTGTCCACAGGCAAAGGTGGACATGGCCTGTCCTCAGGCAGGGCATCATTTCCTCTGTATAGTGGTGTAGTTTATGCTATCCAGCCACAGCATGCAGAGGAGGTAGTGGACTGGCTTACTGAACCATCCTACATCACCCAAGTAGACATTAGTGCGCGGTCTACAGCAACTGCAAGAGTGGCTTATTCTTCCTCCTTGTCCACAGCTACTCTTGCCCTAACCCCAACATTAGGCATGGAGGAGTCAGCTGAGTTATTGGAACACAGCATCAGCCACTTACTCCTTGACGATGCACAGCCATCCTAGTTCTGAGGTTGAGGAAGGTAGGAACATGAGCCTACAGAGAGGGGAGAACACTAGTAAACAACAAACTGGCAGTCATGTTCCCCCAGCCATCATGGAAGAGTAGAGACCAGCCACCCTATTCCAACAGATTATCGAGCTGTTATCTCCTGGCCCACAGCTCAGCTGTCTGGGCCTTTTTTAGCACATGTGCAGCCGATCACACTGTTACAATTTTGCAAACTTTTGTCTCAAGCAGATCAAGCGTGGCAAAAACACCAGCAATTTGGATACCACATGCTTGACAAGGCATTTAACCTTCCTCCACTCAGCCCATTGGCAAGAGCACCTGAAAGTCATACAAAAGGGATGCAATTCCACTCCTCAACTTTTCTGTCCATGTAAAAGGCATTGTTGTGGCATTAGGCAAAGCAGTCAGCTACAAGGTCCACGTTACTGCTTACACATGGTCCAACAAGGACGGTCAGGGACGCTATATTTCGTTCACATCACACTGGGTAACTCTGCTTGCAACTCAGAAGGATGCAGGACAGGTCTCAGTGCTGCAGCTTGTTGTGCCAACACGTTTCCATACAGCTACTGGTGATGATGCAAAATTTGTCAGCTCCCCCCATCCATGCTCTCCTCTGCTGAATTGTCATATGAACCACCAGTACCCCTTAATCGTTCAAGGGACTATTCCATGAGTCAGGCTAAAAGGTGCCAGGCAGTGCTTCAGCTGGTCTGTGTAATGGACAGGAGCCACACCTGAGCAAATATTTTTGCAGCTCTGCAGGGGCAGGCCCAGAGGTGGTTCACGCCATGCCAGCTGGAGCCAGGAATAGTGGTGTGCAATAATGGCATACACCTCCTGTCTTCCCTTAGACAGGGAAAGTTAATACATGTGCCATGCCTGGCACATGTCCTCAATTTGGTGGTGCAGGTACCCAGAGTTGGAAGATCTGCTAAAGCAGGTCAGAGTCTATAGCCATTTTAGGCAGTCATACACAGCCAGTGCTTGGTTGGCTGAAATTCAGCAGGAATTCCACCTGCCCATAAACCGCCTGATTTGTGACATACCCACAAGGTGGAACTCAACTTTGTCAATGCTGCAGTAGCTGCACATGCACCAGAGGGCTGTCAACGAGTATCTGTGTGAGTATGGCACAAAGACAGGCTCATGCCGGCTCAGCTTTTTTTCCCCACGCCAATGGCTGCTGATAAAGGAGGCATGCCCTGTACTGTCACAATTTGAGTAGGCCACAAGGATGGTGAGCTATGACAATGCATGCATCAGTGACACAATACCTGTTGTGTTCCTGTTGGAGCAGACTCTGTGTGGTATTATGGACAGGGCACTTGAGGCAGAGCAGCTGGAGGAAGAGGAGGACTTCCTTTCTTCTCAGGGCCCTCTTTATGCAGACACCATTCTTGCGATACCATACAACACACAAGAGGAGAGGGAGGAGAAGGAGGATTCTAGCAGATTGGATGCATTGAAGACATATATGCAAAAACCCTTAACCCATGGTTTCCATCCCCATAACCCTTGGGATTAGTACGTGGCTGGGAGGAGGCAGTTCCAGATACTGTAATCCTCAGTGATCCTGAAGAGTCTTCTTCTCATGCCTCCGCAAACATGTGGTTCATAGGTTTCCTTATTCTTCAAAGCCTGCGAAAGGACCCAAGAATATGTGGCATCAAGGAAAAGGGTAACTATTGGTTGGCAACCATCCTTGTTCACTGTTACAAGGGGAAAGTCTCTGAACTCATCCCAGGCCCACAGGGAGAAGAAGATGAAATTTCTTGAGGACACCTTAAAGCGGAGTTTATGTAATGCCTTTCCAGACTCTGATAGGTTACAGTCTCGTGGAAAATGTAGTTTTGAGGCTTCTGTTGGTCAAGAGGGGAGCGGTGGAGAAGGGGGCTGCCTCAGTGATGCTTTTCAAAAAAAATGTAGTCCTCAGCGCACTGGGCTGTCAGCTTCCACATCCCATCGGCAGGATATGGCAGGAGATTATCTAGGGCTGAAAACAGACATGGAGAGCTTTCCTTTTGACGATCCACTGGGTTACTGGGTCATGAGAATAGACCACTGGCCAGAGCTTGCCCAGTATGCAATTAAACTGCTGAGCTGCCCTGCATCCAGTGTGCTTTCCGAACGGGCATTCAGTACTGCCAGAGGTTTTGTGACAGATAAGAGAGCACATCTGTCCACAGACTCTGTGGACCAGCTGACATTTATCAAAATGAATCAGTCCTGGATTAGTAGTAGCCCTGATGCCAATGTCGCTGATTAGGTGCTTTCTGGATCTGGAATCTCTAATAGACTGTCTAGGCTGCATAGCTTTGTGGTTGTTGATTTTATCTGGAGACATTTTTTGGTGTAGGTTTCATAGGCACAATTAAGACCCAAGGACCATTTTTTTCACACCTGTTTGACAGGTGCATGTCATTTAAATTTTTGACAGCAAGGCCAATTTATGATTTCATCAAGAATACCTCTATAGGGTTATGGTGTGAAGGCACCACCAACACTCAAAGACCAATTTTTCTGCACCTGAAAGCCTTCAAAATGGGCACTTTTGATTTTTCCAGTTCCCATAGACTTTACTGGGGTTCGGTATTTGGTTCCGAACTTTTACGATGTTTAAAAGTTCTGCTGCATACCGAACCGGGGGTCTTTCTGCCCATGTCTTTTTCTTTTTTATAAATTCTTTTTATTAAATTTTTATACAGTACAATACAGCACAAACATAGAACACAAAAAGGGAACAGGCAACATACCCGAACAACAGCCAAGTTCAGGAAATTCCAAATAACAGATCCCATTAGTTCAACAGAGTTTTACCATGTCATTCATCAAACTGGATGTTCAGCACTAGCGGAGGGGATAGATAGGTAAGTACCTATTGAGGCAATCACCATGGGTACTCAGGGTTATCCACTCCATGTCACGTAAGTTGGAATCAATTCACTTACTCATACCTAGTCAGTTAACCCACAGTAGATGAAGAGTCAAGCCATGCCTGCCATACTTTATGGACTTTTTTTCCACAACCTCTTGACCTGTATGTTTCTCTATAAAGATGGATCACAGAGTTTTCCAGTCCCTTCCAATATGACAGCGTAGGAGCATTTGGCTTCTTCCAGTTTAGTAGGATAGCCTTCCTGCCATAAAATAACCCTATATTTAGCAAGGTGCGGTGTGCCAAAGAGGGAACCACTTCCTCTACCAAGCCAAGGATGCAAACCCTTGGGGTCATAGGGATTGGAACACTGAGGACCTACAGGAGGTTATCCAAGACCAGAAATTCTGGATCTGCGAGCAACTCCAAAAGACAAGTTCCGCATTGGCTGGGGAGAATGAACATCTCCAACATTCACCACTAGAGGAGGGATAAATGCGTGACAACCTGGCTGGTGTATAATAAGAACTTAAACTGGATCAGACGGTCCCTGGCAGTGCTTGAAAGAGTGATCCCACATATCGTCCCAGTCTTCCCCCTGGATATCTGTGATGTTCCTCTCCCACCATTCACGGCATTTGAATACCCCTGGAGGTGTTTTTTAAATAGGGATTTGTACGTTGTTGATAATGGTTTAACCAAATCCTCATTGGACAAGAGGTCTTCTAGTGCTGAAGGGAGACATTCGACTCTTCGGCTACAGAATTGCACCTGAAATGCGTGGCACAGCTGCAGATAGCGAAAGAAGTACGAGTTGGGTAAGTTGTGTCTTGCCTTCAATTGGTCAAAGGTTATGAGGTCACCATCCCTGGTGATGTCTCCCAACATCTTAACACCTCTACAGGCCCAAATCATGGGATCCGGTAGGGAGTAAAATTGAGGGAGATTTGGATTCATCCATGGGGAGCTGATGGTGTAACTCCCACATAGCTAGGAGACACCAGGTTGGTGGGTTGGTTGGTTAGCTTCCCAAGCCATAATAGTCGCTTTCATTGACTCAGTTCTTGGTAAGCTGGATTTTGGGCCTCTGTACAGGGCCAGTCGTAAGCTCTCATATGACCCCAACTGTCCTGCTTCCAGGACTGTGGCAGAGTCCCCAACATCCGCCAACAGCCAACGCCTAGCAAAAACCATCTGACCAGCCAGTCTGGGAGTGCCAAACCCCCCTGTCCCCAAGATTCCTGAACTACCTTAATGTTTATACAAGGTGACTGGGGGGACCACAAAAATGACCCAATGATACTGTTCAGTTTTTGAAAGTACAGTATGCTCTGGGAATCCACAGAGGAGGATGACGAAAGAAGTATAAAACTACTTGCAAAATCTTCATTTTAATGAGGCTAATTCGCCCCATTAAAGATAAAGGCAACCGCCTCCAGACCTGGGTTCTTTGATTGAGCTGAGTTACCAGCGGGAGAAGGTTTGGTGGCATGTAATCTTGAATGTTGGCAGTTAACTTAATACCCAAATACGTAATAGAGGAAACCCATCGCAGAGGTAGGTTGCCGTCCAGTAGGTTCTTTGCTTCAGCACCCACTGGTAGAATGGATGACTTGCCCCAATTCACCCGCAGGCCCGAAAAGGAGGCAAATGTGTTGAGTATTAATAGAGCCGCTTGGAGAGATGGCCCTGAGGAATAGGAGCAAGTCATCAGCACACAGTGCTAGACATTTCTGAATATTCCCCACCCGAATTGCTCCTACCTCTGTGGAGTGCCTAAGTGCCCTTGCTATGGGCACCATCATTAAAGTGAAAAGAAATGGGGAGAGAGGGCAGCCCTGCCTAGTGCCCCTATCTATGGTAAAGAAATCAGAGACATCAGAATCAGAGAACCCCAGCCGAATTGCCGTCTGCTGGTAACTGTACAGCAGAGTGATCCAACGGCGGAAACCAGGACCGAAGCCCATACTTTCCAAAACTTTATGCATGTATTGCCAATCGACAGAATCAAAAGCTTTTTCAATGTCCATAGAGACCCTGACTTTGGCTGGGAAGTCTGGAGTATCCAGTTGCAGATGTGTGAACAACCTCCGCAAATTTGTGTCTGTCGACATCCCAGGCATGAAACCCATCTGGTCAATGTCAACCAAAGTCGAGATGACCATGGCCAAATAGGATGCCAAAACTTTAGTGAGGATCTTCCGATCCATATTGAGTAGTGCTATAGGACGATAGGAAGAACACTCCTGTGGGTCTTTGCCCAATTTCAAAAGTAGTACCATATAGGCCTCCATCATTGAAGGCAGTAAGGCCTCTTGATCCCAGCTATGAGCGAAAAGCATGTTGAGTCTAGGTGCTAGCTGTGTCATGTATAATTTATAGAAGTCCCGCCGGGAATCCATTCGGACCCGGAGCCTTCTGGGGTGGAAAAGCAAGTATGGCCGCTTCGATTTTCCAATGCTGAGATACTATCATCTAGGAGAGCAACATCAGAATCCGATAGTCTAGGAAGGGAGAGCCCCCGTAGCAACTCATCTAATTCGCATAAATCATAGTAGGGAATAGGGATGAGCCGAACACCCCCCGGTTCGGTTCGCACCAGAACCCGCGAACGGACCGCAAGTTCGCACGAACGTTAGAACCCCATTGACGTCTATGGGACTCGAACGTTCGAAATCAAAAGTGCTCATTTTAAAGGCTAATTTGCATGGTATTGTCCTAAAAAGGGTGTGGGGACCCGGGTCCTACCCCAGGGGACATGTATCAATGCAAAAAAAACTTTTAAAAACGGCCGTTTTTTCGGGAGCAGTGATTTTAATGATGCTTAAAGTAAAAAAAAAAAAGTGAAATATTCCTTTAAATATCGTACCTGGGGGGTGTCTATAGTATGCCTGTAAAGTGACGCGTGTTTCCCATGTTTAGAACAGTCCCTGCACCAAATGTCATTTTTAAAGGAAAAAATCTCATTTAAAACTGCTTGCGGGTTTAATGTCATGTCGGGTCATGGCAATATGGATGAAAATCAGTGAGACAAACGGCATGGGTACCCCCCAGTCCATTACCAGGCCCTTTGGGTCTTGTATGGATATTAAGGGGAACCCCGCACCCAAATTAAAATAAGGAAAGGTCCCTATATACTCTGAACAGCAGTATACAGGCGGTGCAAACAAGACAGGGACTGTAGGTTTGTTGTTAAGTAGAATCTGTTTGTAATTTTGAACATTTTTAATGTGTTTAGCTCCAGCCAAAAAATCTTTTCTAAGCTTTTTGGAAAACATAGGGAAGGGTTATCACCCCTGTGACATTTGTTTTGCGTCTTTCCTCCTCTTCAAAAGATTTCACCTCACTTTTTTGTCCCAATGAAAAATGTTTTTTGAAAATTTGGGTTTTTTTGTGGAACAAGGATTGGAAAGCATCAGTGGAAAGGAGAAATTGTTTTCCCATATTAACTCTTACAGGAGAGAATTTCCCTTCCTTAGGGGTAGATTTTATCTCACTTCCTGTTGTCTCCTTCCGTTTGCAAGTAGGAGTCGTTTGTAAGTTAGATGTTTGAAAGTAGGGTCCTGCCCTATATACTCAGCAGAAATTTGGGCCTTAGGTGTTGCTGTGGCCAAAACACTGTAAGCCCTCACAGGGCCCTGCTGTGAAATATTAGATCAAGAATTGTAATTACATGCCCCTGTTGAACAGGAGCTGAAAAATTAGGCCTTAGGCACTGGTGCTGGTGCCACAACACTGCAACCCCTCACAGACACTCTAGTTGGAACGCAGGAACGAGCCCTGCTGCAAAGTATTGCATCAAAAATTGTAATTACACGCCCCTGTTAGACAGGGGCAGAAAAATTGGGCCTTAGGCACTGGTGCTGGTGCCACAACACTGCAACCCCTCACAGACACTCTAGTTGGAACGCAGGAACGAGCCCTGCTGCAAAGTATTGCATCAAAAATTGTAATTACACGCCCCTGTTAGACAGGGGCAGAAAAATTGGGTCTTAGGCACTGGTGCTGGTGCCACAACACTGCAACCCCTCACAGACACTCTAGTTGGAACGCAGGAACGAGCCCTGCTGCAAAGTATTGCATCAAAAATTGTAATTACACGCCCCTGTTAGACAGGGGCAGAAAAATTGGGTCTTAGGCACTGGTGCTGGTGCCACAACACTGCAACCCCTCACAGACACTCTAGTTGGAACGCAGGAACAAGCCCTGCTGCAAAGTATTGCATCAAAAATTGTAATTACACGCCCCTGTTAGACAGGGGCTGAAAAATTGTGCCTTAGGCACTGGTGGTGGCGCCCAGAACCAAAAATGTTCTTACAAGCTATCAGCGTGATGATTGAGGAGGAAGAGGATAATTACTCAGGGATAGTCACTCAGCATCAGCATAGGCAGTCTTTGAAGGGATCTGAAAAAAATTATTCAGTTACATCAGCATCAGGTGCTTGGTAGCTGGTGGTGATCCAAGACTGATTCATTTTTATGAAGGTCAGCCGATCGACCGAGTCAGTGGACAGACGCACCCTGTGATCGGTTACCACGCCTCCAGCAGCACTGAATGTGCGTTCCGAAAGAACGCTGGATGCAGGACAGGCCAGTAGCTCAATTGCATACTGTGCAAGCTCTGGCCAGTGATCCATCCTCAAGACCCAGTAACCCAGAGGATTTTCGGTGGGAAAGGTGTCCAAGTCTGATCTTGCCCCTAGGTATTCCTGCACCATGTAAAACAGACGCTGGCGATGGTTGCTGGAACCGATCATACCTTGGGGCTGCGGACCAAAAAATTGTCTGAACGCATCGGTCAGACGGCCACCTTCTCCACCGCTCCTTCTTTGACTGACCGAAGCCTCAGCAACACGTTGTCCAGAAACAGGAGTTTGTAACCTCCCAGTCTCTGGGAACGCGTTGCACAGACCTTTCTGCAAGGCCTCCCGAAGATGTTTCATCCTCTGCTCCCTCTGCGATGGCAAGATAAGGTCCGCAACCTTACCCTTGTAACGTGGATCAAGGAGGGTTGCCAGCCAGTATTGGTCCTTCTCCTTGATACCACGAATACGAGGATCCTTACGCAGGCTTTGCAGGATCAGGGAGGCCATGCAGCGTAGGTTTGCTGAGGCATTCGGTCCGGAGTCCTCTGGGTCACTAAGGACAACAACGTCCGCAGCCACCTCCTCCCAGCCACGTACAAGTCCATGTGTTCCTTGGGACTGATCCCTTAAAGACTGCTGATGCTGAGTGCCAGGCTCCACCTCCATACTGACACAATCTTCCTCCTCCTCCTCCTCCTCCTCATCCTCTTCCTGTGTGATCGGCGGGCACGCAGGAACACTGTCTGGATAAAGGGGGCCTTGAGAGCTAAGGAAGTCCTCCTCTTCCTGCCTCTGTTCTGCCTCAAGTGCCCTGTCCATTATTCCACGCAGCGTGTGCTCCAACAGGTGGACAAGGGGGACAGTGTCACTGATGCATGCACTGTCAGTGCTCACCATCCTCGTGGCCTCCTCGAATGGTGACAGGACAGTGCATGCATCCCTGATCATGGCCCACTGGCGTGGGGAAAAAAAACCAAGGTCCCCTGACCCTGTCCTGGTGCCATAGTCGCACAGGTACTCATTGATGGCCCTCTGCTGCGTGTGCAGCCGCTGCAGCATGGCCAATGTCGAGTTCCACCTGGTGGGCATGTCACAGATTAGGCGGTTCTTGGGCAGGTTAAACTCCTTTTGGAGGTCCGTCAGCCGAGCACTGGCATTATATGACCGGCGGAAATGCACACAGACTTTCCTGGCCTGCCTCAGGACATCCTGTAAGCCCGGGTACCTGCCCAAGAACCGCTGCACCACCAAGTTAAGGACGTGAGCCAAACAGGGCACATGGGTCAGTTGTCCCTGTCGGAGGGCAGAGAGGAGGTTGGTGCCATTGTCGCAAACCACCATTCCTGCCTTAAGTTGGCGTGGCGTCAACCACCTCTGAACCTGCCCCTGCAGAGCTGACAGAACCTCTGCCCCAGTGTGGCTCCTGTCCCCCAAGCACACCAGCTCAAGCACCGCATGGCATCTTTTGGCCTGCGTACTTGCGTAGCCCCTTGAACGCCTACGGAGCACCGCTGGTTCCGAGGAAGAGGCCATGGAGGAAGAAGAAGAGGAGGGGGTGGAGGAGAGAGGTGTGTCACAATCAGCATTTTGGAGGCGTGGTGGCGGAACAACCTCCAACACTACTGCACCTTGTCCTGCATCCTTCCCAGCTGCCAGCAGAGTCACCCAATGCGCCGTGAAACTTAAGTAACGTCCCTGTCCATGCCTGCTGGACCATGAGTCAGCGGTAATATGCACCTTACCGCTGACCGCCCTGTCCAGCGAGGCATGGACATTGCCTTCCACATGCCGGTAGAGAGCCGGAATCGCCTTCCGTGAGAAAAAGTGGCGTTTGGGAACCTGCCACTGAGGAACCGCACATTCCACAAACTCACGGAAGGGGGCAGAGTCTACCAACTGAAAAGGCAGCAGTTGAAGTGCTAGCAATTTTGCCAAGCTAGCATTCAACCGCTGGGCATGTGGATGGCTGGGAGCAAACTTCTTTCGGCGGTGCAGCAGCTGGGGCAGGGAAATTTGCCTGGTACAATCTGACGTCGGTGTACCAAAAGCAGATTGCCCACAAGTACTTGGCTGTGACACACCTAATTCTACACCTTCATTCCTCTCACTGCAGGTCTCAGAGAGGACTGAAGGTCTAGTGGGGTTGGAAATCTCAGCTGATGAGGAGCAAGGAGAGATCCTCTTTGTTCTTTGGTGTGGGTCTTTTAGATATGCTTGCCAACGAACTGCATGGCAGGTCAACATATGTCTGGTCAAGCATGTGGTACCCAAGCGGGAGATGTTTTGGCCACGCGAGATACGCTTGAGACATATGTTGCAAATAGCAACGGTGCGATCTGATGCACTCGTCTCAAAAAAGGCCCACACCAAAGAACTTTTTGAATAATGCGCAGAGACTGCAGCGCCCTGCACATGTGGAGCTTTGGGGTGTGATGCAGTCAATGTGCTGCCCTTAGGCTGGCCCCTGGAGGGCATCCTGCCTCGTTGGTGATGTGCCGCCTCCTCCTCCTCCTCCTCCTCCTCTCTCCTATCAGGCACCCACGTTGAGTCAGTGACCTCATCATCCCCTCCCTCCTCATCACTGGAGCAAACCTGGCAGTATGCTGCAGCAGGGGGAGCATGACTGCCAGATTGCTGTCCTTCTTGGGCACCCCCTCTGTCCGTGCTCATGTTACTGCCTTCATCGAGCTCAGTATCATCATCAGAGCCTTCCAAACGCTGGGCATCCTCCTGGAGCATGTACCCAACACTGTGGTCAAACAGTTCGAGGGAATCCTCAGGAGGACATGGTGGAGCTAGGGAAGGAGTCACTGATGACATTGAGCTGAGGGAAGAGGCCGCTGCTTTGCCAGACAAAGCACCCTGGGCATGGGTGAGAGAGGATGAGGAGGATGAGGACGGCTTGGTCATCCACTCGACCAAGTTTTCTGCATGTTGCGGCTCAACACGGCCAGCTGCCGAAAAAAAGGCCAAGCGTGTCCCATGGCCACGGGCTGATGAGGATGCACCGTCTCCATGACCAGCACTAGACACAGAGCCTGCTTGCCCTCTCTTATTGGCTTGTGACTATCTGCCTCTCCTTCTTGGCCTTCCAGACATACTAATGGCCTGTAGCTGCACTAAGCTGGGATAGAACACCTGTAATTTTCTTCAGGTAGCTTTATATACTGTAACCAGACAAGCCTGCCTGTCAGTAGGAAGATAACAGGAACGGATCTAGCTGAACACTGTGAGCAGGACGCACTGACTGCACTAAATGTAAATAGCAGGAACGGATCTAGCTGAACACTGTGAGCAGGACGCACTGCACTAAATGTAAATAGCAGGAACGGATCTAGCTGAACACTGTGAGCAGGACGCACTGCACTAAATGTAAATAGCAGGAACAGATCTAGCTGAACACTGTGAGCAGGACGCACTGCACTAAATGTAAATAGCAGGAACAGATCTAGCTGAACACTGTGAGCAGGACGCACTGCACTAAATGTAAATAGCAGGAACAGATCTAGCTGAAAACTGTGAGCAGGACGCACTGACTGCACTAAATGTAAATAGCAGGAACAGATCTAGCTGAACACTGTGAGCAGGACGCACTGCACTAAATGTAAATAGCAGGAACGGATCTAGCTGAACACTGTGAGCAGGACGCACTGCACTAAATGTAAATAGCAGGAACGGATCTAGCTGAACACTGTGAGCAGGACGCACTGCACTAAATGTAAATAGCAGGAACGGATCTAGCTGAACACTGTGAGCAGGACGCACTGCACTCAATGTAAATAGCAGGAACGGATCTAGCTGAACACTGTGAGCAGGACGAACTGCACTAAATGTAAATAGCAGGAACAGATCTAGCTGAACACTGTGAGCAGGACGCACTGCACTAAATGTAAATAGCAGGAACGGATCTAGCTGAACACTGTGAGCAGGACGCACTGCACTAAATGTAAATAGCAGGAACAGATCTAGCTGAACACTGTGAGCAGGACGCACTGCACTAAATGTAAATAGCAGGAACAGATCTAGCTGAACACTGTGAGCAGGACGCACTGCACTAAATGTAAATAGCAGGAACAGATCTAGCTGAAAACTGTGAGCAGGACGCACTGACTGCACTAAATGTAAATAGCAGGAACAGATCTAGCTGAACACTGTGAGCAGGACGCACTGCACTAAATGTAAATAGCAGGAACGGATCTAGCTGAACACTGTGAGCAGCACGCACTGCACTAAATGTAAATAGCAGGAACGGATCTAGCTGAACACTGTGAGCAGGACGCACTGACTGCACTAAATGTAAATAGCAGGAACGGATCTAGCTGAACACTGTGAGCAGGACGCACTGCACTCAATGTAAATAGCAGGAACGGATCTAGCTGAACACTGTGAGCAGGACGAACTGCACTAAATGTAAATAGCAGGAACAGATCTAGCTGAACACTGTGAGCAGGACGCACTGCACTAAATGTAAATAGCAGGAACGGATCTAGCTGAACACTGTGAGCAGGACGCACTGCACTAAATGTAAATAGCAGGAACAGATCTAGCTGAACACTGTGAGCAGGACGCACTGCACTAAATGTAAATAGCAGGAACAGATCTAGCTGAACACTGTGAGCAGGACGCACTGCACTAAATGTAAATAGCAGGAACAGATCTAGCTGAACACTGTGAGCAGGACGCACTGCACTAAATGTAAATAGCAGGAACGGATCTAGCTGAACACTGTGAGCAGGACGCACTGCACTAAATGTAAATAGCAGGAACGGATCTAGCTGAACACTGTGAGCAGGACGCACTGACTGCACTAAATGTAAATAGCAGGAACAGATCTAGCTGAACACTGTGAGCAGGACGCACTGACTGCACTAAATGTAAATAGCAGGAACGGATCTAGCTGAACACTGTGAGCAGGACGCACTGACTGCACTAAATGTAAATAGCAGGAACGGATCTAGCTGAACACTGTGAGCAGGACGCACTGACTGCACTAAATGTAAATAGCAGGAACGGATCTAGCTGAACACTGTGAGCAGGACGCACTGCACTAAATGTAAATAGCAGGAACAGATCTAGCTGAACACTGTGAGCAGGACGCACTGCACTAAATGTAAATAGCAGGAACAGATCTAGCTGAACACTGTGAGCAGGACACACTGCACTAAATGTAAATAGCAGGAACAGATCTAGCTGAACACTGTGAGCAGGACGCACTGACTGCACTAAATGTAAATAGCAGGAACGGATCTAGCTGAACACTGTGAGCAGGACGCACTGCACTCAATGTAAATAGCAGGAACGGATCTAGCTGAACACTGTGAGCAGGACGAACTGCACTAAATGTAAATAGCAGGAACAGATCTAGCTGAACACTGTGAGCAGGACGCACTGCACTAAATGTAAATAGCAGGAATGGATCTAGCTGAACACTGTGAGCAGGACGCACTGACTGCACTAAATGTAAATAGCAGGAACGGATCTAGCTGAACACTGTGAGCAGGACGCACTGCACTAAATGTAAATAGCAGGAACGGATCTAGCTGAACACTGTGAGCAGGACGCACTGCATTAAATGTAAATAGCAGGAACAGATCTAACCTAATCTAGCTAACTCAAATCAAATGACACTGTCTGTCTCTCTCTCTATCAGCACACCGGAACACACTACACAGGGCCGCCGTGCAGGCGGCCTTATATAGTGTGGGGCGTGTACTAAATCCCCTGAGCCATAATTGGCCAAAGCCACCCTGGCTTTGGCCAATTACAGCTCTCTCTACTGACGGCGTTTTGATTGGCCAAGCATGCGGGTCATAGTGCATGCTTGGCCAATCATCAGCCAGCAATGCACTGCGATGCCGCAGTGAATTATGGGCCGTGACGCGCCACACGAATTTGGTGCGAACGGCCCATAACGTTCGCAATTCGACGGACGGTCGAACAGCCGGTGTTCGAGTCGAACATGCGTTCGATTCGAACACGAAGCTCATCCCTAGTAGGGAATAGGAGAATATAAGGAGGAGTAATAGTGTACAAATTCCTCCAAGATACTAACTGGATCTGTAATTAGGGTCTCACCCGCGTTTCTTATGACAGGTATGCTAACCTGAGTTTTTTTGGTCGGCTACCAGGTTGTCCAGTAGTTTGCCATTCTTGTCTCCTTCAGCAAAGATAGACTCTGCCCTCCGCCTATATTCAGTATGTGCAAGATTTGTATAATGCAACAACTCCAGCAGGGACACATAATTAGCCTCTGATGGAGAGTAGGCGTGCATTCTCGCACTCTCTCTTTCTTTGGCCAGGAGAAGCTCACCCTCCTGATTGTGTTCTTTCCTGGCTGCCTTTATTGCAGAGATGCACTCTCCCCTTGCCACTGCCTTGAATGCATCCCACACCAATGTTTAACCAGTATGTTTCGAAGGAGGATTGTATTTGGGAGACCACCCGATCCTCCAGCAACCACCCTGGTGACAGTTTCCAAGCACCCCTCCTCCCCCCGGATGGGAAAGTTAAGGTGACAGAGAGTGGGTTGTGATCCGAGGTTCCCCCAGCCAAATATTCTGAGTCCTGTAAGTACATTAACATGGGAGCATTGCCAAACATCAAATCAATTCTAGCTGATGATTTATGCGTTGAGGATAAATGAGAATAGGACATGACATTTGGGTGCTTCCAACGTCACAGTCCAGTCAGACCTGTCATAGATACCCAGGAGCAAAGGTCTACCGAGGCTGGCCTAGTGGTGTTGGATGAGTCTAAAACGGAGCTCAAAATTGCCGTTCGGCCCATGTCTAATCACAAATGACACAAGTAACTAGAGTTGTAATGGATCCTATAGTTCGAGGGTAAAGGCTTGATGAGATGGAGGGGAGATTAGCCCGGTGGGGTTAACCTCCACATCTCATCAAAAAAGAACGGCCAATCTTTGTGCTCTTCACAATAGGGGTGTCCCCAAACAAGATTACCGTTTGTGTCACTGTATCATTCCTTCTCATCAAGAATTTTGAAAGTTATTAAAAAACTCTGGTCAATACTAAGTGATAATTATTTGTAATAGAAATCCCGCTGGCAGGTGCAAAAAAAAGTCGCTGGCAAAAAAAAACAGTCAGACACACTGTGCAATCAATAAAATAAACAAAATTATGCTGCACTAATAATAACGTGATACAAAACGCACCAATAAGGTGCAAAAAAAAATAAGTGAAAAAATGGTGTCCACTTTGAATATTTAGAATGAGAACAGCAGTCCCAATCAGGAGATGCATAAACCTCTGTGTAATGGAGAGTGCCAGAAAACAAATATGTTCACCACGTGGGTCATCTCCAGTAACTGAATGGACTCTTACCAGAATCTGTGGACTCTATTACGGAGTTAGAATAGCCTGCAAGCAGTATCCCAGTATCCGATGCTAAAACCCAGATGATTTGGTCAGATCCTCATGGTATCTCCGGTTCACCAATGGTATATTAGATATGTATGGCAACAATGATGATACAGGAGTCCTCTATAAAATCAAAAACAGATATGCCCACATTGTGTGAATCTTTAAAACACTTTTATTAAAAGTAAATGTAAAACTACATGAGTAGTTCTCATTCTACATATTCAAAGTATACACTATTTTTTCACACTTTATTGTTGTGTTTTGTATCACGTTATTATTAGCACAGCAGACTCAGATGCCAGTCTATTCGTCATTGATGCCCAGAACCTGTTATGAGATGATCATGAGATTTTTACACTTCAATAACAATGCCCAATGCCTCCCTCGAAATCATCCCAGTTACGATAAGTTATTCGAAATTCGTCCCCCTAATCAATTTTTTTTGCGCCAGCTTCAAGGAGATATTTACCCCTGATAGAAATATATGTGTGGATGAATCCCTAGTACACTTCACCGGAAGACTCGGAATAAAACAATACCTCCCCAGTAAAAGAGCCAGACGTGGGGTAAAATTTTATAAGGCGTGTGACAGGGCCACGGGTTACACATATGACTTTATTAATTTATGAGGGAAAAGACAGACAGCTAAACCCCCCTGGATGCCCTACCTACATGGGAACAAGTGGCAAAATTGTCTGGCAGCTGATCCAACGATTACTTGGGAAAGGTTACCACCTATAAGTAGTCAATTTCTACACTAGTCTCCCACTTTTCCACCATTTGTACCTAAAGAACACTGTGGCCTGTGGGACAGCACAGACAAACCGCAAAGGCTTCCCACAAAGATTGGTCGCCAAGAAATTGAAGCAGGGTGAAATGGACAGTATGCGGACTGAAGAAGTACTAGCGGTGAAGTGGAGAGATAAAAAAAGAAATGTCTACATCCTTTCAACAATACATAATGACACCTTGGTGGAACTTCAGAGAAGAGGAGGCCCCATACAGAAGCCAAAATGTGTGCATGAGTACAACCTATACATGGGGGGTGGATATGAATGACCAGATGATGCAGCCCTACTTGGCCACCAGGAGATCACTATTTTGGTCACCATTTATTTGATGCAACTTGCCCTATTTAATTCATATATAATTTTTTCTAAGTGCACCCAAAGTTCCCTAACCTATCTAAAATTCCAAGAAGACGTTGTCACAGCCCTTCTCTATCTCCAAGGCCAAGCCCCTCAACTAATTCGCTCATTCATTAGCCAGACTCCATGAAAGGCACTTTCCCGAAATCCTCCCTCTTACCCAAACAGGTCGCAAACCCCAAAAAAATGTTGTGTGTGTGCAAGTAGAGGAATTCGCCGTGACACCCGATACTACTGTCCCCAATGTCCCTCCCAGCCAGGCCTCTGTATTGGAACGTGCTATCGGAGCTATCATACTTCACTACACTATTAGTACAGTGAAGATGATTTTTTTCCAATATCTGCCATTTCTGTGAATGACCCGGACTGTTAACGACTATCCCTCTGCCAAAAATGTTTCTGCCTCCAACGCGAATTGACCTGGACTGTTAATGACTATGCCTCTGCCAAACATCTTTCTGCCTTTAACGTGAATTGACCCGGACTGTTAAATGACCATGTTTTTGCCTGCCTCCTGAACTGATCATTTGCCCTGCCACTGTACAGCACAGGGGTCTCACATATGTGAGGGGCTCCAGAAAAGGTTTTCCGAGTGGAGAAAACATATTTTTCTCCGGGTTTTTAGTTTTCTCGGATTAGGGTCTGGAGACTTGGAGACTTCGTAGAGATTTGGGTGGGAAGAAGCCTCTACCCCTGTCCTCAGGTCTTACCTGACCAAAGCCCAATGTACAAAGTGCTGCCTATTGCCACCTGAACTGGTCATGCCTCTGCCTTCCACCTGAACTGGCCATGCCTTTGCCTGCCACATGACCTTGCCATGCCTTTGCCTGCCACATGACCTTGCCATGCCTTTGCCTGCCACCTGGACTGACCATGCCTATACCTGTTACCTGAACTGCCTGCTAAACCTTGGACTGTACTGAACCATGTTCATACTTTTCCATATCTGTCTGCTGCCTGGACAATTCCTGGACATTTCCTTTGGCTGTCTGGACAAATGCTTTGGCTGCTCTGGAACGGTATTCCTGCCTGCGAAAACCACAGGTGAGCTTTTTTTTTTTACCTTTTGCTCAGCAGAATGTATTTTGGGGTGTAATTCTTGGTGTGTACATGCTATGTGTTAGAAGCCTGGAGGTGCTACTTGCATGTTGGGCCTCTGTATGTGGCCAGGTAGTGGAAAAGTCTCACACACGGGGTATCGCCATACTCAGGACGAGTAGCAGAATGTATTTTGGAGTGTCATTTTGGCTATGTACATGCTATGTGTAAGAAAGATCTTCTAAATTGACAACTTTATGAGAAAAAAAATAGGTTTTCATTTTCTTTCCACATTTTCCAAAAACTTGTGGAAAGAAATTACATGTTCAAAAGACTCATTATGCCTCATAAAATATACATTGGGTTGTTTTCTTTCCAAAATGGGGTAATTTTGTTGGTAATTCCATTGTCCTGGTGCTCCAGGGCCTTCAAAAATGTGATAGGTACTCAGGAAATGAAATGTGTAATTTATGCCTTTAGAACGTCTGATGGTGCTATATGGATGTTGGGCCTCTGTATGTGGCCAGGCTGTGGAAAAGTCTCACACATGGGGTATTGCCATACTCAGGATGAGCAGCAGAATGTATTTTGGGGTGTCATTTTGGCTATGTGCATGCTATGTGTTAGAAAGATCTTCTAAATTGACAACTTTGTGAGAAAATAATAGGTTTTCATTTTCTTTCCACATTTTTCAAAAACTTTTGGAAAGAAATGACATGTTCAAAAGACTCATTATGCCTCATAGAATATACATTGGGTTGTTTTATTTCCAAAATGGGGTAATTTTGTGGGTAATTCCATTGTCTTGGTGCTCCAGGGCCTTCAAAAATGTGATAGGTACTCAGGAAATGAAATGTGTAATTTATGCCTTTAGAACGCCTGGATGTTGGGCCTCTGTATGTGGCCAGGCTGTGGAAAAGTCTCACACATGGGGTATCGCCATATTTAGGACAAATAGCAGAATGTATTTTGGGGTGTCATTTTGGCTATGTACATGTTATGTGTTAGAAAGATCTTTTAAATTGACAACTTTGTGAGAAAAAAAATAGGTTTTCATTTTCTTCCCACATTTTCCAAAAACTTGTGGAAAGAAATGACATGTTCAAAATACTCAGTATGCCTCATAGAATATACATTGGGTTGTTTTCTTTCCAAAATGGGGTCATTTTGTGGGTAATTCCATTGTCCTGGTGCTCCAGGGCCTTCAAAAATGTGATAGGTACTCAGGAAATGAAATGTGTAACTTATGCCTTTAGAACGCCTGATGGTGCTATATGGATGTTGGGCCTCTGTATGTGGTCAGGCTGTGGAAAAGTCTCACACATGGGGTATCGCCATACTCAGGACAAATAGCAGAATGTATTTTGGGGTGTCATTTTGGCTATGTGCATGCTATTTGTTAGAAAGATCTTCTAAATTGACAACATTGGGTTGTTTTCTTTCCAAAATGGGGTCATTTTGTGGGTAATTCCATTATCCTGGTGCTCCAGGGCCTTCAAAAATGTGATAGGTACTCAGGAAATGAAATGTGTAATTTATGCCTTTAGAACGCCTGATGGTGCTATATGGATGTTGGGCCTCTGTATGTGGCCAGGCTGTGGAAAAGTCTCACACATGGGGTATCGCCATACTCAGGACGAATAGCAGAATGTATTTTGGGGTATCATTTTGGCTATGTACATGTTATGTGTTAGAAAGATCTTCTAAATTGACAACTTTGTGGGAAAAAAATAGGTTTTCATTTTCTTCCCACATTTTCCCAAAACTTGTGGAAAGAAATGACATGTTCAAAAGACTCAGTATGCCTCATAGAATGTACATTGGGTTGTTTTATTTCCAAAATTGGGTCACTTTGTGGGTAATTCCATTGTCCTGTTGCTCCAGGGCCTTCAAAAATGTGATAGGTACTCAGGAAATTAAATGTGTAATTTTATGCCTTTAGAACGCCTGATGGTGGGCGGCGCATGCGCGGCGCGATGAGAGGAAGACGCGAGTAGCTTAAGCTCCGTCGGACCCGCTCACAGCAGGCTCTAAATACCAGGGCTAAACAGCACAAACGGCGGCGAAATCAAAGCCTATACCGGGGTAACATCCCCGCTCATGCCTACAAGAAGATCCAGGCATTTTTACCGCTCTAAGCATAACCTGACGAACTTTCTCCTAGACACTGCTTCCAGACATAGCAGGAAGATGTCCCAAGATGGCGCCGGCGCCAGCTCTCGTGCCAGCACACAGGGGAAACATCCATCCATCCATCCAAACACCACAACAAACAACGGGAACTGTGAGTATATCTCTCCCCTTTCCAAGGCTGATTTAGATGCCAGTCTGACTGCAATCTTTGATAAACTGGTAGACAAGATTGAAAAAGAAGTACACAAATCCACTGAGGCCTTGTCCCAGGAGATAGCAGGCATTGGCAATCGCACAGATATCCTTGAAACAAAGCATGATGAACTCTCACTCGCACATAATGATTTAAGGAAAGATTATGAAACGCTTGCTGACAGCTTTGCATTTATGCAAGCACAAGTCGAAGATCTCGACAATAGAAACAGAAGACATAACATTAGATTACGTGGAGTCCCTGAATCGGTCACAGATCTTATGCCCACAGTCTCCAAGATCTTTCATAACCTCCTCCCAGACAAACCCCTATCCGCATTTACATGCGACAGAATACATAGAGCACTACGCCCTAAACCCACTTCTGATAAACCTCCCAGAGACATTATTATGTGCATGAAGGATTTCCTGGTTAAAGAGGACATCATGCGCGCTGCGAGAAACTCGCCCAATATTGCCCTGGATGGTAAAAAATTACAAATTTACCCAGATATTTCCCCCGCCACTTTGGACAGAAGACGCAGGATGAAAGAGGTCACTAATATTCTGCAAGCAGCAAGAATAAAATATAGATGGGGTTTCCCTTTTAAACTCACAATTCCATACAACGGTTCTACACACACAGTGTACAACATCATTGAGGGCAAAGAATTGCTCGTAAAATTGGGCCTACTGGATCCAGAACCTCCTAACCGTTTCCCATCAACTCCAAGGCCCTCTCCAATTTGGTCTACACCATCCTCCAGACGTAATACAAACGACCGGAGAAGTTGGCGCCAACCATTTCAAGATCAAGCACACTAAATACATTCCACGCTTAACCACATACTGAAAAAATTTTTTTTGCTTTTTTTGTTTATGTGCTAAGAAGGAAGAAGGAGGAAAAGGAGGAAAGAAGTGGAAAGATGACTCTTTTCTTTTGATTTTTTTCTGGCTTCTTTTTTCATTTTTGTTCTCCAATCAACACAGTTTATCAAGCCTCTTGGTTCGATTGTCATCATAAACTGTATCACATACATCTCCGTTAACCCCTATCCTTTGAAGACGGAAAGAACTCTCCACCCCCCTTTTTTTTTTTTTTTTTTTTTTTTTTATTATCTCTCTCCCCCCCTCCCACCCCACCATCTCCTCTCTCCCCCCTACCCTTCCCTCCCCCCAACTCCCCCCTTCCCCTCCCCTATCCTAACCTATGCACCCCCTGGTAACAAACCCTTACTGTTTTAGTTTAGCTTAACCAAAAAGCCTATGTGGTCCGCCGCCGCTGGATTGTCCCCCCTCCTGCTCTTGCGGTTGGCTGCGGCACCCTTACTCGTGGGGGTGTTGCACCTGGCCATGATTGCAGGTTTAGGACAGATTTTTCCTCCAAAAATGATGTTCAGTGACAAGAATATTCTTGTCCCAATGTTCCTTTATTTCTTGATGTTGTTACATACTATATTCGCCCTTAAGGCCAATGGAAAATTTTTCTACAAAATTGGAAGTTACTGTTTTTTTTTTCAGTTACAACAGATTAAACAATATAATGTTTATCTCTGCTACTATGGGATGATTTTGGGGTATGATATGCAATTCAGGTTGTTTCATCAAATATCATCACACATCTCCCTACAACTCCTGAATAGCCTCGACATAATATTTTCTGAATATACCTCAAAACTATATACCTTTATAATACTCTATATATTCAGGTTTGACTCTTTTCTTAAACTTTTTCATTTATACATAACCAATGGTTCTTAAAGTATTATCACATAACGTACAAGGTTTTAACTCACCCCATAAACGGAAAAAAGCCTTTCAACACTATAAGAGACTTGGGGCTGATATCATTCTTATGCAAGAAACACATTTCTCTACTACTAATCACCCAAACTATTTTAACAAGACCTATAACCAATATTATTATACCACTTTCCATAACAAAACTAGAGGTGTGGCCATTTTTATTCGTAATACCATCGTCTTTGATATACAAAATATATATAAAGATCCAGATAGCCGATATATTATTATTAAAGGACAAATAAACAACAAAACAATAACTATTGCTTCTATATATGCACCTAATGAATCTCAATCTACTTTTTTTATAAACTTTTTCGAAAATCTAGACAAATATAGCTCTCCCCACATAATTTTGGGTGGAGACTTTAACCTAACCTCGCACCCAACCCTTGATAGAAGCAAGACATCTTCTTCCTCCAAAGCGTTTTCTAAATCATTGAACCGCTCTTTAAACAAATTCCAACTGGTCGACTCTTGGAGGGCCCATAATGTTGGAATCAAAGCGTACACGCACTACTCTCATCCCCATGATGTCTATGCCAGACTCGATTATATTTTCTGCACTCCCATCTTATTAGCCAACCAAAGCTCTTATCCATCCTTGCCCATGGTCAGACCATGACATCACCTCATTTGACACATCACATATTGGACTCTTGCCCTCCCCCTACAATTGGCGACTAAATGATTCAATTTTAACTGACCCATCAACAATACAAAATATTACATCACATATTGAAAACTACTTTATAGAAAATGCATTAGACGACACCCCCCTTACATCACTTTGGGTAGCACATAAAGCCGTTATCCGAGGTCATCTAATCAGCCTAGCGGCAAACAAAAATAAAAAAAGAATCTCCAACATCAAAAGTCTCACTAAAGACTTAAACTCTTTATATAACAAATTACAACACAACCCAACTCACGAAATCACAAAACAAATACAAGACAAACGTAAGGCCTTGGACCTTATTTTATCCGCTAATACAGAAAAATCCCTCAGATTTTCAAAAGCTAAGTTTCTACTCCATAGTAATTCCCCCTCAACTATGTTTGCCAAAAAACTAAACAATGAACACAAACCCCCACATATTTACAAACTAAGAGACCAAAACGGTAACATGATTACCCACCCTCAGGAAGTCCTTAAAATATTCTCCACATTTTACAAAGATCTCCTTTCCAGTCCACAACCCCCTCTTAGCCAATCAGCTAAATCATGGCTAGATGATATACAATTACCTATCCTAAACTCACAACAAATAAAATTCCTTAATGCTCCATGTACAGAGATGGAGATAACCAAAATAATTAAATCCCTCAAGACATCCACCGCCCCCGGTCCAGATGGTTTTTCATCTTCATACTATAAAAAATTCACTTCCTCATTAACACCTTACCTGACCAAACTCTTTAATCATATTCTCAACGGCAACCACTTCCCAGACGAGATGCTCCTAGCTAACCTCTCCCTTATCCCTAAACCACTGAAAGACCACTCCCTTCCCCAAAACTATCGCCCTATCTCAGTCCTTAATAATGACCTTAAAATCTTTGGGAGAATGCTTTCTGACAGATTGGCTACGGTCATTACAAATCTAATACATGTTGATCAGACTGGCTTCATCCCAGGACGACAGATTGTCGATAATGTTAGATTAGTAACCAATATTATACAAGATGCTAAGATACACACCCGCCAAGTATGTCTCCTTAGTTTAGACATCCATAAAGCGTTTGATAGCGTTAGCTGGTCTTACCTTAACTTTCTCCTTCCCAAATATGGAATCTCAGATAAATTCCTGCAAGGATTTAATGCACTATATCACCATCCTCAAACTAGAATCAAAATCCCTGGACATATCTCTGAATTCTTCTCCCTGAGTAGAGGAACTAGACAAGGTTGCCCCTTATCACCATTATTATTTGCCCTCGCAATTGAACCCCTAGCCCACAAAATTAGAAACAGCATTGATATTAAAGGATACACTAAGGGAAATAAGGATTTCAAACTCAGCTTATACGCTGATGACGCACTTATTTTTCTCACAGAACCCCTTACTTCCATCCCATCTCTCCTCAAAGAACTCCAATCCTTCCACACCATCTCAGGACTCAAAATTAATACCAACAAATGCTCTGCCCTACCAATTAATTATACCCAAGAAACGCAATCTTCACTTTCAAAAAATTTCCCATTTGTATGGTGTCCTCAGTCATTTAAATATCTAGGTGTCACAATCCCCTCATCACATAAGCTCTTGTATAAATCCAATTATATCCCACTATTTTCGCAGATCACAACCCTTTTAAAATCTTGGTCATCATTTCACATATCATTCCTGGGCAGAATATGCGCCATAAAAATGACGATCCTTCCCAAACTCCTATATTATTTCCGTGCCCTACCAATTAATGTTCCAAAATCCAAATTGATCTCCCTTCAAAGAGAAATCAATAAATTTATATGGGTGGATAGAAAACCCAGATTTAGTTATACCCTTATGCATAGACCTCAATCAGCAGGAGGCTTAGGCCTACCTAATTTATGGCTTTATTACCTTGCTGCCAGATTAATACAAATTACTCAATGGTTCATACCTACTAATGAATTACCTTGGAAACAATTCGAAACCATCTCCATATCCTTGCTACATATACAAGGAATATTGTGGTCTAATTACACCTCATACAACAAACTTGTTAAACATAATACTATCATTGCTCAATTCTATCAAATATGGAATAAATACAAAGACATATTCAAGCTCTCATCTGACACCCCTCCATTAGCTTCCTTTCTAGGTGACCCTAGATTCCCATATGCCTATAACAATAGCCAATCTTTCTCCCTTTGGATCAACAAAAACATCACCACACTTAGATCCCTTCAACTAAAATGGGAATTTATCCCATTCTCTACATTACAAGCTACACATAGCCTACCCATTACCGAACTCCATCACTACCATATAATTAAAAATTTCTATGCCAAATATTTTTCACTCACCACACACCCCACTCACACTACATTTGAACAAATATGTATCTCATCTCCCAGAGACAGAGGCCTCATCTCAAGATTATATAATTATCTTAGAGATTTTGGATTGCCAGACAAATCCACACCGATGCTTCATTGGGAGACAGACATGGATGTCGTACTCAATATAGAAGATTGGACTTCTATGTCAGATAATCTCCGCAAAAGTAATAAAGCTATTTCCTTCAGAGAGACTCCAATAAAAAATTTTTCCAGATGGTACTTAACTCCCTCCAAACTTCACACATACTACCCATCCATCTCTCCAAACTGTTTCAGAGGATGCTCTGAATCGGGCACTCTTTTACACATTTTCTGGGGATGCGGACATCTTAATCAAATTTGGCTCAAAGCCATTGAGATGATAGAAAACTCCTCTAAACAAAAAATTAAACCCACCCCTCAGATACGCTTACTGTATGCCAACATACCAAACATTCCCTCTCCATGTATGAGATTATTCCATTCCTTATGCAGTTCTATACAATGGATGATAGCCTATAACTGGAAAACTGATACGCTATCCTGGCAACAAGTAATAGATAGAATGGAATCACTTAAACTCTCTGAATGGATATACCATACTCTAAATGATACAATTCACATTCACAAAAGAAAATGGTCTTACTGGAACCCGATATAAATATTCACTGTGATACTATATTGTTTCTTTACGATTGTATATTTTTCTATTGTACTATGCCGCATCTCATCCCTGTATAAGTAATCTGTTAATAATTTTACTACCATGCTGACAATTTAATGTTTTATTCCTTTATTATGTCGCAATTTATATAATTGTAAAACATAATATGTTAATGTACTTATTGATTGTTTCTTTGAACTTCCAAATAAAACTTTTGTAAACAAAAAAAAAAAAGAACGCCTGATGGTGCTATATGGATGTTGGGCCTCTGTATGTGGCCAGGCTGTGGAAAAGTCTCACACATGGGGTATCGCCATACTCAGGACGAATAGCAGAATGTATTTTGGGGTGTAATTGCAATTATGCCTGCACAGTGTGTGAGAAATAACTTGTAAATATGACAATTTAGTGAAGAAAAAAAAAAATCTATATTTCTAAATTTTCCAAAGCATTGTGGGGAAAAAATTTCAACTTCAAAAAATTCACTATGCCTCTTACTAAATACCTCAGACTGTCTTCTTTCCAAAAAGGGGTCATTTGGGGGGTTATTGTACTGTCCTGACATTTTAGGGCCTCAAGAAATGAGATCAGTGCGTTAGGCCATCAGTGCATTAGGATTGATACATTCTCAATAATGCGTAGCATGGCTTGTAGACTCTATAACTTACACACAAACCATTGATCATACAATTATCAGGATTTTTTTTACCAAAGACGTGGTAGAATACATTTTTGCCTAAATTTTCAACAAAATTTAATTTTTTTGCTTTCTTTTAAAAGAGAAAGTAGAAAATTTGGGGTTTTTTTCAAAATATTCGCTCTTTTTTCGCTTATATCACAAAAAATAAAAAATGAAAAGAAAGCTCTATTTGTGTGAACAAAATGATAAAAATTTCATTTGGGTACAGTGTAGCATGACTGAGTAATTGTCATTCAAAATGAGAGAGCACTGAAAGCTGAAAATTGGTCTGGGAAGGAAGGGAGTGAAAGTGCCCAGTATTGTGGTAGTTAATTACCTCCTGGGACTTCTCTGTATCATTACACATATCAGCCCTCCCATTCAAGCTAATATGCAAGTTATTGTCCTAAAAAGGGTTTGGGGACCCGGGTCCTGCCCCAGAAGACATGTATCAATGTAAAAAAAAGTTTTAAAAATGGCCGTTTTTTCGGGAGCAGTGATTTTAATGATGCTTAAAGTGAAAAAAAAAGTGAAATATTACTTTAAATATCGTACCTGGGGGGTGTCCATAGTATGCCTGTAAAGTGGCGCGTGTTTCTTGTGCTTAGAACAGTCCCTGCACAAAATTACATTTTTAAAGGAATAAAAGTCATTTAAAAATGGCGATACCCTTTAAACAAGTGAACATAATTGTCAAAGAGAGGAAATCGGAAATTGTGAGTGGAGTGGCATTACCTGTGTGACATAGGTGGTGTGGAGAGAGAACCACCACCACACTACAGCGTGCCCCGAGCGCCGCACCGCCCCAGGTCAACAAGAGCGCCCATATATAGGTTTTGGTCGCCGCGGCGGGGACGCCCGCCTCAGCTCCCGGTCTGGCATTATTTCCGGACGGCTTGCCGTGTCTGGCCATTTACCGTCTAACCATGCTTACTGTGAGTACTTTTATTATTTTTTGGGGGATCATCGGCCCTCATGTACCCACTTCAAATCTTGACCCATGATATTATTATCTTTAAATTCCAGAAACATGACATGTCTGCTCCTGATGAGTGGTCCTGAACCATGAAACGCGTCGAGCTACCAGTTCCCCCTTATTGTTCCAACCCATGTTATACAGGATATTACCCTTTAACAGGATTTTGAGGCCAGCTATCTGGAAGGCATTACCTTGTTTTAACTATTTACGCATCCTGACACCTGGTGATCCTTTGTTTTTATTTAGTAACATCGCTCATACCTATGTTATTACTCATGTTACCTGTTATATCCTCGATAACTATGCTAATGATCTTTATGTTGATCTTTGGTTATTACTGCTAACATTTTACCAAGTGTTAAGGATAGAAAAACTCTAGGCATGGGACTTTAGAGGCACAATAGTATTAAACTACAAAAGGTAAATTTAATAGGGGTATTTTATTAGAAAATTATAAAGGACAATGGACACACATAAATTATTTAAAAGCAATTCAGGCTGGATGTAAACCCTAATGATAATACACCGTGTGGATCCTATCCTGCAAATTTGTATAGCGTAAAGAGAGTTATAACTGTACACATATAACACTTAGTTCATATATAGGAGAAATACTTCCCCTGGGCATTGAACAGTAGACAGGTACATGGTTGTAACAAGCAAAATGCAGCAGGTTTGATAATCCACGGTGAGATATTCTCTAGTTGCTCTACATGTTTCGCGTTACGCAGAACGCTTCCTCAGGAGAGATTCAATTAGGTATGGTAAGGTTACATAGACCTATCAATAGTGATGATAAACAGATGATCGCAATTAGATCATGGGTGTAGAGTATCTGAGTTAGATTGGAAGCAGCATTCGGCTACAACCTGGAACCTCTCAAAAAATTTGTAGCATCAGGTATCCATAAAAAGGAAGCAGAGGCTTTATTATTGTAGTGCCTAGGGTAGATGAGAGAAAGCACAGGGATGCGCCGTCCGGTCTGGCAGAGACCGGTGCTGTGACTGCAAGGCGGTCACAGCACCGGTCTCTGCCAGACCGGACGGCGGTCACAGCAGGTCACAGCACCGGTCTCTGCCAGACCGGACGGCGCATCCCTGTGCTTTCTCTCATCTACCCTAGGCACTACAATAATAAAGCCTCTGCTTCCT
Source organism: Lithobates clamitans (assembly GCA_037952925.1). Classification (NCBI taxonomy): domain Eukaryota; kingdom Metazoa; phylum Chordata; class Amphibia; order Anura; family Ranidae; genus Lithobates; species Lithobates clamitans. The sequence continues at coordinate 738,934 of JBBGZY010001522.1, forward strand.
TTTTATGGATACCTGATGCTACAAATTTTTTGAGAGGTTCCAGGTTGTAGCCGAATGCTGCTTCCAATCTAACTCAGATACTCTACACCCATGATCTAATTGCGATCATCTGTTTATCATCACTATTGATAGGTCTATGTAACCTTACCATACCTAATTGAATCTCTAGCTCCTGAGGAAGCGTTCTGCGTAACGCGAAACATGTAGAGCAACTAGAGAATATCTCACCGTGGATTATCAAACCTGCTGCATTTTGCTTGTTACAACCATGTACCTGTCTACTGTTCAATGCCCAGGGGAAGTATTTCTCCTATATATGAACTAAGTGTTATATGTGTACAGTTATAACTCTCTTTACGCTATACAAATTTGCAGGATAGGATCCACACGGTGTATTATCATTAGGGTTTACATCCAGCCTGAATTGCTTTTAAATAATTTATGTGTGTCCATTGTCCTTTATAATTTTGTAATAAAATACCCCTATTAAATTTACCTTTTGTAGTTTAATACTATTGTGCCTCTAAAGTCCCATGCCTAGAGTTTTTCTATCTATAATCCAATTTCCGGGGACGTTGGCACGAATTGCTACCTAGTACCTGCAGAGTCACCCTGCTTATTTAGGTACTTTGGCACTAGGTCCTTCATTTGTTACCAAGTGTTAACTTGACATTGTCTGATACCATTGTCTGTATGAACATGCAATAAAGTTTTTTATTGACCCACCGTTATGTGTCGGCTTGCAAACCATTGGCTTCATTCAAAGTCCCACTTCCTCTTCCCTCACTCGCTCGTTCCTGCTTGTGAGGTTTTTTATACATTGTAGTCATAGGGATGGAAATGTGCGTCTCTGCCCGGCGCAATTTCATTTAAAGTCCCAACCCCCCTTCTCCCCCTTTGTGGTGCAGGAATGGGCCCTGCTGTGAAATATTAGATCAAGAATTGTAATTACATGTCCCTGTTGAACAGGGGCGGAAATATTGGGCCTTAGGCACTGGTGCCATGACACTGCAACCCCTCACAGATGCTATAGTTGGAGCGCAGGAATGAGCCCTGCTGCAAAGTATTGCATCAAAAATTGTAATTATACGCCCCTGTTAAACAGGGGCTGAAAAATTGGGCCTTGGGCACTGGTGCTGGTGCCACAACACTGCAACCGCTCATAGATACCATAGTTGGAGCGCAGGAATGAGCCCTGCTGCAAAGTATTGCATCAAAAATTATAATTACACGCCCCTGTTAAGCAGGGGCAGAAAAATTGGGCCTTGGCCACTGGTGGCGGTCCCCAGAACCAAAAATGTTCTTACAAGCTATCAGCATGAAAATTGAGGAGGAAGAGGATTGTGACTCAGCATAACAGGATAGTCACTCAGCATAGGCAGTCTTGAAGGGATCTCACATTAAAAAAAATCAATTGGTTACATCAGCACCAGGTGCTTGGTAGCTGGTGATCCAAGACTGATTCATTTTTATGAAGGTAGTGGTGTTGCCACAACACTGTAAGCCCTCACAGTTACTCTTGGTGGGTGCAGGAATGGGCCCTGCTGTGAAATATTAGATCAAGAATTGTAATTACATGTCCCTGTTGAACAGGGGCAGAAAAATTGGGCCTTAGGCACTGGTGCAACAACACTGCAACCCCTCACAGATGCTATAGTTGGAGCGCAGGAATGAGCCCTGCTGCAAAGTATTGCATCAAAAATTGTAATTACACGCCCCTGTTAAACAGGCTGAAAAATTGGGCCTTAGGCACTGGTGCTGGTGCCACAGCGCTGCAACCCCTCACAAATACTCTAGTTGAGTGCAGCAATGAACCCTCCTTGCAAAATATTGCATCAAAAATTGTAATTACACGCCCCCTGTTAAACAGGGGCTGAAAAATTGGGCCTTAGCCACTGGTGGCGGTGCCCAGAACCAAAAATATTCGTACAAGCTATCAGCATGATCATTGAGGAGGAAGAGGATAGTCACTCAGCATACCAGGATAGTCACTCAGCATCAGCATAGGCAGTCTTGAAGGGATCTGATATTTCAAAAAAAAATATTCGATTACATCAGCATCAGGTGCTTGGTAGCTGGTGGTGATCCAAGACTGATTCATTTTTATGAAGGTCAGTCGATCGACCGAGTCGGTGGACAGGAGCACCCTGTGATTGGTTACAAAGCCTCCAGCAGCACTGAATGTGCATTCCGAAAGAACGCTGGATGCAGGACAGGCCAGTAGCTCAATTGCATACTGTGCAAGCTCTGGCCAGTGATCCATCCTCAAGACCCAGTAACCCAGAGGATTTTCGGTGGGAAAGGTGTCCAAGTCTGATCTTGCCCCTAGGTAATCCTGCACCGTATGAATCAGACGCTGGCGATGGTTGATGGAACTGATCAGACCCTGGGGCTGCGAACTAAAAAATTGTCTGAACGCATCGGTCAGATGGCCACCAGGAAATTGTAACCTCCCAGGCTCTGGAAATGTATTGCACAAACCTTTCTGCAAGGCCTCCTGAAGATGTTTCATCCTCTGCTCCCTCTGCGATAGCAAGATAAGGTCCACAACCTTACCCTTGTAATGTGGACCAAGGAGGGTTGCCAGCCAGTAATCATCCCTCCCCTTAATAACACGAATATGAGGATCCTTCCGCAGGCTTTTCAGGATCAGGGAGGCTATGCAGTGTAGGTTTGCTGAGGCATTCGGTCCTGAGTCCTCTGGGTCACTAAGGACGACATGATCCGCAGCCACCTCCTCCGAGCCCCCTACAAGTCCATGGGTTTCTTCGGACTGTAAATGATCCCTTGAAGACTGCTGCTGATGCTGAGTGCCAGGCTTCACCTCCATGCTGACACAATCCTCCTCCTCGTCCTCTTCCTGTGTGATTGGCGGGCACGCAGGAACACTGTCTGGATAAAGGGAGAGGTAAGGAAGTCCTCCTCTTCCTCCCTCTGTTCTTGTCAGAGAAGGACTTCTACCTTTACTCGCCATGCTCCTGCGCACATGCGTGGCGGATTGGTGCTTCGGCGCACACAGGTGCGCGGCTCGATGGTGTGGCGCGTGCGTGTGCACAACAGTTGCTGTGTGCGCGCAGTTGCTCGCGAGTGCGCACGGTAGCGAATGCAGTGTGCGCACGGTAGCGAACGCAGTGTGCGCAATAGCGCACGCCGATGCGCGCGCTGTGGCGGGGCTATTTCAGACGGCTCTGGCGCCCAGACGGGTTGCTGGTTTGTCATCAGCTTCCTGTTTGTGCCTGTATCCAGTTTGCCATATCTGATCACCTGCTTTGACCCGGATTGTTCCTGACTACACTGCTGCTCTCCTCGATCTGACCCCTGGCTTGCTCTAACAGACTTTGCTTGATCTGCCTACCAGTGTTTGACCCTCGGCCTATCTATCGGACTTTGCTTGATCTGCCTACCAGTGTTTGACCCTCTGCCTGCCTAACGGACTTTGTTTATTTGCCTTACCTGGATTTGACCTCTGGCCTGTTTCATGGACTTGTTTACTTGTCATTTCACCTGATCCATATGTCCTGCATTGGACCCTCAGCCAGTTCCTGAAGCTCAGCTATCCTGCATACAGCTCCTCAGATTCTTCAAGGAACTCTCACCTGCTGGTGGCCTGTGCCTCAGCGTGCCACCTGTTCCCTGTATCACCTCCGGGGACAGGGTGCGCGTGGTCACAAGGGCGAGCCGCTCTCGGCATCTTGGCCTCGGTAAGTACTATCCGTGACAGTACAAACCAGCCAGAAGTTCGAGGTCGACAGAGCACGCTCTCCTTTGGAGATCTTGTGCCAGCAGGTCTCAGCTGTTACTGACACCGTCCAAAAGTTTCAAGAAGGACATACGCAGATTGATAACCATCTCCAGTAACTCACGGGATCACCTTCACCTATAGCCGCAGCTCCCGCACCTATCAGTGGGGTCTCCTCTTCTCAGGCTACTGCTAACCCTACTGTAGTAATGGCACTTCCAGAGCCCAGGGTTCCCACACCTGAGTGTTTTTCAGGAGACCGCAAGAAGTATAGAGCTTTTAAAAATGTCTGTTCCCTCTATTTGGTCCTTCAGCCCAGAACTTTTTCGGCAGAAATTGTAAAGGTGGGTTTTGTGATCTCCCTCCTGGCCGAAGAACCCCAAGCTTGGGCCCACAGCCTGATGGAACAAAGTAGCCCTGTGCTGAATTCAATTGATTCTTTTTTTGAGAGTATGTCCCAACTCTATGACGACCTGCAGCGCACGGCCACAGCTGAGGCAGTCCTGCACAGCCTGTCACAAGGAAGAAGACCAATAGAGGACTCTACAGTGGAATTCCGTAAATGGGCGGCTGATACAGGCTGGAATGAGCCTGCCCTACAATACCAGTACCGTCAAGGCCTGTCTGAGGTCCTTAAGGACGAATTAGCCAGGATGGAAACCCCAGCCTCTTTAGAGGAGCTGATCCAATCAGCCACCAAGCTGGATAGGCGCTTGCGTGAGCAACACTCAGGGCGTTTTCAGGTAGCCCGCCTCTAGCGCACGACCCTCAGATAAACTGGAATACCAAAGAAGTATTTTTTTTCATCTCAGTATTGCTCCCAGCACTGCCTCTCCCCAGCCCCTAGTGACTGCTCAACCATCACAACCACGCCCGACAACCTCCAACATGTCCCTTCTGTATACCTCGAGTTCCAGGATGTGTTTGACAAACAAAAGGCCGACTGTTTACCACCACATCGGCCATATGATTGCCCGATTGACCTGCTGCCCGGCTTGGAAGTTCCGTTTGGGCGTATTTTTTCACTATCAGAAACTGAGCTAAAAGCCCTCAAGCAGTACATTGATGAAAACCTTGAGAAAGGCTTAATTCGTCCCTCTTCTTCACCAGCCTGAGCTAGTATCTTTTTTGTGGGTAAAAAAAGATGGGTCCCTAAGGCCATGTGTGGACTACAGACAACTTAATAATATAACAATCAAGAACAGATACCCGCTGCCGCTCATTCCCGAGTTATTTCAACGGTTACGATCGGCCCGAATTTTCTCCAAGTTGGATCTCAGAGGCGCCTATAATCTCATTAGGATCCGGGCTGGGGATGAGTGTAAAACTGCTTTTAGGTCCAGGTTCGGACATTTCGAATACCTGGTGATGCCATTTGGGCTCTGCAACGCCCCGGCCACCTTTTAACATCTGGTCAACGATATCTCTCGGGAATACCTTGACGACTTCTTAGTTGTCTACCTGGACGACATTCTCATTTTTTCCGCCACCATTGAATTACACTGCATGTAAAAAAAATTCTCACCATACTCAGGCAGCATAAGCCGTACCTCAAAGCCGAGAAATGTGAGTTTGAGAAATCTGTTGTGCAATTTTTGGGATTCATTATTTCTACCAACGGGGTCTTGATGAACCCACAAAAGGTCAAAGCAATCCAGGAATGGCCAGCTCCATCTGATAAGGAAGGGGTACAGCAATTTATAGGGTTTGCCAACTTCTATAGGATATTTATTGTTGGATTTTCTTCTATCGTGGCACCCATTACTCAGTTGACACGCCAACACAGTCATTTTCAATGGTCTCAAGCAGCACAGGAAGCCTTTACTAAGCTAAAAGCTTTATTCACCTCCGCACCAATTCTCCGCCACCCTGATTCAACTCTACCATTTGTATTGGAGGTAGATGCGTCAGAAACCGCTACAGGGGCCATTCTCTCCCAGAGGCATGGGCCCAAAGCTATTGTACACCCTGTAGCCTTCGCATCGCGGAAGCTCAGCCCGCCAGAACTCAACCATGATGTAGGTGAGAGGGAGCTGCTGGCCATCAAGTTTGCCCTAGAAGAATGGCGGTACTTGTTGGAAGGCGCACTTCATCCGGTTATGATCTTTACAGATCACAAAAATTTAGAGTACCTCCGGACAGCGAAATGCCTAAAACCCAAACAAGCCCGTTGGGCCCTCTTTTTCTCTCGATTTAACTTCCACATACAGTCAGGTCCACAAATATTGGGACATCTACACATTTCTAATCTTTTTGGCTCTATACACCACCACAATGGATTTGAAATGAAACAAACAAGATGTGCTTTAACTGCAGACGTTCAGCTTTAATTTGAGGGTATTTACATCCAAATCAGGTGAACAGTGTAGGAATTACAACAGTTTGTATATGTGCCTCCCACTTTTTAAGGGACCAAAAGTAATGGGCCAATTGGCTGCTCAGCTGTTCCATGGCCAGGTGAGTGTTATTCCCTCATCATCCCATTTACAAGGAGGAGATAAAAGGTCCAGAGTTCATTTCAAATGTGCTATTCGCATTTGGAATCTGTTGCTGTCAACTCTCAATATGAGATCCAAAGAGCTGTCACTATCAGTGAAGCAAGCCATCATTAGGCTGAAAAAACAAAACAAAACCATCAGAGAGATAGCAAAAACATTAGGTGTGGCCAAATCAACTGTTTGGAACATCCCTAAAAAGAAAAAAACGCACCGTTGAGCTCAGCAACACCAAAAGATCCGGAAGACCACGGAAAATAACTGTGGTGGATGACTGAAGAATTTTTTCCCTGGTGAAGAAAACACCCTTCACAACAGTTGGCCAGATCAAGAACACTCTCCAGGAGGTAGGTGTATGTGTGTCAAAGTCAACAATTAAGAAAAGACTTCACCAGAGTGAATACAGAGGGTTCACCACAAGATGTAAACCATTGGTGAGCCTCAAAAACAGGAAGGCCAGATTAGAGTTTACCAAACAACATCTAAAAAAGCCTTCACAGTTCTGGAACAACATCCTATGGACAGATGAGACCAAGATCAACTTGTGCCAGAGTGCTGGGAAGAGAAGAGTATGGAGATGAAAAGCAACTGCTCATGATCCAAAACATACCACCTCATCAGTGAAGCATGGTGGTAGTGTGGGCATGTATGGCTGCCAATGGAACTGGTTCTCTTGTATTTATTGATGATGTGACTGCTGATAAAAGCAGCAGGATGAATTCTGAAGTGTTTCAGGCAATATTATCTGCTCATATTCAGCAAAATGCTTCAGAACTCATTGGATGGCGCTTCACAGTGCAGAGGGACAATGACCCGAAGCATACTGCGAAAGCAACCAAGGACTTTTTTTCTGTTTTGGCGGTAATGAATTCCTCCAAACCCAAAATAGTTATCGGTGGCTGTAAACTTCAGGAGGTCTAGGATGAAGTCCTTTTGGAAGGAAGGCAGATCTGGGTAGCCACTCAAATAATGAGAGACAGCAGAAAAAACAATTCATATGGTATGATGGTGTATCATGAGGTCACACCTGCTGTCACCAATCTCCATCCTTCCTGAAAAGTACATTGATTAACAAGATTGATAACATGCCCAGTGTCCTTAACAAAAGATTGCATACTCTTGACAAGAGGTTGGAGATAAGTATCAATATATCTGCCCACCCGGGACGTCACTGAGTCCATTCCACTAACTATGGGGCGTCCCAGAGGCAAATTGGATCTTGTGCACTTTAGGGAAATTTTACATCCTTCATTAAGAGAACATAGGTGTCTCTATCACTTAAAATATTGTTAATCTCGGGGGCGTGGTCAAGCTGGCGACCTGAGCGGACGCGTGTGATCAGAGTCCGTTAATAAGGAATTTACAACTATTTATCCACTACCAGCACTACCCGGTGATCTCCAGGTATGAGAAGAGGCAAATACGGTTCTGGATGGAAGAGTTACTCCGCTCCTAAGGCGTCTCCACAGCAGAGGAAGCAGACCCATCCCGGCAGCACGCACATGGCGACCCAGACTCCATCATCAGATCCTGCGATGGTAGAGGAGGATCGCTTCTCTAATGCAGACCATCTCCGGCTGCAAATCTACTCTAACGGCCAATATTGATTTGTTGCAGACTATTTGATCTTGCAGGTAGCCATGTACCTCACCATTGTCCTAGGCTTTTGCCTTGGATTCCTGAAGATATTTTTTTCTTCAGGCCTCTTAAAAAAAATGTTTTTATATAATTTTCGTCAATTTTTTTTTTGTTTTTTTTAACTCCCTTTTCATGTCTTTTTTTTTTACCTTCTCTTGGTTCTCAGTTATGCTTTTTTGCACCATTTCAACATATCTGCCTTAATGTTTTTCATGTTTTTTGCACCATGGATCAGTAATTGTCTGCTTATTATCTGGACTTGATAAGCTATATGCCTCTATGATATATCATGGCTCTTAAAATCTTTTCTTGCAATGTGAAGGGGCTTGAATGCCATTAAAAAAGATGGATAGCGTTGAAGGAATTCAAGTCTTCCAAAGCGGATGTGATTATGATTCAGGAGATTCATTTCTGACCTGGGGGCTCTTTTAGGTTTGCCTCCAAGCATTTCCCTACTGCCTTTATGGCTTCCGACTCCTCTGGACAGGCTGGAGTTGCGATTTTAATTAACCGTTACGGCCCAATACGTGTTCTTTCTTCCTATCTAGACCCCCACGGTCGGTTTGTTCTCCTGAGTTGTAGTCACCTGAACACATCATTTACTTTGGCTAATATCTATGCCCCGAATGTGGGACAGATTGTAGTTTCTCAAATACCCTTGTGAGAAAACCAATCTTTCTCACAACCTTTTATGGTTATAGGAGGAGATTTTAATGTGTGCATGTCCCCGACCAAGGATACATATGATCTGTTCCAAAACACTTCACGGACCCAAACTCAGAAACTGTCCACTTCCTTTCATGACTAAATCTCATAATCTTTATGATACGTGTAGAGTGAGGCACCCTACCCAGAAACAATACATGTTTTACTCTCCCCCTCATAAACTATATTCTGGACTGGATCATTTCTTTGTAACCGCCCCTCTATTACCTTATGTAGTCTCATCAGAGATAAATCCTATCACTTGGTCGGATCATGCACTTATTAACCTGAATATTGTTCTATATGCTCCAAAGCCCAAAACATGTCATTGGCGTCTCAATGAATCCTTGCTACGAAATCCTGAAATCCAAACTCTACTACAACAAAAATTGTCTGAATTTTTTCAATTAACTGAGGGTTCAGTGCCCATAAGGCCTTTTTCAGAGGTGAGTGCATCTCTGCGGGCTCTCGCCTAAAACGAGAATCCACAAAGCTGAAAGCTGAGCTCCTCACTCAGCTGCGGTCTGTGGAGATGCGCCTACTACACTCCCCCACGGTGGAACGTTTATGGGCTGTTGTTTTGATTCGTAACCACATTAAATCATTCGACATGAGCAAGATATCTAAATCGTTACTGTGGTCTAGACAAAAATTTTACAAGTATGCCAACAAACCACATAGGATGCTGGTCAACTTAAACCATGTCCATTCTTATCAATTCCTGATCATTTATTGCAGCCAGATGGCACCCCCACCTATTGCCCCCCGTGGTATATCTAAGGTGTTTGATGATTTCTACCAGGGGCTCTATAACTGTTTGAGCTCTGAATCTAATTCCCATTCTACACAGGCAAAGTTTGCCGAATTTATGGCCTCTCTAAAATTGCCTGAGATATCCCCCGAACAACAGTCTACGCTTAACGTACCTATCACTGCCGAGGAAATAGCGGAAGTGATTAAATGTTTACCGTCCCATAAATCCCCATGTCCTGATGGGCTCCCTTATATTTATTACAAAACATTTTCCCCAATATTAAGTCCATATCTACTGACTCTATTTTCTTCCTTACTAAAAGGTTGCCTCCCACACTCACAGTTTTTGCATGCATTTAAAACTGTTATTCCAAAACTGGGTAAGGACACCTCATTACCGGATAACTATAGACCCATCACATTATTAAATTCGGATTATAAAATATTTACAAAAATGCTAGCCAACAGACTTTCACCATTGTTGCCATCATTGATACATAGAGATCAGGTAGGTTTTGTTAGACATGTGCAGGATGAAAAAATTTGTTTCGTTTCGTTTTGATTTGTTATTTGACTAAATTCATTTAGTTAAATTCGTCGCATTCGTTACATTCATTTTCAGGACTCGTTTCGTTTCGTATTCGAATTCGAAAAAATTCAACCGCATTAGTAAAAAATCTACCGCATTCGAAAAAATTCGACTGAATTTGAAAAAGTAAACTATATATAACCATTTTCCGAAATTCGTATAGAAGGAAATCGAATTTGAATAGAAATGATTAGAATAGAATCAAAACAATAGCACAGAACAGAAAAAAATATTATATATATCTATAGATATATATCTATATATAGATATACTGTATATATATATAGATATAGATATATATATATCTATATTTATACAAAAACATCTTCTGAAATTCGAATTTCGTATAGAATGAAATCGAATTTTAATAGAAAAGATTAGAATAGAATAGAAAATAATAGAAAAGAATAGCATAGAAAACAATAGAATAGAGTAGAAAAAATATAATAATATATTCTATTCTAATCTTTTCTATTTGAATTTGAATTAATTCTGTACCAAATTCGAATTTCAGAAGATGGTTATATATATTTATTTTGTATATAATGAATTAGAAAAGAATAGAAAATAATAGAAAGGAATAGACTAGAAAAACAATAGAACAGAGTAGAATAAAATATGATATATATTATATTTTATTCTATTCTGTTCTATTGTTTTTCTATGTTATTCTTTTATATTCTTTTCTACTCGAATTCATTCTATATAAAATTAGAATTTCTGAATTTCTGAAATTTCTAAAATTTGAATAGAAAAGATTAGAATAGAATAGAAAATAATAGAAAAGAATAGAATAGAAAAAAACAGAATAGAAAAAATATAATATGTATTATATTTTATTCTATTCTGTTCTATTGTTTTTCTATGCTATTCTTTTCTATTTTCTATAAAATTCTAATCTTTTCTAATCAAGGGGGGCGTGGCCTAGACAGGCATGTAATCGGACGTCTCTCCGAGCACCTCCGACATCTCCTGGGATAATCCTGCTCCATCCTGAGTTGATCTCACCCAAAATAACGTAATACAGGTGCCGCTTACATCGGAGAAGAGTCTGGATACATTGGAGGGTGGTATTGGCGGATGGGCAGATGGAAGATACAACCGCTGGCTAGAATGAGTGTCACTACATGCTCGGGCCAAGATGGCCTCCGTACCACTATTACTGCACCATGCCTGTCGCCTGCATCTACCCCGGATCTCTTTGGGGATGTATCGGGCACTTCCCCACCATCCTCCTCGGGAATACTTGATCATCCGATCCTGATCTCAAAGTCGCCAGAGGGAGAGGATGCGGCAGATGACACAATGACGATGATGATGACACAAAGGGGCCTATGCTGTCGGAGGTACTGCAAACCATCAAGGTAAACCACACTGTTTTACTGTGGTCGGTGACAGAAATAAAGAAAGACTTTGCACTATTGAGGCATGATGTGCAAAAACTGCACGGTTGGGTCTCTGAAACCAACCGTCGCATTAGCGACCTTGAGGACACTATTCATCCTCTCTTAACTAAGGTCAACACTGCTGGCGGGAAAATAGCTACACTAGAGGACAAAGTGGATGACCTTGAAAACCGCCTGAGAAGAAACAACCTGAGGCTGATTGGTCTCCCTGAAAGAGTCGAGGGGTCTGACCCGGTGGCATTCATGGAGACCTGGTTGGAGCAAGAGTTTGGCCGTACGCTCCTGTCCCCATGCTTCGTGATCGAGCAGGCTCATCGTGTCCCGGGCCGACCTCTCCCAGGAAGGAAGCCCTCCCGCACAATGGTAATTCACTTATTGAATTACAGGGACCGTGATTCCATACTTCGGGCAGCCAGATTGAAAGGAAGTCTAAGGATTAACAATGTCACTGTACCTGGATTACTCGGTTGCTGTTCATAATGAAAAAGCATAGTACCAAACAGTTAAGCAAAGGTTACGGGAACACGCTATTCTATACTCTATGCTGTTTCCGGCTACTCTATGGGTTGTCCATCAAGAAAAAGTACACTTCTTCCAATCTCCTAAGAATGCCATGGCGTGGTGGGAATCGTTGCCACGACCTCCTCGAGAACCTGCCTGATGGATGCCTGTCCCTTTTGTTGCCAGTTTATTTGTTCTCCTTCCCTCCCTTCTTTTGCACGTTGAACAATACAGCCCCCCTTTTTTATCTGCTGAATTTGTGGGGATCAACCACTATTACTTCCTTACAGGAGAGCCCGCCACTCTTATCTGCTGAGCGGGTGGGAGCTGAACTGAGGGAACTATGCTAATCCACACAATAGTGGAACTGTTCTTTTTCACTCTAATCCATGGGGTAACAGGTCATGCACCCCATGCATGACTCAAGTTTCGGGTATAAGCCCACTCCGGTTCATTGAGAGTTGGGCAGGGGTGTTGCTGTCCTTTGACAACCTTTTGCTGTATGCATATAGTTTAGTTGTGATATGTGTGGAATGTGAATGGATGTGTGAATGTGTGCTAATTTGTCCCACCTATAATGCTGTGATTGTGGCCGATCCCGAGGGGACTGTTCAGGGATCCCTTAGGCCTATTCTATCCCTCCCGGGATCTGTGATGGATCTATTCCATAATGGCTGAGGAAGCCATTTGCTTGTGGAATGTACGCTGGCTAAACTCAAAATTCAAACGTGCATTCGTGTTTGAACAGGTAAAACGGCTCAACCCGCATATTCTTTGCTTCCAAGAGACCCATCTTATGGGCTCTAAAGTTTTAGCACTAAAGAAGCAGTGGGTGGCACAAAACTACCAATCCACATATTCTAACTATGCTCGGGGGGTAGCTGTTTAAATTAATAAGGGACTCCCCTTTTCATGTCATCAGGTGATCTCTGACCCCAAGGGTCAATATATAGTGTTACATGCCACGGTGCAAAGGACCCCTATTATCCTGGTCATGATGTACGTTCCCCCTGCCGGTCACGGTCACAGTATTTTCTGAACTAAGTGCTAAACTGTCCTCCTTGCCATTATATCCTATGATTATTATGGGAGATTTTAACTCGGTATTACAACCGTCCCTAGATAGGATGAAACCTTTGATATCTGAATCCAAATTGTTTAGTAAATGGTTTGAGGTATATGGCTATGTGGATATATGGCGTTGGAAATTTCCTACAGTAAAAGTGTTTTCTTGTCAATGCAAATCCTATGGCTCTCTCTCCAGGTTAGATTATGAATTAGCAACTAAAGATCTTTTACCATTTGTCCAGGCGATTACATATATTTCCCAGACTATATCAGATCATTCACTTATACAGGTTACTCTCACCTTGGGACATAGGCCTGCGTTTCGGGTCTGGAGGCTCAGTCCCCTCTGGATCTCCACACCTGAAATACAAGAATCTATCCCAACAGACATAGCCAATCATTGGGCTTCCAACTCGGACACTGCTGCAACGGGACCAGTTTGGGATGCCTTTAGGGTAGTGCTGCGAGACTCCTAAATATCCCACATTAAACAATATAGACTAACTGGGCAGGCGGAGCAGGCTACACTTGAACGGTCCCTAGAAGCGAGATCCAAACACATGGTAAGTCCATCATCCATGACTCAGGGGGGAACTAACTGAGGCCCATAAGGCACTACAATTACACCTGGTTGACATGACAAAAAAGCAACAATTACACCTGTCAGTTAGAATACATGAACATGGGGGGGAAGAATGGGAGACTGCTTGCTTTTCTTGCCCATACTGAATACTTAGACAGCTCGATACCTGCCATACAGTTACCTGATAGATCTATTACCTCAGATCCCTTGACTATTAATCAGGAGTTTGCATCACACAATGGGAAACTTTATGATGACCGAATGCCCCCTTTGGAGACCACCTTCACTGGCTTCTTCTCCTTGTTAGACTGCCCCATACTTAGTGACTCTCACAAGACCCTTTTAGATCAAGATATAACAATAGAGGAAGTGGAGAAGGCTATCAGCTCTCTGTCACCCTCCAAAACTCCAGGCCTAGATGGCATTCCCTCTGCCTGGTACCAAACATACACTGAAACGATCCCCCCAGACTGCGTGCCACTTATCGCGCGTCATTGGAGCAGGGAATTCTCCCTGAATTGATGAATGAAGCCTTAATTGTAGTTTTACATAAACCTGGCAAGGACAAGCTACTATGTGGGTCACACCGACCTATTTCACTTTTAAATAATGATGGCAAAATTATGGCAAAAATACTGGCGAGTCGCCTACAGAAAGTAATATTATCTCTAATATCACCCTATCAGTCAGAATTCATGCCTGGACGAAGCACTTTTGATAATATCCGAAGACTGTATCTGCATATCTATAGAGCATCTAAAGATAAACGTAGTGGACTGGTACTGTCATTAGATGTGTTGAAGGCTTTCGACACTGTTCGTTGGACATTCCTATGGGAAACCATGTCAAGGATGGGTTTTGGTCCACATTATATGAAGTGGGTTTGTCTTCTGTATGCAAACCTAGAGCTAGGGTCCATACTAATAGAGATGTCTCCTCACCATTTTCACTAAAAAGAGGTACTAGGCAGGGGTGCCCCCTCTCCCCACTTCTGTTCGCTCTTGCCATTGAGCCTTTAGCTCTGGCGGTGCGGCAGACGTCTGGGATAGGGGGCATCTGTTATGGTGCATTAGAAGAGAAGATATCTCTATACGCGGATGATGCACTTGTTTATCTTGATGGCAGTGAGAGCTCCTTTAGTAGTTTGATGTAAGTGGTGGAGGAGTTTGGGGAAGTGTCTGAACTGAGGGTCGGGTGGGACAAATCCATAGCTTTCCCTGTTGGTCTCCCTCTATCACATAACTATTTGAGCAATTCTAAACTTCAGACGACTCAATCCTTTAAGTATTTGGGTATTCAGATCCATAATGAACTTTCGAAATATGAGGATCTAAATGTTACCCCCATAATTAAACAGATGGTGGACAAACTTCAAACATGGTCAACTCTCCGCCTGAACCTGATAGGTTGAATAAATATTTTTAAGATGATTTATTTGCCAAAATTTTTATATTGTTTTAGAGTTGCTCCAATTTACCTCCCCAAAAAATTATTTGTGAAAATTGAATCTACTCTATCCTTGTTTATATGAAATAATGCCCAACTACGGATTGCAAAATCGTCCTTACAACCACCCAAATCAAAGGGAGGTCTTGCCTACCCAAATCTGCATAACTACTTTATTGCCTCCCAACTTACATATGTTTACGAATGGCTACACTCAGACCCTCAGACCCCATCCACAGCCCTTCTATCAATGTTTTATAGTCCGTCTGTTTCTTTTCAAGATGAATTGCACAGGGCACTGAAATCCAAATGTTCCAGATGTTCCCCTACAGATGTGGGTTTGTTGGCATGGAGAGAGGGGGAAAAATGCTTACGACCACGGTTCCGGGGATGACACCACAAACTCCTCTCTGAAACAATCACAGCCTCCCTGAGCTCTATGGGCATCCAGACTCACAATGGTGGACCCGTTTACAGATCACGCATCTTTCACATGTAATTAAAGGGAATACTTTTGAGTCCTTTAAGGGGAAGTTATGGTATTGTTCATATATTCTTCTACAAGTATTTACTTTTCAGGCATGCCATTCGGACTCAGTTTGGGTCACTGACTATAGGGCTCGAGGAGTCTCCAATGGAAGATCTACTATACTATCCTGATATTACTAAATTGGTAACTACCTTCTATGGTCGTCTCTCTGAGGCAGGGGTGGACCCATTTCAAAACTCCTTTAAAAAATGGAGATTACTAATGTCTGAACTTACAGAAGAGGGTTGGGAAGAAGTTCCTGAGGTCTGCTTTCAGGATATAATAAGTACAGCTGATCAATATGTACAATTCAAGTTTATTCATCATTTACATTACACTCCAGCTAAGTTAAACCGTATAGGTTTGGGTAGTATTGCAGCATGTCCCAGATGCAAATTGGATAAAGCTGATTTATTCCACACGTTTTGGAGCTGTCCGGGACTGGCTTCCTACTGGATGGTTTTATTCAAATTTTTTGATATTCAACTTGCTCTTCCGGTGCCCCAGACGCCGGATGTGGGGCTGTTGGGCATTCTAAATGACTTTGTACACAGAGTACCTGCCCGGATTCTAATTCGAACTGTCCTTTTCTATGCACGCAAAGTGATCTTGTTACACTGGAAGGATAGTAATTCTCCAACGCTACCATCTTTTTTCCGTATTATCAATGGGGAGCTTCCCAAATTCAAAATTATCTACAAGAGTAGAGCATGTTCAAAAAAATTTGTTAAAGTGTGGCAACCGTGGATGGATGTCCCCAACTCCTTTTGGGGCACAGTTCTATCTTCCCAGCCAAACTGACTAGGATAGTTTATAAACAATTTGTGATCGAATAAAATGGAGAAAGGCTATATAACATGTGAGGGTAAAGAAAATGTTAGATAAGATATAAGCTACGTGCTATGTTATATATCTGTGATAGAGACGGGACTCAAAGCACATTGAGATGTTGGTGGGACATAGGTTGGTATGAATGGTGTGTGTATGTGTTGTATGCATGATCATGTTTTGGATGTATTTAATCCATTGGAAATGTACCTTCTTGGTATGGCTTATGCTGGATCCCTCTTTCCCGGGCCGCCACTAAATGGGCTGTTGGGGAATGGGTGGTATTGCCCATCCTTTTCAGGAATTGCAGTTACCATGACGGTCTACAAGATATGCAAAATATGTTTCTTCATATGATGACCACTTATAATTTTCATGTAAGATGCTATATTGTTTATACTTGTTGTATTGCTGAAAACTAAATAAACACCTTTCAAAAAAAAATCTTTTCTATTCAAATTTGATTTTACTCTATACAAAATTCTAATTTCAGAAGATGTGTTATATATATATATATATATATATATACTTATGTTTTTGTATGCTGTTCTATTGTTTTTCTATGCTATTCTTTTCTATTCTAATCTTTTCTATTCGAATTCGGAATAATTCTATACGAAATTCTAATTTCGTATAGAATGAATTTGTATTCGAATTCTATTATTTTCTATTCTATTCTAATCTTTTCTATTTAAATTCATTCTATACAAAACTTGAATTTTGAATTTCGTATAGATTGAATTTGAATTTGAATAGAAAAGATTAGAATAGAAAACAATAGAAAAGAATGGAATAGAAAAACAATAGAACAGAATAGAATAAAATAGAATATATGTTTTTCTAGTATATAGTTCATATATATATATATATATAAATTATATATATTTTTCTATTTTGTTCTATTGTTTTTCTGGTCTATTCTTTTCTATTGTTTTCTATTCAAATCTTTTCTATTCGAATTCAATTTCATTCTATACGAAATTCAAATTTTGGAAGATGGCTTCAGAAGTTCGAATTTCGTATAGAATTAATTTGAATTTGAATAGAAAAGGGTTGAATAGAAAATAATAGAAAAGAATAGAACAGAAAAACAATAGAACAAAATAGAATAAAATATAATATATATTATATTTTATTCTATTCTGTTCTATTGTTTTTCTAGTTTATTCTTTTCTATTATTTTCTATCCTATTCTAATCTTTTCTATTCTAATTCAATTTCATTCTATACGAAATTCGAATTTTGGAAAATGGTTACATATAGTTGTCAGGGCTGGGCTCAGCCCTTCCTTCTCTGAGCTGGCCGCTCAGCTGTCGGCTAATTGCCAGCTCCTTTCTCTCCACAGTGGCTCAGCTGTAGATGATCTGCTTGTCAGTCCTGGCTACTTAAAGCCGTCCAGCTCACTTCATCTCTGCCTTCGCCTTTGGTCACATCTCAGAGACTTTCTACTGCGTTCCTGTTGAAGACTTGCTTGGCTGACATCCCTTATGGCTCCTGATCCTGCTTGCTGTACTACTACATTGATCTCTGGCTCTCTGACATTGGCATTGGCTGACTTCCCGATCTGGTTTCTGAACTGTGGCTATGTATTGACTACGCTTACTTTGTTTATCTTTTTATTATTACAAAATGATAAAAATTTAGTTTGGGTACTGTGTAGCATGACCGCGCAATTGTCATTTAAACTGCGACAGCGCTGAAAGCTGAAAATTGGTCTGGGCAGGAAGGTGTATAAGTGCCCTGTATTGAAGTGGTTAAACAAGTGTGGTTAACTATACTTCTGTCTCGGTCTGATTCATGGTTTCTGGCAGTAGGCGAAGGCCATGAATTCAGAAGATGCAGTCAGTCCACTTGTTGGTAATATTTTTTCCAGATTGGATGACCAGGATCACCATATGGATCAGTTTGCCTTGGCGTTACAAATGCACCTGAGTCTTACGGCTCACCTGGAATCTTCCACTATGGCTGCTCCGTTACAACCTGTGTTGCAGGCCGTCCCTTCTGCTGCTCCAGTCTCTGTGCAGGCACCCGCCTCGAGTATTACCTCTATAAGAGGCATGTCTGGTTCTGCTCCATTCCCCAGTGATTTGGGGGCGATCCAGTTCAATGCAGTGGGCTTCTCAACCAGGTTGAGATATACTTTGAGATGCTGCCCCAGGCGTTTCCCACGGACAGAAGCAAAGTAGGTTTCATGATATTTTGCTTTCTGAGAGAGCCTTGGCCTGGGCAAACCCTCTATGGTAAAACGCAAAAACCCATGGTCCTGAGTTACCCAGAATTTGTTGCTTCCCTTAAAAGGGGTATTTGACGTTCCCACACACTCCGCTTCTGCGGCCAAGAGCCTCATGTCCATCAAACAGAGTACGAGAACTGTTGCCGAATTACGCCATTGAATTCTGTACTCTGGCAGCAGAGGTTGCTTGGAACAATGAGGCCCTTGTGGCTGCTTTCTCTCATGGTCTCTCGGATAACATCAAGGATGAGATAGCAGCCCAAGATATACCCACTGAGCTGGAGAGGTTGATCACATTTGCCATCCTCTTTGACTCCAGACTCAGAGAAAGACTCTCTTTTAAGGATCGCTGGCACAAGCCTCCTGTACATTTGTCTCTGAGCTTTGCAGTCCCACCCTTGCCTCCCTCACCTCCCATGCCTCCTGGTACCGAGTCGGTCAGTGAAGATGAACCCATGCACTTGGGCTTCACGCATCTCTCTGCGGATGAGAGAGCCCTTAGGAGGAGGGAGAGATTGTGCCTTTATTGTGGCCAGGCTGGTCACTTTTTGAAGTCTTGTCCTACCCGTCCAGGGAACGCCCGAACCTTGAGGTCCTTTCATGGACAGACCTTCGGTGGCGTTGTTTCGTCTCCAGTTTCCCAGAAAGATAAGCCCCTGGTTTCAGTACCCTGTCTGGGGCTGAGTCATCCGTCGAGATACAGGCTCTAATCGACTCTGGGGCTACAGGCCTGTTCATTGATGCTGCCTTTGTATCGAAGCACTCAATTCCACTGCAGCTGCGTGACACTCCACTTGCCATTGAAGCTCTTGACGGGAGACCTCTACAGCCTGCCCATGTGACTCATGAGACTGTCCTGTTGTCCATGGCCGTAGGGGCCCTTCACCATGAGATAATTCAATTCCAAGTTATTTCCTCACCTAAGTTTCTGCTGGTTATTGGTTATCCTTGGTTACAGAGGCACAACCCTTCTTTTGATTGGCTCCATGCTGAGGTTCTGTCCTGGTCGCCACAGTGCAGTGAGAGATGCTTCCAGAAGGTAGCCAAGGGCCTGTGCACCTCTTCACTCTCCTCCCTGCCAGAGGAGTACCGCGATTTTAGCAATGTCTATGACAAAGGTCAAGCCGGTACTTTGCCTCCACACCAGTCGTATGATTGCGCAATTGACCTTCAACCTGGTGCCATACCCCCTCGTGGTCGGGTTTATCCTTTGTTGGTCTTGGAGGATAAGGCCATGGAGGAGTATGTTGCAGAAGCACTTTCTCAAGGTTTCATCCGCAAATCCTTGTCTCCTGCTGGTGCTGGTTTCTTTTTTGTGAAGAAGAAGAGTAGTGAACTGAGACCTTGTATCGATTATAGGGTTCTCAATCGTTTCACGATTAAGAATGCCTATCCCGTTTCGTTGATTAGAGAGTTATGTGACCGCCTCAAGGGAGCAGCATCTTTCACAAAGCTTGATTTGAGAGGGGCATACAATCTCGTCAGGATTAAGGAGGGCGATGAGTGGAAAACTGCATTTAATACCAGATCAGGTCATTATGAGTATCTCGTAATGCCTTTTGGCCTTTGTAACGCCACAGCAGCTTTCCAGGAGTTCATTAACGATGTCCTCCAAATTTTTTGCAGTTATGTGTGGTGGTTTATCTCGACGATATCCTCATATTTTCAAAGTCCCTGGAGAGCCACCACACAGATGTCTGTCATGTGCTTCAGAGACTAAGAGAAAACAATCTCTATTGTAAATTGGAAAAGTGCAAATTCCATTGTGAACTGGTTAAATTGCTGGGCTATGTCATTTCCACTGCTGGTTTTTCGATGGACCCAATGAAAGTTTCAGCAGTCCTACAGTGGCCTCGACGCATGGGTTTATGTCCTCTGCAGTGTTTTCTGGGCTTTGCCAACTATTCTCAGAAGTTTATTCGTAACTTCTCATCTCTGGTCAAGCCCCTGACTAATATGACCAGGAAAGACGGAGTCCATTAAGGCCTTTGAGAGTCTCAAGGCTGCTGTCAGGGACTAACCCGCAGGAGAACTAACATCTATGGCCAGCAGAATCCTGTATCAATTAACACAAATTCTCCAGCACTAATGCGAACACCTGCACACCAAAGCACACACACCACGTGAGAGACTCCAGGCACCAAGCATACTATTCAAAGCATGTTGCAGCAGTCACCAACTGCTGCATGATCTTCAGCTTCCTGTGTATTCCTCAGTTCCTGTTCCTGTTGTCTTGGATTATCTGCTAAACAACCCGGCTTGTCTTGACCTATCTGATCTGTACTTACTCCGGCTTGACCCTTGGCTCGTTCCTGTTACTCCGCTCTGATCTGCTGCACCGTGTATGACCCCTGGCTTGTTTTATGGACTTTGCTACTGTTTGATCTGCTGCACTGTGTATGACCCCTGGCTTGTTTTATGGACTTTGCTACTGTTTGATCCGCTGCACCGTGTATGACCCCTGGCTTGTTCTATAGACTTTGCTACTGTTTGCTGTCCTGTGTATGAACCCCGGCCTGGCTCCCGACACTGCTCCTGGTACTTCCTGCTGTACGATCTCATCTGGTACTTCCGAGGTACCCCTGCCTAGCAGTCTACCCTGCTCGTCAGCTGCCCACCAGTGGACTTCTCTGCTTCATCTCAGCTTGCCACAGCCAGCAACCCCTGCCGCTTTGAGTATAGCTCCCCCTGTACCACCTCCAGGGGGCGCTCTGCACTTAGTCGCAAGGGAAGCTCTCCCAGCACTTCAGCCTCCGATCAGGTACGTGATAGTATCATGCAGCCAGTAACGTCAGAGGCTGACGGAGGTGCTTCCCTGCTCAAGACTCTGTGCCAGCAAGTCGCTACGCTGACCCAAGCAGTGACAAATCTACAAGGACATTATTCCCAGTTGGAGATTCACCTTCAGAACCAAGCAATGTCTCCTATGATGATTCCACCCCCTGAACCAAGGGTACCTACTCCGGAGCGCTTATCTGGTGACCGAGGGAAGTTCCGAGCATTCAAGGACACCTGTTTACTTTACCTGGCCCTCCAACCAAGAACCTTTTCCATAGAAACTGTTAAAGTGGGATTTGTTATTTCCCTGCTGTCCAATGAACCCCAGTCCTGGGCTCATCAGTTACTAGAGCAAAAGGATCCCGCTATTAATTCAGTGAACCTGTTCTTTGAAGCTATGTCCAGATTATATGATGATCCACAACGTATGGCTACTGCTGAGGCCGCCCTTCATGCCTTGCGGCAAGGGCAGCGCCCTGTAGAGGATTATATCGTGGACTTTCGCACCTGGGCTGCCGACACGGGGTGGAATGAGGCCGCTCTCAGATTCAAATTCCGGCTCGGCTTATCTGAACTTGTCAAAGATGAACTTGCACGAGTAGAGTCCCCAACCACTTTAGAAGGACTCACCCAGCTAGTCGTCCAAATTGATAGGCGCCTGCGGGAGCGACGGTCTGAACAATGTGCACGATCCTTCCAGCCTTCTTGGATGACGCCCACAGTTCCAGCTGTTCCTGCACCCGTCACTCCGTTCACGTCCAACAAAGGGCCTATGCAAATTGGCGCAGTTCGCTCTGCTCTGACCCCTAACGAGAAACTTCATCGCCGGCAAGCTAACCTATGTTTCTATTGCGGAGAACCCGGACATATCCGTCTCAACTGCCCAATAAGGCCCAGTAGATCTCCTTTCCGCAACTCGACTAGCCTCCAAGTCCCGAAACCTTCTCCAACTCATCTTGTTCTCCATATCGCATTACAGTTGGCAAGAGGAGAGGTCAGACTTCCAGCAATAATCGACTCAGGGGCTTGCAGTTGCTTTTTGGACATTTCCCTGGCTAAAGACTTTCAGATTCCACTTCGGAGGAAGGAACATAAACTTAAAATTCACTTGGCTGACGGTTCAACACCGCAGTTTGGGCCTGTTACTCAAGAGACTTTGCCTATTCTCACCATGATTGACCCAGGCCATCAAGAATTTCTTTGTTTTGATGTTCTTTGTTCTCCTATGTTCCCTGTAATTTTGGGACTCCCTTGGCTACGGGCACACAACCCTCAGATAGACTGGAACACAGGGAATATCGCTTTCAAGTCAACTTATTGCCACCAGCATTGTATCATACCTGAACCTGTAGCACCTTCCAGTTGCCTTACCGTCCAGCCAGTTTCCAATTCTAGCCAAGACGTCCCTCCAGTTTACCATGACTTTTTAGATGTCTTCGATAAGAAAAAAGCAGACACTTTGCCACCTCATCGTTCTTACGATTGTCCAATCGAGTTGCTGCCTGGTGCAGAGATCCCCTTTGGTCGAATATTTCCACTTTCAGAGACTGAGCTTGAGACTTTACGTCAATATATTGACAAGAACTTAGAAAAAGGATTCATCCGCCCATCATCATCCCCAGCTGGTGCCGGAATATTCTTCGTGGAGAAGAAAGACCATTCCCTCAGGCCTTGTGTGGACTACAGGGAACTTAACTAAATCACGGTCAAAAATCGTTATCCTCTCCCCCTGGTTCCCGAGCTTTTTCAGAGATTCCGTTCTGCCCAAGTCTTTACTAAGTTGGACTTACGAGGTGCCTACAACCTTGTGCGCATCAGAAAGGGGGATGAGTGGAAGACCGCCTTCAGAACTCGTTTTGGGCATTTTGAATACCGTGTTATGCCTTTTGGACTATGTAATGCCCCAGCGACCTTTCAACATTTTGTAAACAACATCTTTAGAGAATTCCTGGATCATTTCCTGATCGTATATTTGGATGACATCCTCATCTTCTCTGACAGTCTGGAGTTACATAGAACCCACGTCCGGAAGGTACTATCTACATTGAGAGAACACAAGCTCTATGCAAAAGCAGAAAAGTGTCAATTTGAACAGGCATCCATACAGTTCCTGGGCTTAATTATTTCTACATCGGGTATAGCTATGGACCCTCAGAAAGTATCTGCTATTCTGGAGTGGTCAGCCCCTACCAACAAGAAAGGTATCCAAAGATTTGTGGGGTTCGCTAATTTTTATCGGAGATTTGTTAAAAACTTTTCTGGTATTATTGCCCCCATTACCCAGCTCACTCGCCAGCATACCCGTTTCCAGTGGTCCCAGGAAGCCCAAGAAGCTTTTGATAAACTAAAGGCTCTATTCACCTCGGCCCCCATTCTACAACATCCAGATCCAGCCCTGCCCTATGTTTTGGAGGTCGATGCATCAGAAGTCGCCATAGGGGATATCCTGTCACAACGCCAAGGCCCTAAAGCTTTACTATACCCTGTAGCCTTTTTTTCCCGAAAACTAAGCCAACCGGAAAGGAATTATGATGTGGGGGATCGGGAATTACTGGCAATAAAAGCTGCTCTCGAAGAATGGCGATACCTACTGGAAGGCGCAGCTCATCCCATCATGATATTCACCGACCATAAAAACCTTGAATATCTCAGATCTGCCAAACGACTAAGACCACGGCTGGCCAGATGGGCCTTGTTCTTTTCGAGGTTTAACTTTCACCTTACTTACCGTCCGGGGTCCAAGAATGGGAAAGCAGATGCCCTCTCACGCATGTTTCCAGAAACTCCAGAGACTGTGGCCCCTAGTACCATCTTGTCCCCTCAGAATTTCCTTTTAGTTCAACCTGATCTAAGATCAACCCTTGAACAAACCTCTGCTCAATGCCTCGAATCCGAAGGATCTGCATTCAGAAGGCAGGAAGGACTCCTGTGGCACGGGGACAAGATCTTCGTTCCCATGGGAGCCAGGCTTCAGGTCCTCAAGACCTTTCACGAACACCAACTTGCCGGCCATTTCGGGATTCATAAGACTACTGAGCTGATTCAGCGATCCTACTGGTGGCCTAACCTGAGGCAAGATTGTAAGGATTTCATAGGCTCCTGCACAACCTGTGCTAGAAGTAAGGGAAGCTGCACCCAAGCCTGGGGTTTGCTGAGACCACTACCTATCCCGGACCGCCCCTGGAAAATGTTGTCCATGGATTTTATTGTGGAGCTGCCCCCATCTGAAGGCTTTACCACTATCCTGGTGGTGGTCGACCGTTTATCAAAGATGTCCCACTTCCTGCCTCTACTAGGCACACCTTCTGCCATTGATACAGCACATGTCTTTATTAAAGAGATCGTAAGATTGCACGGCTTGCCAGACAGTATTGTATCCGACAGAGGAGTACAATTTACTTCAAGGTTCTGGAGGGCTCTCTGTAAAGCTTTGAACATTGAAATCTGTTTGTCTTCTGCCTATCACCCACAGAGTAATGGCCAGACGGAGAGGACGAATCAGACACTAGAGCAGTACTTCCGCTGTTTTTCTAACTTCTCTCAAGATAACTGGGTAACCTTGCTGCCATGTGCCGAATTCGCCTATAATAATTCGGTACACGCCTCCACCAATCAGTCTCCATTCTGGGCAAACTATGGATTCCACCCATCCTTCTTGCCTTATGTCACTCCAGAAGCAGCGGTACCTGCTGTACAGGACAGATTAACTTTCATTCAAGAAAATTTACAGGTTCTTCAAGAAAACATGAAAAAAGCACAGGAGGACTATAAAAAGCACTATGACAGGAAGAGGAAAGGTAATCCAGTTCTGAAAGTAGGGGACAAAGTTTGGCTCTCCACATTGAATCTTAAATTGTCTTGCCCCTCCCGGAAGCTGGGCCCAAGATTCATCGGTCCCTTTGCGATTAAGAGAGAGATTAATCCTGTGGCTTTTGAATTGTCTCTGCCAAGCTCTTACAAGATTCACCCAGTCTTCCACGTCTCGCTGCTCAAGCCAATCAGTACTAGGCCTTTCTCTGGAAGAGAAGATCCTCCTCTACCTCCAATCACAGTGGGTGAAGAAACGGAGTTTGAGGTGGAAATCATCCTGGATTGTCGAAAGAGAGGTAGACAAATTCAATATTTAGTGAAGTGGAAGGGTTACCCATCAGAGGAGAGCTCTTGGGAACCCGCAAGTAATGTTCATGCCCCTAGACTGCTACGTGAATTCTTCAGAAGATATCCGGAGAAGCAAGCCCGCCTGGGCATCCGGAGGCTGCCCCTTGGGGGGGGCACTGTCAGGGACTAACCCGCAGGAGAACTAACATCTATGGCCAGCAGAATCCTGTATCAATTAACACAAATTCTCCAGCACTAATGCGAACACCTGCACACCAAAGCACACACACCACGTGAGAGACTCCAGGCACCAAGCATACTATTTAAAGCATGTTGCAGCAGTCACCAACTGCTGCATGATCTTCAGCTTCCTGTGTATTCCTCAGTTCCTGTTCCTGTTGTCTTGGATTATCTGCTAAACGCTTGTCTTGACCTATCTGATCTGTACTTACTCCGGCTTGACCCTTGGCTCGTTCCTGTTACTCCGCTCTGATCTGCTGCACCGTGTATGACCCCTGGCTTGTTTTATGGACTTTGCTACTGTTTGATCTGCTGCACTGTGTATGACCCCTGGCTTGTTTTATGGACTTTGCTACTGTTTGATCCGCTGCACCGTGTATGACCCCTGGCTTGTTCTATAGACTTTGTTACTGTTTGCTGTCCGGTGTATGAACCCCGGCCTGGCTCCTGACACTGCTCCTGGTACTTCCTGCTGTACGATCTCATCTGGTACTTCCGAGGTACCCCTGCCTAGCAGTCTACCCTGCTCGTCAGCTGCCCACCAGTGGACTTCTCTGCTTCATCTCAGCTTGCCACAGCCAGCAACCCCTGCCGCTTTGAGTATAGCTCCCCCTGTACCACCTCCAGGGGGCGCTCTGCACTTAGTCGCAAGGGAAGCTCTCCCAGCACTTCAGCCTCCGATCAGGTACGTGATAGCTGCCTTGGTTTCTGCTCCTGTGTTGGCACACCCTGATCCTACGTTGCCTTTTATCCTAGAAGTTGATGCTTCTGAGACTGGAGTTGGCGCCCTTCTGTCTCAATGTCCTAACTCTGAGTGTGTTATGCATCCGTGTGGTTACTTTTCCAAGAAATTGTCACCGGCAGAGTGCAATTACGAGATTGGTGACAGAGAGCTGTTGGTGATCATTTTAGCCCTGAAAGAATGGAGACATCTCCTTGAAGGTTAAGGGTGGAAATACAGCGCTGTCTAGTGAGCCATTCTACTAAAAGATAGTACCATAAAAAATGGGTCCTGCTGCAGCTTAAATGTGAGATACACACAATGTAGTAATTTCAAAAGGAAAAGCTGCACAGCATGAGACTATAAAAATGTGGTAACATATATCCACATATATCAAATGTCCATATCAAATGGGGGATATAATTACTCCCAATCTAATATTACAAAACACTAAATTTAATGGATCTATAATATAACCATGTGCATCACAATGTTTGAACATAAATGCATTAAAAATTGGCCACACAATAGATGTCAAAAGTGTCCTTTGAAAAATTCATATCAACAGAAAGTCCTCTTAAAGAACAATGTTGTCAATCGCATAGTATTCCCAATTGTAAGAAATGTCCTCAATTCACTGGTTATTAGTGACTTAAAACAGAAAACACCGCAGAAGTATTGATTTGGGATAGAAAGATTCCTCCACCTTGGAAATAACTGCCAGCTGCGTTGATCTCTTTTTAGGGAGATCGCATCCGCTTATGGCTTATACCCCAGCCAGGGTTTCTCCTTCTGCTAGAATTGCCTCCGAGTGACTCACCATCAGCAGTTCCCCATGTTAAAAAGAAGAGCTTCTATACTGTAATTCCGTAAACATTTATTAATCATAAAAACAAGATTGCACTTACAAGATTTTCCAGAGTAAAAAGCACTTTAAAAGTAATTTGAGCCGGCCGGCTTTCGATAGTCGCTCGTTGCTTCCGGGATTTCGCGTTGTTTTGGTGACGTCAGCACGCCGCTCCTCCCTATGCCATTTCATCACAGATGACGTCGTCCAGGGGCACGTGCGGCGTGCCGACTCACCACCTTTTGAACTCTGTATCAGAAGGGAGATGCCCAGCCCTGAGCTCTGAGCGTCCCCGTCATATAAACCACCATCTTGGGATTTGCTAGCCTCACATATCGAGAAAATGATATAAAGAAGTACCATCATCCGAGTTTATTTGAAACAGAAAGTTTGGGAGCAAAGACCCCAACTCTGAGCTCTCCAGGGGAGAAGTGCAAGCGAACTATCTCGGTACAAGTAAAAGAGGATAAACAGCAGAAATAATAAACATGTATATAAAACACAATTTTATTTATACAAAAAGTCAAGGGGGTATATAATACAAACTATATAAAAATATGCACAGATGACATGAAATTTTGACTAGTTTCGTGGGAAACCCACTTCATCAGGAAATGTATCTGTGAATAAAATACAATACGATAAAATTTATATATTTTTCACAGTGAAGGGGGATAAGGGGGGTAATACCAAAACATGAAAAAGAGAGGAGGGGGGTTGTTTTGGAGGGTAGAAAATGATTTGTAGGCAGGTAAGGTGGGCTGCTTACCCATGCTGAGGTGCAAACAGAGTTCAGGCCTGACCCGGCAGGGTCTCCCGCTGCGACTGGGGAAGACACATATAAGGCCGCAGGGAGACAAATGTCTGCATGAATGGAGAATGAAGGGGTATATATAAGTATAGCAAATACATTGTATGTCTATGATCCAAACAGTGAGAATGAGTAAACAAAACACCAGAAAACAATGATGAAAGAGGCCATGGAAGGATGCAAAGGGATCCAATACCCAAGGACCAGACTAGGGAGACAAAGAAAAGGATGTGATCAAGAAAAATGAAGAAAAGGTGAGAAGAGCAATGATGATTGGCACCAAAGGAAAATCATCCAGGAAAGCCAAATGGTGATTGGGTAGTGACAGTGAACTAGGTGAATAAATGAACAAAAAGTGCAAGGATGAAGAGAAAATGTGACAGGATGAATGTGTGGGGATCGACTAAGGGGACAAAAATAGATAAGAGAGTGCAAAAAGCGAACAGTGAAACCTAAGGCAGGTCAAAGGACCAAGGTTCATGCAGGTGATGAAGATGAAAAATGAGACCAAGGTATACCTGTGCCAGGTAATATAAATAAGAGAGGGTCCGGATATAGAGTTATATTTGTTGACCAGCAGATGGATAATGATCTGGAAGAACCAATAAATGTAAACTGGGATACAGGCAATATGCCTGTTAGGTGACCAGTATTTAACAAACAAAATCTAGGCAGTGAAATAGATAAAATGGGTATAGTAACCCCGTGACGTCACGACAACGCCGGTCTTGGCGTGGAGCGGCGTCATGGGGTCAAGGGTCCCACAGGGAGCGGGTGTGATGTAATCGCGCGTGCGCCTGCGGGGCCAGGAGGATGCAGTGCCCGTGCAGCAGGTGCGAGCAGCTGAACACTTCCCAGTAGGGCCATAGCGATGCCCGCGTGCAGGAGACTTCCGCACGCGCATGCTCTTAGGGACTTGGAATCTATCAAAATAACTAATCATAAGATGGAGAAAAATCTGGAAGAGGGACTTGATTCACTTTGTAACAATAAAGGAATAGTTATCCGCCCAGGGTCAAGGGTGGGGGAATTGTTGTCCTGGATAGGAAGGATTATTTGCAAGAAATGTATAAAATTGTAGGGGATTGGGACACAGACATTCCCTTACCTGGTAACCCTGTCAACAAATATAAAGAATCCTTAGAAACATTAGTACAGAAAGGATTCCAGTCAGGTATACTCAATGAGAAAGAAAAAATATTTCTGGTCCCTAAGGCCCCAAGGGCCCCAAGGGTCCCAGTGATGTACTGTCTACCAAAAATTCATAAGTGTCTCACTTGCCCCCCGGGATGTCCGTTAGTGAGTGACATTGACTCTGTCACATCCCGGGTGGGCAAGTATATAGACCATTTTCTTCAGCCTCTTGTGCAGCAAATGCCTTCATATTTGAAGGATACGAGACATGTGATCAATTTGCTGTCCCAATCAAAACCTAATGTACACCATTATTTCACATAACTTGGGGCTGTCAGCTGTCAAGTATTACCTGGACATTTTTTCAAAAATACCCCAACAACAACAGGAATATATTATGTATTTGCTTGAATTTGCTGAAAACATAATTACTTCTGGTTTGACCACAATTACTATCAGCAACAACGTGGTGTAGCAATGGGAGCTAAGTATGCCCCAAGCTTGGCCAACCTTTTTATGGCCAAGTGGGAGGAGGACGTCATCTATAGTGACCGTAACCCACATCTTATTTTTTGGGTGAGGTACATCGATGACGTCCTCCTCCTATGGGACGTCCCAGCTTGACCAATTTTTCTCCTCCATCAATGAGAATGATAGAGGGATCAGGTTTGTTCATGAAGCAAGCCAAGAAAGAATCAACTTCTTGGACCTCACTATAATAAAAGGTGAGGGTTGCTTTAAGACAATTACGTATTTTAAACAAACTGATCGTTACGCCTTCATACCTTTGGACAGCTGCCATAATGACTCTTGGCTGAAGTCGATACCAAGGAGCCAATTCGTCAGGATGAGACGCAACTGCTCTGAAATGGAGGACTATAAATTTCAAGCTGACATCTTGAAAAACAGATTACATGGAAAAGGTTATGATTTGGACCCCTTAGAGGCCACCATAGAGGAAGTTGCAAAACTTTATAGATCAACTCTGTTGGATGTAGGCCCTAAGAAAAAGAAAGAGGGACCTATCATACCTTTCATTACAACCTATTCGACTCAACATTATTTGATTAAGAAAATCATTCGTAAACACTGGCATTTGTTGGGTAACGACAGGATTATTAATACTTTCCTACCAGCTAACCCACAGGACAGGATTACCCCTAACGTTGTGGATCCACCTAAAAAAGGTTGTCCTTTTTGCAGAATCTTTCTGGGTATCATCAGTGTCGCAGGTGTCAAGTTTGCTCGCTGAATAAAAGTAAGATAAGAATAACTGGATCTTTCATTTCAACAAGTCCCTCTAAGGAATATAAAATTGAACCATTTGTTACTTGTAGCTCTATAGGAGTCGTTTATTTACTCCAATGCCCATACATTGTCAGGACCAAGCAATCGATGCAGGTCTGCTTAGGGGAGCACATTGCTAACATTAAAATCAGTTTCAAATATTATTCGGTCTCCAAACATTATGGCATGGTCCACAACTGTAACTAAGGCCAATATACTCTTCCTGGCGATTGATAAATATAGTGCCCATTGGAGGGGGGGCTCCCTGGTTAGAGAACTGTCAAGGTTAGAGATGGCTTGGATCCATAGGGTACAATGTTACACTCCATATGG
The DNA here is from genome assembly GCA_037952925.1 of Lithobates clamitans. Classification (NCBI taxonomy): domain Eukaryota; kingdom Metazoa; phylum Chordata; class Amphibia; order Anura; family Ranidae; genus Lithobates; species Lithobates clamitans. The sequence continues at coordinate 769,696 of JBBGZY010001522.1, forward strand.
CCTTAACATAGACACGGATGTCAACGCTTTTATAGATAATGGATAAGCATTTATGAATGTGAACCGTACCTGAGCTCCCAGATGACCCCTGGTTTGAGGGTGAAAACACCCCTTTACTAAATTTATGAGGTAACAGCAGATATTAGGAATATACTGTAGGGACACACGGGAACTTATAGGCCTCCACTATAGGTTTAATAATTTTGGGGGATAGATTATCAATTCACTTTTTAAGTTGGAGATGCTCCCTCGTCTTTTTATCTCAAATCAAAATTCATCAAATAAATATACTTTTTAATTGTCACATTCATACATTGTTTTCTTTTCCTTTTTTCTCTTTTTGTACTGACAATGGAATTTAATTTCTTCCATTGTTCGTAATTTTTTCTTTTTTAGATTTAATTATATTATTTTATATTATTTTTTTAGTGACAACCAATCATTGTATTATGGCCTAAAACTGTATAGTTATGTGTTGATGGACCACTAGAGGTCACTAGAGTTATGTCCCTTTTTATAAACTAATTAGGAACAATCTCAGTTTAGTACAATGATTGCCAGCACTTCCTTAGTTGTATGGTATATCTCGGGATATATGGAATGTGATACTATCCCCACACTGTTCGTTTTTTAACATAACTTCTCATGAGGACTTTTAAATAACCAATCTTTTCAGTTTCCCCTGAGGTAAGGGCAGTAGCCCTATTCCAAGATGATGGTTTGTATGACGGGGACGCTCGGAGCTCAGGGCTGGGCGTCTCCCTTCTGATGCAGAGTTCAAAAGGTGGTGAGTCAGCACGCCGCCCGTGCCCCTGGATGACGTCATCTGTGATGAAACGGCATAGGGAGGAGTGGCGTGCTGATATCATGTCAGGAGAATAATTCCTCCAGGCGCTTTGGCCGTGTTCCTGCACGCATGCTCGGCGGAACGGCGCACCGGCGCATGCGCATTCGCGGTCCGGCGCCCAACGTGACCCTTTAGCTGGCCTATATAAAGGGAAATTGCTGGTTCGTCTTCAGCTTCCTGTTTTATCTTGTCTCCTGTGCCTGTTTACCCGTTGTGACCTGGATTGCTAACCGACTACTCTGCTCTTCTCCTGGCCTTGACTTTGGCTTGTTTAAACGGATCTCCTGTGTTTGACCCTCTGCCTGTGATCCGGATTTGTCTCCTGTCTCCTTGCCTTGACCTCCTGCCTGTAACTTGGACTTGCCTTGTGTCTTCCTGACACCATCCCACAGCCTGCAGTTCTATTGCTGATCCTGGTGTTTGACCCTCAGCCTGGTTCTAGACTTGCTGTTTGTTCTCTTCCAGCAAAGTACTCCTGTTACCAGTTTCTGCACAGCGGCTCTTCCCTGCTAAGACCTCCACACAAAGTCTTCTACGGTCCACTGGGTAGCCTGTGCCTCTTTGTGCCATTCACTCCCTGTACCACCTCCAGGGGGCGGACTGCGCTTAGTTGCAAGGGTGAACTGCTCTCGGCATCTCAGTCTCAGTAAGTACTTTCCTGGCAGTACGAACTAGCCATGTCAGAGGCCGACAGAGCGCGTTCCCCGCTTGAGATTCTGTGTCAGCAAGTCTCAGAACTCACCGATGCAGTTCAGAAGTTGCAAGAGGGCTACACCCAAATTGACAATCGGCTTCAGCAACTCTCTGGGGCACCCCCATTAGCAGCCGCAGGTCCTGCTCCTCCCAGTGGGGCCTCCTCTCAGATATCACCCAACCCTACAGTGATTATGGCTTCCCCCGAACCCAGGGTTCCTATACCAGAGCGATTAGCTGGCGACCGCAAAAAATTCAGAGTCTTCAAAAACGCCTGTTCTCTGTACTTAGCTCTGCAACCCAGGACTTTTTCTTCTGAAGTAGTCAAGGTCGGCTTTATCATCTCTCTCTTAGTCAATGAACCCTAAGCTTGGGCCCATAGCCTGATGGAACAGAGGAGCCCTGTGTTGAATTCAGTGGATACCTTTTTTGAAAGTATGGCACAACTTTACGATGATCCCCAACCATGGCCACAGCTGAGGCAACGTTGCACAATTTATCCCAAGGGCGAAGGCCGGTAGAGGACTATACTGTTGAGTTCCAGAAATGGTCAGCTGATACCGGCTGGAATGAACCTGCCCTAAAGTACCAGTTCCGTCAGGGGCTGACTAAAACCCTGAAAGATGAGCTGGCCAGGATAGAGACCCCGACACTCTGGAGGATTTGATCCAAGCAGCTACCAAATTGGATCGGCGTATGCGGGAGCGAAGCTCAGAGCGCTTCCAGGTTCTTCGCCCCAGCTGGATGCTCCCCAAACCGACTCCCATCCATTCATCCTACTCGGCTCCTCCAGTCTCCACCACTCCTGAGGTTGAGCCTATGCAATTAGGACTAGACCGTGCTCCTCTTACCCCGGAGGAAAGATTATGTAGGCGTCAGGGTAACCTGTGCCTTTACTGTGGAGGCTCTGGACATTTCCTTCGTTCCTGTCCTGTGAGACCTAGTAAGTCTTACCCTCGATCTGCCTTAAATTATCAAGTCTCTGGTATTTCACAGACTTATGTTACCCTCTTTGTCTCCTTACAGTTAACGGGAAAGGAAACTCGCCTACCAGCCATAGTTGATTCTGGAGCATGCAGTTGGTTCCTGGATGCTTCATTAGCTACAAGACTACACATCCCCCTGTTGACAAAGAACCAAAGCCTCCAGGTACCCCTAGCTGATGGGTCTCTTCCCCGCTCTGGACTTATCACTCAGGAAACCAGACCCATCCTTACCACCACGGACTCCGGTCAACAGGAGTTCCTACGCTTTGACATTATTCCTTCCCCTATGTTTCCCATCATCTTGGGGCTCCCCTGGCTACAGGCTCATGAACCTCAGATTAATTGGAATAAAAAAGAAGTCTCCTTCTCCTCCCAATACTGTTCTCAACACTGCCTCCTTCCAGCACCAGCATCCCCCAGTCTATCTGGAATTCAAGGATGTTTTTGATAAACAGGCTTTTGCCCGGCTCTGAAATTCCTTTTGGCCGCATCTTCCCCTTGACCAAGACAGAGTTAAAGTCTTTTAAGTCCTACATTGATGAAAATATTGAAAAAGGATTTATCCGTCCCTCCTCATCACCGGCTGGAGCCGATATCTTCTTCGTAGAAAAGAAAGATGGCTCTCTCAGACCATGCATTGATTATAGGGAGCTAAACAAAATCACCATTAAAAACCGATACCCGCTTCCTCTCATCCCAGAGTTGTTTCAACGTTTCCGATCCACCCGGATCTTCTCCAAGTTAGACCTTCATGGTGCCTACAACCTTATTAGAATTCAAGCTGGCGATGAATGGAAAACCGCCTTCAGGTCTAGGTTTGGGCACTACGAGTACCTGGTAATGCCGTTTGGGCTCTGCAATGTCCCGGCTACCTTTCAACACCTGGTAAATGACATTTTCCGTGAATACCTTGATAACTTCTTAGTCATTTACCTGGATGACATCCTCATTTTTTCTGCCACCATGGAACTACACCAGACACATGTCAAACAGGTTCTTGCATCCTCAGGAGACACAAATTATACCTCAAAGAAGAAAAATGAATTTGAAAAAACAACTGTGCAATTCTTGGGATTCATTATCTCCACCAACGGGGTCGCAATGGACCCTCAGAAGGTCAAGGCAATCCAGGAGTGGACGGCTCCTGTGGATAAAAAAGGGGTACAACGATTTATAGAATTCTCAAATTTTTACCAAATGTTTATCGCTGGCTTCTCAGCTATTGTAGCTCCCATCACCCAACTCACACGCCAACATAACCATTTTCAGTGGTCTTCAAAAGCACAGGAAGCTTTCATTAAGTTAAAGGCCCTATTTTCATCTGCACCAGTCTTACGACATCCAGATCCAGCCCTGCCATTTATACTAGAAGTTGATGCTTCGGAAACAGCTACTGGGGCCATCCTTTCTCAAAGACAGGGCCCCAAGGCCCTCCTGCATCCCATAGCCTTTGCATCCCGGAAATTAAGTTCAACTGAAAAGAATTATGACGTAGGCGATAAGGAGTTGTTGGCCATCAAGTTTGCTCTCGAAGAGTGGAGATACCTGCTAGAAGGGGCATCTCATCCTGTCATGATCTTCACCGATCATAAAAATCTGGAATATCTCAGGACAGCAAAACGTTTAAAACCCAGACAGGCCCGATGGGCCCTCTTCTTCTCCAGATTTAATTTCCATATTTCTTACAGACCCGGTTCAAAGAATGGAAAAGCGGACGCATTCTCCCAGATGTTCCATGAAACCTCTCAGGTAATTGAACCCAGTACCATCTTGTCTCCACAAATTTTTTTTCTGGTCACTCAAGCTGACCTAATAAACTCCATTAAATGAGCATCCAGTCCATGTTCTGATCTTGACATGTCCTCTTTGGAGAGACATGATGACTTACTCTGGTCCCACGGAAAATTTTTGTCCTGATGGAGTCAAGACCTCTAGCTTTAAGGACCTTCCACGACCATAAACTGGCAGGCCACTTTGGGACACAAAAGACTATTGAATTAATTTCCCGTTCTTTTTGGTGGCCGGGTTGGAGACAGGACTGTAAGAATTATGTTGCCTCCTGCATCCCATGCCAACGCAGTAAGGGTCCAAATAATAAATCTTGGGGTCTATTAAAATCCTTGTCCATTCCTGAACGGCCATGGGCAGAAATCTCCATGGATTTTATTTTATCCTGGACCTACCTCCCTCGGGGGGTTTCACCACCATTCTTGTTATCGTTGACCGGCTTTCAAAGATGGCACACTTCCTGCCCATGGTGAGTACTCCCTCTGCTTCTGCTACAGCCAACGTGTTCTTTAAAGAAATTATTAGACTTCATGGTGTACCTGTGAGCATCACCTCGGACAGAGGTGTCCAATTCACTTCTAAATTTTGGAGAGAATTACGTAAATCCCTGGAAATCAAGGCCTGCCTCTCCTCTGCATACCATCCCCAAAGCAATGTCCAGATGGAAAGAACGAACCAAACCCTGGAACAGTATCTCCGCTGTTTTTGTTCTGACTCCCAAGATGACTGGTCCACTCTTCTGCCTTACGCTGAGTTTGCGTATAACAATTCCATCCATACTGCCACCAATCAAACACCTTTTTGGTCTAACTTTGGTCTTCATCCCTCTTTCCTTCCAGATTCTATTCCTGAGTTGTCTGTCCCTGCGGTACAAGACCGGGTAGCTTCCATCCAGCTGAACTTCCGGAGAATTCAGGAAGCCATGCAGAAAGCCCAGGAGGATTACCAAAAGCACTATAACAAGGGAAGGAAGGAGAATCCAGCCTTTAAGGTAGGCGAAGAAGTATGGTTATCAGCCATCAATCTCAGGTTGCCAATTCCCTCACGGAAATTAGGGCCAAAGTTCATAGGCCCCTTCAAAATCAAGAGGGTAGTCAATCCTGTGGCCTTTGAACTAGCCTTACCTAACTCTTACAAAGTGCATCCACTATTTCATGCATCTCTCTTGAAGCCTGTTGTTCCCAGCCCTTTTCCTGACAGGGAAGAATCACCTCCTCCACCAGTTATGATAGACGGGGAAAGTGAATTCGAAGCGGAAAGAATATTGAGTTGCAGGAAAAGGGGAAGACAACTCCAGTACTTGATTAAGTGGAAGGGGTATCCCCCTGAGGACAACTCATGGGAACCTTCCAAAAATTTACATGCCCCACGTCTGGTCCAGGCCTTTCATCAAGAACATCCAGAGTTAATGTCCAGTTTGGGTGTCCAGAGGCCACCCCTCGGGGGGGGGGGAGGCACTGTCAGGAGAATATTTCCTCCAAGCGCTTTGGCTGTGTGTCAGTACTAGGATCCCTTTAGGACCCAGCACAACTCACCTGACACAGCCTTTACCTGGGAAACAACAATGATTGGCCAGCTGACCTTTAAATAACTTGCAACAGCATTCAATCATTGCTCGTGTTAGAGTTTACCTTGTGTTTGATCCAGTTGATATCTGCTCTGTGTATTTCGTGTATGACCCGGCTCGTTTGACCGTTTGCTTGCTTCTGATTCGGTACCGTTTGGACTCTGATCTTCCTGTGTATGACCCAGCTTGCCTAGACTACGTTTTGCCTGATTCCACTAGTAACATCTGCAGCGGTGAACTACAAGGACCAGACATCTATCCTCACCTGCAGCGGTGAACTACAACACCAGACACCATCTATCCTCATCTGCAGTGGTGAACTACAAGGTCCAGCAAACATTGACCTACATCTACAGCGGTGAACTACAAGTCCCAGCTGACCTGCTCTGCTCATGGTATGTGCTCTTGTTCCTTGAACTCTTTGCATAATCAGAACACCTGAACTGTTACCTGTTATATGCTCTAGCCTGACATTAACACGAGCCATACATAATAAAGGAAACCTATCATGGATCCTGAGTAGGCTCAGTTGTTTGCACAGGAACTTTGCCGCTTATCCCATCAAGTTCAGGAAATGGCCACAGAGCTCACCAAGGCGCAATCTCCTTCTATTACCACTGCTACAAAAACTCCATCTGAACCAAAAATTCCTTTGCCTGACCGGTTTTCTGGTGAACGTAAAGGGTTTTGCAACTTTAAAAACAGTTGCAAATTATATTTCAAGTTAAGACCATCCTCGTCTGGCCCTGAAACTCAGAGGGTTCAAATCATTATTTCTCTACTACAGGGTGACCCCCAGGCCTGGGCCTTTAACCTGGAACCAAACCACCCAGCCTTGCTAACAGTAGATGCCTTCTTTGAAGCCCTATGGTTGCTTTATGATGATCCAGATCGTGCTGCTACTGCAGAATCAACCCTGCGTAACTTAAAGCAAGGAACTACCACAGCTGAAATGTATTGCTCAGAGTTTCGCAGGTGGGCCCCGGAATCTGGCTGGAATGATGCAGCACTCCGCAGCCAGTTTAGAATGGGCCTTTCAGATGCAATTAAGGATGCTCTGGTCAACTTCTCCTACCCAGCCTCACTGGAGGAGGCTATGAGTCTAGCCATTAGAATTGACCGCCGCCAGCGAGAGAGGAGACGAGAACAAACTACAGCTGTGGCAAACTATATACCTCCCTTGCCGACTGACTATTCCACCTCCAGTGCCAAATCTGAGGAAGAACCTATGCAGTTAGGCTCCACCCGGTTATCTGCCCAGGAACACACGCGCCGGCGTAACATGGGACTCTGCTTGTATTGTGGCCTCAAGGGTCATATGCTCCGTTCGTGCCCTACACGTCCGGGAAACTCCAGGACCTAGGTAATTGCGGGGAGGTTACCTTAGGTCTGCTCTCATCTCCCCAGGGGGACAAGCGTATTCTTTTACCCGCTGTCATTCACTTTGGGACAGGGACTCATGAACTGCTGGCCTTGGTAGATTCTGGAGCCGCTGAGAATTTTATTGATAAGACTCTGATTACCTCTTTGTTCTTGGAAACTCGTGCTCTAGATTGCCCAGTCCGCCTGATTTCCATGGATAATCGGCCTCTCTCACAAGATCTAGTGCTCCAAGCCACCAATCCTTTCCAGTTACAATTGGGGGCTTTGCATTGGGAGAAGATTTCATGTCTTGTCATTGACTCTCCATCCACTCCTTTGATCCTAGGCCTTCCTTGGCTTCAGAAGCACAATCCTGTAATTGACTGGCGAACAGGAAATATTCTGACTTGGTCCGATCAGTGTAAGCAGAACTGCATCCAGCACCCTGTTCGACTGGCTACCTGTCAAGTGGGTATGGAACAGATTCCACTTTGTTATAAGGACTTTTGGGATGTGTTTTCTAAAAGGGATTGCTGACACTTTACCACCTCATCGCAGTTATGATTGTCCCATTGACCTCTTGCCTGACACTACACCTCCTCGAGGGAGAGTCTTTCTATTGTCTGAGCCAGAGAATCTTGCCTTGCAAGAATACATCCAGGAAAACCTAGCTAAGGGTTTCATCTGTCCCTCCACTTCTCCCGCAGGAGCAGGATGCTTCTTTGTCCCAAAGAAGGATGGGGGACTGAGACTTTGTGTTGATTACAGAGGTCTAAATAAAATAACTGTTCCCAATCGGTATCCTCTTCCTCTCATCACAGAATTGTTCTCTCAAATCCAGGGAGCCAAAATCTTCTCCAAACTGGACTTAAGGGGAGCCTATAATCTGGTGCGCATACGTGCAGGCGACGAGTGGAAGACAGCCTTTAACACCAAGGATGGTCATTACGAATGTCTTGTCATGCCTTTCGGTCTCAGAAATGCACCAGCTGTCTTTCAGAACTTTATGAATGACATTTTCCGTGACATGTTGGGTCGCTTCATGCTTGTATATTTAGACGACATTTTGATATATTCTCCCAATCTTGAAACACATCAGAAACATGTCTGCTCAGTATTGGCCCGATTAAAGACTCACTCCCTTTTTGTAAAGCCTGAGAAATGTTCATTCCATGTTAAACAAGTACCTTTCCTAGGCTACCTAATTTCTGACACAGGCCTCACCATGGATCCAGCCAAGATTCAAGCCATTTCAGACTGGGCACCACCTTCAGACCTAAAGGCAGTTCAGCGCTTCCTGGGCTTTGCAAATTTCTATTGAAAATTCATTAAGAACTTTGCCACCATTGCACATCCCATCACCTCTCTCACCAGGAAGACTCCGACTACCTTTAAATGGACTACTGAAGCCCAGGCAGCCTTCACTCAGTTAAAGAAAGCCTTTACCTCTGCACCAATCCTACGCCATCCTGTTCCTGAGCTACCTTTTATTGTGGAGGTAGATGCATCTGAAGTAGGGGTGGGGGCGCTTTTGTCACAAAAGGATCCTGTAAATGCTGCCATCCACCCCTGTGCCTTCTTGTCTCGGAAATATTCCCCAGCAGAGCGCAATTATGATATAGGCAACAGAGAACTTCTAGCCATAAAGCTCGCTTTGGAGGAATGGAGACATTGGCTGGAGGGAGCTCGCTATCCATTCATAGTTCTGACTGACCACAAAAACCTTGAATACATCCTTTCTGCTAAAAGACTGAACTCACGTCAAGCCAGGTGGTCATAGTTCTTCTCCAGATTTGACTTCACAATTTCATATTTACCAGGACCAAGAAACATTAAGGCTGATGCCTTGTCTCGCAGCTTTCTTTCAGAGTCTTCTCCTCCGCTTCCTCCACAACCCATTATCTCTGAGGATAGGATTTTGGCTTTCACCCAGACTGACATCTCTGAGGCCTTGTTACCTGCACAGGCTGAAGCCCCTCCCTCCACTCCCTCCGGTATGCTTTTTGTGCCCCTGGCTCTTCGTTTGCAGGTATTGCAACAGGTACATGCATCAAAACCTGCAGCACATCCGGGGTTTGGACAAACTTTTGAAATTATCTCTCGCAACCTCTGGTGGCCATCGATCAGGCAGGATGTGTTAGCCTTCGTCCAGGCCTGTGAAGTTTGTGCCAGAAGCAAGAGCAGTACCTCTAAGCCGCCCGGTCTCCTACGTCCTCTACCAATACCTACCTGTCCCTGGACCCATTTATCTATGGACTTTATCACTGACTTGCCTCCGTCCCAGGGATGTTCCACGATCTGGGTGGTGGTAGACAGGTTCAGTAAAATGGCCCACTTTGTTCCGCTTCCGAAACTTCCATCTGCTAAAGAACTGGCATCTTTATTCATTAAACATGTTTTCAGGCTCCATGGGGCACCAATCAACATTGTCTCAGACCGTGGCTCTCAGTTTATAGCCCAGTTTTGGAAGGCCCTTTGCTCTCAGCTGGGGATTAAGTTATCATATTCTTCAGCATATCATCCTGAGACAAACGGCCAAACAGAAAGGACTAATCAGACTCTAGAGAAGATGGTACGTTGTCTGATGGCCAATGATGAGGTGGAGTGGGTCAACGTCCTGCCATGGGCAGAGTTTGCCTTTAATAATTGTGCCAGCACATCTACAGGGACCTCTCCCTTCTTCTGTGTTTACGGGTTGCATCCTCGTGTGTGCTCCTTTGATCTTCCACCCTCTGATGTGCCAGATGCCAACACCACAATTGAACATTTCTCCAAAATCTGGTCCGATGTCAATCATGCTATTTCTCGCTCTGTGCGGGCTTTTAAGAAAATGGCGGACAAGAGGCGCTCAAAGGCACCAGGATATAAAGTTGGTGACAAAGTGTGGCTATCATCTAGGAATCTGTCCCTGCATGTTCCATCTAAAAAACTTGGCCCAAAATTCATCGGGCCCTATGAAATTTCGGAGATTGTTAATCCTGTATCCTATAGATTAAAACTCCTCCCATCCATGCGCATTCCAAATGTCTTTCATGTTTCATTGTTGAAACCTGTTCATTCCAGCCTCCAAGTAAATGAACCAGAACCTGTGGATGTGTTGGACAGTCAGGAATATGAAGTGGCATTTATTCTTGATTCCAGACGAGTGCGCAATTCCTTACAATATCTCGTTCATTGGAAAGGTTTCGGCCCAGAGGATCGATCTTGGGTCCCAGCTCGTGATCTTCATGCTGACCGACTTAAGAAGAAGTTCCATCTTCGTTATCCAAGTAAGCCTGGGGGTGCAGGAGCAACCCCTCGAGAAAGGGGGGGTACTGTCAGTACTAGGATCCCTTTAGGACCCAGCACAACTCACCTGACACAGCCTTTACCTGGGAAACAACAATGATTGGCCAGCTGACCTTTAAATAACTTGCAACAGCATTCAATCATTGCTCGTGTTAGAGTTTACCTTGTGTTTGATCCAGTTGATATCTGCTCTGTGTATTTCGTGTATGACCCGGCTCGTTTGACCGTTTGCTTGCTTCTGATTCGGTACCGTTTGGACTCTGATCTTCCTGTGTATGACCCAGCTTGCCTAGACTACGTTTTGCCTGATTCCACTAGTAACATCTGCAGCGGTGAACTACAAGGACCAGACATCTATCCTCACCTGCAGCGGTGAACTACAACACCAGACACCATCTATTCTCATCTGCAGTGGTGAACTACAAGGTCCAGCAAACATCGACCTACAACTACAGCGGTGAACTACAAGTCCCAGCTGACCTGCTCTGCTCATGGTATGTGCTCTTGTTCCTTGAACTCTTTGCATAATCAGAACACCTGAACTGTTACCTGTTATGCTCTAGCCTGACACTGTGTTTCTGCGTGCATGCGCGGCTGTTTTAAGTCACTAATAACCAGTGAATTGAGGACATTTCATACAATTGGGAATACTATGCGATTGGCAACATTGCTCTTTTAGAGGACTTTCTGTTGATATGAATTTTTCAAAGGACACTTTTGACATCTATTGTGTGGCCAATTTTTAATGCATTTATGTTCAAACATTGTGATGCACATGGTTATATTATAGATCCATGAAATTTAGTGTTTTGTAATATTAGATTGGGAGTAATTATATCCCCCATTTGATATGGACATTTAATATATGTGGTTATATGTTACCACATTTTTATAGTCTCATGCTGCGCAGCTTTTCCTTTTGAAATCTCCTTGAAGGTACCACTGTGCCGGTTCTCATTCTTACTGACCATAAGAATCTTATATTCTTGTCTGAGGCTAAGAGCCTATCTCCCAGGAGGGCGCGATGGGCTTTTTTCTTGTTGAGTTTTAATTACATTGTCTCATTCTTACCCGGTACTAAGAATGTAAGGGCTGACGCCTTGTCACAACAATTTTCCTGCACTTCCAAGATGGAGTCGGTTCCGGTGTCTTGCCGAGAAAGTTCCCTCGGCGGATAAGCTCCTCCCCTGTACTGCGCAGGCGCAGCGCCTGCGCAGTACCAACTACTGTCAGCCGGCGGAGATAGCCGAAGCTCAAAATCCACAATCGGCTGTACACGGCGCCTGCGCTCTGGGTCCAGATTCCTTCCCCACCATCCAAGTGGACCTGGAGGGGGAATCTAAAAGTGTCGAGCGCAGCGAGGCCGTGCCCGAAGCGTGGCGAGCGAAGCGAGCCCGCGAGGGGCCCTCTTACAGGCGCCGTGTACAGCTGATTTTCAGCTGTTCCGCTTCGGCTATTTCCGCCGGATCGTACTGCGCATGCGCAGTACAGTGAGGAACTTATCCGCCGAGCGGAACTTATTCGGCAGAACACCGGCTCCTGTGATTCCTCCTGATCGTATTCTGGCTACGGTTCACACTAGTCTTACTTCTCCTTTGGGTGACAAAATTCTTGCTGCTCAGGTCAATGCTCCTCCTGAGAAACCTTGTGACCGCTGCTTTGTTCCCAAGAGTCTCCGTACTGCTGTGCTCCAGACTTACCATTCTCCCAAGGCTGCTGGTCAGCCTGGGAAGAATCAACTCTTTTGGGCCATTTCCCAACATTTCTGGTGGCCTAGTCTACATGCTGATGTAACCGCCTTCATAGCTGCCTGTTCCGTGTGTGCTCAGAGTAATGCCCTGTACACACAAGAAGGAGGGGGGACACAGGGAAGAAAGAAGAGTGCTGCTCACCCCTGATGATTGAAACAAAAAAGAAAGAGACAAATTCCCCACTTGGGGTTTTTAGGCAGCAAAAAAAGGAAAGGGTAGAGAGCCAATTCGTAAAAGTGTATCTTTATTATACAAAAAACTTCATCAAGATTGGCCTCCCATTCATTTTTAAGGTCGACACTAATTTGATCCAGGTTGGGGAAAACCTGGATCCGTAGTCCCAGAGGGTTAATTTTTTCTTCAATATACCTATTTAAGGATTTAACGTGCCAGAAAAGTGCTGATTTTTTCTCCAAGATTTTATTTAGCTTTTGGACTAAGGATGAGATCAGGGTTTTCATGCGATCACCCTGTTTGAAATCCGTCTCATATCCCAACATTAGTTTGGCCCATTCCTCTCCCTGATAGTTGCTCATTTTGAAAAAAGTACAAAAAGCCTCTCAAGTATCATAAATACCAGAAAGGAAAACATATGAATAACCCTACACCCTGGAGCTCATATTTTTCTTCCCGTGTGTCAACGGGGAAAGGGGTGTTTAGCCACCCAAATTTGACAAAAGAAGGAGGGGGGACACAGGGAAGAAAGAAGAGTGCTGCTCACCCCTGATGATTGAAACAAAAAAGAAAGAGACAAATTCCCCACTTGGGGTTTTTAGGCAGCAAAAAAAGGAAAGGGTAGAGAGCCAATTCGTAAAAGTGTATCTTTATTATACAAAAAACTTGAACACACTGGTTAAAAAGAATGAGCTCCCATAGGGTGTATACCAATGCATGACACTCAACACATACACTGTATTTATATGTTCATGACAACATGACATGTGCGTTGACTTAGGCAAAATATTTGGACCTGACGCGTTTCGACCTGTTCCAGGTCTTCTTCAAAGGTCAATTTGCTAAAATTATATCAAGAAATGCATGTGTCAAAAAAAGTTAGTGTACATTGGAAACAAATACATAGCATATCAATACAGCATATTTACCCAGTAATGAGTGTTCTAAGCCCAGGAGCTTCTTGTTGGGTAGATCCCTTTAAAATTAAAAGATTGCCCGTTCGCCTTCCCCCGGAGGTCTCATGGCATCACCGCCGCAGCCCCCATTCCCAGGGGGGGAGATCCCAAGGAGATGTGGCTTACAAGAGGTCACACTGTGAGGCACCCCCTATACGCAGACCACCCAGCCGGTCAGATAGGGAAGACACCTGCAGCAACAACCCAGGGAAAAAGGAATAACAAAGATGGAAACAATGTATATTATGTATTGGTGTGCACTCCAACATAAAGTCTAATAGGTGCAAGAAGTGTATATATGTTTGTATCTGCTTGGTTATAAAAACCAGGGCTACCTATATCCACCCACTACATGGGCCGTGGCCCATGCGTACTGGGTGTATGTGTCTGTGCGTACAAAGATCCGCACAGACATGTATATACGTGTGTGCACACACACATATATATACCATAATCGTGGTTTTAAAATACCTATTTTAATGTGAGAGATATGGCGGAGTGCACACTAGGGTAGAAAAAATATCTGAATCAAAAAGGAAGTAATAGAAGACGAATTAGTACCTCAACCCTATAAAAAAGTGTAAATGAAATAGGGAATGTGGTTAATGAAAGGTAAAACAGGAAAGTGAAAGAAGTTATAGAAACCTAGGACGTGAATCCCTGATGTGGACAAAGGGGTATGTGAAAAGTGAACACGCAAAAGAGTGAGAAACAAAAACCATTACAAAATAATGAATGTGAAAACCGAGTGAACAGGTGCCCACTAGTGAGGGAAGAAATTATATATCTGGTGTGCCAGGTAAATTACCTTATAAACAAGGTAAAAACAGTGCAGAAACCACACTGTGTTGCCCAGTGTTGCTTGCACTTAGGTATGACCTGACCCGGGATAGGTCACTGCCTAGAACTGGCTGAATAAGCGCCTGTCCAGGTTACCATTTGGCAAGTCTGAAAGTATAAAGTAAAATAAAAAATATTGTATACATTTGAGTATTTAATATGTATATATATATGGTCGTTGTAATAGACCAAATATTAAGTTATAGGGCAACAAAAGTGCAATAACGTGAAACAAAATAGTGTACTTACGATGTGAAGCCATAGGAGAGACCGTCAGCTGGACAGGAAGTGTTCAGAGTGATAGAGAAAGGATGAGGGAATGTATATAAGCCCTTAATGTTAGGGCGGAGCTCCAATGTGGGTAGATTGATGGCAGGTGTCAGTAATCCACTGATGAGACCGCTCCGGGGGGGGCCTAGTACGGGGGCATGGCGGCCGCGTAGCGGCCTCGTGTGATCTCCTCGGCGTTCAGGGCGAGCAAGCGCCCCGTCCACTGACGTCATCACCGTCGCAAATGCGTGACGTACCCGCATCACGTGGCACGCGCGGGGCCCCGTGCATGCGCAATGAGCGGAGACGTCCGGGGATGTCCCTGAACGCCGCCGGCAAGGGGGAATCCCCAATCTGGCAACCAGGTCCACCCTGGGTATCCAATGGGGAACGGCGGGAGGGGGAGCCATCCATGAAGGAGTCCCGCCTCCCCGCCTTACCTTGCCGGGAAGACACATCTGGGGGAGCCAACCCCGGTACTGGGGCGGCGCAGGCAGCCATGATGGCTACTCATGGGGGGAAGGGGAGCAAGCTAATAAAGGGGACAACATTTCAATGATTGTACAAGATCGATAAAGTACAAGAATAGTATAAAATATGAATGTAAGCGTATCATCCTATATTGATACATACAATCTTGGCAGAAAGGATTTTCATATAAGACATCCATATATGCAGGGTAAATTCACATGTCTAGGTATATGGAGGTAACATAAAGTAAAAAACACATTCTAGAGCAAAAAAAGAGACAACACAAAATGAAATCAAAATTGCATATACACTGCACATCAAAAAATGTACGCAGAATAAATACATAGATAGTCATGAGTGTCCCTAAACTATCAGAAAGGGGATGGGGAAAAAGGGAGGAAGGGGGGAGGGGGGAAGGGGGAAAGTGAAGGGAAGGGAAAAGGGGAAGGGAAGGGAAAGACGTGGAAACTAATAAGACAGGGGAGCAGGGGAAAAAGAGCCCTAGGGGGCACAATTGCTTTCTAAAGTTGGCAGAGGGCAACAAGACCTTATTGGGTCTTACCCGAAACAAACCCTTTTAGAAACGGGGCAAAAGATATAGCATCATTGAGTCCTGGGAACGAGGTGGCATCTAATTGAAATATCCACTTTTGTTCATGTTGCAACAGGATTTTGTTCCAATCACCGCCTCGATTTGGTATATGTACTCTATCGAGGGCGGTGAAGGATACTTTTGGCATTTTGTAATTGTGCACTGACATCACGTGTCGGCCCAAAGGTAGATAATAATTGCCAATTTGCATATGATAAATATGCTTGGACATGCGACGATGGAATTCCTGTTTGGTCTTACCAACATAATAAGCCCCGCATTCACAAGACATAAGGTAAACGATCCCTCTAGTTTGGCAATTCGTGAAGTGTTTGGGCTTAAACAGTGCCCCATTTGGGAGGTGGAAGGTTTTATCCCGTCTGATGTATTGGCAGGTAGAACAATGTCCACAAGGGAAGGACCCCAAAGTTACACAATGTTTGGATCTCTTTATTTCATCTTTAAACTCGCTTTGAACTAGTCTGTCTCGTAAAGAGGTGGCGCGTTTATAAGTAATTGATGGTTTATTGGAGATAAAGTTACGGACCTTAGGGTCATTCAACAATATAGGCCAATGTCTTTGGATAACATTGTTGACCACCTGATGTTGTCTAGAGAACCGTAAGATGATCCTAGTGGGGCCAATGTTGGTACCGTCCATTGGCTTTTTGTTGTGTTGGGATAAAAGTTCCGACCGGGATTGTGCAATTGCTCTATTATATCCCTTTCGTAAGCAGGAGCGGCTATAGCCACGTGCCAGCAATCTGGTTTGTAATTTATAGGCTTCCTCTTTGAAGAGGGTATCACTTGAGCAGTTCCTGCGTAGACGCAGGTACTGACCATATGGTATCGACCTCTTCAGGACTGTAGGGTGAAAGCTCTCGGCGTGCAACACTGTGTTGCCGGCCGTGCTTTTGCGAAAGAGAGTGCTTGAGATCTTATTGTCAGGGGTACGTATCAATTTGACATCCAAAAATGTCATTTGATCAGGATCATAAGTCATAGTAAACTTCAGATTGTGTTTGTTTTGGTTGATATGATTCAAAAATTGAAGTAACATTTCCTCCGAACCCTCCCAGACGATGAGGACATCATCGATGTACCGTAGCCACAATAGGATGTGGCCCGTGTACACCGCGAGGTCCCCACCGTCTAGGAGGGCCCTCTCCCACTCCCCCAGGTACAGGTTGGCGTAGGCCGGGGCACAGCAAGTGCCCATGGCCACGCCCTGCACCTGGAGGTAGTGGGAGTTATTGAAACAAAAAAAGTTATGGTGTAGGATGTAATCAAGTCCGTCCACAATGAACTCGTTCAGTGCCTCATCGTATTTTTGGCTTCGATGCAAAACCGCCCGCACAGCAGCGATCCCCTGGCTGTGGGGGATCGAGCTATACAGGGCCTCGACATCGATAGCTACCAGGAGAGAATTCGCTGGAAGGGTAAGCTCTTCAATTTTTTGTAACAGGTGTATTGTGTCCTTCAAAAAAGAGGGCATACTAAGGACAAAGGATTGCAGAAAGGAGTCGATGAGTCGGCTCAGATTTTCCGATATACCCCCATTGCCCGAAACGATGGGTCGTCCAGGGGGATCTGTCTGGCTCTTATGTATCTTGGGCAAACTATAAAAAGTTGCCACCCTTGGATATTTAATACAAATGAATTCGTATTGGTCCTTAGTGATAACTCCCCTTTCAAATGCTGATTAAATCAGTTTGTAGAAATCGGTGTAGGAGGCCTGTATGAGTCTAAAGGGGACGGTCCTATACCACTCCTCATTATCAAGGATATTTTGGCACATACGTACGTAGTCCTCATTATTCATTAAGACCACGTTGCCGCCCTTATCAGATGGCTTGATTGTAATTTTGGTGTTTTTGCATAAGGAGTCTAAAGCTTGAGACTCCTCTTTGGTTAGATTTTCAGGGCGTACATTCTTATTGTGTTGGAGCTTTAGGAGATCTCTTAATGTTTGTTTAACAAAGATCTCAATGCTTGGATTCAAACTGAGGGGGGGAAATTTTGCAGAAGGTTTCTTAAAGCATGTTGTGGGATTCTGAGTGGACTCGTTGGCAGTGGAGAGTAAAGTCTCCAAATCAATTTGATCAATGAGGTCCAAATTGTTGCTTTCCTGAAATAGAAGAGTCAAGTCCCGCAGGGCCTTAAACTCTCTCATGTTGAAGCTAGGCCAATCCATTGTATCGACATTTTCATCTACTTTTGCATGGAGGCTCTTAAGTAGTAGCCGGCGTGCAAAGAGATGCAGATCAGTGATCACTTCAAAGATGTCAAAGTTGTTCTGTGGGCAAAAAGTTAAACCACGTGATAGTATGCTACTTTCTGCTGCAGAAAGGGGATGAGATGACAAGTTAATTACACTGAGGGATTCTGTTGTCCCCTTGTGACAAAAGCGTCCAAATTTCCTGTTCCCCTGTTTGTCTGGGATAGGGGAGATCCCCGTATCGGGTTTAAAGGACTCTGAGGTCCAGTTTTCGGGCGCCCTGATGTTTGATTTGTATGAGTGGTGTTTGTGGGGATATTTTGAGGTAGAGGATCTGTTTCACTCATTCCAATCATTGGACCATACGGTCCAAGATTGGAAAGTGTGGGTTGTTCACTTATGGGAGGATCATGTACACTTTCCCCATTGTTCTCCACAATACGTTTTTTCCTTTCCTGCTCAGGTGAACCCCTGTTATTTCGATTTCTTTTGAATTTCCCAGATCCCTTGGAAAGTCCCTTTTTAGTTTGGTTGGAATCAGATTTATCATGGGGTTTGAATACATTGTTTGTATTCTTTTTGTTATTAATATTATTGGGTTGTTGTTGTGCTGTATATTGTTTATTCCTTAGATTACGCGAGGTCTGGGTGTTCCACTTATATGCCCGCCCATCTGTAAATGCGGATTTATCCCTCCAGAATTTTGATTCTTTTTTCTGTAGGATGCCTCTATTATGGGCCGACAGGTTATCCCGAAGGTTCCCCTGTAGTTCCAAAAAGAGGGCATGCTGTGTAAAAGGTTTTAACGCTTTTTCTATGTGATTGATTTCTTCATCTAATGATGCTATTTGTTTATTGTACTCTCGGGTGAGGATAACCATCATCTGCCGAGAGCATGCATCAAGATTGGCCTCCCATTCATTTTTAAGGTCGACACTAATTTGATCCAGGTTGGGGAAAACCTGGATCCGTAGTCCCAGAGGGTTAATTTTTTCTTCAATATACCTATTTAAGGATTTAACGTGCCAGAAAAGTGCTGATTTTTTCTCCAAGATTTTATTTAGCTTTTGGACTAAGGATGAGATCAGGGTTTTCATGCGATCACCCTGTTCGAAATCCGTCTCATATCCCAACATTAGTTTGGCCCATTCCTCTCCCTGATAGTTGCTCATTTTGAAAAAAGTACAAAAAGCCTCTCAAGTATCATAAATACCAGAAAGGAAAACATATGAATAACCCTACACCCTGGAGCTCATATTTTTCTTCCCGTGTGTCAACGGGGAAAGGGGTGTTTAACCACCCAAATTTGACAAAAGAAGGAGGGGGGACACAGGGAAGAAAGAAGAGTGCTGCTCACCCCTGATGATTGAAACAAAAAAGAAAGAGACAAATTCCCCACTTGGGGTTTTTAGGCAGCAAAAAAAGGAAAGGGTAGAGAGCCAATTCGTAAAAGTGTATCTTTATTATACAAAAAACTTGAACACACTGGTTAAAAAGAATGAGCTCCCATAGGGTGTATACCAATGCATGACACTCAACACATACACTGTATATATATGTTCATGACAACATGACATGTGCGTTGACTTAGGCAAAATATTTGGACTTGACGCGTTTCGACCTGTTCCAGGTCTTCTTCAAAGGTCAATTTGCTAAAATTATATCAAGAAATGCATGTGTCAAAAAAAGTTAGTGTACATTGGAAACAAATACATAGCATATCAATACAGCATATTTACCCAGTAATGAGTGTTCTAAGCCCAGGAGCTTCTTGTTGGGTAGATCCCTTTAAAATTAAAAGATTGCCCGTTCGCCTTCCCCCAGAGGTCTCATGGCATCACCGCCGCAGCCCCCATTCCCAGGGGGGGAGATCCCAAGGAGATGTGGCTTACAAGAGGTCACACTGTGAGGCACCCCCTATACGCAGACCACCCAGCCGGTCAGATAGGGAAGACACCTGCAGCAACAACCCAGGGAAAAAGGAATAACAAAGATGGAAACAATGTATATTATGTATTGGTGTGCACTCCAACATAAAGTCTAATAGGTGCAAGAAGTGTATATATGTTTGTATCTGCTTGGTTATAAAAACCAGGGCTACCTATATCCACCCACTACATGGGCCGTGGCCCATGCGTACTGGGTGTATGTGTCTGTGCGTACAAAGATCCGCACAGACATGTATATACGTGTGTGCACACACACATATATATACCATAATCGTGGTTTTAAAATACCTATTTTAATGTGAGAGATATGGCGGAGTGCACACTAGGGTAGAAAAAATATCTGAATCAAAAAGGAAGTAATAGAAGACGAATTAGTACCTCAACCCTATAAAAAAGTGTAAATGAAATAGGGAATGTGGTTAATGAAAGGTAAAACAGGAAAGTGAAAGAAGTTATAGAAACCTAGGACGTGAATCCCTGATGTGGACAAAGGGGTATGTGAAAAGTGAACACGCAAAAGAGTGAGAAACAAAAACCATTACAAAATAATGAATGTGAAAACCGAGTGAACAGGTGCCCACTAGTGAGGGAAGAAATTATATATCTGGTGTGCCAGGTAAATTACCTTATAAACAAGGTAAAAACAGTGCAGAAACCACACTGTGTTGCCCAGTGTTGCTTGCACTTAGGTATGACCTGACCCGGGATAGGTCACTGCCTAGAACTGGCTGAATAAGCACCTGTCCAGGTTACCATTTGGCAAGTCTGAAAGTATAAAGTAAAATAAAAAATATTGTATACATTTGAGTATTTAATATATATATATATATGGTCGTTGTAATAGACCAAATATTATGTTATAGGGCAACAAAAGTGCAATAACGTGAAACAAAATAGTGTACTTACGATGTGAAGCCGTAGGAGAGACCGTCAGCTGGACAGGAAGTGTTCAGAGTGATAGAGAAAGGATGAAGGAATGTATATAAGCCCTTAATGTTAGGGCGGAGCTCCAATGTGGGTAGATTGATGGCAGGTGTCAGTAATCCACTGATGAGACCGCTCCGGGGGGGGCCTAGTACGGGGGCATGGCGGCCGCGAAGCGGCCTCGTGTGATCTCCTCGGCGTTCAGGGCGCGCAAGCGCCCCGTCCACTGACGTCATCACCGTCGCAAATGCGTGACGTACCCGCATCACGTGGCACGCGCGGGGCCCCGCGCATGCGCAATGAGCGGAGACGTCCGGGGATGTCCCTGAACGCCGCCGGCAAGGGGGAATCCCCAATCTGGCAACCAGGTCCACCCTGGGTATCCAATGGGGAACGGCGGGAGGGGGAGCCATCCATGAAGGAGTCCCGCCTCCCCGCCTTACCTTGCCGGGAAGACACATCTGGGGGAGCCAACCCCGGTACTGGGGCGGCGCAGGCAGCCATGATGGCTACTCATGGGGGGAAGGGGAGCAAGCTAATAAAGGGGACAACATTTCAATGATTGTACAAGATCGATAAAGTACAAGAATAGTATAAAATATGAATGTAAGCGTATCATCCTATATTGATACATACAATCTTGGCAGAAAAGATTTTCATATAAGACATCCATATATGCAGGGTAAATTCACATGTCTAGGTATATGGAGGTAACATAAAGTAAAAAACACATTCTAGAGCAAAAAAAGAGACAACACAAAATGAAATCAAAATTGCATATACACTGCACATCAAAAAATGTACGCAGAATAAATACATAGATAGTCATGAGTGTCCCTAAACTATCAGAAAGGGGATGGGGAAAAAGGGAGGAAGGGGGGGAGGGGGGAAGGGGGAAAGTGAAGGGAAGGGAAAAGGGGAAGGGAAGGGAAAGACGTGGAAACTAATAAGACAGGGGAGCAGGGGAAAAAGAGCCCTAGGGGGCACAATTGCTTTCTAAAGTTGGCAGAGGGCAACAAGACCTTATTGGGTCTTACCCGAAACAAACCCTTTTAGAAACGGGGCAAAAGATATAGCATCATTGAGTCCTGGGAACGAGGTGGCATCTAATTGAAATATCCACTTTTGTTCATGTTGCAACAGGATTTTGTTCCAATCACCGCCTCGATTTGGTATATGTACTCTATCGAGGGCGGTGAAGGATACTTTTGGCATTTTGTAATTGTGCACTGACATCACGTGTCGGCCCAAAGGTAGATAATAATTGCCAATTTGCATATGATAAATATGCTTGGACATGCGACGATGGAATTCCTGTTTGGTCTTACCAACATAATAAGCCCCGCATTCACAAGACATAAGGTAAACGATCCCTCTAGTTTGGCAATTCGTGAAGTGTTTGGGCTTAAACAGTGCCCCATTTGGGAGGTGGAAGGTTTTATCCCGTCTGATGTATTGGCAGGTAGAACAATGTCCACAAGGGAAGGACCCCAAAGTTACACAATGTTTGGATCTCTTTATTTCATCTTTAAACTCGCTTTGAACTAGTCTGTCTCGTAAAGAGGTGGCGCGTTTATAAGTAATTGATGGTTTATTGGAGATAAAGTTACGGACCTTAGGGTCATTCAACAATATAGGCCAATGTCTTTGGATAACATTGTTGACCACCTGATGTTGTCTAGAGAACCGTAAGATGATCCTAGTGGGGCCAATGTTGGTACCGTCCATTGGCTTTTTGTTGTGTTGGGATAAAAGTTCCGACCGGGATTGTGCAATTGCTCTATTATATCCCTTTCGTAAGCAGGAGCGGCTATAGCCACGTGCCAGCAATCTGGTTTGTAATTTATAGGCTTCCTCTTTGAAGAGGGTATCACTTGAGCAGTTCCTGCGTAGACGCAGGTACTGACCATATGGTATTGACCTCTTCAGGACTGTAGGGTGAAAGCTCTCGGCGTGCAACACTGTGTTGCCGGCCGTGCTTTTGCGAAAGAGAGTGCTTGAGATCTTATTGTCAGGGGTACGTATCAATTTGACATCCAAAAATGTCATTTGATCAGGATCATAAGTCATAGTAAACTTCAGATTGTGTTTGTTTTGGTTGATATGATTCAAAAATTGAAGTAACATTTCCTCCGAACCCTCCCAGATGATGAGGACATCATCGATGTACCGTAGCCACAATAGGATGTGGCCCGTGTACACCGCGAGGTCCCCACCGTCTAGGAGGGCCCTCTCCCACTCCCCCAGGTACAGGTTGGCGTAGGCCGGGGCACAGCAAGTGCCCATGGCCACGCCCTGCACCTGGAGGTAGTGGGAGTTATTGAAACAAAAAAAGTTATGGTGTAGGATGTAATCAAGTCCGTCCACAATGAACTCGTTCAGTGCCTCATCGTATTTTTGGCTTCGATGCAAAACCGCCCGCACAGCAGCGATCCCCTGGCTGTGGGGGATCGAGCTATACAGGGCCTCGACATCGATAGCTACCAGGAGAGAATTCGTTGGAAGGGTAAGCTCTTCAATTTTTTTTTTTCTACCCTAGTGTGCACTCCGCCATATCTCTCACATTAAAATAGGTATTTTAAAACCACGATTATGGTATATATATGTGTGTGTGCACACACGTATATACATGTCTGTGCGGATCTTTGTACGCACAGACACATACACCCAGTACGCATGGGCCACGGCCCATGTAGTGGGTGGATATAGGTAGCCCTGGTTTTTATAACCAAGCAGATACAAACATATATACACTTCTTGCACCTATTAGACTTTATGTTGGAGTGCACACCAATACATAATATACATTGTTTCCATCTTTGTTATTCCTTTTTCCCTGGGTTGTTGCTGCAGGTGTCTTCCCTATCTGACCGGCTGGGTGGTCTGCGTATAGGGGGTGCCTCACAGTGTGACCTCTTGTAAGCCACATCTCCTTGGGATCTCCCCCCCTGGGAATGGGGGCTGCGGCGGTGATGCCATGAGACCTCCGGGGGAAGGCGAACGGGCAATCTTTTAATTTTAAAGGGATCTACCCAACAAGAAGCTCCTGGGCTTAGAACACTCATTACTGGGTAAATATGCTGTATTGATATGCTATGTATTTGTTTCCAATGTACACTAACTTTTTTTGACACATGCATTTCTTGATATAATTTTAGCAAATTGACCTTTGAAGAAGACCTGGAACAGGTCGAAACGCGTCAGGTCCAAATATTTTGCCTAAGTCAACGCACATGTCATGTTGTCATGAACATATATATACAGTGTATGTGTTGAGTGTCATGCATTGGTATACACCCTATGGGAGCTCATTCTTTTTAACCAGTGTGTTCAAGTTTTTTGTATAATAAAGATACACTTTTACGAATTGGCTCTCTACCCTTTCCTTTTTTTGCTGCCTAAAAACCCCAAGTGGGGAATTTGTCTCTTTCTTTTTTGTTTCAATCATCAGGGGTGAGCAGCACTCTTCTTTCTTCCCTGTGTCCCCCCTCCTTCTTTTGTCAAATTTGGGTGGTTAAACACCCCTTTCCCCGTTGACACACGGGAAGAAAAATATGAGCTCCAGGGTGTAGGGTTATTCATATGTTTTCCTTTCTGGTATTTATGATACTTGAGAGGCTTTTTGTACTTTTTTCAAAATGAGCAACTATCAGGGAGAGGAATGGGCCAAACTAATGTTGGGATATGAGACGGATTTCGAACAGGGTGATCGCATGAAAACCCTGATCTCATCCTTAGTCCAAAAGCTAAATAAAATCTTGGAGAAAAAATCAGCACTTTTCTGGCACGTTAAATCCTTAAATAGGTATATTGAAGAAAAAATTAACCCTCTGGGACTACGGATCCAGGTTTTCCCCAACCTGGATCAAATTGGTGTCGACCTTAAAAATGAATGGGAGGCCAATCTTGATGCATGCTCTCGGCAGATGATGGTTATCCTCACCCGAGAGTACAATAAACAAATAGCATCATTAGATGAAGAAATCAATCACATAGAAAAAGCGTTAAAACCTTTTACACAGCATGCCCTCTTTTTGGAACTACAGGGGAACCTTCGGGATAACCTGTCGGCCCATAATAGAGGCATCCTACAGAAAAAAGAATCAAAATTCTGGAGGGATAAATCCGCATTTACAGATGGGCGGGCATATAAGTGGAACACCCAGACCTCGCGTAATCTAAGGAATAAACAATATACAGCACAACAACAACCCAATAATATTAATAACAAAAAGAATACAAACAATGTATTCAAACCCCATGATAAATCTGATTCCAACCAAACTAAAAAGGGACTTTCCAAGGGATCTGGGAAATTCAAAAGAAATCGAAATAACAGGGGTTCACCTGAGCAGGAAAGGAAAAAACGTATTGTGGAGAACAATGGGGAAAGTGTACATGATCCTCCCATAAGTGAACAACCCACACTTTCCAATCTTGGACCGTATGGTCCAATGATTGGAATGAGTGAAACAGATCCTCTACCTCAAAATATCCCCACAAACACCACTCATACAAATCAAACATCAGGGCGCCCGAAAACTGGACCTCAGAGTCCTTTAAACCCGATACGGGGATCTCCCCTATCCCAGACAAACAGGGGAACAGGAAATTTGGACGCTTTTGTCACAAGGGGACAACAGAATCCCTCAGTGTAATTAACTTGTCATCTCATCCCCTTTCTGCAGCAGAAAGTAGCATACTATCACGTGGTTTAACTTTTTGCCCACAGAACAACTTTGACATCTTTGAAGTGATCACTGATCTGCATCTCTTTGCACGCCGGCTACTACTTAAGAGCCTCCATGCAAAAGTAGATGAAAATGTCGATACAATGGATTGGCCTAGCTTCAACATGAGAGAGTTTAAGGCCCTGCGGGACTTGACTCTTCTATTTCAGGAAAGCAACAATTTGGACCTCATTGATCAAATTGATTTGGAGACTTTACTCTCCACTGCCAACGAGTCCACTCAGAATCCCACAACATGCTTTAAGAAACCTTCTGCAAAATTTCCCCCCCTCAGTTTGAATCCAAGCATTGAGATCTTTGTTAAACAAACATTAAGAGATCTCCTAAAGCTCCAACACAATAAGAATGTACGCCCTGAAAATCTAACCAAAGAGGAGTCTCAAGCTTTAGACTCCTTATGCAAAAACACCAAAATTACAATCAAGCCATCTGATAAGGGCGGCAACGTGGTCTTAATGAATAATGAGGACTACGTACGTATGTGCCAAAATATCCTTGATAATGAGGAGTGGTATAGGACCGTCCCCTTTAGACTCATACAGGCCTCCTACACCGATTTCTACAAACTGATTCAATCAGCATTTGAAAGGGGAGTTATCACTAAGGACCAATACGAATTCATTTGTATTAAATATCCAAGGGTGGCAACTTTTTATAGTTTGCCCAAGATACATAAGAGCCAGACAGATCCCCCTGGACGACCCATCGTTTCGGGCAATGGGGGTATATCGGAAAATCTGAGCCGACTCATCGACTCCTTTCTGCAATCCTTTGTCCTTAGTATGCCCTCTTTTTTGAAGGACACAATACACCTGTTACAAAAAATTGAAGAGCTTACCCTTCCAGCGAATTCTCTCCTGGTAGCTATCGATGTCGAGGCCCTGTATAGCTCGATCCCCCACAGCCAGGGGATCGCTGCTGTGCGGGCGGTTTTGCATCGAAGCCAAAAATACGATGAGGCACTGAACGAGTTCATTGTGGACGGACTTGATTACATCCTACACCATAACTTTTTTTGTTTCAATAACTCCCACTACCTCCAGGTGCAGGGCGTGGCCATGGGCACTTGCTGTGCCCCGGCCTACGCCAACCTGTACCTGGGGGAGTGGGAGAGGGCCCTCCTAGACGGTGGGGACCTCGCGGTGTACACGGGCCACATCCTATTGTGGCTACGGTACATCGATGATGTCCTCATCGTCTGGGAGGGTTCGGAGGAAATGTTACTTCAATTTTTGAATCATATCAACCAAAACAAACACAATCTGAAGTTTACTATGACTTATGATCCTGATCAAATGACATTTTTGGATGTCAAATTGATACGTACCCCTGACAATAAGATCTCAAGCACTCTCTTTCGCAAAAGCACGGCCGGCAACACAGTGTTGCACGCCGAGAGCTTTCACCCTACAGTCCTGAAGAGGTCGATACCATATGGTCAGTACCTGCGTCTACGCAGGAACTGCTCAAGTGATACCCTCTTCAAAGAGGAAGCCTATAAATTACAAACCAGATTGCTGGCACGTGGCTATAGCCGCTCCTGCTTACGAAAGGGATATAATAGAGCAATTGCACAATCCCGGTCGGAACTTTTATCCCAACACAACAAAAAGCCAATGGACGGTACCAACATTGGCCCCACTAGGATCATCTTACGGTTCTCTAGACAACATCAGGTGGTCAACAATGTTATCCAAAGACATTGGCCTATATTGTTGAATGACCCTAAGGTCCGTAACTTTATCTCCAATAAACCATCAATTACTTATAAACGCGCCACCTCTTTACGAGACAGACTAGTTCAAAGCGAGTTTAAAGATGAAATAAAGAGATCCAAACATTGTGTAACTTTGGGGTCCTTCCCTTGTGGACATTGTTCTACCTGCCAATACATCAGACGGGATAAAACCTTCCACCTCCCAAATGGGGCACTGTTTAAGCCCAAACACTTCACGAATTGCCAAACTAGAGGGATCGTTTACCTTATGTCTTGTGAATGCGGGGCTTATTATGTTGGTAAGACCAAACAGGAATTCCATCGTCGCATGTCCAAGCATATTTATCATATGCAAATTGGCAATTATTATCTACCTTTGGGCCGACACGTGATGTCAGTGCACAATTACAAAATGCCAAAAGTATCCTTCACCGCCCTCGATAGAGTACATATACCAAATCGAGGCGGTGATTGGAACAAAATCCTGTTGCAACATGAACAAAAGTGGATATTTCAATTAGATGCCACCTCGTTCCCAGGACTCAATGATGCTATATCTTTTGCCCCGTTTCTAAAAGGGTTTGTTTCGGGTAAGACCCAATAAGGTCTTGTTGCCCTCTGCCAACTTTAGAAAGCAATTGTGCCCCCTAGGGCTCTTTTTCCCCTGCTCCCCTGTCTTATTAGTTTCCACGTCTTTCCCTTCCCTTCCCCTTTTCCCTTCCCTTCACTTTCCCCCTTCCCCCCTCCCCCCCTTCCTCCCTTTTTCCCCATCCCCTTTCTGATAGTTTAGGGACACTCATGACTATCTATGTATTTATTCTGCGTACATTTTTTGATGTGCAGTGTATATGCAATTTTGATTTCATTTTGTGTTGTCTCTTTTTTTGCTCTAGAATGTGTTTTTTACTTTATGTTACCTCCATATACCTAGACATGTGAATTTACCCTGCATATATGGATGTCTTATATGAAAATCCTTTCTGCCAAGATTGTATGTATCAATATAGGATGATACGCTTACATTCATATTTTATACTATTCTTGTACTTTATCGATCTTGTACAATCATTGAAATGTTGTCCCCTTTATTAGCTTGCTCCCCTTCCCCCCATGAGTAGCCATCATGGCTGCCTGCGCCGCCCCAGTACCGGGGTTGGCTCCCCCAGATGTGTCTTCCCGGCAAGGTAAGGCGGGGAGGCGGGACTCCTTCATGGATGGCTCCCCCTCCCGCCGTTCCCCATTGGATACCCAGGGTGGACCTGGTTGCCAGATTGGGGATTCCCCCTTGCCGGCGGCGTTCAGGGACATCCCCGGACGTCTCCGCTCATTGCGCATGCGCGGGGCCCCGCGCGTGCCACGTGATGCGGGTACGTCACGCATTTGCGACGGTGATGACGTCAGTGGACGGGGCGCTTGCTCGCCCTGAACGCCGAGGAGATCACACGAGGCCGCTTCGCGGCCGCCATGCCCCCGTACTAGGCCCCCCCCGGAGCGGTCTCATCAGTGGATTACTGACACCTGCCATCAATCTACCCACATTGGAGCTCCGCCCTAACATTAAGGGCTTATATACATTCCCTCATCCTTTCTCTATCACTCTGAACACTTCCTGTCCAGCTGACGGTCTCTCCTACGGCTTCACATCGTAAGTACACTATTTTGTTTCACGTTATTGCACTTTTGTTGCCCTATAACATAATATTTGGTCTATTACAACGACCATATATATATACATATTAAATACTCAAATGTATACAATATTTTTTATTTTACTTTATACTTTCAGACTTGCCAAATGGTAACCTGGACAGGCGCTTATTCAGCCAGTTCTAGGCAGTGACCTATCCCGGGTCAGGTCATACCTAAGTGCAAGCAACACTGGGCAACACAGTGTGGTTTCTGCACTGTTTTTACCTTGTTTAGAAGGTAATTTACCTGGCACACCAGATATATAATTTCTTCCCTCACTAGTGGGCACCTGTTCACTCGGTTTTCACATTCATTATTTTGTAATGGTTTTTGTTTCTCACTCTTTTGCGTGTTCACTTTTCACATACCCCTTTGTCCACATCAGGGATTCACGTCCTAGGTTTCTATAACTTCTTTCACTTTCCTGTTTTACCTTTCATTAACCACATTCCCTATTTCATTTACACTTTTTTATAGGGTTGAGGTACTAATTCGTCTTCTATTACTTCCTTTTTGATTCAGATATTTTTTCTACCCTAGTGTGCACTCCGCCATATCTCTCACATTAAAATAGGTATTTTAAAACCACGATTATGGTATATATATGTGTGTGTGCACACACGTATATACATGTCTGTGCGGATCTTTGTACGCACAGACACATACACCCAGTACGCATGGGCCACGGCCCATGTAGTGGGTGGATATAGGTAGCCCTGGTTTTTATAACCAAGCAGATACAAACATATATACACTTCTTGCACCTATTAGACTTTATGTTGGAGTGCACACCAATACATAATATACATTGTTTCCATCTTTGTTATTCCTTTTTCCCTGGGTTGTTGCTGCAGGTGTCTTCCCTATCTGACCGGCTGGGTGGTCTGCGTATAGGGGGTGCCTCACAGTGTGACCTCTTGTAAGCCACATCTCCTTGGGATCTCCCCCCCTGGGAATGGGGGCTGCGGCGGTGATGCCATGAGACCTCCGGGGGAAGGCGAACGGGCAATCTTTTAATTTTAAAGGGATCTACCCAACAAGAAGCTCCTGGGCTTAGAACACTCATTACTGGGTAAATATGCTGTATTGATATGCTATGTATTTGTTTCCAATGTACACTAACTTTTTTTGACACATGCATTTCTTGATATAATTTTAGCAAATTGACTTTTGAAGAAGACCTGGAACAGGTCGAAACGCGTCAGGTCCAAATATTTTGCCTAAGTCAACGCACATGTCATGTTGTCATGAACATATATATACAGTGTATGTGTTGAGTGTCATGCATTGGTATACACCCTATGGGAGCTCATTCTTTTTAACCAGTGTGTTCAAGTTTTTTGTATAATAAAGATACACTTTTACGAATTGGCTCTCTACCCTTTCCTTTTTTTGCTGCCTAAAAACCCCAAGTGGGGAATTTGTCTCTTTCTTTTTTGCCCTGTACACATGGTCGGACATTGATCAGACATTCCGACAACAAAATCCATGGATTTTTTCTGACGGATGTTGGCTCAAACTTGTCTTGCATACACATGGTCACACAAAGTTGTCAGAAAATCCGATCATTCTGAACGCGGTGACGTAAAACACGTATGTCGAGACTTTAAACGGGGCAGTAGCCAATTTCTTTCATCTCTTAATTTTTTCTGAGCATGCGTGGCACTTTGTGTGTCGGATTTGTGTTCACACGATCGGAATTTCTGACAGCGGATTTTGTTGTCGAAAAATTTTATAGTAAGCTCTCAAACTTTGTGTGTCGGAAATTCCTCTGGAAAATGTGTGATGGAGCCTACACACGGTCGGAATTTCCGACAACAAGGTCCTATTACACATTTTCCATCGGAAAATCCTATCGTGTGTACAGGGCATAAGCCTCCACAACACCTTCCAGTGGGCCTTATACAACCCATACCCAATGGAGAGAGGCCCTGGACCCACCTGTCTATGGATTTCATTGTGGAGTTACCCAACTCCCAGGACAACACAGTTATCCTTATGGTGGTTGACCGGTACTCGAAAATGTCGCATTGTATTCCACATTTAAGAAGTTGCCTACTTCTAAGGAACTGGCTTCTATTTTTGCTTGGGAGATCTTTCGCTTACATGGGCTACCCAAGGTGATTGTCTCAGACAGGGGTAGTCAGTTTGTGTCTCGGTTCTGGCGAGCCTTTTGTGCACAGTTGGGTATTCAGCTTGCTCTCTCCTCTGCGTATCACCAGCAGTCTAATGGGGCCACAGAACAAGCCAATCAGTCCTTGGAGCAATTCCTAAGTTGCTATATTTCTGACCATCATAACAACTGGTCAGACCTCTTACTATGGGCAGAGTTTTCTCACAATAATGCCTTGAATTCAGCTTCCCGCTTCCCCCAGACGCCTGTCTGCACCTTCCTACCAGGTTGGGGACAGAGTCTGGCTGTCGTCTTGCAACCTCCAACTTCGTGTTCCTTCTTTGAAGTTCGCACCTCAGTTTATTGGGCCTTTCTGTATCCTTTGCAGGATTACGCGTTGGACCTTCCTCCTAGTATGCGCATCTCTAATGTGTTTCATGTCTCCTTATTTAAATCTTTGGTCTGCAACCGCTTTACCACCTCGGTGCTATACAGGTTGAGAACCATGAGGAGGATGAACTACAATCCATTGTTGACTCCCGTAGGTTCCGTGGGCGCATACAGTCCCTGTTGCATTGGAAGGGGTACGGTCCGGAGGAACGCTCTTGGGTCTCATCCTCAGACGTACATGCCCCTGTCCTACTCCGTGATTTCCATAGACGTTTTCCCCTCAAGCCCGGTGGTCCTCCAAGGGGGAGGGGTCGTTAAGGAGGGGGTATTGTCAAGGCTGGGCTCAGCCCTTCCTTCTCTGAGCTGGCCGCTCAGCTGTTGGCTAATTGCCAGCTTCTTTCTCTCCACAGTGGCTCAGCTGTTGATGATCTGCTCGTCACTCCTGGCTACTTAAAGCCGTCCAGCTCACTTCATCTCTGCCTTCGCCTTTGGTCACATCTCAGAGGCTTTCTCCTGAGTTCCTGTTGAAGACTTGCTCGGATGAGGTCCCTCTAGCTCCTGATCCTGCTTGCTGTACTACAAGTACTATGTTGATCTCTGGCTCTCTGACATTGGCATTGGCTGACTACCCGATCTGGTTACTGAACTCTGGCTATGTATTGACTATGCTTATTCTTATTATTTTACCTTTTTATTATTATTAACCACTTGCCGCCCGCCATATAGCAAAATGATGGCGGCAAAGTGGTTTCAATATCCTGGACGGATGTCACATGACGTGATCAGGATATTAGGCGCGGCGCAGTGATTGTTGTTGCGGTGTGTCAGTCTGACACACCGCAACTCTGATCTAGGTAAAGAGTCTCTGATGGAGACTCTTTACCACGTGATCAGCCATGTCCAATCACGGCTGATCACGATGTATATAGGAAGAGCCGGTGATCGGCTTTTCCTCACTTGCGTCTGACAGGCGCGAGTAGAGGAGAGCCGATCGGCTGCTTTCCTGAAAGGGGGGGTCTGTGCTGATTGTTTATCAGCACAGCCCCCCCTCGGATCCCGCCCAGGACCATCAGGGAAGCCGCCCAGGACCACCAGGATGGCCACCACACTGAACCACCAGGTATGCCCCCTAGACCCCCAGGGAAATACCAATATGTGCCCAGGCAGCTGCCAATCTGTGCCCAAGCAGCTGCCAATCAGTGCCCACTCCAATGCCTACCACTGCCAGTGCCACCAGGGATGCCTATCAGTGCCTCATATCAGTGCTGCGTATCAGTGCCCATCAGTGCCAACCAGTGCCACCCATGAGTGCCCATCAGTGCCGCCTATCAATGCTCATCAGTGCTGCATATCAGTGACACCCATCAGTGCCGCCTACCAGTGCCCATCAGTGCCGCATATCAGTGCCCATCGTCAGTGCCCGCTCATTGGTGCCACCTCATCGGTGCCGCCGTATCAGTGCCTGTCAGTGCCGCCTTATCAGTGCCCATCAGTGAAAGAAAAAACTTACTTATTTACAAATTTTTTTAACAGAAACAAAAGCAAAACTTTTGTTTTTTTCAAAATTTTCGGTCTTTTTTTATTTGTTTAGCAAAAAATAAAAACTGAAGAGGTGATCAAATGCCACCAAAAGAAAGCTCTATTTGTGGAAACAAAATGATAAAAATTTAGTTTGGGTACTGTGTAGCATGACCGCGCAATTGTCATTCAAACTGCGACAGCGCTGAAAGCTGCAAATTGGTCTGGGCAGGAAGGTGTATAAGTGCCCTGTATTGAACTGGTTAAACAAGTGTGATTAACTGTACTTCTGTCTCGGTCTGATTCATGGTTTCTGACAATAGTTTACTTTTTCGAATGCGGTAGAATTCTTTCGAATGTGATATTATTTTGTAATCCGGTAAATTTTTCGAAAATCGAAACTAATCTATTATAATCTTTTCTATTCAAATTCGATTTGATTCTATAAGAAATTCAAATTTTGTATAGAATGAATTCAAATTCAAATAAAAGATTAGAATAGAACAGAAAAGAAGAGAAAAGAAAAACAATAGAACAGAATAGAATAAAATATAATATAAGTTATATTTTATTCTATTCTGTTCTATTGTTTTTCTATTCTTTTCTATTTTAGTTTCCATTGTTTTGAATTATATTCTGATCTATTCTCAAATTCAAATTTATACAAATCGTAATTCGAATTTTGGAAAACGGTCAGGTTCTATTTTATTACATTCTATTCTATTCTTTACTATTCTTTTATTCTTATTCTATTGCTTTACTGTTTTATATTCCATTTTATTGTATTTTTTAGAAAATCAATTTCTATTTTTTCGAATTTGATTCAAATTTGTTTTCGAATTCGATTAGAATTTTGTTCGCTTTTTTTTTTATTTGAATCGTTATTTCGGATTCGTTTAAATTAGTTCCTTTTGTAATTCGGAAATTCAGATGTACACGAATTACCGAATAATGAAAAATTTGTCTGAATTTCAATTCAGATCGAAATGAAATGCACATGTCTAGGTTTTGTTCCAACACGACATGCAGGGTACAACACAAGATGAACAATAGACTTGATAGACCTCCTAACTAAAACAAAACGCCCTGCCATTGTTTTACGTTTGGATGCACAAAAAGCCTTCAATTGCTTAAGCTGGCCATTTATGTTTGCAGTCCTTTCCAGATATGGGTTCTCGGCCCTTTCATTCAGGCTTTAAAGGCTCTATATTCAAAACCTTCTTCCCAAGTGCAGCTGTCTTCTCATCTGTCGCAGACAGGGTTGCCCTTTGTTGCACTTGCTTTTTATTCTAAGTTTGGAACCCCTTTGCCTTGGCCATCAGGTCCCATCCGGACATTTTTGGGGTGCAGCTGCGACAACGAGAATATACGTTGTCACTCTTTGCCATTGATATTTTGTTGACTCTCACCCATCCCCATATATCTCTACCTTCCCTACATGACATCTTAGCCTCCTTTGGATCTATACCGGGGTTTAAAATAAATTCCTCAAAAACAGAAGCTCTACCCATTAACATCCCATCAGACCAACTAATCCCTTAACAACATAACTTTAAATATCGATGGTACACTCACACACTTGAATATTTGGGCATCCATATTACACCCTCTTACTCCTCCCTATATCAGGTCAACTTTCCCCCTATGTTCATGGAAATCACTTTATTAAATCAATGGACCTCTCTCCCTATATCTCTTCTTGGAAGAATTAATGTTCTCACGATGTTGATACTTTCCAAATTGCTATACTTATTTGAGACACTGCGAGTCTCAATTCCAATGTCGCAATTGAAAGCTCTCCAAAGGAAATGTCTCCACTTTGTATGAAACAATGCCTCCCATAGGTCTGCGAGCTCAGTAGTCCTAGCTTTAAGGAGTAGGGGGGGTCTGGTCGCTCCGGACGTCATTAAATATTATTATGCATCTCATCTGAGAGTAATGACTTCCTGGACATCTAGGAAGGCCCCAAACAGATGGGCTGAGATTGAAATGGGGGTTACCGCTTGGGTACACCCATGTTATATGTTGTGGCCCTCCTCAGGCAAACACATGCCTCAGTTGAGTTCCTTATGCCTGGCTCCAATGCTCTTTACCCTATCAATCTGGAAGAGATGCTTGGAGCGGTATTCCCTTTTCTCTTCCTGACCTCCATTTTTAAATGTACTTTTTAACCCAGACATCACTGATGCTGCCATGGACTCAAGCGGCAATCTGTCAATTGCGACAACTTGTACACCCAGTGACACGTAGACTCCTGTCTTTTGCAGACCTTCGAGCGTAACATCAGATCCCCACATCACTTTTGTACTCATATATACAATTTAAACATTTTTTCCTCTCTAAATCTCCCTCATTATCTCTGGAGAAAGCCACCAATTTTTAACTTTTATGTGTCCCATATGAACCCCAATTCATTTCGTCCATATATAAAATTTTACATGAAGTCTCTCCCCTAACGGCATCCACTCATAACTATATGAAGAAATGGTCCTATATATTACAGCAACCTACTGTATATCTTTAATAGACTGGGGGAAAATTTGGGAGCCCTCGTTCAAAATCTCACGCTGTGTAGTGCAGAGAGAAACTGCAGTTAACATTCTTCTTTTCTGGTATAGAACCCCAGACATCCCGCAACCCAACAGCTTCTTGACAATGTTAGAGATGTAATGAAGCTACGGGCACCCACTTCCACATCTTCTGGGAGTGCCTCTCTATTAGCCCTTTCTGGACTCAAATTCAAGAGCTTTTGCAGAAGTTATTAAACAACCCCATACCTCTGAACCCCATACACTTTTTATTAGGCCTCCCCTTTTCAAGTATCTCTAAATCCTCAGGGAGATTAATGTCTTTCATCTTACTAGCTGCAAAACGAGTTATACCTAGATATTGGCTGTCCACTTCCCCTCCTACTTTCCATCAATTTCTTTCTACAGTCGCTGATATTCGTGGGATGGAACATCTGACTGCATTGAGCGATGATTTATTACCTTCATTACCTTTTATAAGATATAATATTCTGTCCCGTTTATGCCACCTGTTATGTTTCTGGTAACATTTGCAATTTTTGGTCTCCTTGGTGTTAACTATTTGTTATATTGTCTTCATGACTTCTTTTTATTATTTTCTATGGTATAGTACATATGTGTTGCTGACCTGAGATGGAAAACCTTATTATCTGACTATACCATGCTATCGATATATATATATATATATATATATATATATATATATATATATATATACATATACATGTATACACACACCCCATGTGTGCATACTGCAAGAAAACCTACCTGATAGGGAGTAAAGTTCTTGTCTTAAAAAAACCTGGGTGGGGCATTATTATCATGCCACGTACTGTGGATATGCCTGGGGAGTTAGTGTCTTAATCCATAAATCACTAACCTATGAACTGCTGGATGTTAAGATTGACCCGGAGTGTAGGTACGTGTTGCTACATGTAGTCATTGATACAGATGAAGTGGTTGTCCTTGCCTTATTTATATATACCGCCACCTGCTACGATCACTCTCCTAAAATATCCCTCCTCTGTGTACCCTACCGATAATCTTATTATCTCTGGCGATTTCAATATGGCTCCGAACCAGTCTCTGGATAGGCTGATTCCGGGGGCAGTTGCAGACTCTCCTCTGTCCCAGTGGGCGTCTCTATATGGCCTGACGGATGTCTGGCGGTGGAGGCACCCGACGGATAGGGTCTATACCTCTCATTCTACGTTCTATGTCAGTGGTGGGTTGCTCTCCTGGGTTCATGAGGTTACTATACTCCCAAGGGGCATATCAGACCACGCTCCTGTGCTCTGTAGTTTACAGACCAAGACACCCCCATTGGAGAGACTGTGGCAACTGTCCCGCTACTGGACCTCGGATGCCACAATAGAGATCGAGATCTCCAGATACATAACCAAATTCTAGTTGACAAACACTGGGTCTTTTTCCCTAGATAATGTGTGGGATGCCTTTAAGGCCTATATTAGGGGATGCTACCAGTTCTCAATCTCTCGAGCCCAACAAAATGCTGCTATCACCATTGAAGAGGCCAAGCACAGACTCTTGAATCCCAATATGTCCTATCCAAAAACCTGATCACTTAACTTGATAAGCAAGCTGCCTACCGGGAAGTGATGCTTCTCCGGGTGCAAAAGCTAAGAAACAATAACTGGTGCAAATGCAGCGCATTTTTGAGCAGGGGGAGAAAACCGGACGGCTCTTGGCCTGGCTGGCTAGAGAGCAGCAATCAATAGCCTCCATTGCTCATATACGTAATGCCAATGGTGTCTCTGTGATTGACCTGATGGCCATCAATGCCCGTTTTGCTTCCTACTACAGTGCCCTATATTCCTCTAAAGTCGACTACTCTAGGGAGGAATTAGACTTCTTTGACCAGATCACTTTTCCCACTCTTACTGCTATGGCTCATGAACGTCTTGACAGTACAATTATTCTGGAAGAGGTTCAACCAGCTCTGGGTGAACTGCAGGCAGGGAAGACTGCAGGAGTGGATGTCATACCTCCGGAATTTTACAAACAATACAGAGATCAGTTGACACCTAAACTACATGAGATTATAGTCAAGACTTTAAAAGAGGGGACTATCCCAGCTTCTATGGCTGATGCGATCATAGCGGTCATACCTAAACCGGGCAAGGATCCAGAGCTTCTTGTCGCCCTATTTCCTTGCTCAATGCTGATGCTAAGATTCTTATTAAGATCCTAGCTAGGAGACTTAATGAGGTTATCCTCACCCTGATACATGAGGATCAAACTGGATTTATGCCGGGTAAGGGCACGGATATAAATCTCCGGAGGTTGTACACAGTCCTAGGCTCTAAAAACGATCTCACCCAATCCGATGCAGTGTCCTCCCAAGATGCTGAAAAAGCATTCTATTGGGTAGAATGGAATTACCTGTGGGAGGTCCTGCTTCGCTTTGGCTTCGGCCCCAAATTTATTTCATGGGTGAAGGCACTGTATAAGTCCCCACAGGCTAAGGTACGCACTGGCTTAATCCTCTCATCACCCTTCTGTCTTCACCGGGGTACTAGGCAAGGGTGCCCACTCTCCCCAGCACTTTTTGCGCTAGCAATGAAGCCGATGGCAATACTTTTGCACTCCTCCCCAGCGGTTTGTGGAATATCGATAGGTCCTGTTCAAGAAAAAATATCCCTCTATGCCAATGATACCCTTCTGTGTCTTAGAAATACCACATCCTCACTGAGGGTGGCCCTATCGCTTATTAACACCTTTGGTAGGTACTCTGGCATATGTGTCAATTGGAAAAACTGTCCTTTTTTGCAAAACACTCCTGCTCCATTTCAAGATCTTTTTTCAGTTTTAGTGAACGTTCTCTATACTCCTCACTGTCTTTAAGTGGGAGCAGTTTATTCTTCAATTCCTTAATCTTTGAATCTAAAGAGCTCAATTTCTTTTTCTTCCTATCTTTTAAACATTTTAGAAACCCTACACCTGCTTGGTTGAAGTATTTGAACCAGTCCTCAAGCTCAACGTCACATTTTTGGGGACTCGCCTTCAATCTCAGGCTCCAGGGAACCATTTTTTCCCTTATGCATTATTCCAAAAAGGCAATGTCCCATTGGGCATGTACCTCGGAAACCATGAGATTCTTCAACTTCATAAATAATCTCTCCAAATCACTTTCATCTCCTTGTGAGACTACAAAGATGCCCTCTATGTTAACCATGCGATTAGCTCTATACTCATATATCCAATTTATCCATATATACATCCATCTTGCAATGGTATTATAAGTGCAATAGACAACTTGTAAAGTAAATGAATAGTGAATTCTGTGAAAACACAGCAGCAATAATACAAATATCAAATATTCAAATTAACAATCCAAAAAATAATAACTGTGAAAGAAGCTGCTAACACAATAGTGAGATATTTATCACCATAAACCAAAACTGTGTATAACATGTAGCTCTGAAAAAGAATATTCAAGTAAATAATATTCAAATATAAAAAGTCCAACAGTCCTATATAGATAAGGAGACTTGGGTGGATCAAACAACCAGGACCGGAGGTAGATGAAACTCCTTCCCTTTACCACAGAAGCCTGTCAACAACACTCAAAATAAGATGTCCTCTTACCAGAGCTAGAGGACCCCCTGTGATGTCATAGCTCTTCTTAATGACCTGTGTCACATGCGTATATGACCACTGCATAACTTGAGGTTCAAACCCCTCTGGTAAGGAGACTTGCTGGAATCACTGTGGTGTTGTGTGGGTCATCTATCACACTGAAGCTGGTGCGGGGCTTACATCTGTCTCTCAAATTCAACTATATGGACTTTACATGTTATATGCATTATTTGATAAGCGCTGCATATTATTGTTTTAATTTTTGTATTTGTAATCAACAAATTGATGCTGGCTGCGATTTTATGAATCTTAACTATAGTTAGCGCCAATAATTAGTGGTTTTATAGTGATACATTTTTTTTCCTTCACCCCTTGTTTATATTTTAATTTATGTTTTTATTTAAAGTATTGGATTAATGGCACATTTGAGATATATTTTTTATTTAGTTATCTCTGCCATATTAGATATAATTGGTCATTTTTTTAAATCATTTATTGATTTGTGGGGAGACCTTTAATTGTTGTTTTTCATATTGACCTTCACTGGTGGCTTTCCGCTTGATCCTTCATTAAACCTAAGATGGAGGCGACATATGATGTCATAATGCTGTGTGCGTCATTAGGCTGGTGCATCATGACATCATCACGCATTGCGAATGGGCGCATTTGGCGGCCTTTTTCTGGGCTCATTTAGGGGAGCATGCTGCATTTGTTTGTTATTGCCTCTGACAACCAGCCACCTATTGCGTTACCCCATAATGCATAGATACCAGCATGGAAGGACGCTTTCATAAGTATTGCTACATGCATATAATTGGGCTGATCTGGCTGCTGGGGAGATATGAAAGAAATGTTTGTTTAATGAGGATGTTGCTGGTCCAGATTGTGAATACATTTTATGACACCGGTTTAAAGGGACTATGTCAAAAAGCAGTGCTCCTGTCTGTATATAAACTCTGACTGTGAGAGAGAGATGGTCTGAATTCATGCAAAGGAACTGTGATGATATACTGTACACTACATTGATCCTACTACCTCCTCTGGACCACAGGATTTAAAGGAGCATTTGTTACATAAAGTTTTTACTATAAATATACAGTGGATTCTTGTTCAAGTAGACTTTGTCTAATCAGTGCCCTGTTTTGTAGGCACTTTCAGCTGTGAGAGGTAGGTGGTTGGAGGCTACGTAAAAGTGGAGGGATCATTGTCTTAGACCTCACCACCCCCTCTGGACCACAGAGTTTACAGGAGCACCTACTATAGAAAAGTCAACTTGTATTCTGGAGATCTACAAAGTGGTTACTTGTTCTGGCCTCCATCTGGAAATCTATAGTGTGGCTACATTTATCTGTTCTGGCACAGAACACACTTTCCTGTTCTGGCTCTCGTGCCTGCGATCGCACATGGCCAGTGGTCATCGCGACCGCCGGCGACGTGCATCGGCACCCCGCAGTGCAGCAGGTGCGCGCCTGCTATCCCTGCTTAAAGGGCCGACATAGAGCTACGATGGTTCGCGGGAACGTGACGACCTGCTTAGTACAATGATGGCGGCTGGTCAGCAAGTGGCTAATACATCTCTTAAACAATTGGCAGCAACCTCATCTGCTTTTTTGATCCCTACACCAAGATAGGGATGTAGCAGCATGTCTATATCTTATGATTTCTTTATATTATTTACTTAATCCAGCTGGTAGCCTAAATTACTTGCAGTTACAGTACCTAGAAAAAGTATTCATACCCATTGAAAATGTCCACATTTTGTCTTGTTACAACCAAAATCGTAAATGTTTTTTATGGGGATTTTATGTGATAGACTAACACAAAGTGGCACATAATTGTGAGGTGGAAGGACAATGATAAATGGTTTTAATTTTTATTTACAAATAAATATGTGAAAAGTGTGGCGTGCATTAGTATTCAGCCCCCCTGAGTCAATACTTTGTAGAACCACCGTTCACTGCAATTACAGCTGCAAGTCTATTTGGGTATGTTTCTACCAGCTTTGCACATGTAGAGAGTTAAATTGTTGTCCTTTCTTCTGTGCAAAATAGCTCAAGCTCTGTCGGATTGGATGGAAAGCGTCTGTGATCAGCAATTTTCAAGTCTTGCCACAGATTCTCAATTGGATTTAGGTCTGGACTTTGACTGGGCCATTCTAACCCATGGATATGCTTTGATCTAAAACATTCTATTGTAGCTCTGGCTGTATGTTTAGGGTCGTTGTCCTGCTGGAAGTTGAACCTCCACCCCAGTCTCAAGTCTTTTGTAAACTAACAGGTTTTCTTCTAAGATTGCTCTGTATATGGCTCCATACATCTTCCCATCAACTCTGACCAGCTTCCTTGTCCCTTCTGAAGAAAAGTAACACCACAACATGATGCTGCCACCACCATGTTTCACGGTGGGGATGGTGTGTTCTGGGTGGTGTGCAGTGTTAGTTTTCTGCCACACATAGCGTTTTGCTTTTAGGCCAAAAAGTTCCATTTTGGTCTCATCTTACCAGAGCACCTTCTTCCACATGTTTGCTGTGTCCCCCACATGGCTTCTCGCAAACTGCGAATGGGACTTCTTATGGCTTTCTTTTAAAAACGGCTTTCTTCTTGTCACTCTTCCATAAAGGCCAGATTTGTGGAGTGCATGACTTATAGTTGTCCTGTGGACAGATTCTCCCACCGGAGCTGTGGGTCTCTGCAGCTCCTCCAGAGTTACTATGGGCCTCTTGACTGCTTCTCTGATGAATGCTCTTCTTGCCCGGCCTGTCAGTTTAGGTGGACAGCCTTGTCTTTGTTGGTTTGCAGTTGTGTCATACTCCTTCCATTTTCAGATGATGGATTGAACAGTGCTCTGTGAGATGTTCAAAGCTTGGGATATTTTTTTTATACCCTAACCCTGCTTCAAACTTCTCCACAACTTTATCCCTGACCTTTCTGGTGTGTTCCTCTGCCTCCATGATGCTGTTTATTCACCAAGTTCTCTAACAAAGGTCTTTACAGAACAGCTGTATTTATACTGAGATTAAATTACACACAGATGGACTCTATTTACTAATTAGGTGACTTCTGAAGGCAATTGGTTGCACTAGATTTTAGTTATCAGCATCAGAATATCAGAGTAAAGGGGGCTGAATACAAATGCACACCACACTTTTCACATATTTATTTGTAAAAAATGTTGAAAACCATTTATCATTTTCCTTCCACTTCACAGTTATGTGCCACTTTATGTTGATCTATCACATAAAATATATTTACGTTTTTGGGTTGTAACGTGACAAAATGTAGAAAATTTCAAGGGTTATGAATACTTATTCAAGGTACTGTATGTAAAGATAGTTTATAGAACATGGTTATTAATGACAATATGTGGGGACCTGATGGTTGGTTAGTTTTACTGTGTTTGTGTGTAATGTTTGTTTAATTTGCTTTTAAAGGAAAATAAAGGTAATATGTTTTAGTCTGTCATAGATGGTCAAGGCATTTGATTCATGCGTCATATAGTGGGTATTTCAGACCACAGGAAGGTTGAGCCCAAATCCAATGATTGTGTAAGTATTCTTTAGTGGCACTTCCATCCAACCTGGCCAGGCTTCCTCCACCACTTATGTGCTCTGGAGCATACTGAGTATCTATCAGCTGCTTACGTACAGTACCACATGCTCCTCCTTCAAAGTGATATGCGCTTCAAGCTCTGCACGAAGTGATTGCACAAAGCGAACATACATAGCAAACTGCACTTAAAAGCACCAAGCAGACAACAGATGACCATGTCCTTCTATTCAGCTCTCTTTCCACTCTGTAACATACACTCTCTCTACCACTCAGTTGGCAGTTGTGCCCTCTCTTTTCTTTCACCCCTCTTCTTCACCCCACAGCTTATATACTGTATATCACCCTCCCTTCTGTCCTTTCCCTGTTACTGCACTCACCAGCTGCTGTGAATTCTACACCCACATACTAATAAAACCTCCAGGATGCTGGGGCATATCCCTTCATATAAAGCACAATACCATATTACCTCCCTCACTCTTCTGCTTCTCCTAACCTCTGATGACATATCCCCAAACCCTGGACCTCCATCATTTAACTGTGCCCAATGCTCCCATCAGTGTCACTAGTGTAAACACCCGTCCTACAGACGGTACACGTGGAACGTCAGCACGTCAGCTCCTCCCGACGCGCGTTTCATCACACGATGACATCGTCTGGGGCACCTAGGACGGGTGTTTACACTAGCCGGCCGGCTACCTTGCTGTTTTATCTTCGTGGCATTGTAAGTGTTTCTCTATTTTCTAAATGAATGAAATTTATCAGTAGTACGCTATCTTGAATCCTTTCCTTTTTTGGGGAACATCTGAGTAACACTCATCTGGCTATCTATGTGACCTGTGCTTGGCGGAATCTGTGTCGGTGCTGACCCCTTTCGTGGGGCTTGGAATTTCAACCCCCTGATTTCCTTGGATAAAGGCCCTGGCCGGGTAATACGTCGCAAGCTATTTAAGCTTGCCTTGGGGTGTGGCTGTGTGGCGTTTTCACTGCGGTGCGGTGGAGTATTTACTTAATCAATTTATTGGAAGATTATCCATATGGGCTTAAGGCTTTGAGCATTATCTTTCTATATAGATGGACGTTTTTTTATTACTTATGCACTTGTCTTGTGAAATTATCACAGTTTTTTAGCATTGGGTTTAATATCACTGCTGTTAGCGCTGCTATCAACTATACCAAATGTTCTTGTGCGTATCCCACTTATAGCAGATGCTCTTATTTGTTGGTCTTAGTTTTCAAAATCATATCACTTTCTTTTTCACATATTGTTAATACCTGATGATATCATTTTTGTCATTATCCAATTGGTATAGCGCTGTATTTTTTATGTAATTTGTCTACCCATGACCTTGTAATTCTTCTATCTAGGCACCCTGTGCAACCTCTCCAACAATCCTCTCCCACTCTCTGTTTATCATCTTATTAGTTTTGCTCTCTCCCTGTCTTCCACATCCTCTCCCTCCAACTGCCTAACAGTTACTTGTAGAAACCTTCGCCACCTCAACCCTTCCCTTCTCTACTCTGCTACTGACCCAACCCAGCCACTGTCATCCTCCCTATACAAGCTCACCCCCCTAACTACACACAGAATCAGGCCCTGACCCCTACAACCTTGGCAGATGATACCAGAAGTCTTCAAAAATGTAGCCGCGCTCTTGGGCACCTGTGGTTAAGACTAAGTCCCAGAAAGGCTACAACCAATATAAATCTGCCCTCCAAAAATACTATTTTTGCCTCCTCACTGTCAAGCAGACCTATTTTTTCACTCTCATTAACACCTTCTCATCCAGTCCCCATTAACTCTTCTTTACCTGTTACTCTCTACTCTGTCCTCCACTGCCTCCACCCAATAACTCACTCACTGCCCAGGAGATCGCCAATCATTTAAAAAATAAGATTAATACAATTTGTTAAAGATTTCCAATGCGCAGGTACCCCCCTACGTAACACCCCATGTTCACAGAAACAATCATTACTTCCCTCATGCAACCCTGCTACTATTGACGAGGACCCTAAACTTTTTTCTAATGCCCACCTAACCAGCTGCTCCCTTGTAAATGCTACAATCACCCTCTGGCTCTATTCTACACTCACATC
This sequence comes from Lithobates clamitans, assembly GCA_037952925.1. Lineage (NCBI taxonomy): Eukaryota > Metazoa > Chordata > Amphibia > Anura > Ranidae > Lithobates > Lithobates clamitans. Next base: position 814,320 of record JBBGZY010001522.1, read on the forward strand.
TTCAGTCTCTCCCTCCATTCTGGCATCTTCCCAAACTCTCTAAAACATGCACTAGTTACCCACATTCCACCTCTCCTATTCTTTATTTACACCTCCTCCCTGGGTCAGTTAATTTCCTCCCATGGCTTTCAATACAATTTCTATACCGATAACACCCAAAGCTATCTCTCTACCCCTCAGCTCACTCCTCACGCATCACCAATTTACTAACAGACTTAACAGCCTGGATGTCACACCATTTCCTCAAACTCAATCTATGGTTGGGCGTGGCTTGCGGCGCATGGAGTAAGACGTGCTGACTGCTCTCTCCGCCGGATCTCCTGTATATTATCCTGACTGCTTTTAGTTACCGCACCGCATCTGCGATTTATATACCTCCAGGTATATGGCACACTTCTAGCTATCCCCCCGTGCCAGTCCCACCTGCCGCGGACTTGTCTAGAAAAGGAAAAGACCTTTTATTAGCACTGGACCATGCTGGCCAAGATGGGGCCTGTCTGTCACATTAAGCCAAGGAGGCAGCACAGAAGCTGTTTGCTAAGGCAAACTACAAGGACCCTCCTGCCACACCGACCCCCTTTTTCCCCGCACCGGTAACGGATGCACCTGCTGCGGAGGAGCCAGATCCTTACTGGGTTAAAGACCCTGAGGAGTCTGCCATGTGGGGCACAGTGAGTACCCCCGCCGTCCTAGCTTCTCACCATGAATCCAGGAAAGCAGGCGTGGAAGACCCTGAACCCACACAATGCTGGCTGCGGTCACCTCCTGTTACCATACTTTACATACTCTAACCTCTGAAGTTAAGGGTGTAAAACTGGAGATAGCCCTAGTCAGACAGGACATGCAAAAGTTGAGGGAGCGCACGGCTGCTCTGGAGGGTCGCATGAGTACTGTGGAGGATAATATGCCATTACAGCATGATGTGAACCATGTGCAATCGCTAACTACAGCCCACCCAGCTAAACTGCGAAGAAATAATATCAGGGCTGTCGGAATACCGGAGAGGGCTGGGCGGAAAAACCCTCAACCCCTATTTTAGAGATGGCTTACAGAAACATTTCACACGGAATCATTTTCCCGCATGTTCACAGTGGAACGGGCCCACAGGGTGCCTGCAGGACCTCCCCATCCTTGTGAACCACCCAGACCGTTTCTGTTTAAACTACTGAACTTTAAAGATAGAGATGCTATTCTACACGTGGCTTGAACCAAAGGAGAGGCGATGAAAATGGACAATGTCTGGATTTCGTTTTATCCTGATTTTTCGGCTGAACTACAACGCCGGAGTGCAAAATTCACAGAGGTTAAGAAGCGTTTGCACCGCTTTGATGTCACTTACGCCATGTTGTACCCGACTCGACTGCACGTGGCTGCAAATAACAAAACCCACTTCTTTGACAACCCAAATACTGCTTCTGAATGGCTGGATCGCAAGAAGCATACCCTGTGCAGGCTGGCGGCGACCTGAATACCAGTTTATGTGTGCCCAGTTGGGCTGTATTGTAATCTGGATACTTTCCTTGCTGCATGATTGGCCTTTACTCCTGCAAGGCAGTAAAGAACTTATGTTTTCCTGTTTAACTTACTGCCACTGCTGTTAGTGGAGCTGCAAGCTCCTTCAGAATATTGGATTACCCAGAGACATTGGGGACCCCATCTGTATCTGTCCCGCGAGAACTCTTACGTTTACGTTTATTTCTTCCAAGTTTTGTGGGGAATGTGGCTCCAAGTTAAGGTTTGGTTGAGTTACTCACACTAATGGATGAGCCATAGTCGGCTATGCTGGGCCTCTCAATGACCGATCGCAGTGTATGTTCTCAGCATTTATATAGTGACTGCCTATATATGTGACATTTTATCTTGCTATATGATGTCCCTAGGGGTATACCCCTGCTCTACTCTCAGTTTAGGCCATGGCCCTCAGGCCACCATTATTGTTACAACTGTTCATGCCTCAGTATTACCTTGTCCTAGATGGCCCAGGTGTAGGATGTAATCCTCCCTTATTTGGGCCAGTGAAAAAAGCCAGTTTTTATGGCGGTTAAATACAACTTGCTTTTCCTGGAATGTGCGGGGGTTGAATGATGGAGTGGTACGGGTGGCACTATTTTCTGCTCTGAATACGTAACCTAATGCGGTGGTGTGTTTACAGGAAACCCACCTTCAAACTAATACCCTATCGCTGCTTTGGCGCCGGGGTTTTTTGACAAAGTTTCACTCCATTCACATCGCTTATTCCAGAGTGGCCAGTATTGTTGTTTCAAATAATGTTCCATTTCATTTGATACAATCCCAGGTGGATGACCAGGGAAGGTATATTTTTCTACTGTGTAAAATTGCTAGGGTAGTATGTATTATAGCCAATATATATATTCCTCCACCCTTCTCTCCAGACTGCCTGAGATGGCTGGCACAATTTATGGCTCTGCATTCCAATGTGCCTATATGGGCAATGGGAGATTTTAATAATCTTCTGGATAAAAACAAAGACCAATTTATATTAAGTGGGGTTGGGCCTACCGGCGTTGCAGGGCCCTACTCCATTTGCTAGAATGATCTCGGAGTTGAGGTTGTGTGATGTGTGGAGGAATAGATTCCCTGATCGAAAATGTTACTCTTGCTACTTTGCTTCACACAAGGGACACATATAGATTTCTGCTTCAGTAACTCTATGGAGCTGTCTATGGTACATATAGCAGAATACCTCCCACAAAATATCTCTGATCACTCACCACTGAGAATACAACTTGCCATTTCAGGTACCACTGGTCCTAAACTATGGAAGGTTAACCCTTTCTGGTTTAATCTCTACCTGCCCACTGACCCTCTTCCTAAGGGAAATGAAACCCTCCTATATTATAATAGGGGTACGGCTGATCCTGGGGTGGTCTGGGACGCCCTTAAGGCACATGTCCGTGGACTTATTATCAAACAAATCTGCAACATTAAACCTGTCACTGGGCAGGTTTCACAAGGAATGTGAGACCCTTGTGCTCAGTGAGGCATGTGCAGCGGAGAAATGATATGTTACAAACTCCTCACCTGCCCCGGAACGTAGCTGGTTGGCTGCCTAATCACTACACCAACAGGTCACCCTTACCGCTGCTGAGAACAATAGTTTTTTTTTTTACAACATAAGTATTTTGAGGAGGTGGACAACACTGGGCACCTAATGGGGGTAATATCTCGGTCACAACAGGATGCATTACATATAGAAACTATCCAGAGACCAACAGGGTATACAGTGCAGGATGTAACTCAAATCTTAGATGTCTTCAGTGATTTTTTTTGAAGAGTTATACACCTCTAAGGCTAGCCCCACAAAGGATGAACTGATGCAATTTTGGGATCATTGTACTCTTCCATCCATATCCACAGAGTGCCGTAGATTGCTAAATGAGCCTATCCCAATTGTGGAACTAACTGGAGCTGTGGCCGCAAGGGCCAATAGTAAATCCCCGGGGACAGATGGACTCCCTTCAGAGACATATAAATGATACAGTGAATCTCTTTTGCCTACACTTCTGGAGACTCTGAATGATGCTCTTAGGAGGGGGACTTTGCCCGCCTCTATGAGGGAAGCTATAATTGTAGTACTGCCAAAGCAGTAAGGACCCTCAACTCCTATAGGCCAATTTCATTAATAAACATTGATATTAAATTGTTGGCCAGGGTACTTGCCACTGGTTTGGCGAAGGTGGTGTCTGGACTCGATCAACAGCACTAAATATTAGACGGCTTTCTAAATATACAGCTTCCAGTAGATAATCTGGGCAATAGCTTTTGACAGCGTCAAGTGGAGATACGTGTTGGGCTGTTTTCCTAAGTTTAGAGTTGGGAAGACCTTTCTTGCCTGCATTCAATTGCCCCCAGTGGGAGAATATGCATTAATGGAGTACTTTCAGAGGCTTTTCCCCTACATCGCGGGACTAGACAGGGGTGCCCATTGTCCCCTCGGCTCTTCGCCTTGGCTCTGGAACCTCTTGCGGCAATGGTGAGAGCATCTCCTACCATAGTGGGCTTTCATAGGGGTGAAAGGGTGGACAAATTTTCCCTATATGCTGATGACACACTGATATACCTGGGGGATACAGCAGGATGCCTGGAAGTTGTCATGCGACTTATAGACAAATTTGGTCAACATTCAGGATTTGCCATTAATTGGCATAAATCCTCACTGATGCCATTGGATCCCCTGCCTGCAGCCCTCCCTCTTATAGCCTCCCAGGTGGCCATGGTTACCTCCTTTAAATATCTGGGGGTAATGGTGACAGGGGATGTAGAAGAATATATCACATTGAATCTTAAACCTATCTTGCAGAAATGTAAGCAGAAGTGCTCCAGTTGGTGCAATTTGCTCCTCTCTGTTACTGGCAGAACTAACCTCATCAAAATTGTGTGGGCTCCCCAGTTGCTGTACATCCTCTATAATGCTCCCATGTGGATCCCTCAATATTGGTTCGCTCACATAGATTCCCAATTTAGAGAGTTGATCTGAAAATATGGAGTAGCTAGGGTTAAACTGACTACTTTACAATATCCAAAGACCGGGGGGGTTGGCGGAACCTCATTCTTTCACGTACTTTCTTGCTGCCCAGTTGCAGCACCTGGCTGGGTGGGATCTTCCACTGGTGGCTGATCCCTCCAGGACATTGCTGATTAAATCTTTATTGGAGTTTTCCACTCAGTCTCAGCTGGAAATGGGCCTGCCAGAACTGCCTGTTCAATTCCCCACAATCCAACTCTTACGGAAGCTTAGGGTAGAACTAAAGCATAGATTAGGTATCACTGGGTTTATTGATGGTGTATATGGGTCCTATAGGGAACTGGCTAAACTGTAAAACTATTCCACTTGGATAGAAGTTCCAGTTAAATATCTATCACAACTTTTTCTCAGGCAGGAAGTGAAATCATTTGACCAACTTTGCTTAGCGTTCCCTTTGCTAAAAAAAAATAGGTACTATATGTACATGCAACAATGTCATACTCTCAGAGTTCAGAGTAGGACAGCCACGTTTCAGGTAGAGGACTCAAAAATTTTTACGGATATTTTCTCCACCTCAGGCCCCAGATTTGTTGCCTTGCAGAGAAAAATGGGAGGCAGATGTTGGCCCTATAGATGGGGACACCTGGGAACAGATTTTAGCGGCTGGTCCACTGGTATAAAAAACAATAAAGTCATTAAGCACTAAAAACCGGCAGTCATAAGAGACATATATAGTCTTGTCATAAACAATGTAAATAAATGACCAGACCCCAGTGCAGCTGCCAACTTCTGTAAAAAGTAGACAAAATTAAGTAACAAATGCAGCGCTCAATGGGACCAGTACCAAGAACTGGTGTTAGGCGGGTCGCAGGCTCGTTGTTACTGTGGCGACCGTGACTTACATGTTTCACGCCCTGCGCTTTATCAAAGCGATAAAGCGCAGGGCGTGAAACATGTAAGTCACGGTCGCCACAGTAACAACGAGCCTGTGACCAGCCTAACACCAGGACACTCTAGGCACACCCCTTGTTTCCGGTCTTTCCAGCCTTGATCTTTGCCTCCGGGTCTTTGGAGCTAGTGCACGTCACTCTGAATGCCATCCAGGATGTCAGATTTTAGCAGATTGTAGCTTGCTGGATCGCTGTATCAGCCTGCTTGCCTGCCTGTTTGTCTACACCCAGCAGCGTGGACTACAGTACACCATCTGCAGCACAGTGAGTGTGACATCTCCAGTAACCAGTAGTTGTATTTTAGAGAGCTGTGTCTCTCCACTCTGGTCTTTCTATACACATTGAGCCACACCCAGCAGCTTGGACTACAGTACACCATCTGCAGCACAGTGAGTTTGACATCTCCAGTAACCAGTAGTTGTACTCTAGAGAGCTGTGTCTCTCCACTCTGGTGTTCCCTACACATTGAGCTATCTAGCTATCCGGTCATTATCTGGACAAGAGAGTGTACCTATTGATGTTAACCCTCTGTCACCAGGAAGTGTGACGGTATCGCATATATTATAATTCAGAGTACTTCAGCTATGAGAATGATTTTTATTTTATTTTTTTTTTTATTTTTTTTTAACTACATCATTTTCATTGGACAGTTGTTTTTTTAATTTAATTGTGCATTCAATTAATGAACTATATTGAGTACCACTGGTGTCAGTATCAGCAGCACATAAACTGTCTCACCTGTTTATCCTCCACCGTGCATATTGAACGCCGGTACAGCTACATATGACATATTCGCCCATATGCCTGAAGTGTCAAGTACACCAAGGAACTCTTATTCACATGTTATGGAGATGCCCAAAACTAGTGAGATACTGGCAGGAGGTTACCAAGTTTATCAATACTATATATCAGGCTCAACTTGACTTTATCAGTGCACCTCTCTATAAATGCCGAAAATCATATATCTGCCGTCTCACATAATGGCGTGAGACAGCGGAACGTTCTCAGTAAAGGGACACATCAGCTCAGCATTTTTTTTATGCTTTTCGGCATTTATAGAGTGGTGCACTGTAGCACCCACGAAATGTGAGTACCCTACATTTCGTCTGTTACTTTTTAATAAATATATAAAACGGTATCACACTATCTAGTTTCCTCTGTTATATTTTATGGGGAAAAACGCACAAGCAACCAGCCCAGGATCTAAGTACAGATATTGAACCCAGAGGTGGTTTAAAAGCAGGTTTTGACCAAGCTTAGCTGCGAGGTTACACGCTCTAAGGTGAGTGCATACAGCAAAGGGGGAGTGCAAGAGTGCATATGAACACGTTTTTTATTATTTCCAATAACAGAATCAGAAGAATGGACTGAATCGGAACAGACTTTTTTTTATTACTTCCAATAAGAATCAGAAGAATGGACTGAATCGGAATAGACATTATGTTTCATTTGATTTAGTGCATGTTAATGCATGAAGATTTCTGCACAGGAACACTTTAAAGCACTATATTAATCTCTGGTGTTGTACTATTTAAGCACTTTATTTAAACTCTGTTTACATACAGTATATAGGTGGATGCACTTTATATAGATTTATATACAAGTTTCACATGCTGTCACGAGGTATAATCGTATATGATTGCAGTATATATACATTTTTTTTTAAATTTTCATCTATTGAAGGTAACAATAGCACTAATTTATGTGGTGGTCGCATGATATTATCTGGATAGCGCTGCATTTTATTTGATTGTTTACTTTGTTAGCAGGAGCATATGGGACGTGATCAGTGCTAGCAGCTGTCCAGAATATTATATTGTGTGTATATATATATATATATATATATATATATATATATATAGTGGCTCACAATAATTATTTTAATATTGAGAAGGATCTAGACATGTAAGATCTGTGGGATTACCTTTTTATTTTTTTCTAGATTCGTTTTGGTTCACATTTTTTCACCTCCCCTTCACGGTGATATCCCACAGAGACAGTTATACCCACATTACACGGTTCCAATATTCCTTTCACGGATGATCACAGGTCAATATTTTATCTCCCACCCATGTTTTTTAGGAATACACCTGGATGTCATGCTTGGTCCGCCTTTCCCCTGCCCTTGTGGGGATCGCCTGGGTTTCGCCTCCTCAGCCCCCGTGACGAATGCTCTCTGACACTCCCCTCATGTACAGGGCTGCCAGAATTTCCCTTTCCCATTGAGCTAGTATATAAATATTAGGGTTTTGCCCCTACAATATCTTTTTCTGGAATATGCCCACTAAATATATGATTTTATTTTAGTGTTTTCTTCATATATTACCTTTAGACTCGTTTTTCTGCATCTACTCCTAAAGAAGTGGAGATCAATTAATGAAGCATGTAGAGTTATACGATGCTCAGGAAAAATGTTAGATTGTCTTGTTGTTATGAATTTTATCAATTAAATGGTATTAATACTTACATAGTCTACTATGATGGTATGGTACTATGATGAATTAGTCAATATGACTGTTTTATCCTTATTCCATCATGTCTGTAAATTGTTTCTTATATTGAATTTTGTTATCATGCAATAAAATTATTATTACGTGTATATATTGATTTTTCTAGTAAATAGCCTCATTTAAAGTCCCCTAGACCTATGTTTTTCCTCCTCCACAGTTATTACCCTTTGTATCTCTTGACCCTCCCTCTTAGATTTTAAGCTCTAAGGAGCAGGGCTTTCTGATTCCTACTGTATTAAATTGTATTGTAATTGTACTGTCTTATTGTACTTATGTTATAAAGCGCTGCGTAAACTGTCTGCACTATATAAATCCTGTAAAAAAATATTAATAATAATATGCCTTTAACCCTTAACATTAATCAAACTCACATTATCTGACAGTCCTGGGTTAAGTCATCTAAGGGAGCTATCCTCCTAGCTGCCTTTTTTTTTCTTTTTTTGTGCACCTGGATACCTACTTCTGTAGATGGCACTTCAACCCTGCTTATGATTAATCCTCAATCAACAGCTGTGTCTCTGAGCGAATGAGAGAGATAATCTTTTTTCCTGCATCCCAGAATTAGGCCCCGCATTTCCCTTTCTTTCACCCATTGTCAGAAATCAGCCTACCCTTCCTTCCCAAATCAGAGAACTAGTAGTCAGGATAGTGGGGCCAGGCCAGGGCTGGACCCTGCTGTATGGTAACCTTGATGCCATTGCTAGCTATCAGAGCTGCAGGCTGCCATTAAACTTAGGGGAGCAAGACAATAAAGTAGCATAATTACAGTAGAGCAATTAAAAAGTCTGAAAAGAGGAAGCAGTTGGAGCAGGAGCAGTGTATATCCCTCCTGTTCAGAGCAGAGAAAGTAACTGTATTTATGCAGTACACATAAAGTGCACAGTCCAAAAAATGATTCTGGCTCACAACTGTGCAAGTGCTGGTATAAGTCACTGAGTGACTTTGCTGCCAAATGATGAGGAGAAAGGAAAGTGAGTGGTTCATAAGCTGTATTCTTATACTATTGTGTTTTGTTGAGAGCTGACCTGTATGAGCACTTGTGTACAGATATTTAAATTGCTCACGTTGCAACCTTGACAAGCCGTAGATGTGTGGGAGCCTGACCAGCACATTACAACATATGTGTAGGTACATTTGAGAAAAAAAGATCATGTGCTGAATTCATGATCCCTGCAATGGCTTTTTTTTCAAACAATACATATCTCGTTTTTGTTGTATATAAAGCAATTACATTTTTTTGTCAGACACCTATTTTGTAAGGACTGGCAATATGTGTAGCAAAACATGTTCTATAATCTCATTCTCACAATAAAAAGAAAGAGGGCAAAAATGACACTAATGCAAATCGTATGGTGCTAATATAATCCCATACTAGTAAATATCTATTTAATCCTCATAATAAAGGGGCAACAATTATATATTTTCTGAAAGCAAAGACCCACAAGAAAAAAATGTTGATAGTTGCAACTTTTTATGTCACACAATATTTGCACAGTCTTTTTTCAAACACAAATTATTTGGAAAAAATACACTTTTATGAATTTTAGTGTGCATAAACCCAATATAATACCCAATTTTGGGGGGGGGGGAATAAAAAAGATGATGTTACACCAAGTAAATAGATCCCTAAAAGTCATGCTATAAAATTGCGTACGCCCGTGGAACCCTGACAGCCAGCGGTATTTAAACAGCTCCATAGGCAATGCTTTAAAAACCTTTACAGGTTACCAGTTTAGGGTTACACAGTAGGTCTGGTGCTAGAATTATTGCTCTCATTATGATATTCGCAGCGATACCTCACTTGTGTGGTGTGATCACCATTTACATATAGGTTTACATTTACGTTTACATATACAAATTGGTCGATCATTCAACACTGTAACTACATAAACGTTATAGGAGAAAGAGCTTCTTTTTGGTAGTATCTAATTGCCACTACTATATAAAGTGAAAAAACATTGAAAATGTTGAAAAAAAAAGTTTCCCTTAGTTTCAGTTATAAAACTTTGTAAATAAATACCGTATTTATCGGCGTATAACACGCACTTTTTTCCCCTTAAAATCAGGGGAAAGTTGCAGGTGCGTGTTATACGCCGATCCCTGCCGATCCGGAGCTGTCACTTCTTCAAAATCGCGGACCGCGATTTGAATATGGCGCCGCCGGCGCCGAAGTACACAGAGCCGGTCCTCGGCTCTTTCCGGCGGCTCTCGTTTACTTTCGGCTCCACTCGTAGTCCCGAGCGGAGCTATCCGAACCTACTCGGATAGCTCCGCTCGGGACTACGAGTGGAGCCGAAAGTAAACGAGAGCCGCCGGAAAGAGCCGAGGACCGGCTCTGTGTACTTCGGCGCCGGCGGCGCCATTTTCAAATCGCGGTCCGCGATTTTGAAGATGTGACAGCAGGGACAGGGGATCCCAGGCTGCACGGGGGGAAGGCTGCACGGGGGGAAGGCTGCAGGGGGGAAGGCTGCACTGGGGAAGGCTGCACTGACAAGGCTGCACTAACATGGCTGCACTGACATGGCTGCACTGACAAGGCTGCACTGACATGGCTGCACTGACATGGCTGCACTGGGGAAGGCTGCACTGGGGAAGGCTGCACTGAGGAAGGCTGCACTGACAAGGCTGCACTGACATGGCTGCAATGAAGGGCATTTAAATGTAAGTTTTTTTCCCTTCAACTTCCCTCCTAAAAGTTTTTTTTCCTTAAAATTCCCTCCTAAATTGGGGTGCGTGTTATACGCCGGTGCGTGTTATACGCCGATAAATACGGTAATTTATTTTCATAAATTTAGGCCAAGATGTAATTTGATAATTTAAAAAAAAAAAAAGCAATTAGTATATATTATTTAGTCTGTGTGAAAGTTATAGTGTCTACAGACTACGGGCACAGAAGGACAGGGGGAAGCAGATCCAAACAGTACACGTTTCATCAATGTCCATATATCTGAATATACCCATAGTGGAAAGAGGACTTGCACGGTATCAGTGCTCCATTAAATAACCTCAAACTCTGTAGAACAGCAAAGAGCCGTAAGAAGACATAAATCATTTAAAAAAATCAACAAGAACAGAAACAGAAAATGGGGTGGAAATCCCACAACCGGTGGTGTGGAGTATGGTGAGGTTGATGATAGAGATCATACGGGTACAGTACCTAATCTGTGAGAATCTCTGGGGAATAATACCTCCAACCGGACCAAATGTCCTTGAATTTGTTGTATTTGTTGTATTGGTCCTTGGTTGTATATATCCAGCGTTCTGCCTCCATAGTAGCATCCACCTCCTTCTTCCAGTCTAGAAGGGAGGGGCAGGTGGATTGTTTCCAGAACCTGGGGATTTGGCAGCATTGAGCAAATGAGGTGTAACACTCCCTCTGTATAGCCTTAGGGAGGATGGCGCCCAGTGGAAAAGAAAGTGTAATGGGGAGTACTCTATGGATTATAGTGTTGTCTTTGTAATCCACAGGGTTATGGCCTCCCAAAAGGTCCTAATCTTGGGGCAGGACCACCAGAGGTGAATAAACATGCCCCCCTGACCGCATCCCCTCCAACACCTAGCATCCGCTGTCGGAAACATTTGTACTAATCGGGATGGGGTTCTATACCATCTGGAGATAAATTTAAATGAGGATTCCTGGGTTCGAGAGCTGATTGATGAGGAATGGGTAAGTTTAAATATTCTTTGAACCTGGGGGGACGTAAACTCCTGACCCAATTCCCTATCTCATTCCCTAATATAATATGGAACCCTGTGTTCTGTAAACCCAGCACTAAGTGGTACATTTGAGCCAGTAAGTGAGCAGATCCTGGGAAATTCACACACAGGGATTCAAAGACAGTAAGGGTATCTAGGGATTGCAAGGGAGGTTGCAGTTTGTGGAGGAAGCTAGCCATCTGGAGATATCTCCAGGCTGCAAATAGAATAACTCCAAAAGATGCCGGAAAATTTTGCGCAGGCAACCGTCCCATCAGAGCCCCAATTTCCAAAGAAGCCCCACTCTTCCCCCGATGGGAACCAGGAAAATCCCCCCAGGGGAGCCAGGAGGGATGTCTGGGGGGCATATTGACCCATCCTATTCTTCGGTCCCAGATAGCTAGGATAGATCATGTCAAGGAGGAAGTCCAGTCAGATAAGCCCCTGGAATCAGCGGGAATCCATGGGGCCCCCGCTGGATTCCTACCCACCAGGGTCCTCTCCAGTGGAACCCAGAGCTTTTTTGCAGAGTCATGATGCCAGTTCAGGATTCATACAAGTAACACTGCTTTATAATAGAGGGCCATGTCAGGGATACCGACTCCACCGTCCGGTTTAGATCTGTGTAAAAGATCATAGGCCAGTCTGGGATGTTTATCCTGCCAAACGAACGCCCGACGCAATCTTTTAAAAAAAAATTGTGGGAGAGAAATCGGTGCAGTATGTAGAAGGTAAATCTTAAGGGCACTAACCCTTCCGAAACAGGTAAGCGGTAGACTACTCCAAGTTTTGAGGTCTTTTACAATCCCTGTCAGTAATTTACCAAAATAAAGATCATATAAAATTGTCGGATCGGAGGAGATGTGAGTCCCTAAGTACAGTATGGAATCTTTACGCCATATAAAAGGGAAGGACTACTGTAAAGGAGGAAGCCATAGCAGGGGGCACATGAATAGGCAGGAGTTCCGATTTACCAAAATGTATTTCGAATTTTGAGAGATGCCCAAACTTCCGTACCTTAGTCATCAATACTGGTAGGGCAATATGGGGATTCGAGAGGTAGTATAGCAAATCGTCCACATAGGCTGAGAGTTTATGTTCCACGTTGCCTCACACCGTGTGCAAAAAGGGTTCTAGTACCAGGGCAAACAACAGCGGGGCAAGCAGACACCCCTGACTAGCCCCATTGCGTATAAGGGGCTCGGAAAGTACCCCATTCACTTTTACCCAGGCCATAGGGTCACGATACTAAAAGTATACCCAACCCATCATAAGGTCTCCTACCCCATATTGTGTAATATTGTCAGCATATAGACCCAATTGACCCTGTCAAAGGCTTTCTCGGCGCCCATCCAGACAACCACACATGGTCCTTGCTCCGGTCCACGTTTTGCCCAATGAAGAATATGCAATCCCTAATCGTATGGTCTCTCGCTTCTCGGCCCACCATGAAACCTGTCTGGCCAGGATGGATCAAAGCTGTTACACCTGATGGAGGGAACGTAGCAATAGTTTAACATGCTTGATGGGTAAATAAATAAAAATACCGCGCTAGAAATTTAACCACTTGCCGACCGCCGCACGACGATGTACGTCGACAGAGCGGCACGGGCAGGCAAAAGGGCTTACCTGTACGTCCTTGCCTGCCGATCGGACCCCCCCCCCCAGTGCCTGCGGCGGTCGGCAAATGTCCCCCGGCGATCGGTGGTGAGGGGAGGCCATCCATTCGTGGCCCCCCCCTCGCGATCGCTCCCAGCCAATGGGATCATTTCCCTGCCTCTGTATTGTACACAGAGGCAGAGGAAATGATGTCATCTCTCCTCGGCTCGGTATTTTCCGTTCCGGGCCGAGGAGAGAAGACTGTAATGTGAGTGCACCAACACACACACACACACAGTAGAACATGCCAGGCACACATTACACCCCGATCCCCCCCCCCCCGATCGCCCCCCCCCATCACCCCCCACCGTCACACCAAGCAGGGTTTTTTTTTTTTCCTGATTACTGTATTGGTGTCAGTTTGTGACAGTTAGTGTGTTAGGGCAGTGAGTGTTAGGCCCCCTTTAGGTCTAGGATACGCCCCTAACCCCCCCTAATAAAGTTTTAACCCCTTGATCACCCCCCGTCACCAGTGTTGCTAAGCGATCATTTTTCTGATCGCTGTATTAGTGTCGCTGGTGACGCTAGTTAGGGACATAAATATTTAGGTTCGCCGTCAGCGTTTTATAGCGACAGGGACCCCCATATACTACCTAATAAATGTTTTAACCCGTGCTTGCCCCCTAGTTAACCCTTTCACCACTGATCACCGTATAACCGTTACGGGTGACGCTGGTTAGTTCGTTTATTTTTTATAGTGTCAGGGCACCCGCCATTTATTACCGAATAAAGGTTTAGCCCCCTGATCGCCCCGGCGGTGATATGCGTCGCCCCAGGCAGCGTCAGATTAGCGCCAGTACCGCTAACACCCACGCACGCAGCATACGCCTCCCTTAGTGGTATAGTATCTGAACGCATCAATATCTGATCCGATCAGATCTATACTAGCGTCCCCAGCAGTTTAGGGTTCCCAAAAACGCAGTGTTAGCGGGATCAGCCCAAATACCCGCTAGCACCTGCGTTTTGCCCCTCCGCCCGGCCCGGCCCAGCCCACCAAAGTGCAGTATCGATCGATCACTGTCACTTACAAAACACTAAACGCATAACTGCAGCGTTGGCAGAGTCAGGCCTGATCCCTGTGATCGCTAACAGTTTTCTTGGTAGCGTTTTGGTGAACTGGCAAGCACCAGCCCCAGGCAGCGTCAGGTTAGCGCCAGTACTGCTAACACCCACGCACGCACCGTACACCTCCCTTAGTGGTATAGTATCTGATCGGATCAATATCTGATCTGATCAGATCTATACTGGCGTCCCCAGCAGTTTAGGGTTCCCAAAAACGCAGTGTTAGCGGGATCAGCCCAGATACCTGCTAGCACCTGCGTTTTGCCCCTCCGCCCGGCCCAGCCCAGCCCACCCAAGTGCAGTATCGATCGATCACTGTCACTTACAAAACACTAAACGCATAACTGCAGCGTTGGCAGAGTCAGGCCTGATCCCTGCGATCGCTAACAGTTTTTTTTGTAGCGTTTTGGTGAACTGGCAAGCACCAGCGGCCTAGTACACCCCGGTCGTAGTCAAACCAGCACTGCAGTAACACTTGGTGACGTGGCGAGTCCCATAAGTGCAGTTCAAGCTGGTGAGGTGGCAAGCACAAATAGTGTCCCGCTGCCACCAAAAAGACAAACACAGGCCCGTTGTGCCCATAGTGCCCTTCCTGCTGCATTCGCCAATCCTAATTGGGAACCCACCGCTTCTGCAGCGCCCGTACTTCCCCCATTCACATCCCCAACCAAATGCAGTCAGGTGCATGAGAGGCATTTATATGTCCTCCCGAGTACCCCTACCCAACGAACCCCCCCAAAAAAGATGTTGTGTCTGCAGCAAGCGCGGATATAGGCGTGACACCCGCTATTATTGTCCCTCCTGTCCTGACAATCCTGGTCTTTGCATTGGTGAATGTTTTGAACGCTACCATTCACTAGTTGAGTATTAGCGTAGGGTACAGCATTGCACAGACTAGGCACACTTTCACAGGGTCTCCCAAGATGCCATCGCATTTTGAGAGACCCGAACCTGGAACCGGTTACAGTTATAAAAGTTAGTTACAAAAAAAGTGTAAAAAAAAAAACACAAACAAAAATATAAAATAAAAAAAAAATAGTTGGCGTTTTATTGTTCTCTCTCTCTCTATTCTCTCTATTGTTCTGCTCTTTTTTACTGTATTCTATTCTGCAATGTTTTATTGTTGTTATGTTTTATCATGTTTGCTTTTCAGGTATGCAATTTTTTATACCTTACCGTTTACTGTGCTTTATTGTTAACCATTTTTTTGTCTTCAGGTACGCTATTCACGACTTTGAGTGGTTATACCAGAATGATGCCTGCAGGTTTAGGTATCATCTTGGTATCATTCTTTTCAGCCCGTGGTCGGCTTTCATGTAAAAGCAATCCTAGCGGCTAATTAGCCTCTAGACTGCTTTTACAAGCAGTGGGAGGGAATGCCCCCCCCCCCAACGTCTTCCGTGTTTTTCTCTGGCTCTCCTGTCTCAACAGGGAACCTGAAAATGCAGTCGGTGATTCAGCCAGCTGACCATAGAGCTGATCAGAGACCAGAGTGGCTCCAAACATCTCTATGGCCTAAGAAACCGGAAGCTACGAGCATTTTATGACTTAGATTTCGCCGGATGTAAACAGCGCCATTGGGAAATTGGGAAAGCATTTTATCACACCGATCTTGGTGTGGTCAGATGCTTTTGGAGGGCAGAGGAGAAATCTAGGGTCTAATAGACCCCAATTTTTGCAAAAAAGAGTACCTGTCACTACCTATTGCTATGATAGGGGATATTTACATTCCCTGAGATGACAATAAAAATGATTTTAAAAAAAAATGAAAGGAACAGTTTAAAAATAAGATAAAAAAAAAATAATAATAATAATAATGAAAAAAAAAAAAAAAAAGCACCCCTGTCCCCCCTGCTCTCGCGCTAAGGCGAACGCAAGCGTCGGTCTGGCGTCAAATGTAAACAGCAATTGCACCATGCATGTGAGGTATCACCGCGAATGTCAGATTGAGGGCAGTAATTTTAGCAATAGACCTCCTCTGTAAATCTAAAGTGGTAACCTGTAAAGGCTTTTAAAGGCTTTTAAAAACGTATTTAGTTTGTCGCCACTGCACATTTGTGCGCAATTTTAAAGCATGTCATGTTTGGTATCCATGTACTCGGCCTAAGATAATCTTTTTTATTTCACCAAACATTTGGGCAATATAGTTTGTTTTAGTGCATTAAAATGTAAAAAAGTGTGTTTTTTCCCCAAAAAATGCGTTTGAAAAATCGCTGCGCAAATACTGTGTGAAAAAAAAAAATGAAACACCCACCATTTTAATCTGTAGGGCATTTGCTTTTAAAAAAATATATAATGTTTGGGGGTTCAAAGTAATTTTCTTGCAAAAAAAAATTATTTTTTTATGTAAACAATAAGTGTCAGAAAGGGCTTTGTCTTCAAGTGGTTAGAAGAGTGGGTGATGTGTGACATAAGCTTCTAGATGTTGTGCATAAGATGCCAGGACAGTTCAAAACCCCCCCAAATGACCCCATTTTGGAAAGTAGACACCCCAAGCTATTTGCTGAGAGTCATGTTGAGTCCATGGAATATTTTATATTGTGACACAAGTTGCGGGAAAGAGACAATTTTTTTTTTTTTTTTTTTTGCGCAAAGTTGTCACTAAGTGATATATTGCTCAAACATGCCATGGGAATATGTGAAATTACACCCCAAAATACATTCAGTTGCTTCTCCTGAGTATGGGGATACCACATGTGTGAGACTTTTTGGGAGCCTAGCCGCGTACGGGACCCCGAAAACCAAGCACCGCCTTCAGGCTTTCTAAGGCCGTAAATTTTTGATTTCACTCTTCACTGCCTATCACAGTTTCGGAGGCCATGGAATGCCCAGGTGGCAAAAAAAAACCCAAATGACCCCATTTTGGAAAGTAGACACCCCAAGCTATTTGATGAGAGGTATAGTGAGTATTTTGCAGACCTCCGTTTTTGTCACGAAGTTTTGAAAATTGAAAAAAAAAAATTTTTTTCTCGTCTTTCTTTATTTTCAAAAACAAATGAGAGCTGCAAAATACTCAATATGCCTCTCAGCAAATAGCTTGGGGTGTCTACTTTCCAAAATGGGGTCATTTGGGGGGGGGGGGTTTGTGCCACCTGGGCATTCCATGGCCTCCGAAACTGTGATAGGCAGTGAGGAGTAAAATCAAAAATGTACGCCCTTAGAAATCCTGAAGACAGTGATTGGTTTTCGGGGCCCCGTACGCGGCTAGGCTCCCAAAAAGTCCCACACATGTGGTATCCCCATACTCAGGAGAAGCAGCTAAATGTATTTTGGGGTGCAATTCCACATATGCCCATGGCCTGTGTGAGCAATATATCATTTAGTGACAACTTTGTGCAAAAAAAAAAAAAAATTTGTCACTTTCCCGCAACTTGTGTCAAAATATAAAACATTCCATGGACTCAACATGCCTCTCAGCAAATAGCTTGGGGTGTCTACTTTCCAAAATGGGGTCATTTGGAGGGGTTTTATGCCATCTGGGCATTTTATGGCCTTCAAAACTGTGATAGGTAGTGAGGAGTAAAATCAAAAATGTACACCCTTAGAAATCCTAAAGGCAGTGATTGGTTTTCGGGGCCCCGTACGCGGCTAGGCTCCCAAAAAGTCCCACACATGTGGTATCCCCATACTCAGGAGAAGCAGCTAAATGTATTTTGGGGTGCAATTCCACATATGCCCATGGCCTGTGTGAGCAATATATCATTTAGTGACAACTTTTTGTAAATTTTTTTTTTTTTCGTCATTATTCAATCACTTGGGACAAAAAAAATGAATATTCAATGGGCTCAACATGCCTCTCAGAAAATTCCTTGGGGTGTCTACTTTCCAAAATGGGGTCATTTGTAGGGGTTTTGTACTGCCCTGCCATTTTAGCACCTCAAGAAACGACATAGGCAGTCATAAATTAAAGGCTGTGTAAATTCCAGAAAATGTACCCTAGTTTGTAGGCGCTATAACTTTTGCGCAAACCAATAAATATACACTTATTGACATTTTTTTTACCAAAGACATGTGGCCGAATACATTTTGGCCTAAATGTATGACTAAAATTGAGTTTATTGGATTTTTTTTAGAACAAAAAGTAGAAAATATCATTTTTTTTCAAAATTTTCGGTCTTTTTCCGTGTATAGCGCAAAAAATAAAAACGGCAGAGGTGATCAAATATCATCCAAAGAAAGCTCTATTTGTGGGAAGAAAAGGACGCAAATTTCGTTTGGGTACAGCAATGCATGACCGCGCAATTAGCAGTTAAAGCGACGCAGTGCCGAATTGTAAAAAGTGCTCTGGTCAGGAAGGGGGTAAAACCTTCCGGGGCTGAAGTGGTTAAATAAGCAAAAAGCTGCAAGAAAAACCCATAAAATATCCTTATGTTGTAAATTAAATAATAAAAAAATATATATGTTGCACTAAAACGTTAACAATGACACATAGAGTGACACAATATGCAAATATAAAATACCACATACGTGATTAATCAAAAATTGGCCATGTGTATGAATCAATAGAAAAAAATTTTGTGAAAAAAACACAGTGAGTGAAAAAAATAAATGAATATAGACAACTAAGTACAATATAAGATATTAGTTCCAGTGCCCATCAGCTTTCACTGTAGTCAAGGGATAGAATATCTTGTTTGAAGAAGAGCAGATTCTATAAGTGAGAATCCTTACCAAAGCGAGTGGACCCCCTTGAGAGCGGAGTCACAAGCGCAAGTGGATTAAGCCCTCTGAAGGGATGGATGGATCTCTAATACCTCTAGCACCTCTGACGTCTTCCGATGGTAAATGAGGGATGGCTTCAACAAGGAGCGGTGTGAAAATAACACAACCGGCAGGTTCTCCAGTCTCTAATTGAACAAACACTTGGGGGATATTAGGAGAGGCTTTAAAGGCCATCCTGTTTCTAGACACTATCTAGAAGTACACCATCAAAATCCTAAGGGTACCTCTCTGCTAGGGATAGACAAGCTTAAATTACCGTGGAGAGGCAGACCGAAGAGGAGGGCTATTTCAAAACTTGAAATGAGTTGGATATACAAAATGAGATGTCTTAGACCCTTTGGCCTAAATGTTGATATAGAAATGAATGCCTTCATTGACAATGCCTGAGTTAGAACAAAATCATGCATTTATGTGAACATTATTGTTTTTTATGCTAATGTTATTAATTATGGCATCTGGTGATTGTAATTCTAATTGTACTCTCCATTCTGGTACATGCACCTCTGGAGAAAACCCGATCTCGATATGAAGGTTTAAAATCTATATTTGGTCTTTTTTACTTCCTTTTTTTTCTCCTATTTTAAACCCAATCTGAATAATATAGTATATATGTGTAAGCGATTTTGTCACATTACACACAGCAGATTAGTTATATTCATTTATTTTTTCTTTTCTGTTTTGACTATTTGTCATGTGATTGCTAATAATATCAGATCGAGGTCTGGTTCACTCCTGCGTTACACTAACTTTGAGAGTCACAACATGGCGCCCAGATGAGACTGAGGCTTGGGTGTAGTTGTGTGATATTTAAGTGATGGATCAGCACATCACCCGTGCCCCAGGAAGACGTAAGGTATTACGAAACATGTAGGGCGGTTATGTGCTGACGCCAACACGCCACATGTGACCCCAACACACGGGTGTTTGCTTGTTTTTACTATTGCCGGCTTTTTATTTGTCTTGTTTTATACTATGTTACATTGCGGCTTATACCGCCTGTTTTTAAAGCATTAAAGGCCCCTTTTTTAAGCGTTACTTTACGATTGGAGCTCGTTTCTTTCTTTTTTTACACTCGTGGCTCCGAGCCCAAGTGTATGTTTTTCAGACTGGAGGATTCACTAGTCGGGTTGTTCACTTACTGCCCCCTGCTGAAGCAACTCTTCGTTCATCATTGAAACATGCTTGATGGCCCGAAAAGAAAGAGGATTTACCCGACGAAGTGTCAAAGGTACGGCCAAGCATAACATTGAAATCCCCTGCCAACACTAATCTCTCCCTGAAGTCCTTCAGCCTCCTGAGAGTCGTAGAAATAAAAGGAACTGTGCAAGAATTGGAGGTGTAGAAATTAGCAAAGGTGTAAAAAACATCCATCTATCGACCCTTTAATAAACAGGAAAATGACCTTCAGGATCAGCCAGCATGGACCCCAAGGAGAAAAGACATGACTTCCTTATGGTAATCGAGACCCCTCTAGCCTTAGGTACTGGCGATGGGCTATGGTACCATTGGTTAAACATAGTTAAAGGCATAAGATGGGTGGATTTAGCAGCAAAGTACGTCTCCTGTACAAAAATAATGTCTGGGGCCAGCTGGCGCAATTCTTGCCGAAGTTGACCTCTTTTCTGGGGGTCACAAAGCCCTAGGACATTATAAGACAATAACTTTAAGTCACTGGCCATGGCTGGGATGTAAAGTGATCCTCAAAATTAAAAACATTAGGACAACACACAGCCATTAATGTCTAAACCGCTGGCAACAAAATTGAGTACACCCCTAAGTGAAAATGTCTAAATTGGGCCCAAAGTGTCAATATTTTGTGTGGCCACCATTATTTTCTAGCACTGCCTTAACCCTCTTGGGCTTGGAGTTCACCAGAGCTTCACAGGTTGCCACTGGAGTCCTCTTCCACTCCTCCATGATGACATCATGGAGCTGAAGAATGTTAGAGACCTTGGGTTCCTCCACCTTCCGTTTGAGGATGCCCCACAGTTGCTCAATAGGGTTAAGGTCTGGAGACATGCTTGGCCAGTTGATCACCTTTACCCTCAGCTTCTTTAGCAAGGCAGTGGTCATCTTGGAGGTGTGTTTAGCATCGTTATCATGTTGGAATACTGCCCTGTGGCCCAGTATGTCACAGTACATGTTGGCATTCATGGTTCCCTCAATGAACTGTAGCTCCCCAGTGCCGGCAGCACTCATGCAGCCCCAGACCATGACACTCCCACCACCATGATTGACTGTAGGCAAGACACACTGGTTGCCGCCACACACGCTTGACACCATCTGAACCAAATAAGTTTATCTTTGTCTCATCAGACCACAGGACATGGTTCCAGTAATCCATGTCTATAGTCTGCTTGTCTTCATCAAACTGTTTGCGAGCTTTCTTCTGCATCATCTTTAGAAGTGTTTTCCTTGGGACAACAGCCATGCAGACCAATTTTATGCAGTGTGTGGCGTATGGTCTGAGCACTGACAGGCTGACCCCTCACCCCTTCAACCTCTGCAGCAATGCTGGCAGCACTCATACGTCTATTTCCCAAAGACAACCTCTGGATATGACCCTGAGCACGTGCACTCAACGTCTTTGGTCGAACCATGGTGAGGCCTGTTCTGAGTGGAACCTGTCCTGTTAAACTGCTGTATGGTCATGGCCACCATGCTGCAGCTCAGTTTCAGGGTCTTGGCAATCTTCTTATGGCCTAGGCCATCTTTATGTAGAGAACAAATTATTTTTTTCAGATCCTCAGAGTTCTTTGCCATGAGGTGCCATGTTGAACTTCCAGTGACCAGTATGAGAGAGTGAGAGTGATAACACCAAATTTAACACACCTGCCCTCCATTCACACCTGAGACCTTGTAACACTAACGAGTCACATGATGCCGGGGAGGGAAAATGGGTAATTAGGCCCAATTTGGACATTTTAACTTAGGGGTGTACTCACTTTTGTTGCCAGCGGATTAGACATTAATGGCTGTGTGTTGAGTTATTTTGAGGGGACAAAAAATTTACACTGTTATACAAGCTGTACACTCACTACTTTACATTGTAGCAAAGTGTAATTTCTTCAGTGTTGTCACATGAGAAGATAGAATAAAATATTTACAGAAATGTGAGGGGTGTACTCACTTTTGTGAGATACTGTATATATATATATATATATATATATATATATATATATATATATATATATATATATATATATATATACAGTGCAGCCATTTGCTAAAATCATTTAAGTTCATTTTTTTCCTCATTAATGTACACACAGCACCCCATATTGACAGAAAAACACACAATTGTTGACATTTTTGCAGATTTATTAAAAAAAGAAAAACTGAAATATCACATGGTCCTAAGTATTCAGACCCTTTGCTGTGACACTCATATATTTAACTCAGGTGCTGTCCATTTCTTCTGATCATCCTTGAGATGGTTCTACACCTTCATTTGAGTCTAGCTGTGTTTGATTATACTGTTTGGACTTGATTAGGAAAGCCACACACCTGTCTATATAAGACCTTACAGCTCACAGTGCATGCCAGAGCAAATAAGAATCATGAGGTCAAAGGAACTGCCCGAAGAGCTCAGAGACAGAATTGTGGCAAGGCACAGATCTGGCCAAGGTTACAAAAAAAATTCTGCTGCACTTAAGGTTCCTAAGAGCACAGTGGCCTCCATAATTCTTAAATGGAAGACATTTGGGACGACCAGAACCCTTCCTAGAGCTGGCCGTCCGGCCAAACTGAGCTATTGGGGGAGAAGAGCCTTGGTGAGAGAGATAAAGAAGAACCCAAAGATCACTGTGGCTGAGATCCAGAGATGCAGTCTGGAGATGGGAGAAAGTTGTAGAAAGTCAATCATCACTGCAGCCCTCCACCAGTCGGCGCTTTATGGCAGAGTGGCCCGCCGGAAGCCTCTCCTCAGTGCAAGACACATGAAAGCCCGCATGGAGTTTGCTAAAAAAAACACCTAAAGATCCTAGTGACCTTATTGATTCAGTAGATATTGAAGCCCTGTTGGAGGCTCATATCTCCAAAGAATCATCTCCCTCGTTAGGTACAAAGAAATTTTTAAAAAGTCTTACAAATTTCCCTCTTTTTCTGGTAATCCCAACTTAGCGGCTTTTATAGCCTCAACTACAGTAGAAATTTGCAAATTAAAACCATTCACGCATTGTAGCAATCTCACCAAAGATGAACATGCTGCAGAATCTTTAAAAAAACAGTACTCCCTAACAATTAAACCATCTGACAAGGGAGAAAATATTGTCATTATGACCAATGAGCAATATGTAGTAATGTGTCAAAAAGTTGTTGCCAACAAATCTTAGTACAAACCAATCTCAAAAAGCATTATTGATAAATTCAATGATGCTTTTTATGACCTGGTAGATGGTGCCTTCTGTAATGGGGCCATTGACAAGGATGTCTGGGAATACATTAGAACACCTTACCCTCGCATTCCTACTCTATACTGTCTCCCCAAAATACATAAAAATTTAAAGAGTCCTCCAAGACGTCCCTTTATCTCAGGCAGCGGTTCTATAATCGAAAATTTAAGTAAATTCATTGACAGTCACCTCAGACCCTTCGTTGCTGGTCTGTCTTCATACATCAAAGACACCATCCATTTATTACAAACTTTAGAAGGATTACAGATTTCACCTCACTCCTTTCTGGTTGCTATTGACGTAGAAGCATTATATACCTCCATTTCCAATCACCTCGGTCTTTCAGCAATAAAACACGTCATATCACAATCTCACAAAGATGATCGCAAATTAAATTCTTTTCTATTGGAAGCGTTAGATTTTATTCTGACCCACAACATTTTTTTGTTTGATGGATCCCGCTACCTCCAGGTACAGGGGGTTGCGATGGGAAATTGTTGTGCCCCATCATATGCCAACCTGTACCTGGGGGAGTGGGAGCAGTTTCTGCTGGCTGATGAAAATTTATTGTCCTATACTGCCCATGTTGCAGCATGGTTCAGATATATAGATGATGTACTGATGGTGTGGGATGGCACACCAAGGAACTTGCAAGCTTTCATATGTGCGATGAATAATAACGCGTTTAATCGTCATTTCACCATGACTTTTAGTGACACATCCATTACATTCTTGGATTTAAACATCATGAAATCCACGGATGGTTCACTCGCCACCGGTCTCTATCGTAAAGAGACTGCTGGGAACACTATTTTGCATGCTTCCAGTTCGCATCCTGAGCCCCTGGTTCTGTCCATTCCTTATGGGCAGTACCTTAGGCTCAGACGCAACTGCTCTACAGAAATTGAATTTATTGGAGAGGCAAATTTGCTTAAAAATCGTCTTCTAGACCAGGGATACTCATCTACTTGCCTTAAAAAGGCTTTTAGACGTGCACGTGGTCTAATGAGACATGATATACTATTCTCCAAGAAAACGTCTGACACTCCAAAAGCCGTCACCAGACTGATAACCACTTACAATAAACAGCATAAAGCTATCAAACAAATTTTACAAAAACATTGGCATCTACTACAACTTGATCCAAGTTTAAAAACTCACATATCAGCAACACCTACTATTACCTTCAGACATTTATTAAAGGACCATTTGGTCAAAAGGGAATATACAGGTACCTTTCGATCAGATATCTGCAAAAGACCTGGTACTTTTAGGTGTGGTGGGTGCACAGTCTGTCGCTATATGAACACACAACCACAATTTATATTACCGAATGGAAAAATGCATAGACCTAAATACTATGTTAATTGCAAAACGCCTGGAGTGATTTATCTATTAACCTGCCAATGCAGATGTTTTTACATTGACAAAACTAAATTAGAATTTCTAAGAGAGCAGCATGTCACATCACCAGCATGAAATATGCGAACCCGGACCTCCCTCTGGGGCGACATGTATGAGATTATCATGCGGGTAGATTCCCCCATGTTTCATTCACCATCCTCGATCGGGTCCATCCAGAGACTAGAGGTGGTAACTGGAACAAGATCTTGCTCCAGAGGGAGGTCCAATGGATTGCTGACTTAGATGCAACTTCATTTCCAGGGCTCAATACACAATGTAATATATATTATATATATAATTTGGCAATATACTCATGGCCATTCTGTCCTATTCTCTGTGGCTTGGTTCGTCCCCGCCCGGCGCATGGGGCCCGTCCTCTCTCCCCCCTCTTGTGGGGGTGGATGATGGGCCCTTGTTATGTTGCATGCCCTACCAGCCCTTGAATTCTTGGGCTGTTGTGTTTTGCGACTGTTTGCACCGGAGGGCTAGACCTGCATGACGCCTTGCCGCTGTCCCGCAGCAGACTGGCGCCGTGCAATTCTCGCCCTGGGGGTCTCTTATGATGGTCCCCGCTAGCTCTTTCCACATGAATGAGGGCCACCCTCTGTTTATGCTAATAAAGCACTGTTATACCACGTACACATGGTCAGACTTTTCATCTACAAAAGTCCGACAGCCCGTCCGACAGACTTTTGACGGACTTGCGGCGGACTTTCTAACATACGGACTTGCCTACATACAATCACACAAAAGTCCGACAGCCTAGTATGCGGTGACGTACACCAAGTCCGACGAGACTATAAAACGGAAGTTCAATAGCACGTACGACACCCTTTGGGCTCCTTCTGCTAATCTCGTGTTTATCTCGTGTTAGTAGAAGTTTGGTGGGAGACGATTCGCACTTGTGAGACTCGTATTTTTCAGTTCGTTTTAACTGTTGTTCAGTCTGTGCTTGTGAGGTTTGTATCTGCTTTTCAGTGCGTGTGGTCAGTTCGCATTGAGCAATCAGTGTTTTATTGTCCACTCGTTGCTGATTTTCAGGTCACTCTTCACAAGCCTTGCTGTTCTTCAGTGCGTTCTGTTAAGTGCGTTCTAACCAGCCGACCGTTTTGAAGCCATGTTACGTGTACGTACTTGTCGTAGAGCTCGTGCATTGTATGTGCTTGGTGCTGTAGTTCATTCTTCAGCCCAAGACCAGTCCATGAACAGGGCGAGGAGGAGTTCATGGATGAAGAATTGGTTGCTCCAGCGTGACCAATTCTGTCACATGCCATTGCTCCGTGAGATCCGTGAGAATAATCCTGAGGATTTCAGGAACTTTCTCCAGATGACGGATCCCGTTTTTGACCGTTTGTTGGCTTTGCTCACCCCTTATATCAGCAGGCAGGATACCTGCATGAGGCAAGCCATCACTCCTGAGCAGAGGCTAGTCGCCATGTTGCGTTACTTGGCGATGGGGAGAAGCCTGCAGGACCTTAAGTTCTCGACAGGCATCTCCCCCCAGGCTCTGGGGATCATTATCCGGGAGACCTGTTCTGCCATCATTCAGGTCCTGCAGAAGGACTATATTAAGGTAAGAATTGTTATTCTTTATTAGCATCACATGTTATTTTATGTAATGTTTGATAATGTAATGTATTTCTTTACTCACACACTACTTACCATCATTGCAATATAGTGTGAATGTCCCCTTTTTGTCCTCATGCATGCTGTAATCTTTTAATGCACTTTTTTGTCCTGCATGCATATTGGCCTTCACTAAGCTCCCCAGCATACAATGCTGGGCCCATATCCAACTCGATTTACAATCCCCCCCCCTACAATTCATCCAAATAGTGCGTGTGTCATTAACTCGATTTACAATCCCCTCCCCCCCTACAATTCATCCAAATAGTGTGTGTGTCATTAACTCAATTTACAACCCCCCCCCCCCTAATAATTTGGTATAATGTTCTGTGGGGTTGATTTACAAAAAGCAAATATATGTTGCACTTTGAAAAATGCATTTGCACTCTGCAAGTGCATTTGCTCCAGGGCTTTAGTAAATGAGCAGAAGCTCTGCTGATTTCCATCATCCAATCATAGGCGTGCTCACAGCGTGTGCCAGGTGTGCCTAGGCACACCCTAATCGCTTTGTGTGGTGCATATTCCCCCCTGTTTAGACCACTGATATTTCATCCCCCAAAAAAATGTTACAAAATAAAATAATTTATAAAAAAATAAAATAAAACTACTGACACTGTCCACTGCCCTACTAACACCATCAGTACATATACACATGCATATGTATTTGAGCTTTGGGGTGCACACCCTAATGCAAGAGGCTGCGCACACCTATGCATCCAATCATGTGCAAGCCACAAAGTTTTTGGATTAATTGTCCTTGCATGTGATTGGGTACTCCTTGCAACATGAGGCCTTTACCTTTCCTCATTTACTAAGCTCTGGAGCAACTGCACTTGCAGACTGCAACAACTGCACTTTTCAAATGTTATACTGATGCTGGGCAATAATGTTTTAAGTGTAATGTTCTTGCAATGTTCTTTTCAAAATTACAGATTTTTTTGTTTCTTGTTTGATTCCCCAGTTTCCTTCAACGCCACAGGAATGGCAGACTGTGGCATCCCATTTTGCCACCCGTTGGGACTTTCCCAACTGTGGAGGTGCTATAGATGGGAAACACGTCCACATCGTGCAACCACCCCATTCGGGGTCATACTATTTTAATTAAAAGGGGTTCCATAGTATTGTCTTAATGGCGGTGGTGTCGACACAATATAAATTTCTGTATGTGGACGTGGGGAAGAATGGTCGGATGTCAGATGGAGGAGTATTTGCCCAGATGGAGTTCTACCAGCGTCTCCAGAGTGGTGGCCTGGGATTGCCACCTGATGCCAATAATGTGGAAGGACTCCCCTTTGTCTTCATAGCAGATGAAGCCTTCAGTCTGAGCAAGCACCTCATGAGGCCATTCCCCCAAAGGACCCTCACCCCGGAGAGTAGGGTTTTTAATTTCCGGCTGGCCAGAGCAAGAAGAGTTGTGAAGAATGCTTTTGGGATTCTGGCCAGCCGGTTCCGCCTGTTTCAGACAGCTATAAACATGGAGGAATACAAACTGGATTACATTATTCTAGCGTGCTGCATCCTGCACAACTTTTTAAAAAAACATTCCAACAATTATATTTTATATCCTCTGACGGGCCTGGATACTGTCCATACTGGCTTGGCCTCCCAAAGTGCCAGTCAAGTTCGGGATCAATATGTACCGTATATACTCGAGTATAACTCGAATTTTTCAGCACAATTTTTTGTGCTGAAAGTGCCCCCCTCGACTTATACTCGAGTCAAGCACTTTTCTGCATCAAAAAATTTCATTTTCCAAACCGATTTTGGGGCCCCGTATCTCAGGGCCACTTGGTGCTAGAAACCCCAAATTTGGTACGCCAACCCAGTGGACCTAGTACCACAACATATCCAAAGCTGAAGTTCCTCGCACTAGGTGGCCCTGAGATACAGGGCCCCAAAATCGGTTCGGAAAATATCATTCTCTGCTGCAGAAAAGTGCTTGACATTTTCTGAACTGATTTTTGGGGCCCTGTATCTCGGGGCCACTTGGTGCTAGAAACCCCAGCTTTGGAAATTGTATGGTGCTAGTTCCACTGGGTTTGCACACCAAATTCGGGGTTCTTAGCACTAAGTGGCCCCGAGATACGGGGCCCCAAATTTGGTCAACTGTGTCTATCTGCAGCAATGTCATTTCGGGACCCTTTGGGTTCAGAGACCCCAAATTTTGGCTGCAGCTAGGGGGCATCTAGGAACCCTTAACTACCGAGTTTGAAGTTCAGGGGACCTATGGCTGCAAATGGGCACAGTGAGGCATGCAAATGGGCACAGTGATGCTGCAAATGGGCATTGTTGACCCTCTTTTCCGCATTTCTCACCCTCGTCTTATACTCGGGTCAATAAGTTTTTCCCATTTTTTTGTGGTAAATTAGGGCCTCGACTTATACTCGGAACGACTTATACTCGAGTATATACGGTAGATTATTTTATGGGTAGGGGGGCCATTGCAATGCCACAGAATATTTAATTTTTTTAAATAAAAAATCTTGATCAGATCAAATCTTGAATTATATTTATTGCTTGCCTGTATTTTCCTTTAGTAAATAAGCACCATTGTCACTGTAAACAACTAATAACTTACAAAACTGATATTGAGAATTGAAAGAAGAAGCCACACATCTTGTTCATTACTAACAGATTTTTTATTAATCTGTGCACATTCACTTGTGAGTTTGTAAAAAATGGTGATTGTCAAATATATATATATATTTCTAATTTTTTAACAATATAATTAGGTTTTAGTTTTTTACATTATTTTATATTTTTTGGTTTTAACAAACAGGCCTCAATATTTAATATATATATATATTTTTTTTAAAAACAAACAGGCCTCTATATATTTTTTTTTTTTTTTACAAACAGGCCTCTATATTTTTTAATTTTTACAAACAGGCCTCAATATTTTTTTGTTGTTTTTTAAAACAAACAGGCCTCTATACTTTTTTATTTTTTTTTTACAAACAGGACTCTATATTTTTAAATTTTGTTTAAAAAAAAAAACAGGAGTCAATTTTTAATTTAAAATTTTGGGAAACAGGCATAGATTTTAATACTATAAAAGAAAAGGCCCAGAATGGGGTCAGCAAACAAGGAAATGAAGAACATGATCGATTTTTTTTGTTGAAAAGGGGAATTTAGATTCTCCCCAAAACATCGATCATGTTCTTCATTTCCTGTTGCATACTATCCAGGCGATGACGCATTAAATCAATATCCCCATTCCAGGCCATTAGCTGTCCAATTAGGCGTTGTGCACTGTCTGTGCTAAAAGGTTCAACCAGACCTAAAATTGAAGGAAAAAAAGATGTGTTTAGAAATATGCAGCCATACATTACCTTACCATAAGCTGGTGTGTCAGACACTCACGTGGTGGGGTGCCCATGTCGCGTACTTTGTACACATCCTCGGGGGTGGCGTTGGTGCTTGATTCTTGCACAACCAGATCACCTAAAATAGATGATGAAAAATGTATTTAAAAATATGCAGTCATACATAGATTACCGTAAGATGGTGTGTCAGACACTCACCTGGTGGGGTTCCCATGTCGCCCACCTCTCCTTCCTCAACATCCTCTGTGGGGCTTGGGCTGATTTCCCAAATATATGTATACACATATAATATACATATATATATCTATATATATATATATATAGATATATATATATATATGTGTATCTCTCTCTCTCTATATCTATATATCTATCTATATATATATATATATATATATATATATATATATATATATATATATATATATATATAAATATATATATACACATACACATATAATATACATACCTATACATATCTCTCTCTATAGATAGATAGATAGATAGATAGATAGATAGATAGATAGATAGATAGATAGATAGATAGATAGATAGATAGATAGATATAGGTGTGTTTGTATATATATGTAACAATGTTTAGTAAGATCGTTTAAAACTCGTACGTTAAAGAAAAGCAGATGGAGCAGTATACAAGGTAATAAACAGAATATGAACACAGGACAAGTACTTACATTTTTTAAGCACTTTACGGATCTGTCTGTGCTGATCCGGCTCCCAGAGTTTGAGGTCGGGCCATTGTTTCCGAATCTGATCTTTCGAGCGCAGTACCCCAAAAGTAAGATGCAATGTCTTCACCACCTTCACCATTATTTTGGCTTTTCGGAAATTAGGCCGGACGTACGGTCCATACTTCCCATCATAGTCAATTTTTCGCAAAATTGCCACCATCTCTTTAAAGGCCATATTGGAGACCTTAAATCTCTGCTTCCCAGATCGGGACGTTCCGGGCTCCGGGCTTTCGACGCTACCTCAGGTAGTACACACCTAATGTGTCTCCGCCATTGCTCCTCCCACTACGCACCGTAGAGAGAAGGGGCGCAGAATATTCGGTAAAAAAGAACATCAGGGGCGGTCAGCGCAGGTGGAGTTTCACGCATGCGCAGTGTATAAAAAGAGTTATTACGCATTTGTCGTACATACGTTCTGTTCGTAGAGACAAGGGGTGGAGGATATGCGTTAAAATAGAACGTCAGGGGCGGGCGATGCAGGCGGAGTTTCACACAAGCGCAGTGTATAAAAAGAGTTACGCATGTGTCGTACGTACGTTCTGTGCATAGAGACAAGGGGGCTGAAAATGTGCATAAAACAAACGTTATGGGCGGGCAAAGCAGGCGGAGTTTCACGCATGCGCAGTGTATAAAACGTTATTACGTATTGTGTCGTACGTACGTTCTGTGCGTAGATGATAGAGGACCAGAACGCCATAAACGAAGGTAATTTTAATTTTTTATTATTTTTAACTTTGTAGCAAGCAGCCTATACGGCTTATAGATTGATGAGGCCTATGTTGGGATAAGATGATGAGGGTTTAGCTAAAACATAAGTGTTTTTGTCTTGTGTCTTTATCTTTTACAGAAAACATGAATGCCACATTTAAAGAGCCAGAATTTCTGTCAGCATTTATTGACAAGTACAGGGAGATGAGGAATTTGTGGGAGGTCAAACACCCCTAATATTACCTAAAACACGTAAGGAAGTCAACACTGGAGAGACTTCTGACATTTGTGCAGACGTTCATCCCAGAAGCAACCATGGAGATTTTGTTACAGAAAATTGGGATCTTGAGAAAATGTATAAGAGAGAGCATAACAAGATCCAGAATTCCCTGAGATCAGGAGCATCAGCAGATGATGTATATGTACCCAGGCTGGTACTACAATAAACTATGTTTTCTTGATGACCAGACTGAAGCCAGGGCATCACTTTCAACCCCTCCCTCCACCCTTCCATGCATCCTTCCCTCCACCCCAGCAAAAGCTGATGAGGACCAAGCTGGGTCTTCCAACCTGGAAGAACTGGATGTGACCGTCAGGTAAATTAATTTTAAAAATATTTAGTGTCCTAATATTAATGATGTTATCTAGATGTTATGATTGATTAAGAATTTTATCCTAAAAAGATGTATAAGATCGGGGAGTGAGGTTGAAAGAGAAAACCAAAAGGACCTCTCCAATAGCGTCCTACCTCTTTCACAAAAAAAACGGACTATTACGGTACCATAAGGAAAAGACTTAGTTTAAAAAGGCATAAATTTATTTCAAAACATGGTAAAAAGTCCCACAAAGGACATCAATTGTACATATTCATGATTTGACATGCATAGACAATGATAATTGTTTTACAGCATTGTTGACACTAAGTTGGTATAGCTAATGCCCATACAGATACATGGACAACAATTATATAGTGTGATACTTGCAGACGTGACCTCTACGTTTCGCGGTCACAGCCGCTTCTTCAGGAGGCGTCTGATAGTATGTGGTCTATGAAGATGAAAGACAATGCAGTGTCAACATAACAAACAAAGTACACAATAATTTTAAAAGGTACATGATTAATATTGGAGAACATTTTAGAAATTGCACTCACCAAACTATAACCATGAAGGTTCTCTGGGGCAATATTGTGAGATGCCCTCACGAGGCGATCCCCCGGGGGCGGGCCAGGGAGGCAAATTAGGGTAATGCTATTGTAAAAAATTCAATAGAGTAAGGTTTTAAAAAAAATCATCAAGCAGTGTGTCTATTTTGAGGGTCACCCGGGAGTGTCAAGGAAAAGAGAAAAGGGGGGATGTTGGAATGAGGAGAGGGTAGGGGAGGAAGGGGGAGGAAAAGAAGAGAGAGGAAAAAGAAAAGAGGGGAAAGGGGGGAAAAGAGGGCCTCATCGATGAGGACACCTATAAATTCATCAATGTACAATACCCACGCACTCCTACATTTTATGCCCTGCCGAAAACCCACAAAGATCTTTCTGCACCTCCAGGTCGACCTATCGTCTCTGGGAAGGGTTCATTAACAGAAAACGCCAGCAAACTGGTGGATACCTTTCTTCTACCTCATGTCATGAGACTACCTTCCTACATCAGGGACACAACCGACCTGTTGAAACACATCGAGGGGATCCAGATCCCTCCGGACGCCCTCCTCGTGGCTATAGATGTCGAGGCTTTGTACTCGAGCATCCCCCACGAGCAGGGCGTCCGGATGGCTGGCTCCTTCTTGATGGAACAGGACCACCACACCTGGCCCACTAATACCTTCATCTTAAAACTTTTAGAATTTATTTTGACTAAAAATTATTTTTTATTTATGGACCAAATGTATCTTCAAATCCAAGGCGTTGCAATGGGAACATCGTGCGCCCCTTCATACGCGAATTTATACCTTGGCGGTTGGGAACGGACGGTCATCAGTGATGACCTTATGGAACCATTCCTAGACCATGTTCTAGGATGGTTCAGGTTCATTGATGACCTCCTGGTCATCTGGACAGGCACTGAGCAACTTTTACAGACATTCATTGCAGAGCTAAACATGAATTCTTTCAACCTCCATTTCACTTTCTCTTGTGACAGATTAAGTATCCCATTCTTAGACGTTTTGATTACTAAGGATTCCACCGGTCACCTAACCACTGACCTTTATCGCAAACCCACCGCTGGTAACACCTTGTTGCACGCCTCTAGTCTCCATCCCCGTCCTCTGGTTCGCAGTATTCCTTTTGCTCGGTATCTCAGACTGAGAAGGAACTGCACAGAGGACGGGGATTTCTATAAACAGGCCAATGCTCTCCGCACACGATTGTTGGCGAGAGGTTATAAACGCACCGTGCTGAGAAAAGCATTCAACAAGGCCCTAGCCTTAGACCGACAAACACTACTATATGGCCCCCCATGTCCTAAACAACCCTATATGACCAAGATCATCACTAAATTTTCCACTCACCACCAGCAATTACGAAAAATATTGTCAAACCACTGGCATATTTTAACTGACCACCATATCCTCAAAAAATACATTAAACCCACCCCTGACCTGGTCTTCAAAAGGGCCACCTCTCTTTGGGATAGATTAACACATAGTCATTACAGAATTCCTTCCCCTGGTCCGTCGGAACCCAGGGGCACATACAAATGTGGCAACTGTCCACACTGCCCCTGGATTCAAGAAGGACAACACTTTCCACTCCCCAATGGCGAAATGTTTTTCCCCAAACACTCGGCCCACTGTGGTACACGTGGAGTCATTTACCTCATGACTTGCGCTTGCAGCGCTTTCTATGTGGGGAAAACTATTAGAGAGCTACGGCAGAGACTGGGGGATCACCTATACGCCTCTACGAATGGCAAGCTTACCACTGTAGGCCGCCATATTGGCATTCATCACCGTTTCAATTTGGATTATATTCGGTTTACTGTATTAGACGTTGTCCCTGAAGACCCCCGCGGGGGCAATTGGGACCGCGAAATTTTAAGACGTGAATCCCTGTGGATTGAGCGACTTAACGCATGTGTTCCTCCTGGCATCAATGAGACACACTCATATAAATACTTCCTTGAATAACCTTGTTATAACGTGTCTTTTTTCCCCCAGCCCCTGCCGTGATCCGACTACATATACATAAAGGATTTTAAAAACCACAAAAGAATCGTTCATGTATATATAAAAACCACACCAAACATCACACTCATAAAAACCCTTTGGACTTTACTGTATTAGACTTCAGGTTTTTTCCTTAGGACTATATACTAGTGGACTCCTTACTATATAGTGACCTCACTATATTAAACTTGATATTGTTTAATGTTTCTTCAAATGTTCCTCTGTGGCTGACTTCAATATTCCAGTATATTACTTGCTTTATTAATCAAAGTGATGTATACCTAGATTGCAACTTTTATACATTGTCCTGGGACGGGCTGCAATGCATGCCTCTGCAGCTGTGGGTGCTCCCGCCGCTGGAGACCATGCTTTGCCCCCCCCCTCCCAGTTTATTCTTCTGAAACACTATGTGCATCCAAGTTATTATCCCAACTGCACCAGCCACTCTGCTCTGGGGGGATGTGAGGAGTTAATTCTCCCCCCGTGGCGGGCTTGCGTTGCCCGGCGGTGGGCGGAGCTATATCGAGCTCAGCTGCCGCTTCGTTTCGATCAATGCTCAGGCACTGATCAATCTTGAGCTGTGCGCCTGCGCCGGGCGTATTGCCCGCGCCTGTGCAACAGTGGAGGATCGGACCCGGAAGTATATGCGGCGGTCTTCTCCCTATGGATTTATATCCCCCACAGTGACTCCTGGTGATGGTATGGTGTGGCGTTTTGGCCACTGACTGCATTAGCCACGTCATTCTGGGTGTCAGCAGCCTCCAGGTCTGGGTTTTTATTACAGCAACGATAGGTAAAAATTCCTTACCATCATCAATTCCCCCCTTCCCAGTCCTGTGTGGTTCTTAATTTCTTTACCAGGTATACAGGGATATCTGCTTTATTCCACATCCCTTATTCTCTCTTTTCCCCCCTCTCACCTTTTCTTCTCTCCTTTTCCCCCCCCTTTTCTCCCCCCCCCCTTTCCTTTCCACATCCCATTTTTCCTCCTCTCTTTTTCCCCCCCTGGTCTTTTCCACCCCTCCCCTCCTCCCTCCCTATCCCTTTTTTCCCCCCTTTCCCCTCTTTTCTTTTTCCTCTCTCTTCTTTTCCTCCCCCTTCCTCCCCTACCCTCTCCTCATTCCAACATCCCCCCTTTTCTCTTTTCCTTGACACTCCCGGGTGACCCTCCAAATAGACACACTGCTTGATGATTTTTTTTAAAACCTTACTCTATTGAATTTTTTTACAATAGCATTACCCTAATTTGCCTCCCTGGCCCGCCCCCGGGGGATCGCCTCGTGAGGGCGTCTCACAATATTGCCCCAGAGAACCTTCATGGTTATGGTTTGGTGAGTGCAATTTCTAAAATGTTCTCCAATATTAATCATGTACCTTTTAAAATAATTTGTGTACTTTGTTTGTTATGTTGACACTGCATTGTCTTTCATCTTCATAGACCACATACTATCAGACGTCTCCTGAAGAAGCAGCTGTGACCGCGAAACGTAGAGGTCACGTCTGCAAGTATCACACTATATAATTGTTGTCCATGTATCTGTATGGGCATTAGCTATACCAACTTAGTGTCAACAATGCTGTAAAACAATTATCATTGTCTATGCATGTCAAATCATGAATATGTACAATTGATGTCCTTTGTGGGACTTTTTACCATGTTTTGAAATAAATTTATGCCTTTTTAAACTAAGTCTTTTCCTTATGGTACCGTAATAGTTTTTTTTGTGAAAGAGGTAGGACGCTATTGGAGAGGTCCTTTTGGTTTTCTCTTTCAACCTCACTCCCCGATCTTATTCATATCTAGGATGATGGTACCCATTTATGTACTTTTACCCCCCCTTGTAAATCATGTGGCATACCTGCAAATTCTAAAAAGATGTATACATATCAATTGACAGTAGTGGCCAAAAATGTTTGTCACCTGCTTTAAAAAATGATGGTGTCAGATTTCTATACTCTTATTAACATATGTATTAACATTGAATTTGCAAGTCATGAGAAGAAAATTGTGTGTCATTGATGAACCAAAAACAAAAAACTAAAACTATATCCCTTTTTTATACACAGGATGAGGTCAGCCAGGAGGAAAGTGGGGAAAGTGGCTGGCAGGAGGAGGCCGGGCCCAGGGACAGCCAGGAGGAGGCTGGACCCTGTGTCATCCAGGAGGAGGCCGGGCCCAGTGTCAGGCAGGAGGTGGCCGGGCCCAGTGTCAGCCAGGAGGAGGCCGGGCCCAGTGTCAGCCAAAAAGGCCGGGCCCAGTGTCAGCCAGGAGGTGGCCAGGCCCATTGGGAGCCTGACACAATCACAAGTGGCTCCCCTCCGCCTTCCTACAAAAAGGGCCAGGAAGGGGACAGTGACACAGGAGGCATCACTGCACCTCATGAGAGAGTCAACAAATTTTCTGAAGAGCCCCCCCCCGAAGCTGAAGAGGCCTATGGCTGTTATTTAGCCAGCAGGCTGCTTCAAATGGAGTGGGGCCAACGCCTCCTTTGTGAAAAACTTTTTGCTGATACTAACCACAAGGGGCTGAAGGGCAAGCTAACTGCCAACACCCAAATAAATGAGGCAGCCCCTCCTCCTCCTCCTTCTGCCACAACTCAACCACCAGAGCCACAGCCTACAAGAAAGGCTGCAGGGAAGGCTGCAGGGAAGGCTGCAGGGCAGCGTAGAGGGAAGGCTGCAAGGAAGAAAAGAAAGTGATGACCAGGTTCAGTCTGGTCTGACAGAAGACGCAGGCTGGTGTAGTACCATAGCCTGGGGACATCTATGCCATCTGCTGATGCTCTTGATCTCTGGGATTCCTGGACCAGATTGTGCTCCCTCTTATATGGACTCCTCAAGATCCCAATTTTCTTTTCCACAGACTTTTGCCAGCGTTGACTTCCTCTTTATTTTCTTTACCATAAATAAATGGATATTTTAGTTTATGAAAAGACTTTATGTGTTTTAATTAACATCATTTATTTAGAGACGCTGTCAAATTAACAAGGGACAACAACCTCCTTGAGGTTGCAAAAACACTGAAAAAATATATAATGTTCTTGTGGTAACTTTACCAAAATAATTAAAAAAATATATAACCAAAAAAAAGGTTCTTTGTGGGAACTTTATATACAAACAAAAATTAAAAATGTACAAAAGTAATGGTTCTTTGTGGTAACTTTACAAAAAAAACACAAAAAAATAAAATGTATTTGTGGTAAATTTAAGAACTACAAAAAAAAAAATACAAAATGGTTCTTTGTGGTAACTTTACAAACAAACAAACAAAAATATGGAG
The DNA here is from genome assembly GCA_037952925.1 of Lithobates clamitans. Classification (NCBI taxonomy): domain Eukaryota; kingdom Metazoa; phylum Chordata; class Amphibia; order Anura; family Ranidae; genus Lithobates; species Lithobates clamitans. The sequence continues at coordinate 852,057 of JBBGZY010001522.1, forward strand.
ATAAAGATAAAATCATTTTGATATTTTAATTAAAAAATAAAAGATGACTCCAAAAAAAAATTGTGTAAACATTAGTATGGAGATATGGCTTTTAAAACAAATACAATATCATTCATGAGATCAAGAGAAATAAACCAGAAATCAGTTTGGGAGAACTGTGAATAGGAACAGCAAAACAACTTCGTTCTTATAGCATTATTAACCACTTGCCGCCCTCCATATAGCAAAATGACGGCAGCAAAGTGGTTTCATTATCCTGACCGGACATCATATGACGTGATCAGGATAATAATAATAAGGATAGGATAATAAGCCACTGCGCGCCCCAGCGGGCGCGCATCGCGGCGATCGTTGTTGCGGGGTGTCAGTCTGACACCCCGCAACACCGATCTAGGTAAAGAGTCTCTGACGGAGACTCTTTACCACGTGATCAGCCATGTCCAATCACGGCTGATCACGATGTAAATAGGAAGAGCCAGTGAACGGCTTTTCCTCACTCGCGTCTGACAGACGCGAGTAGAGTAGAGCCGATCGGCTGCTCTCCTGACAGGGGGGGTCTGTGCTGATTGTTTATCAGCACAGCCCGTCGGATCCTGCCCAGGACCACCAGGGAAGCCGCCCAGGACCACCAGGATGGCTACCACACTGGACCACCAGGTATGCCCCCTAGACCCCCAGTGAAATACCAATATGTGCCCAGGCAGCTGCCAATCTGTGCCCAGGCAGCTGCCAATCAGTGCCCACTCCAATGCCTACCACTGCAAGTGCCACCAGGGATGCCTATCAGTGCCTCATATCAGTGCCGCGTATCAGTGCCCATCAGTTCCACATCAGTGCCCAGCAGTGCCGCCTATCAGTGCCACCTATCAGTGCCACCCTATCAGTGCCCATCAGTGTCGCCTTTCAGTGTCCAGTGTCGCCTATCAGTGCCCATCAGTGCCAACCAGTGCCATCCAGTGCCACCCATGAGTGCCCACCAGTGACGCCTATCAATGCCCATCAGTGCTGCATATCAGTGCCACCTACCAGTGCCCATCAGTGCCCATCGTCAGTGCCCGTTAGTGCCTGCTCATTGGTGCCACCTCATCGGTGCCGCCGTATCTATGCCGCCGTATCAGTGCCGCCGTATCAGTGCCGCCTTATCAGTGCCCATCAGTGAAAAAGAAAACTTACTTATTTACAAAATAAAACAAAAGCAAAACTTTTATTTTTTTCAAAATTTTCGGTCTTTTTTTATTTGTTTAGCAAAAAATAAAAACCGCAGAGGTGATCAAATATCACCAAAAGAAAGCTCTATTTGTGGGAACAAAATTATAAAAATTTCGTTTGGATACAGTGATGGATGACCGCGCAATTGTCATTCAAACTGCGACAGCGCTGAAAGTTGAAAATTGGTCTGGGCAGGAAGGTGTATAAGTGCCCTGTATTGAGGTGGTTACAGAAGACAATTAATGCGCTGCATTCAACGATCACAGAATTTTCAGCGTGAGGAATGTGCTACCTACAATACAAACACTAGTTTTTACTAGACTGAGTGCTTCCATTTAGTATTTGCTTTTGAGCATGTGTCGTTTTTTTGTCCGCCTAACTAGCATACAGACGAGCGGATTTCTGGGTCCGGCGGAGTTACAACGTAAAGATTTGAAGCAAGTTCCAAATCTAAAGTCCGTCAGATTTGTGACGGGAAAAGTCCGCTGAAGGTCCGGTGAAGCCAACACACGATCGGATTGTCCGCCGGATTTGGTCCGTCGGTGTCCGTCGGACAAGTCCGGTCGAAAAGTTCGACCGTGTGTACGCGGCATTATACTTTGTCTCCCCTGTTGTGTACATATCTCAATTGCCTTTCAGCTGCTTTTGGTTGCCCGTGAATACATTTAGTGACGCTTCTCTGGGACTGGCTTCTGTCCGCCTTGGAGGTGGGTCCTTATGTTCCACCCCAAGTCGCTGCGCGATGATGTCATCGCGCTTACACACGTCCTTGTACCGCACCATAGCTAACATACTTTGCTGACACCAGTTTCAGTAGAATCACTGCGCATGCGCCGGCGGCTTTATAAGCCTGTAACCGACGCACGGCTCACTGTCAGTCTCCATGCTCCTGTGATAGGAACGCTCCAGCCAGCGGCAAGTAAGAAACTTTCCAGGGGTGCTATTTTTTTTTTTTTGTTTTTGTTTTTGTTTTCCCCCCTTTTTATCACATAAAATACATATGTTTTTGGGTATTTAAATATCATACTCAAATGGCAGCTTCAAAGAAAAGTTTTCTTATTCAATTACATACTTCCTCAGCTGATCCGTTCCCAACTTGGCCCTCTCTCTCTTGGTGTTCCTTGAGGAGAGTTTTAACCACTTCAGCCCCGCTCACTGTATATATACGTCATTTTTTTGAAGATGGATATCTCGGTAACGGCAGCAGCTGCTGCCACAACCGAGATATCCATCTTTACAGTGAGCGATTCTCTACAAGATAATGGTGGTCTCAGCGGCGGGTTCGCCGCGAGATCACCGTTATCGGCGGCGGGAGAGGTGCCAACCCCCCCTCCCGCCGCTCTCCCGCACCCTCCGCCGCTTACCGGAGCCGTCGGTAACGGCGGAGGAGATCGGGTCCTGTCAGTGCTTCGGTATAGAGACGAGTGAGGCCAAGATGGCGCCCACCCGTCTCCATACCATGTGACGGCCGGAGCGGCGTCATAACGATGGCTCCGCCCACTCTCTTAAAGGCACAAATTTTTTAAATGTCATTTTTTTAAACGACTTTTTTTTTTTTTTTTTTTTTTTTTTTTGCATTTTAGTCTAAATATGAGATCTGAGGACTTTTTGACCCCAGATCTCATATTTAAGAGGACCTGTCATGCTTTTTTCTATTACAAGGGATGTTTACATTCCTTGTAATAGGAATAAAAGTGATCCAAATTTTTTTTTTTTTTTAAAACAGTGAAAAAATAAACAAAATAAAATAAAATAAATAATAAAAAAAAAAAAAAAAAATTTTTAAAGCGCCCTGTCCCGACGAGCTCGCACGCAGAAGCGAACGCATACGTGAGTAGCGCCCGCATATGAACACGGTAGTCAAACCACACATGTGAGGTATCGCCGCGACCGGTAGAGTGAGAGCAATAATTCTAGCCCTAGACCTCCTCTGTAACGCAAAACATGCAATCTGTAGAATTTTTTAAACGTCGCCTATGGAGATTTTTAAGGGTAAAAGTTTGACGCTATTCCACGAGCGGGCGCAATTTTGAAGCGTGACATGTTGGGTATCAATTTACTTGGCGTAACATTATATTTCACAATATAAAAAAAATTGGGCTAACTTTACTGTTGTCTTATTTTTTTTTTCAAAAAAGTGAATTTTTTCCAAAAAAAGTGCGCTTAGAAGACCGCTGCGCAAATACGGTGCAAAAAAAGTATTGCAATGACCGCTATTGTATTCTCTAGGATGTTAGAAAAAAAACAATATATAATGTTTGGGGGTTCTAAGTAATTTTCTAGCAAAAAAACCTGTTTTAAACATGTAAACACCTAAAATCCAAAACGAGGCTGGTCTTTAAGTGGTTGTTTTCCCCCCTTTTTATCACATAAAATACATATGTTTTTGGGTATTTAAATATCATACTCAAATGGCAGCTTCAAAGAAAAGTTTTCTTATTCAATTACATACTTCCTCAGCTGATCCGTTCCCAACTTGGCTCTCTCTCTCTTGGTGTTCCTTGAGGAGAGTTTTAATATAAATCTGGTTGGCTGGTTGCCCCTCTTTTAGACACCATATAATGATTTATTAATATATCCTTAAGTAAACTTTACTTTACAAACAAAACACACTTTTTTAATAGATGTTTTTGTTTTCACACTTAAAATTTAAATATTTCATAATTCTCAGGGTTTGCCCTTTTGGTTGTGCTGTGGTGGTCTTCACCTCTGGGGACTCTTGTGTGGGCTGTTCTGAGCCCGGATGAAATTCATCAGTTGATGGATGGACAGTGACAAATGTTACAAATTATTGCTTTTAATAAAACCCACATACAATTGTTAATATTCAACACTGGTATGTATGTTGGACATATTCATATACTTAAATGTTGATGATGCTTGAAAAACTTTCTGACAAAGATTTTGTTTCTTATTTTTTCAGAATATATTTATCCTCTTTAAAAAACGCCTCTGAAGAAGGGATACTCTCCCGAAACATGTCAGGCCAATAGAGGAATTTCATATTCACTTCTGAATTTTGCAATATTTTATTCGTGTTTGTATGTAAAAATTGTTTTCATATGTGCTGTATCAAACATTTTCATGTGTCTGATACACGCTTTTTTATATAATTTTCTAAATAAATGAAATTTTTATACATGATGTTCCTATTGTTTGCCTTTAAAGTCCCATTGTACCGGGGGATACTGGTGTCCTTAACATAGGGGACCTTACACAACAAAAAACACCTGAAGGACTCCAAGATGGTGAGAAATAAGATTCTCTGGTCTGATGAGACCAAGATAGAACTTTTTGGCTTTAATTCTAAGCGGTATGTGTGGAGAAAACCCAGGCACTGCTCATCACCTGTCCAATACAGTGCCAACAGTGAAGCATGGTGGTGGCAGCATCATGCTGTGGGGGTGTTTTTCAGCTGCAGGGACAGAACGACTGGTTGCAATCGAGGGAAAGATAAATGCGGCCAAGTACAGGGATATCCTGGATGAAAACCTTCTCCAGAGTGCTCAGGACCTCAGACTGGGCCGAAGGTTTACCTTCCAACAAGACAATGACCCTAAGCACACAGCTAAAATAACGAAGGAGTGGCTTCACAACAACTCTGTGACTGTTCTTGAATGGCCCAGCCAGAGCCCTGACTTAAACTCAATTGAGCATCTCTGGAGAGACCTAAAAATGGCTGTCCACCAACGTTTACCATCCAACCTGACAGAACTGGAGAGGATCTGCAAGGAGGAATGGCAGAGGATCCCCAAATCCAGATGTGAAAAACTTGTTGCATCTTTCCCAAAAAGACTCATGGCTGTATTAGATCAAAAGGGTGCTTCTACTAAATACTGAGCAAAGGGTCTGAATACTTAGGACCATGTGATATTTCAGTTCTTCTTTTTTAATAAATCTGCAAAAATTTCAACAATTGTGTGTTTTCTGTCAATATGGGGTGCTGTGTGTACATTAATGAGGAAAAAAATGAACTTAAATGATTTTAGCAAATGGCTGCAATATATCAAAGAATGAAAAATTTAAGGGGGTCTGAATACTTTCCGTCCCCACTGTGTGTATATATATATATATATATATATATATATATATATATATATATATATATATATATATATATAAGACAAACAAAGGGACACGATCTCCAATGCAAAAATATTTTTCTTTACCGTACGTAATCCATGCAATACGTGTATTATCAGCAACTGTAAAGTTTCGAGCATACTGTGGTCTTCATCAAGTTAATACAAATATGACAAAATTTCATTAAAAAAATCTACAACTCACATTACGTCCCTGACTCAATATCCACTATAATGGTACAACTATTTGAATAGTATCACTAATATGTCACATCTCTATACATTGTTTCCTTCCATGTAATCTTCTCCATATACTGTTATTTCTTTAGTTTATTTGTTTCTATTCACACCTACAAAAAAAGCATAGAAATCGATCAAATTGTATCCTATTTATAAAAATAAATACAAATCGTAATCCCTATTCATCCCATGAGGATGCAAGGATTGATGTCTATTAATCCACCATACCTCTCTTTGTTTCAATTTTAAAATGTTGTCATTTTTGTATAAACTTTTATAGATCTGTGAACATAGTGACTGAGAGGGTTAACTTGGATAGAAGTGGTGATGTGGAAAACACCTGTGTGGCTACACCCTGGTGTGTGAGTATAAAGGTAGGAAACACACAGCTTGATGAAGAGCATGGTATGCTTGAAACTGTACAATTGCTGCTAATACACAAATTGTATGGCTTACATTCAGCATGAAAATTTTTTTTGCATTGGAGATCGTGCCCCTTTGTTTGTCTTTATTGCATATTGGTGGATAATGGGGAGTCCATGGTGACACTTCTGAATTACACAGGATACGAGAGGAGTAGCTCACCCAATCAGTGGAGATATATATGATCTCAGGTTCCATGAGGCAATGTCATATACTGTATATGGGTATTAATATGCCTTCTGAATTCAGATTTGGTTTCATCAATATAAAATCTATTTTTTTCATACAATAATGTATTTATTTTATTATCTTCTAGGACATGAGGCACACCTTCTGCCCAGGTACCATCTTTTGTTATGTTTTCATTTTATTTTATTCTATAATGCCCCGGTCCTCTTGTGCTTTGAACATGCATCGCTTTCTTATATCATTCTATACTGTCACGGTTGCCCATGTGAGCATATTAATCTCTGCTTATGTAACTGTTGTGCCTAATTTTGAAAACTAATAAAAATTTATTGAACAAAGAATCTATTCCATTAGCATGAAAAAGTATAAACCACATATTTCATAAAGCAATTAGCAAAATGTTGGATCTAGTGTGGTTTATGACTTGAAACCATCACCTGTCTACCTTGTTTTCTTGTATTCCAAAGACTCTACATCATTTCCCTATTTTAGTACCAAAGAAACCATATACCAATTGCCCCTAAGTGAGGGTGTTTTCTTAAAAGTGATAAGAGGTCTATTAGAAGCAAAACAGAAAAGGCTTACTGTAATTGCTCAGCAAATACCATTATTTTTCACCTTTTAATCTCAAAACGCTGTTGGAAATATTGACTAATGGCCTTCAAAGAAGCCTGCATTTTTAATTGTTCTTAGCACTATTGGTCACATGTTGTTTTGAACTTTTGGTTTGCTGATATGCCTTCCAAAGGTTTTTTGTTATACCCTCTGCTATATATTATTTTCTAAATTCCCTGGTTCTAATTTAAAATTTTCTTTCCTGGTAGAGCTCCTGTGGATCTGCAGATACTGCCAAAGGAGATCCCTTGGATCTCTCATTATTATTATTATACAGGATTTATATAGCGCCAACAGTTTGTGCACCAATATAAAGGGAGACAGTACAGTTACAATATAATTAAATACAAGAGGGTTAAGGGGGCCTTGTTTATAAGACCATAAAATTTAAGTGGGTGGGATAAGTTGTACAAAAGGTTATAACTGGGGGGGGGGGGGGGGTGAGCTTATGGAAGTGATAAAATTTCAGTTAGTTGGAGGTGTGATAGGCTTCCCTGAAGAGATGAGTTTTCAGGGATCACCTAAAGGTAGTCAAAGTAGATGATAGACAGACAGATTGAGGTAGAGAGTTCCAGAGGATGGGAGAGGCTCTGGAGAAGTCCTGGAGATGAGCATGGGAAGAGGAGACAAGGTAACTTGAGAGCAGGAGGTCTTGAGAGGAGCAGAGGGGACGGTTTGGGTTATATTTGGAGACACTGGGGTTGATTTACTAAAACAAATCCACTCTGCATTACAAGTGCACTTGCTGTAAATCTGAGGGGAAGATCTGAAATGAGGGGAAGCTCTGCTGATTTTATCATTCAATCATATACAAGCAAAAATGTTCTTTATTTTCCTTGCATGTCCCCCTCAGATCCACAGCGACTGCACTTCCAAGTGCACTTTTAGTGCAAAGTGGATTTTCCTTTAGTAAATAAACCCCACTGTTCTTGCAGATAAACAAGTCCAGAAACTGTAACTGATTCTGTTGAATGATTTCCACTGAAGAAAGCGTTAGTAACAGGCGAGGGATATTGTTCAATCCGGTGAAAAAAAAGCTTTCTATTTGGAGTGACATGATCATTGTGCAGACTTTCTTGAATAAGTACTGTGATTCAATTAAATGGTAAATGTGAATCTTAAATTTAACATAATATTAAGTTGATCTGCAAATTCCTGGAACAGGTCTGCTGAGGCGGTGGACAGTGGATTTTGTGACTGGAGTAACATTCTTTATGTATTAATATAGATATCTGCTTTAAGCCTTGCGACATTAAGCCAACAACTTATGCCTTATATGGTTGGCTGGATTATCCCATGCTATCAGACACAAGTAATTGATTTTCAGTGCTGTGTATCCACTGCAGTCAACTTGCATCAACCAGCCCCTCTTTAGCAATAGCACTTTACAAGTGGTGTAACTTACACAGTGATGGTGCAGTTACACTACTGCTATTGGAAGAGGATTCATTTGATGGATTCTGACATCATAGCTGCTTATGATACCATTCTATCTGGCTGCATGCTCTGAATGATTCCTTGACACAGCTGTGAATGTTTGCATGCTAACTGTGAGAGACAAACTTGTGGTTCTCTGAATGGTATTTATCAGCTTAATTTTCAGCTTGTCGAATTCTGATTAGTTTTCATGCTCTGTATGGTCTGCTTATATCTTGATGAACACTTGCATGTTGTTAGGCATGAGCACAGACCCCATACACTGAGCATCCATCATTGCTTATCGCTTCAAGCGTATTTGACTTATTTCCTTACCTTGTCTAACCTAAGCGATAGAACTCCACAAATACCATAATCCTAACTATTGCTTGATGCAAATTGATGCTTCTTTAGCCAAATTTATACTTTGGAGAATTTGTTCTATACAATGGCAGATATTAACAAGTTGTCCTTAGCAACACTATCTAACACTTGCATTTTGTGTCTATATGAATACCATCACATATCGCAATGCAAGCTTCTGCAATGTGACCTTTTTTCAGGATTTTCACTAGGCTTGAGATGGATTAGTTTAAAGATCATGCATGTGTTCCTGTGGTCAGACTGATGAAATATCTATATTGCACAGCACAACAGATTTCAACCAGTGTCTCGTTATCATTTGGGAAATAGCAGTGTTCATTTGCCCCCAAGGTTTGATCAATATGCATGCTTTGATACTTTTATATACAGTATATACCTAACCATTTTCAAACTTGCCACAATCTCCCTTCGGGACATGTTAACTGTATTTGTATGCATGTCCAGGGCTTTACATCAGTCTTCAGTGATTCTTCTTTATGTCTACCATGAACCTTACATTTATAAAACTCAGCACATATGATCATATTTTTGGCATGGCTGCATTGTCCCAATTACATTTCTGTACCATTTGTACATATTGGAGGTGTCTAATTAGCTATGTTAGACTTTGGAGACATTTAAGTATTGTCACGCTGAGTATAAAGGCTGATTATAACAGATTATTTGGGTAATTTTTATTTCTGTTCCTATCATACTACAAGTTATATACCTAGCAGAGTTATCTGCATATCAATATTTTTTTAGTTTGTGTGTAGAACTGTATCCCAGGATGCTGTATCACAACTTTAAATTAACCCCTTCCAGTCAAAAATCCCAATATTAACATTTTGCAGCATGATGCCCCTTGCTCAGGATACATTTATAAAAATTCTACTGCAGAAGTAGTAGGCACTGTCAGATACTTTAATCTGGAACCAATAAGCTTGTTTCCAGATAAAGTGATCAGTATGACAGCAATAGTGGTCACATAGATGTGCATACAGTTATGCCAGAGCCAGCCAGTTTGACAGTCAATCTCTGTATCCAGAGAGATTCACTTTGGGAAAACAAAGAAACAAAAAAAAAAAACAGTTGACTAACTGAGGCTGTAAAAGAAAAATGTACAATTTCATTTTTTTTTCACTTCTTTAATTTTTTTAATGATTTTTTAAGTTTGTATTATAATAATACACAAGAAAGTAAAACAATTTACAAAATAAAGGCATTTTGGTTGCAGATAGGGATGAGCCGAACACCCCCCTGTTCGGTTCGCACCAGAACATGCGAACAGGAAAAAAGTTTGTTCCAACACGCGAACACCATTAAAGTCTATGGGACACGAACATGAATAATTTAAAAGTGCTAATTTTAAAGGCTTATATGCAAGTTATTGTCATAAAAAGTGTTTGGGGACCTGGGTCCTGCCCCAGGGGACATGGATCAATGCAAAAAAAAGTTTTAAAAACGGCCGTTTTTTCAGGAGCAGTGATTTTAATAATGCTTAAAGTCAAACAATAAAAGTGTATTATCCCTTTAAATTTCGTACCTGAGGGGTGTCTATAGTATGCCTGTAAAGGGGCGCATGTTTCCTGTGTTTAGAACAGTCTGACAGCAAAATGACATTTTGAAGGAAAAAACCCATTTAAAACTACCCGCGGCTATTGCATTGCCGACAATACACATAGAAGTTCATTGATAAGAACGGCATGGGAATTCCCCACAGGGGAACCCCGAACCAAAATTAAAAAAAAAAAAAATGACGTGGGAGTCCCCCTAAATTCCATACCAGGCCCTTCAGGTCTGGTATGGATATTAAGGGGAACCCTGGCCAACATAAAAAAAAAAATGACGTGGGGTTCCCCCTAAATTCCATACCAGACCCTTCAGGTCTGGTATGGATTTTAAGGGGAACCCCGCGCAAAAAAAAAAAACGGCGTGGGGTCCCCCCAAAAATCCATACCAGACCCTTATCCGAGCACGCAACCTGGCAGGCCGCCAGAAAAGAGGGGGGGACGAGAGTGCGGCCCCCCCTCCTGAACCGTACCAGGCCACATGCCCTCAACATTGGGAGGGTGCTTTGGGGTAGCCCCCCAAAACACCTTGTCCCCATGTTGATGAGGACAAGGGCCTCATCCCCACAACCCTGGCCGGTGGTTGTGGGGGTCTGCGGGCGGGGGGCTTATCGGAATCTGGAAGCCCCCTCTAACAAGGGGACTCCGAGATCCCGGCCCCCCCCCGTGTGAAATGGTAAGGGGGTACTTACCCCTACCATTTCACTAAAAAACTGTCAAAAATGTTAAAAATGACAAGAGACAGTTTTTGACAATTCCTTTATTTAAATGCTTCTTCTTTCTTCTATCTTCCTTCATCTTCTGGTTCTCCTGGCTCTTCTGGTTCTTCCTCCGGCGTTCTCGTCCAGCATCTCCTCCGCGGTGTCTTCTATCTTCTTCTCCTCGGGCCGCTCCGCACCCATGGCATGGGGGGAGGCTCCCGCTCTTCTCTTCTTCTTTTCTTCTCTTCTTCATTTTCTTCTCTGGGCCGCTCCGCACCCATGCTGGCATGGAGGGAGGCTCCCGCTGTGTGACGGCGCTCCTCGTCTGACAGTTCTTAAATAACCGGGGCGGGGCCACCCAGTGACCCCGCCCCCTCTGACGCACGGTGAGTTGACGGGACTTCCCTGTGACGTCACGGGGAATGCCACAGGGAAGTCCTGTCATGTCCCGTGCGTCAGAGGGGAGCGGGGTCACCGAGTGGCCCCGTCCCCCTTTATTTAAGAACTGTCAGATGAGGAGCGCCGTCACACAGCGGGAGCCTCCCTCCATGCCAGCATGGACGCGGAGTGGCCCGGAGAAGAAAATGAAGAAGAGAAGAAGAGAAGAAAAGAAGAAGAGAAGAGCGGGAGCCTCCCCCCATGCCATGGGTGCGGAGTGGCCCGAGGAGAAGAAGATAGAAGACGCCGCGGAGGAGATGCTGGACGAGAACGCGGAGGAAGAACCAGAAGAACCAGAAGATGAAGGAAGATAGAAGAAAGATAGAAGAAAGAAGAAGCATTTAAATAAAGGAATTGTCAAAAACTGTCTCTTGTCATTTTTAACATTTTTGACAGTTTTTTAGTGAAATGGTAGGGGTAAGTACCCCCTTACCATTTCACACAGGGGGGGCCGGGATCTGGGGGTCCCCTTGTTAAAGGGGGCTTCCAGATTCCGATAAGCCCCCCGCCCGCAGACCCCCACAACCACCGGCCAGGGTTGTGGGGATGAGGCCCTTGTCCTCATCAACATGGGGACAAGGTGTTTTGGGGGGCTACCCCAAAGCACCCTCCCAATGTTGAGGGCATGTGGCCTGGTACGGTTCAGGAGGGGGGGCGCACTCTCGTCCCCCCCTCTTTTCCTGCGGCCTGCCAGGTTGCGTGCTCGGATAAGGGTCTGGTATGGATTTTTGGGTGGACCCCACGCCGTTTTTTTTTTTTTTTTTGCCACGTGGTTTCCCTTAAAATCCATACCAGACCTGAAGGGTCTCGTATGGAATTTAGGGGGAACCCCACATCATTTTTTTTTAAATTTTGTCCGGGTTCCCCTTAATATCCATACCAGACCTGAAGGGCCTGGTATGGAATTTAGGGGGACTCCCACGTCATTTTTTTTTTTTTAATTTTGGTTCGGGGTTCCCCTTTCGGAAATTCCCATGCCATTTTTATCAATGAACTTCTATGTGTATTGTCGGCAATGCAATAGCCGTGGGTAGTTTTAAATGGGTTTTTTCCTTCAAAATGTCATTTTGCTGTCAGACTGTTCTAAACACAGGAAACATGCGCCCCTTTACAGGCATACTACAGACACCCCCCAGGTATGAAATTTAAAGGGATATTACACTTTTATTGTTTGACTTTAAGCATTATTAAAATCACTACTCCTGAAAAAACGGCCGTTTTTAAAACTTTTTTTTGCATTGATCCATGTCCCCTGAGGCAGGACCCAGGTCCCCAAACACTTTTTATGACAATAACTTGCATATTAGCCTTTAAAATTAGCACTTTTGATTTCTCCCATAGACTTTTAAAGGGTGTTCCGCGGCATTCAAATTTGCCGCGAACACCCCAAATTGTTCGCTCTTCGGCGAACTTGCGAACAGCCAATGTTCGAGTCGAACATGAGTTCGACTCAAACTCGAAGCTCATCCCCAGTTGCAGAGCTACACTGATGCAGCTAAATTGTATCTGGACATCCAAGCTTTAATGATCCCTAGTCATTCAAGGTGTAATGATACTGAATGGTTAAAACAATATATTCCCTTTAATTCCATAATGGATATTATTTTCCTGAAATTTGTAAATATCAGATTTATTATTAAAAATGGTGGAGTATATAAGGAAAGTAATGGTTAGACGAGAGAAACATTAAAAATCATATGCACCAAAATGTCAACAAAATTCTGCAAAATATTACTACAAAAGAAATGAAATAGATAGTGAAAAATGTCTACATATGCAGATCAATGTACAACCTATCATTTAGGCATAAGGGAATTTCTGCTTTTAGTCTGAAATTCTATAAGGCATAGAAGTAGATAGTGTCATCTTCACATCATGTGGCACTTACTATTAAAACTCTACCAAAGCTCAAAGTGATTGTAAAGTCTCCTTTTTTTTTTTCTATAAAAAATAACAAACATGTCATACTTACCTCCTCTATTGCAGGGGTTTTGCACAGAGTAGCATCTTCCTCCTGTTAAGCGCTACCACAGCAAGCAGCTTGCTATGGGGGCACCCGAGCCGAGTCACAGCTCCCTATGTCCATTCAGACATTCAGACACGGTGCCCCGACCTGGCTCCACCCCCCTCCCCTGATTGGCTAGCTGACTTTGACAGCAGAGGGAGCCAATGGCGCTGCTGCTGAGTCTCAGCCGTCATGGCTGTGTCTCAGCCAATCAGATGGCTGAGACACTCGTGGACATCGCAGGACAGAGAGGGACCTCAGGTAAGTGTTAGAGGGGCTGAGGGGGGCTGCTGCACACAAAATGCTTTTTATCTTAATGTATATAATGCATTAAGATAAAAAAAACTTTTGACTTTACAACCCCTTCAACTCTATTAAAAGAAAAAAACTTCTGTCCCTATTGTGTACTATCCAGAAATATAACTGTTGAACTCTGTCCTGCACTATAATGTTCTGCTATCTGTATTCTGATAGGTCAACCAGTACAGCCCACATATTGTAATTTGTGTTTAGTACATGTACATAGACCACATCTCTGGTTTTGCAAATTAAAAAAATGCTGTATATGAAAAGTTTATTTTGTAATCACAGACTGTACTAACTTAGTTTTCCTATGTTACAATAAATACCATACACATATTCAAATCACATTTGTATGAACCACAAAACTCAAGCAAGGTGAAACAGGGTTTTATTGCCACTACCCCAATATTCATTAGAAAAGAATACACAAGAATACAAAAGAATATAATTTCTAGTGCAGGAGTCTTACTGCTTAAAAGGCCAATAGCACAGCATGTAACTGCCAGTGTGCGCTCAAAATTGTCAGATTGCATTTGATAAAATTAAACACATACAATGGTGAAACAGGATGTCATAAGGAACATCCCAAATAATCCTTATTGTCAAGTTTAGGGTATTCCTGTAGTAAAATTTCTTTATTTGGACTATACATATAAATATAACCTCACACCTGATTCAAGTTCAAGGCTGCTGTCCCTTAAACAATTCCTTTGTGCCCAGATAAACTCTCTGACTAAAAATGGCCTTAGACCCCTTTTACACTGAGGTGCTTTACAAGCATTTTTGCGTTAAAAGTAGCGCCTGTAAACTGCCTCTTCTAAAGCCCCAGTGTGAAAGCCTGAGTGCTTTCACACTGGGGCAGTGCACTTGCAGAACAGGAAAAAAAAGTCCTGCAAGCAGCATCTTTGGGGCGGCGGAGGAGCTGTGTATACACCTCTCCTCCACTGCCCCTGCCCATTGAAATGAATGGGTGCTGCTTTCAAAGCATCTTAAAAGCGAATTGAAAGCAGCACTAAGCGGGTGCTTTTAACCCCTTTTAAAACCCCTCCTGGGGGGTTAAAAGCCCCCTGCTAGTGGCGCAAAACGGGCAGATATAACAGTGGTAAAGCGACGCTAAAACTAGCAGCGCTTTTCTTGCTAACGCCCGCACCGCCCCAGTGTGAAAGGGGTCTTAATAATGTGAGGCAGATTATAACCCTTAAAGGAGAATTATCACTACATTATTCACGATAACTGTAATTGTCTCGCCCAAGATAGGATGATCCTTTAAAGTAATCTCAAAGAAATCAAATTTATCTACATCACATTTACAGGTAGATTGCAAACAGATCTTATTTTTTCACAAATAGGGTCCCTCTCTATACTAATAATAGATTACCTATACACCAACAGATATGGACACTAAAGGTATCCTATCCTCCAAGATATGTAGCTCCTCTCACCAACCCATATATAGTTTGCAAAGAGAGGAGAAAAAAAACTGCCTCCATAGAAGGCAAAAACTCATTGTTCCATAATTAGGTTGACACATCTATTGAGTTCAATCGAAAGAAAAAATAAATGAATTACTGTATATACCTCCATTCTTTGAACTTTATACCTACAGTTGATCAAGAGGAAGGTAAAAAAACTCTTGTAAAACATGGTACATTCTGTCAGCAGGCGATTATGTATCACTTAATTAAATTTGCTATAGTTAGGTATTATTTATTTATAGTTATGCAGGCTGTAAGCTGCAAAGTTTAAAAAGACATGCATTAGGTTGAGACCCTGGTTTAGATGGGCACCCTTTCAGTTGGTATTCTCCAATACCTAAATGGGGAAAAAAGGAAGTTCTCAAATGGTTTTTGGTTTTGAGTATGTGCTGATTGTTTGTGTTTTGAGATTTGAAATGGTTACATTGTCCTTTTTTATGATGCGTTTTCTGACTCAGTGTATTTCAAGTAATTATGTGGGTCATGATACTGTGGGAATAGGGGAGAACAACTGAGGGACACCCCCCAAACCCTTTACCTTTAATTGGTATAATATTTTAGACGCATAGGAAAACGTTTCTGTTTGGTTCGAATCTTCGTTAACATTATTTCTTGGAGTGTTAAAGGACTTCGATCTTCAAATAAGCCATCTTAAGAAATTACGTGTGGATATTGCGTTATTACAAGAAACCCATCTAGGTCAAGATGAATTTCATTCCCTTTAGAGATCTTGGGTAGGAATGGTATGGGTGGGCCTGGCCAAGGGCCATAAAGCAGGCACACTCCTTTTACTTTGAAAACAGCTCAGGTGGATTCAAATGAATGTGATAATTTAGAGGGAAGGTGGACAAATGTGACTATTCAATCTCTCACCAACTCTCTTATTGTGTATAATGTGTATGGACCTGATGAGAGTTGTACCAATTTTTTTGGTCCTTAATAAATGAAATCAAATCACATCCTTTACAGTCTAAAGTTATAGTAGGAGACGATTTCAAATCAATAGTGAATATGCTAGAAACCCGGAAATTGCCTACTGGAGCACCTCTGAAATCTGTTTTGGGAAACCATCAGTTTCGGGGGTTTATGTCAGCTACTTCACTCATTGATATGTGGCATTTTATGAATCCGGTAGAAAGGGAGTATACCCATCATTCCATGGTTCATAAATCGCTATCTAGGCTTGATATGATTTTGGTCAGTGAAAATGTATTGCTATATGTGGTGTGACAGACAGCCCCTGTTAGTGATAGATGGGGTGTATCTGCCATGCAGGATCTTGAGGTTCTTAAGATAAATTAGTGACAATGAAAGGTCTGTAGGCAACAAAGGGTTAAGGACTGGCCACACCTTGCTCCCCCACCACCTGGGGTATAATTTTGGCTTACCTGAGTAGAATTAGTGGTGGTGCTGAGAGAGGAGAAGCAGGCAGTGAGGGAACATGCCTGCAGGACTGAAGCAGACTCAGTAAGGTCTATTTATTAGCCAGGAGGCTTACATTTTGTTTGATGGTCTTTTGCTTTGAGACTATGTTTTCTACCCCTGCGTTGGGAATCCTAGTCTGTTGCTGTTTTGCTGACCAAATAAACATGGGCAGGAAGCCCTTAACCTTGCACATGGCTGGATTACCTGTCTGAAAACTCTCTACTTGAAGCTTATCGCCCACAGTGGTTAAAGCCACCAATTGGCCAATGATCATATCCAATCATTCCCCAGTTTTATTAACTGTACATAATAGATTAACTGTTATGAGAAAACCAGCATGGTGATTCCTTTCCTATTTATATGATGAAGATAGCTTTAAAACAAAAAATTATAATTATGGTAGTCAGATTATAACATCATAATTCTCAATCTCAACATAGCGATGATCTGATACTATATTGGAGACGGCAAAAGCTGTAATGAGGGGTAGAATCAGTGGTAGGGCATCCATTAAGGGCGCACGGGTGCTGCCCCCTCTGTCACGCCGCCCCCCTATATGTAAAATGGATAGATTCATGTATAGCTTGAATCTATCCATTACTGCTGTAGCCACCCCCTATTCAGGCATCCGGACCCTTTATGGATGCTGGACATCTGAACTACAGCAGCGGGGGGTGTTTTTTTGAAGCACCTGATTAGAGCCTCTAATAGGCTTCAAAAAAGGTGGACTCAGAGCGCAGAGCATTGCGCTCGGAACCCACCCAAGTGTGTTAGAAAAGCAAATTAATATTTGCTTTTCTAACACTGAACCGCCTCTCCACCAATAAGGAAGCGTGAGTCTAATACCCGTTACCTGATTGGCTGAGGGCACAGGCATCCCTATTGGACGCCTAGCAGAATGGTAGAAGAGACGCACAGGAACCATGGAAGACACAGGAGCCTTCGCCTGACTGCTGAATGTCCCACAGCTCGCCGCCATCACCCGTTGCCTGACCCACCACTAGGATGGGGTAAGTGCCGGTCAAACAGCGATCGGGCGTGGGGGGTCATGGTGGCTGCATATGATGGGCATAGAGGCTGCATATTATGGGCACAGAGGCTGCATATCATGGGCACAGAGGCTGCATTTTATGGGCACAGTGGCTGCATATGATGGGCACAAAGGCTGATGGGCACAGAGGCTGCATATGATGGGCACAGTAGCTGCATATGATGGGCACAGAGGTTGCATTTTATGGGCACAGTGGCTACATATGATGGGCAGAGTGGCTGCATATAAAGGGTACAGTGGCTGCATTTGATGGGCACAGTGACTGCATTTTATGAGCACGGTGGCTGCATTTTATTGATACAGTGGCTGCATATGATGGGCACAGAGGCTGCATTTTATGGGCACATTGGCTGCATTTTATGGGCACAGTGGCTGCATATGATGGGCTCAGTGGCTACATATGATGGGCACAGAGGCTGATGGGCACAGTGGCTGCATTTGATGGCCACAGTGGCTGCATTTGATGGCCACAGTGGCTGCATTTGATGGGCACAATGGCTGCATTTGATGGGCACAATGGCTGCATTTTATGGGCAGTGGCTGCAACTGATGGCACAGTGAGGCTGCAATTTATGTTTTTTTCAGTATTTTTCAGTTTGTTTGCGCCCCCAAAAAAAATTGAGCACCAGCAGCCACTGGGTAGAATTATGGCATATGCTAAGATCCAATAAAAGCAGGCACTTACTAAATATATGGAAGCCAGTAAAAAGGCTAGATTAGCTTATATACTATTTAAGCAGTCGATGACTGACTAGATGGAGGCAGGTTAAGGAGGAAGGTGAGGCCTGGCTAGAAGAATTTGACAAGTCTATTAGATATTTTAACACCTTCCTGCCTAGCCTGTAGCAAAATGACAGTCAGTGGGTAGGAATGAGCCGAACACCCCCCTGTTCGGTTCGCACCAGAACATGCGAACAGGAAAAAAGTTTGTTCGAACACGCGAACACCGTTAAAGTCTATGGGACACGAACATAAATAATCAAAAGTGCTAATTTTAAAGGCTTATATGCAAGTTATTGTCATAAAAAGTGTTTGGGGACCTGCCCCAGGGGACATGGATCAATGCAAAAAAAAGTTTTAAAAACGGCCGTTTTTTCAGGAGCAGTGATTTTAATAATGCTTAAAGTCAAACAATAAAAGTGTAAAATACCTTTACATTTTGTAGCTTGGGGGGTTTCTATAGTATGCCTGTAAAGGGGCGCATCTTTCCTGTGTTTAGAACAGTCTGACAGCAAAATGACATTTCGAAGGAAAAAAGCCATTTACAACTACTCGCAGCTATTGCATTGCCGGTCCGACAATACACATAGAAGTTCATTGATAAAAACGGCATGGGAATTCCCCACAGGGGAACCCCAAACCAAAATTTAAAAAAAAAAAACGATGTGGGGGTCCCCCTAAATTCCATACCAGACCCTGCAGGTCTGGTACGGATTATAAGGGGATCCCCGTGCCAAAAAGAAAACGGCGTGGGGTCCCCCCAAAAATCCGTACCAGACCCTTATCCGAGCACGCAACCTGGCAGGCCGCAGGAAAAGAGGGGGGGACGAGAGAGCGCCCCCCCTCCTGAACCGTACCAGGCCACATGCACTCAACATTGGGAGGGTGCTTTGGGGTAGCCCCCCAAAACACCTTGTCCCCATGTTGATGAGGACAAGGACCTCATCCCCACAACCCTGGCTGGTGGTTGTGGGGGTCTGCGGGTGGGGGCTTATCGGAATCTGGAAACCCCCCTTTAACAAGGGGACCCCCAGATCCCGGCCCCCCCCCATGTGTGAAATGGTAAGGGGGTACTTGTACCCCTACCATTTCACTAAAAAACTGTCAAAAATGTTAAAAATGACAAGAGAGTTTTTGACAATTCCTTTATTTAAATGCTTCTTCTTTCTTCTTTCTTCTATCTTCCTTCATCTTCTTCTTCTTCTTGTTCTTCTGGCTCTTCTGGTTCTTCCTCCAGGATTCTCATCCAGCATCTCCTCCGCGGCATCTTCTATCTTCTTCTTCTCCTCGGGCCGCTCCACACCCATGGCATGGGGGGAGGCTCCCGCTCTTCTCCATCTTCATCTTGTTCATCTTCTTCTCTTCTTCTCTTCTTCATTTTCTTCTCCGGGCTGCTCCGCATCCATGCTGGCATGGAGGGAGGCTCTCGCTGTGTGACGGCGTCTCCTCGTTTGACGGTTCTTAAATAACGGGGGGCGGGGCCACCCGGTGACCCCGCCCCCCTCTGACGCACGGTGACTTGACGGGACTTCCTTGTGACGTCACGGGATATGCCACAGGGAAGTCCCATCAAGTCACCCTGCGTCAGAGGGGGGGCGGGGTCAGCGGGTGCCCCCGCCCCCCGTTATTTAAGAACCGTCAGACGAGGAGACGCCGTCACACAGCGGAAGCCTCCCTCCATGCCAGCATGGATGCGGAGCGGCCCGGAGAAGAAAATGAAGAAGAGAAGAAGATGAAGAACAAGAAGATGAAGAGAAGGACGGGAGCCTCCCCCCATGCCATGGGTGAGGAGTGGCCCGAGGAGAAGAAGATAGAAGACGCCGCGGAGGAGATGCTGGATGAGAACGCCAGAGGAAGAACCAGAAGAGCCAGAAGAACCAGAAGAAGAAGAAGAAGATGAAGGAAGATAGAAGAAAGAAGAAGCATTTAAATAAAGGAATTGTCAAAAACTGTCTCTTGTCATTTTTAACATTTTTGACAGTTTTTTAGTGAAATGGTAGGGGTACAAGTACCCCCTTACCATTTCACACAGGGGGGGGCAGGATCTGGGGGTCCCCTTGTTAAAGGGGGCTTCCAGATTCCAATAAGCCCCCCCACCCGCAGACCCCCACAACCCCCGGCCAGGGCTGTGGGGATGAGGCCCTTGTCCTCATCAACATGGAGACAAGGTGTTTTGGGGGGCTACCCCAAAGCACCCTCCCAATGTTGAGGGCATGTGGCCTGGTACGGTTCAGGAGGTGTCACGAGAGGGTTTACCCGTTGGTGGTGCTATCGGCCTCTTGGATCGCAGTACCAGTGTCCACCAGCGGGTGTCTTCCAACACCTGGGACCTGCAGTAAGAGGTCTCTCCTGCTGGTGGCACTGTTGCATCCTTGGGCCGTAGTACCGGTGTCCACCAGCGGGTGCACTCCGGCAGTGTGGAGCAAACAGCACACTCTGCGATCAGCTGTGACATGAGGTCAATTATAGTCAGTCCTATAAATACCCGGCAAGCCCTCATATGCTTGCCTTGGTATCTTTCTTCCTTGCACCCTGACCTGTTATCCTGTTATCCTGTTATCCTGTTATCCTGTAAACCTGTATCGGACCCTGAACCTGTTCCTGAGCCTGTATCCTATCCCATCCATTATCTCCCTTTCCCAACCTGCCCTTGTTCAGTTGCTGATCTCCTGTGTATGACCTTGGCTTGGCTACGTTTATGTTTCTGGTATATCCCTTGTTCCTGCTGACCTGCTGTGTATGACCCTGGCCTGGCTGACATCTGTGATTCCGGTATTGCCCCTTGCTGTATATATTATCTGTTGTCTGTGGGTTTCTGTCGGTTGGTTGAGCACTATTTGTATTTGGGGTGTTTGTTTATTTATATTACTTATCTTAAATAAACATTATTCTTATTTCACTTTACATGTGTTTTGGTTTCCTCTTTGCAGTTCACACAATCTGGTCACACCTGTTCATGACAGTATACCAAGGCCATCTCTGACCAGAAGTGGCTGCACAGGGGAACCATCTCGGTTCTGTTGCACATTACTGGGATGAATTCAGATGTAATTGCTTATTATGCTCTGCTGGCAACAGAGAGTTCTGAATATCTCCGCCAGACATTGGAAGGGTGGTCCAGTGATCAGCTGCTGGAGATTATCTATTTAGCTCACTCTGTGGTCGATCAGGGCAGTATACAGTTTGAGGATGTTCAGCCTTTGATTGGAATGTGTACAGAGCTGGCTCTGCCTTGTATCCCAAAGGGCCATGATGACTTTTCTCCCCCCTTCAGCATTAACCAGGTTGCGTCCTTAGTATGGCTGTTGGAGGATGACTCTGCATCCTTTTTTGAGCATTATTCGGTTTGTACCAAACAGTTGTTGAAAGACTGTATAGATGAAGTGAGCCCACTTTTGTGCTACCTGTACTTCAGGCATGGTCAGACCTGTTATGCCCAGCTTCTGTCAGCTCTCCACAAACCAGACCTGCTACTAAACACCTGCCTGCTCAGATGTCCTTTCTCCCATCACCCCTGGCAACCTCAGCTGCAGTCCAATATACCCTGCTCCCCACCAAGTATCAATGCCATGTTTCTACTTCCTGTACCTATCCTGCCTTTAACCCACCTGCCTCTTCTCTAATACCTGCAACTTCCCCACAAGAACTCCCTCTGGCCGCTGTTCCCCCTTCCTTGCAATATCCCAGCCCTTCCTTTCAGTATGCCTCACTTCCTGTCTACAGTCCTACAGCCACCTACAGATCTCCAGCAGTTAAGCCAAAGAAGAAACGGAAGTTCTTCCCCACTCACACAATCCTGCCAGTAACCCAACCTGCTCCCACTTTCCAGTCTGGTGTGCCTGCCTCCCAGTCTGATGTTCCGATGCCTGCCTTCCAGCCGGATGTCTCTGCCTTCCAGCTTGATGTCTCTGCCTTCCAGTCTGATGTGCCAGCTTCCCAGCTTGATGTCTCGATGCCTGCCTACCAGCCTGATGTGCCAGCTTCCCAGCCTGATGTGCCAGCTTCCCAGTTTGATGTGCCAGCCTCCCAGCCTGATGTCTTGAAGCTTGCCTTCCAGCCTGATGTCTTGATGCCTACCTTCCAGTCTGATGTGCCAGCTTCCCAGTCTGATATGCCAGCTTCCCAGTCTGATGTGCCAGCTTCCCAGTCTGATGTGCCATCTTCCCAGTTTGATGTGCCAGCTTCCCAGTTTGATGTGCCAGCTTCCCAGTCTGATGTGCCAGCTTCCCAGTCTGATGTGCCAGCTTCCCAGCCTGATGTCTCGAAGCTTGCCTTCCAGCCTGATGCCTCGATGCCTGCCTTCCAGTGTGATGTGCCTGCCTTCCAGTGTGATGTGCCAGTTCCCCAGTCTGTTGTCTCAGTGCCTGCCCTCCAGCCTGATGTCTCGAAGCTTGCTTCCCAGTCTGATGTGCCAGCTTCCCAGTCTGATGTGCCCGCTTCCCAGTCTGATGTGCCAGCTTCCCAGTCTATTGTCCCAGTGCCTGCCTTCCAGCCTGATGTCTCAGTGCCAGCTTCCCAGACTGACGTGCCAGCTTCCCAGACTGATGTGCCTGCTGCCCAGCTCGAAGTGCCCATGCCTGCTGCCCAGCCTGATGTGCCTGCTGCCCAGCTCGAAGTGCCTGCTGCCAAGCTCGAAGTGCCTGCTGCCCAGCTCGAAGTGCCCATGCCCGCTGCCCAGCCTTATGTGCCTGCTGCCCAGCTCAAAGTGCCCATGCCCGCTGCCCAGCCTGATGTGCCTGCTGCCCAGCTCGAAGTGCCTGCTGCCAAGCTCGAAGTGCCTGCTGCCCAGCTCGAAGTGCCCATGCCTGCTGCCCAGCCTGATGTGCCTGCTGCCCAGCTCATAGTGCCCATGCCCGCTGCCCAGCCTGATGTGCCTGCTGCCCAGCTCGAAGTGCCCATGCCCGCTGCCCAGCCTGATGTGCCTGCTGCCCAGCTCGAAGTGCCCATGCCCGCTGCCCAGCCTGATGTGCCTGCTGCCCAGCTCGAAGTGCCCATGCCTGCTTCCCAGCCTGATGTGCCTGCTGCCCAGCTCGAAGTGTCCATGCCCGCTGCCCAGCCTGATGCGCCTGCTGCCCAGCTCGAAGTGCCCGCTGCTCAGCTTGGTGTATTCCTGCCCGCTGTCATCTCGGATGTGCCCGCTGTCATCTCGGATGAGCCCGCTGTCATCTCGGATGAGCCCGCTGTCTGCTCGGATGAGCCCGCTGTCTGCTCGGATGTGCCTGCTGTCTGCTCGGATGTGCCCGCTGTCTGCTCGGATGTGCCTGCTGTCTTCTCAGATGTACCCACTGTCCAGTTTGATGTACCCGATGCCCAGCCTGATGTGCCCTCATCTGTTCGGTTGGAGGCCATGAACTTTGGACAGGGGGGGTACTGTCATGAGAGGGTTTACCCGTTGGTGGCGCTATCGGCCTCTTGGATCGCAGTACCAGTGTCCACCAGCGGGTGTCTTCCAACACCTGGGACCTGCAGTAAGAGGTCTCTCCTGCTGGTGGCACTGTTGCATCCTTGGGCCGTAGTATTGGTGTCCACCAGCGGGTGCACTCCGGCAGTGTGGAGCAAACAGCACACTCTGCGATCAGCTGTGACATGAGGTCAATTATAGTCAGTCCTATAAATACCCGGCAAGCCCTCATATGCTTGCCTTGGTATCTTTCTTCCTTGCACCCTGACCTGTTATCCTGTTATCCTGTTATCCTGTAAACCTGTATCGGACCCTGAACCTGTTCCTGAGCCTGTATCCTATCCCATCCATTATCTCCCTTTCCCAACCTGCCCTTGTTCAGTTGCTGATCTCCTGTGTATGACCTTGGCTTGGCTACGTTTATGTTTCTGGTATATCCCTTGTTCCTGCTGACCTGCTGTGTATGACCCTGGCCTGGCTGACATCTGTGATTCCGGTATTGCCCCTTGCTGTATATATTATCTGTTGTCTGTGGGTTTCTGTCGGTTGGTTGAGCACTATTTGTATTTGGGGTGTTTGTTTATTTATATTACTTATCTTAAAGAAACATTATTCTTATTTCACTTTACATGCGTTTTGGTTTCCTCTTTGCAGTCCACACAATCTGGTCATACCTGTTCATGACAGGAGGGGGGGTGCTCTCTCATCCCCCCTCTTTTCCTGCGGCCTGCCAGGTTGCGTGCTCGGATAAGGGTCTGGTATGGATTTTTGGGGGGACCCCACGCCGTTTTGTTTTTTTTGGCGCGGGGTTCCCCTTAAAATCCATACCAGACTTGAAGGGCCTGGTATGGAATTTAGGGGGACCCCCACGTCATTTTTTTTAAAATTTTGGCCGGGGTTCCCCTTAATATCCATACCAGACTTGAAGGGCCTGGTATGGAATTTAGGGGGACCCCCACGCATTTTCTTTTTTTAATTTTGGTTCGGGGTTCCCTTGTGGGGAATTCCCATGCCGTTTTTATCAATGAACTTCTATGTGTATTGTCGGACCGGCAATGCAATAGCCGCGAGTAGTTTTAAATGGCTTTTTTCCTTTGAAATGTCATTTTCCTGTCAGACTGTTCTAAACACAGGAAACATGCGCCCCTTTACAGG
Organism: Lithobates clamitans; assembly: GCA_037952925.1. Classification (NCBI taxonomy): domain Eukaryota; kingdom Metazoa; phylum Chordata; class Amphibia; order Anura; family Ranidae; genus Lithobates; species Lithobates clamitans. Next base: position 876,839 of record JBBGZY010001522.1, read on the forward strand.
CATACTATAGACACCCCCAGCTACGAAATTTAAAAGGATATTACACTTTTATTGTTTGACTGTAAGCATTATTAAAATCACTGCTCCTGAGAAAACGGCCGTTTTTAAAACTTTTTTTTGCATTGGTCCATGTCCCCTGGGGCAGGACCCAGGTCCTCAAACACTTTTTATGACAATAACTTGCATATAAGCCTTTAAAATTAGCACTTTTGATTTCTCCCATAGACTTTTAAAGGGTGTTCCGCGGCATTCGAATTTGCCGCAAACACCCCAAATTGTTCGCTGTTCGGCGAACTTGCGAACAGCCAGTGTTCGAGTCGAACATGAGTTCGACTCGAACTCGAAGCTCATCCCTATCGGTGGGACATTGGTCGTTCTGAGTGGACGTCATATGATGTCCTAACAAGATCGGGCCAGGCTGCAGAGTGATCTGACACCCGCTCTGTTCACCAGACACAGCAGATGACAGATCAGTGTACCAGCCCACTGGCAGTACCAAGCCATTCATTGTGTATGTAGCACCCTCTAGTGTGCTAGAAGTGGTAGTGATTTGTTTTTTTCTTAGTGTAGAGGCAGCTGGCAGCCAGGCCTGTTTGTTTTGATCTGGGTTGAGAGTGACTCAGGCAGAGCTGAGTGACTCAGGCAGAGCTGAGTCACTTTTAGGCAGCATCACCAAGACCTCACACTTCTTTCTGGAAAGGAAGGAGGAGAGGAGAGGTGGAGCTGCCTGGAGTATTCTGAGGAGCCCTGACTAATCCCTAACTTAGATTGGCAGGGAGCAGGCCTCCTTAAATACCCAGGGTCAGCCCAGCTGGAGAGGAGTTGTTCAGTGTGGAAACTGGAGATTAAGTGCTAGGCTGTCGTGGCATTTGAGGGAGCTCCCTAGTCTGAGGGGGTGGGCTTGGGTGCGGATGGAGCCCTCTCAGAACGCGTGGTGGTGTCCTGGACAGGAGGCACGGGAGCAAGGAGAGGACAGCAGGAGAGAGCACTGCCAGGCAAGTCTCCAGGGAGGAACAACTGGTCGCAGCCAAGAGGGCTGGTGAGTGACATGCAGTCAGGCATGCCTGAGAGGACTGGGAGATTGCAGAATGGAATGGCTGCAGAGCCAGTGAAGTGGACTGTGGTGACACAGGCAGTGGAGGGAGGCAGCTGCAGCTGTAAGGGTTTGCAAGGCCTTAAGATGTGGTACTGGGCTCAGTAGCCACGTGGACAGCTAGCACTTGGACTACCTACTTTTTGCTGCACCATAGGGGCCCGGGATTCCTGTCTGTAAAGGGCATCTGCTTTAGGCCTGGCTGGGCCTGTCTCAAGCCTATCTATCAGTGCTAGCTGGTCCTAGTGAGATCAAGAATTAAGTAAAGTGCTGGAGGGTGAGATCAATAGTTGAGCTGGAAGTAAAGGGGTTGTATATACCGGAGGTGTATATAGTTGGTCCCACATATCTTATTGCAATCAATTGGGCATTTCATGAGTATTCTATCCAAGTTAAATCCATTCAATAAAAATACAAAACAAGGTTCAAGGACTGGTTTTCTGCCTGAAAGATAACTGTGTGCCTGGCTGGGCAGGGTGACGGATGGACCACAGCACTTAGCAGCCCCTACAGGGGTACCGCTACATGTACTTTTCTGTTGATCTCACTGTTATAAGCAATCATAGTGTGTAAAAAAAATCCTGAGTAGTACAGTGTTACTATGGTAACAAAAAAAATAATAAAAAAATATTTAAAAAGTACATTTTTACATACTGTCACCTGTCAGTGTCCCTGATCACTACCATACCAGTGACAGTATGTAAAAAAAATGTGAAAGGGGTAATTTGGGGTATATTTGAACTGTTCTGGCATTTTTGGGCCTTAAGAAATGAAAACATCAGGATTGATCTATTTTGAGATATACAGTATCTCACAAAAGTGAGTACACCCCTCACATCTTTGTAAATATTTTATTATATCTTTTCATGTGACAACACTGAAGAAATGACACTTTGCTACAATGTAAAGTAGTGAGTGTACAGCTTGTATAACAGTGTAAATTTGCTGTCCCCTCAAAATAACTCAACACACAGCCATTAATGTCTAAACCGCTGGCAACAAAAGTGAGTACACCCCTAAGTGAAAATGTCTAAATTGGGCCCAATTAGCCATTTTCCCTCCCCGGCATCATGTGACTCGTTAGTGTTACAAGGTCTCAGGTGTGAATGGAGGGCAGGTGCGTTAAATTTGGTGTTATCGCTCTCACTCTCTCATACTGGTCACTGGAAGTTCAACATGACACCTCATGGCAAAGAACTCTTTGAGGATCTGAAAAAAAGAATTGTTGCTCTACATAAAGATGGCCTAGGCTATAAGAAGATTGCCAAGACTGAGCTGCAGCATGGTGGCCAAGACCATACAGCTGTTTTATAGGACAGGTTCCACTCAGAACAGGCCTCGCCACGGTCGACCAAAGAAGTTGAGTGCACATGCTCAACATAACATCCAAAGGTTGTCATTGGGAAATAGACGTAAGGATGCTGCCAGCATTACTGCAGGGGTTGAAGGGGTGGGGGGTTTGCCTGTCAATGCTCAGACATTACACTGCATACTGCATCAAATTGGTCTGCATGGCTGTCATCACAGAAGGGAGCCTCTTCTAAAGATGATGCACAAGAAAGCCTGCAAACAGTTTGCTGAAGACAAGCAGACTAAGGACATGGATTACTGGAACCATGTCCTGTGGTCTGATGAGACCAAGATAAACTTACTTGGTTCAGATGGTGTCAAGCGTGTGTGGTGGCAACTAGGTGAGGAGTGCAAAGACAAGTGTGTCTTGCCTAAAGTCAAGCATGGTGGTGGGAGTGTCCTGTTCTGGGGCTGCATGAGTGCTGCTGCCACTGGGGAGCTACAGTTCATTGAGGGAACAATGAATGCCAACATGTACTGTGACATACTGAAGCAGAGCATAAACCCCTCCCTTCGGAGACTGGGCCGCAGGGCAGTACTCCTACATGATAACGACCCCCAAACACACCTCCAAGATGACCACTGCCTTGCTAAAGAAGCTGAGGGTAAAGGTGATGGACTAGCCAAGCATGTCTCCAGACCTAAACCCTATTGAGCATCTGTGGGGCATCCTCAAACAGAAGGTGGAGGAGCGCAAGGTCTCTAACATCCACCAGCTCCGTGATGTCGTCATGGAGGAGTGGAAGAGACCTCCAGTGGCAACCTGTGAAGCTCTGGTGAACTCCATGCCCAAGAGGGTTAAGGCAGTGCTGGAAAATAATGGTGGTCACACAAAATATTGACACTTTGGGCTCAATTTGGACATTTTCCCTTAGGGGTGTACTCATTTTTGTTGCCAGCGGTTTAGACATTAATGGCTGTGCGTTGAGTTATTTTGAGGGGACAGCAAATTTACACTGTTATATAAGCCGTACACTCACTACTTTACATTGTAGCAAAGTGTCATTTCTTCAGTGTTTTTACATAAAAAAGATATAATAAAATATTGACAAAAATGTGAGGGGTGTACTCACTTTTGTGAGATACTGTATATACCATAGTTTGTGGGTTAAATAACTTTCCTATAAACAAAATAATATTCACTGATTTGGGTTATTTTCAAAGAAATGTAATAGCATACATTTTCGCCTAAAATTAACAAGAAAGATTTTATAACAGAAACCAAGGAAAACATTTTTTTCTTCAAAATGTCTTTTTTACATAAGTTTGTCAAAAAAAAAACAGTGGTGCTTAAATGCCATACAAATATCATATGGGTACAGTGTTGCATGACCGTCCAATTGTCATTCAAAGTGCGACAGTGCTGAAAGCTGAAAATTGGCCTGGGGAGGAAGGGGGTAAAAGTGCCCGGTATTGAAGTGGCACAACTGGATGAGTATAAATTTAATAACAAGGCTGGTGGACTATTAGCTAACCTTGCAAAAGGGCAACATCCACCTCAACATATCACATGTAGCCGACGATCAGGGGAATTTGAAAAAGACCCTTTTGGGTATAGCCAAGCATTTGCTAAGTATTACACTATTTTGTGATTAGATAATCAAGCAATAGGATTAAATGGGAAGGGATTCCTTGATAGTCTATAGCTTCCTCAATTGAGCAGTTCAGATTTAAATATGTTTAATGCAAAATTCTCTCTAACAGAACTTAAGCTGGTAATTTTGACATCATCGAACCTGATGTCCCCGGGCTCAGATGGCTTTACTAATTAATTTTTTTAAAGTCTTCAAGGGGTAGGTAAGGAACTTCTGCTCTCTCTCTCTCTCTCTCTCTCTCTCTCTCTCTCTCTCTCTCTCTCTATAATTACATTATCTTTAAGGGAAGATATCCACAAATAGGAAATGATGCCACAATAAAAGTTCTAACAAAGATCCTCTATCCCTCGTCTCATATTGGCCAATTTCTTTAATAAATCAAGACGGTAAATATCTGTCTAAAATGATAGCCGATTGATTTGCTACACTTCTTCCTAAATGAATAGGGCCTAAACAGGAAGGATTTGGGGTTGGAAAATCAGCAATGACTAATGCGAGGAAGGTCTCCGCAGTACTTAAAAATGTAAGACTGTCAAATCTTTCTTCAAACCAGGGAGCCATTGTGGCTCTCGACGTGGAGAAAACTTTTTATAGCATTTGTTGGATGTGGTTGTTCCAGGCTTTTGAACGTTTTGTTTTCAAGGGAGATTTTATTAGCTATATTCAATCTAATGTATGTACTCCTCATCATATGCTAAAATACATTTAGAAAGGGAATTCTCTTCTGTGATACCCTTAGAGCATGGGACGCATTCAAGGGTGTCCCTTATCCCTGTTTTTGTTAAATTTGGCTATTGAACCCTTAGTCAATTCCTTGACATTGTGTCAATATTTTAAAGGGGTTCAAATAGGGTTGGAACAGATCAAAGCTGGTATGTTTGCAGATTATATTTCACTATTTTTTTAAACCCTAAGGTCCATCTGGATTGCATTTTGGAACATATAGAAGAGTTCAGCTCTTTTTCAGAATTAAAAATAAATCGCCACAAGAGCGAACTTCTTTTTCTGAGTCAGGCAAATTCTGAATGGCTGAGATCAACAGGTCTGAAAACAGTAGAAGACTCACTCACTTATTTGTGTAAAAAATTCCATTAATTAAATTCCTAGGAAGACCTGCCATTTTCTTAGATGAGTCCATCTTTCTAAAATGACTAGTTATCCAAGACTGTTTCATCCGTTGCAGATGATGCCACTCCTACTTAACCACTTCCGACAGGGAGGCCTGGCTGCGCAAAATCACGTACTTGTATGTGATTTTGTGCACGCGATCTGGGGCACCTGCCCCAGAGCGACGCTCCTGCTGTAATTGGACACAGCAGGAGCCAATCTGCGAGTCCGGTAGCTGCGATGGCCGCCGGGACTCGTCGATCGTTTGGAGGAAAGGCAGAACCCTGTTCTGTCAGGAAGTAAAAGAGAGATCTTATGTTTCTCCTTTCATACAGTGCATCCACTCCCCCCCCCCCCCAGAGTTAGAAAGCATTCCCTAGGAGCACACTTAACCCCTTGATCGTCCCATTGTGTTACCCCTTCCCTGGAGGGGCCATTTATACAGTGACAGTGTATGATTTTTTAGCACTGATCACTGTATTGGTGTCACTGGTCCCCAAAAAGTGTCACTTAGTGTCAGATTTGTCCACCGCAATGTCGCAGTCCTGCTAAAAAACGCTGATCGCCTCCATTACTATCAAAAAAAATAAAAACATAAAAAATTCCCATAGTTTGTAGACACTATAACTTTTGTGCAAAGCAATCAATATATGCTTATTGGCATTTTTTTACCAAAAATATGTAGCAGAATATATATTGGCCTAAATTGATGAAGAAATTAAATTTTTTAGATTTTTTTTATTGGATATGTTTTATAAAAACTACAGAGGTGATCAAATACCACCAAAAGAAAGCTCTATTTGTGGGAAAAAAGGACATCAATTTTATTTGGGTACAGCGTTGCACGACTGTGCAATTGTCAGCTAAATCAACGCAGTGCCGTAAAGCAAAAAATGGTCTGGTCAGGAAGGGAGTAAAACCTTCCGGAGCTGAAGTGGTTAAACATTCAGATAACAAAACTGCAGTGTTTGTCCTCATGACTAGGGATGAGCTTCGAGTTCGACTCGAACATCGTGTGTTCGACTGTTCGCCGGATTGGGAACGTTAGGAAGGGCCATTCGCGCCAAATTGGAGTGGTGGGTCATGGCCCATAATTCACTGCGGCATCACAGTGCATTGCTGGCTGATGATTGGCCAAGCATGCACTATGACCCGCATGCTTGGCCAATCACAGCGACGTCTGCACGGAGAGCCGTAATTGGCCAAAGCCAGGGTGGCTTTGGCCAATTAAGGCTCAGGGGGTTTAGTACATACCCCACACTATATAAGGCCGCCTGCGTGGTGGCCTTGTGTAGTGTGTTGCAGCGGAGGAGAGAATTAGACAGAGAGAGAGACAGTGTAATTTTATTTAAGTTAGATGGAGTAGGCAGGCGAGTCAGTTAGCTGAACTTACAGTGTATTGTGTATATATATATATGCATCCTAGGTGTTGTGTGTGTGTGTGTGTGTGTGTGTGTGTGTGTGTGTGTGTGTGTGTGTGTGTGTGTGTGTGTGTGTGTATATATATATATATATATATATATATATATATATATATATATATATATATATATATATATATATATATATATATATATATATATATATATATATATATATACTGTATTCAGTTTAGCTAGATTCGTTCCTGTTGTTGTTCTCTTTCTAATATACTGACAGGCAGGCAGGTGTTTTTACATTATTTATAGTTAGTGTACTGTGTACCCTGCACAGTCGCACCTATAACTACCTGAAGACAAGTGCTGGTGTGCTTCTTCTGATCCTATTAATACCACAGGCAGGCAGGTTGAAGTATTTACAGTTAGTGTACTGTGTACCCTGCACAGTTGCACCTATAGCTACCTGAAGACAAGTGCTGGTGTACTGCTTATGATCCTATTAATACCATAGGCAGGCAGCTTGAAGTATTTACAGTTAGTGTACTGTGTACCCTGCACAGTTGCACCTATAGCTACCTGAAGACAAGTGCTGGTGTTCTTCTTCTGATCATATTAATACCACAAGCAGGCAGGTTGAAGTATTTACAGTTAGTGTACTGTGTACCCTGCACAGTTGCGCCTATAGCTACCTGAAGACAAGTGCTGTTGTACTTCTTCTGATCCTATTAATACCACAGGCAGGCAGCTTGAAGTATTTACAGTTAGTGTACTGTGTACCCTGCACAGTTGGTCCTATAGCTACCTGAAGACAAGCGCTGTTTTTTTCTGATCCTATTAATACCACAGGCAGGCAGGTTGAAGTATTTACAGTTAGTGTACTGTGTACCCTGCACAGTTGCACCTATAGCTACCTGAAGACATGCGCTGTTGTTCTTTTTCAGATTCTATTAATACCACAGGCAGGCAGCTTGAAGTATTTACAGTTACTGTACTGTGTACCCTGCACAGTTGCACCTATAGATACCTGAAGATAAGTGCTGGTGTGCTTCTTCTGATCCTGTTAATACCACATGCAGGCATTCTGCTAGCTGCAGTATAATCAGTATATAAATACATCCCAGTTTTGTGCAGCCAGAACTCACTGCAGGCCATTAGTATGTCTGTAAGGCCAACAAGGAGAGGCAGACAGTCACAAGCCAATAAAAGAGGGCAAGCAGGCTCTGTGTCTAGAGGCAACAGTGCTGGTCGTAGACACGGTGCATCCCCATCAGCACGTGGCTGTGGAACACGCTTGTCCTTTTGTTCGGCAGCTGGCCGTGTTGAGCTGCAACATGCGGAAGACTTGGTAGAGTGGATGACCAAGCCGTCTTCATCCTCCTCATCCTCTCTCACCCAGGCTCAGGGTACTTTGTCTGGCAAAACAGCTGCCAATGCGGCCTATTCCCTCGGCTCAATGGCATCAGTCACTTCTTCCCTAGCCCCACCATGTCCTCCTGAGGAGTCCCTCAAACTGTTTGACCACAGTGTTGGGTACATGCTCCAGCAGGATGCCCAGCGTTTTGAAGGCTCCGATGATGGTACTCAGCTAGAGGAAGGCAGTAACATGCGCCCAGACAGAGGGAGTGCCGAAGAAGGACAGCAATCTGGCAGTCATGTTCCCCCTGCTGCAGTATACTGCCAGGTTTGCTCCAGTGATGAGGAGGGAGGGGATGATGAGGTCACTGACTCCACGTGGGTGCCTGATAGGAGAGAGGAGGAGGAAAAGGAGGAGGAGGCACATCACCAACAAGGCAGGATGCCCTCCAGGGGCCAGCTTAAGTGCAGCACACGACTGCATCACACCGCAGAGCTCCGCATGTGAGGGGCGCTGCTGTCTCTGCGCGTTATTCCAAAAGTTCTTTGGTGTGGGCCTTTTTTGAGACAAGTGCATCAGATCCCACTGCTGCTATTTGCAACATATGTCTCAAGCGTATCTCGCGTTGGCAAGCATACCTAAAAGACCCACACCAAAGAACAAAGAGGACTTCTCCTTGCTCCTCATCAGCTGGGATCTCCAAACCCACTATACCTTCAGTCCTCTCTGAGACCTGCACTGAGAGGAATGAAGGTGTAGAATTAGGTGTGTCACAGCCAAGCACACCAAGGTCAGATTGTACCAGGCAAATTTCCCTGCCCTAGTTGCTGCACCGCCGAAAGAAGTCCGCTCCCAGCCATCCACATGCCCAGCGGTTGAATGCTAGCTTGGCTAAATTGCTAGCACTTCAACTGCTGCCTTTTAAGTTGGTAGACTCTGCCCTCTTCCGTGAGTTTGTGGAATGTGTGGTTCCTTAGTGGCAGGTTCCCAAACACCACTTTTTCTCATGGAAGGGGATTCCGGCTCTCTACCGCCTTGTGGAAGGCAATGTCTTGGCCTCGCTGGACCGGGCGGTCAGCGGTAAGGCGCATATTACCGCTGACTCATGGTCCAGCAGGCATGGACAGGGATGTTACCTATCTTTTACAGCGCATTGGGTGACTCTGCTGTTCAAGGGGCTACGCAAGTATGCAGGCCAAAAGATGCCATGCGGTGCTTGAGCTGGTATGCTTGGGGGACAGGAGCCACACTGGGGCAGAGATTCTGTCAGCTCTGCAGGGGCAGGTTCAGAGGTGGTTGACGCCACGCCAGCCTAAGGCAGGAATGGTGGTTTGCGACAATTGCACCAACCTCCTCTCCGGCCTCCGACAGGGACAACTGACCCATGTGCCCTCTTTGACTCACGTCCTTAACTTGGTGGTGCAGCAGTTCTTGGGCAGGTACCCAGGCTTACAGAATGTCCTGAGGCAGGCCAGGAAAGTCTGTGTGCATTTTCACCTATTCTGTGACGTGCCCGCCAGGTGGAAGTCAACGTTGGCCATGCTGCAGAGGCTGCACATGCAGCAGAGGGCCATCAATGAGTACCTGTGCGACTATAGAACCAGGATAGGGTCAGGGGAGCTTGGTTTTTTCCCCACGCCAGTGGGCCATGATCAGGGATGCATGCACTGTCCTGTCACCATTGGAGGAGGCCACGAGGATGGTGAGCAGTGACAGTGCATGTATCTGTGAGGGGTTGCAGTGTTGTGGCACCAGTGCCTAAGGCCCAATTTTTCTGTCCCTTTTCAACAGGGACATGTAATTACAATTCTTGATGTAATATTTCACAGCAGGGCCCGTTTCTGCGCCCACCAAGAGTAACTCTGAGGACTTACAGTGTTGTGGCACCAGCACCACCACCAAAGGCCCAATTTTTCTGTCCCTGTTCAACAGGGGCATGTAATTACAATTCTTGATCTAATATTTCACAGCAGGGTCCGTTGCTGCGCCCACCAAGAGTTATGCCCCGTACACACGGTCGGACATTGATCGGACATTCCGACAACAAAATCCTAGGATTTTTTCCGACAGATGTTGGCTCAAACTTGTCTTGCATACACACAGTCACACAAAGTTGTCGGAAAATCCGATCATTCTGAACGCAGTGATGTAAAACACGTACGTCGGGACTATAAACAGGGCAGTAGCCAATAGCTTCCATCTCTTTATTTATTCTGAGCATGCGTGGCACTTTGTGCGTCGGATTTGTGTACACACGATCGGAAATTCCGATAACGGATTTTGTTATCGGAAAATTTTATAGCCTGCTCTCAAACTTTGTGTGTCGGAAAATCCGATGGAAAATGTGTGACGGAGCCTACACGCGGTCGGAATTTCCGACAACAAGGTCCTATCACACATTTTCCGTTGGAAAATCCGACCGTGTGTACGGGGCATAACTGTGAGGGCTTACAGTGTTGTGGCAACACCAACGCCACAATTTCTGCAGAGTATATAGGGCAGGCACCTACTTTCAAACATCCAACTTACAAACGACTCCTACTTGCAAACGGAAGGAGACAAAAGGAAGTGAGATGAAAGCTACACCTAGGAAGGGAAATTCTCTCCTGTAAGAGTTAATATGGGAAAAACATGTCTCCTCTCCACTGATGCTTTATCAACAATCCTTGTTTCACTAAAAACCCCAAATTGTCAAAAAACATTTGTCATTGGGATAGAAAGTGAGGTGAAATCTTCTGAAGAGGTGCACAGAGAGCAAAACAAATGTCACAGGGGTGATAACCCTTCCCTATGTTTTCCAAAAAGCTTAAAATAGATTTTTGGGCTGGAGCTACACTTTAAAAATGTGCCAGTTCAAAATTACAAACAGATTTTACTTAACAACAAACCTACAGTCCCTGTCTTGTTTGCACGCCTGTATACTGCTGTTCAGAGTATATAGGGCCTGGTGGCCCCACACCTTTCTTTTTTTTAATTTGGGTGCGGGGTTCCCCTTAATATCCATACAAGACCCAAAGGGCCTAGTAATGGACTGGGGGGGGGGTACCCATGCCGTTTGTCTCACTGATTTTCATCCATATTGCCGGGACCCGACATTACATTAAAGCCGCAAACAGTTTTAAATGCATTTTTTTCCTTTAAAAATGTCATTTTGTGCAGGGACACGGGAAACATGAGCCAATTTACAGGCATATTATAGACACCCCCAGGTACGATATTTAAAGGAATATTTCACTTTTTTTTTATTTTAAGCATCATTAAAATCACTGCTCCCGAAAAAAACCCACCATTTTTAAATATTTTTTTTGTATTGATACATGTCCCCTGGGGCAGGACCCGGGTCCCCAAACCCTTTTTAGGACAATACCATGCAAATTAGCCTTTAAAATTAGCACTTTTGATTTTGAACGTTCGAGTCCCATAGACTTCAATGGGGTTCTAAAGTTTGTGCAAATTTTCGGTCCGTTCGCAGGTTCTGGTGCGAACCGAACCGGGAGGGTATTCGGCTCATCCCTACTCATGACACATAAAAGGAAGCACCCTCATGGCTAACAGAGGACAGAATTAGAAATAGACTTGGGAAACTTAACATTAATAAATCACTGGGACCAGATGGATTTGCAGCCGAGGGTACTTAGGGAACTCAGTCAAGTAATTTCCAGACCATTGTTCCTAATTTGACAGCCTATTGACTGAAATGGTACCAGCTGATTGGAGAAAAGCCAATGTAGCACCACTATTTAAGAAAGAGCCAAAATACATCCCTGGGAATTATAGACCAGTTAGCCTAACATCAATAGTATGCAAGCTCTTGGAGGGGATGATAAGGGACTATATACAATATTTTAGTAATGAAAACTGTATCATTAGCAGTAATCAGCATGGATTCATGAAGCATCATTCTTGCCAAACCATTCTATTAACCTTCTATAAGGAGGTGAGCTGCCATCTAGATAAAGGAAGGCCCGTAGATGTGGTGTATCTGAATTTTGCAAAAGCATTTGACACAGTTCCCCATAAACGTTTACTGTACAAAGTAAGGGCCGTTGGCATGGACCATAGGGTGAGTACATGGATTGAGAACTGGCTACAAGGGCGAGTTCAGAGGGTGGGGATACATGGGGAGTACTCGGAAAGGTCAGGGGTGGGAAGTGTGGTCCTCCAGGGTTGGGACCAATCCTATTTAATTTGTTCATAAACGACCTGGAAGATGGGGTAAACATTTGTATTTGCGGACGACACTAAGCTAAGCAGGGCAATAATTTCTCCACAGGATGCGGAAACCTTGCAAGAAGATCTGAACAAATTAATGGGGTGGGCAACTACATGGCAAATGAGGTTTAATGTAGAAAAATGTAAAATAATGCATTTGGGTGGCAAAAAATATGAATGCAATCTACTCACTAGGGGGTGAACCTCTGGGGGAATCTAGGATTGAAAAGGACCTGGGGGTCCTATTAGATGACAGGCTCAGCAATGGCATGCAATGCCAAGCTGCTGCTAACAAAGCAAACAGAATATTGGCATGCATTTAAAAGGGGATTAACTCCAGGAATAAAGCGATAATTCTCCCACTCTACAAGATTTGGTCAGGCCTCACCTGGAGTATGCTGTCCAGTTCTGGGCACCAGTCCTCAGGAAGGATGTACTGGAAATGGAGCCAGTACAAAGAAGGGCAACAAAGCTAATAAAGGGTCTGGAGGATATTAGTTATGGGGAAAGGTTGCGAGCACTGAACTTATTCTCCCTGGAGAAGAGATGCTTGAGATATGATTTCAATTTACAAATACCATACTGGTGAATCCACAATAGGGATAAAACCTTTTCGCGGAAGGGAGTTTATTAAGGCACGTGGCCACTCATTAAAATTAGAAAAAAAAGAGGTTTAACCTTAAACTGAGTAGAGGGTTCTTTACTGTAAGAGCGGCAAGGATGTGGAATTCCCTTCCACAGGTGGTGGTTTCAGCGGGAGACATTGATAGTTTCAAAAAAACTATTAGATAAGCACTTGAACATCCACAACATACAGGGATATACAATGTAATAATGACATATGATCACACACAAAGGTTGGACTTGATGGACTTGTGTCTTTTTTCAACCTCACCTACTATCTAACTATGTAATCAGAATAAATAGAGACTTTGTAAAACAAAACAAAAATTAGCAAAATTAAAAAACGAGAATATTTTTGGTAAACGTAACTCAGCATGTAGCTGAGCTGGGTTGTAATTTCCTTGACCTTCGGCTGTATAACATTGCTTGTTTACTTTGTTATGTGAGGGATTGGATAGGAAATACACAATACTTGCTCAATATGGGGTTGGAACAACAGGTAGTTTATACATGATCTTTAAAGGAGAAGTACAGCCAAAGCTTGTTTGTTCTGCACTGCACTGCTGTGACCCGTTCTCAGCAAACAACGGGATTAAGCTCGCTTTCGGCTGATGTCACAGAGCCTATCCAGGCTGGGGAAAGATTGAAACTATATGGTCAGGATCTGCCCACAACCCTGGACCGGCACCTGGCTCAGCCTCTCAGCGAGCTGCTGAGAGCCTGAGCCAGCCGCTCCTGCCCCCTCCACAGCCCAGCATTACAGTGAGCGCAGAAGGGGGGGCAGAGCGGACCTCAGTGACTGACAGTCACCAGCTCTCTGCTCATCAAGCTCCGAGAACCGGACGATCAGTGGTGTTTGATCGCTCGGCTCTCAGTCTTAGAGCCAGCGGGGGAATGATGCTGCATTCACCTAGATAAGCATGATCCTTAAAAAAAGAAAAAATCATGATCTTTTCTCTTAAGTGGCCTTCTTCACTCCCCATTTAATCAATTACTTACCAGGTTACTTGCCTGAGCCTTCAGGCTTCACTGCCAGTTTCCTACTGCGCATGCGCGAGTCCCGTGGTGCTTTCTGAATAGCCCCTCATCTTCTGGGACACACAAAGGTCCCAGAAGGCAGCGGGGGAGAAGAAGACGTGACGCACTGAGCCACGGTGAGGCTGGGACGGAAGTACACAAGGTACTTCATAAAAGGTAAATAAGGAAAAAATAATAATAATAATTATCTAAAATCGAGTGGTGGAGGGGTTGTCATTCCTTTAAGACAAAATTTGTAAAAGTAGGTGGAACTCCACTTTAACAACTTTTGCTATAAAAAATCTATTTTGGATTTAATTCTTTAAAGTGATTGTAAATGCTCACCTTCCAAAACAACCCATTCAGTTTAAAATAGAAAGGAAAGGCAAAACATTTGTGCATAAAAATTATAAAGATCTTTTTTTCCCTTTTTTTTTTATAAGTGACCACATTCCCTCTGTTCTCAGCTGTCTAAAAATCAACCTCTTAAGTTTATGGTGAAATGGGCCCGAGATTCTGCAACTAAGAATATTATATAGGGCTATTATGCTTTTAATATACTTATTCACAACACACCTGTATTAATTATCTTACTGAATGCTCAAAGTGCCACTTCAATGCATCTGATTTATATAATTTATTATGGGCATGTCCACAGATCCAGTTGGGGTGGTCACAGACATTGCGCTATTTAACCCAATTAACTGGACGAGTATGTTCTCTTTTCCTTGCTCTGTGCCTATTTTAGGCTATTCCCTCTGCAGAAAGGACAACTCCCTTAAATATATTTAAACATCTTGTTTTTTTGGTAACCAAAAAAGTACTATTAACAAATATTTTGGAAGGAGTACCATTTCTTATTTGTCTTGGAATCCAAAAAAAACTATCATTATATGTAGGGTACAAAGGCCTCTGGGAATAACGCCACCACTTTGTGTTTTAACCACTTCAGCCCTGGAAGATTTGGCTGCTGAATGACCGGGCCATTTTTTGCGATTCGGCACTGTGTCGCTTTAACTGAAAATTGCACGGTCAGGCGACGTTGTACCCAAACAAAATTGACTTCCTTTTTTCCCCACAAACAGAGCTTTCTTTTGGTGGTATTTGATCACCTCTGCAGTTTTTATTTTTCGCGCTATAAACAAAAAAAGAGCGACAATTTTGAAAAAAAAGCAATACTTTTTGCTATAATAAATATCCCCCAAAAATATATATCATAACACATTTTTTCCTCAGTTTAGACCGATATGTATTCTTCTACATATTTTTTGTAAAAAAAAAAATCGCAATAAGCGTATATATTGATTGGTTTGTGCAAAAGTTAGTGTCTACAAAATAGGGGATAGTTGTATGGCATTTTTATTATTCATTTTTTTTTTTATTAGATTTTTATTGTGATTGGGACATTATGGCGGACAGATCGGACACTTTTGACACTATTTTGGGACCATTGTCATTTATACAGTTATCAATGCTATAAAAATGCACTGCTTACTGTGTAAATGGCACTGGCAGGGAAGGGGTTATAACCACTAGGGGGGCGATGAAGGGGTTAAGTGTGTCCTAGGGAGTGATTCTAACTGTGGGGGGCTGGGCTACAAGTGACATGACAGTGATCACTGCTCCCAATGACAGGGAGCAGTAGATCACTGTCCTGTCACAAGGCAGAATGGAGAATGCCTTTTTTTTTTTTTTTTTTTTTGGGGGGAATGCCTTTTTTACATAGGCATCTCCCCATTCTGCCTCTCCATGAAACGATCACCGGGAGACCGGCGGACATCGGACCCGCAGGCGTGATCACGGAACACGCGGCGGGGTGCGCGCGCCGGCACGGCGGCAAATTCAAAGGGACGTACAGGTATTCCCATTTGTGCAGCCGTGCCATTCTGCCGACGTAAATGTACATGCGGCAGTCGGCAAGCGGTTAAGATATGTGTTTTACAAGTTTAAAATAACTGTTGATCCAGAAGTTTCTCTTGACTTCCTGTTTTAGGGGACAACACGATCTACAGACTGCTCTAGCATGCTTAGCATTGTCACCATGGCATGCTTGCACCTGTCAATGGTATAAGCCAAACTATGATGGCATGATTCCCCCCTCCCTCTGGCCGCAGGCCATATCACAAGCAGCAACTGTACACCTGGTTGACAGTGGCTTCTACAAATTGCATTTGAAAGTTGTAGAAAAGTATATTATATTTACACATGGAATGCAGTGTCTTAGCCCACAACCACACTGTAGATTAGTGTAGCAGGATAGTGGTCACATGACTACTTCTCTTTATTTTGTTCCATAACAACATTCCAGGAGAGGAGATAAAAGTTAACAGACATTACAGCTTTTTATTTATTATTTGTAACGGAGAAGCTCATTATCAAATAAAACCCATTTGCCCACCTTCCCTAGCTCCCCAACCTAATCTGACATAGAACCTCAGCCTTTAATAGGGCTTTACATATAGCATTTCTAGTGTTGGAGTCAAATGTATGAGGAGTAACCATGCAGGCATAGTTAACGCCAGAGGAGATTTTTAAACCAGAGCATGCAAAAAATTGTTTAGGCTAGAGAGATGCTAGGGAGATGTAAGCAAGCATGGTGGAGTTGACCTGCAGTTGATCTTCTGACCTGCCTTTGACCTGTTTCAAGCAGGCTTTCTTTCCCCTTAGCCTGGGTTCCCACTGAGGAATGGAGGGGATCACAGCAGGGGGTCCGATGTGTCTCCATTCACCGGTTCAGGTCCGATTTCAGCTCGAATTTTTGGCTAAATTTGGACCTGAAACGGACCAAAAGACGCACAGGACTCCTGTGCAATTCACACTGGAGCTGCTCCGGAGATGTGTGAATCGGCTCCTTAGAGAGCCGGTCACAATCTCCTGCTATGTGAATTGGATACGAAGAAACCCGCATCTAATTCGCAATAGTGTGAACCCAGCCTTAGATGCAGGATGGAATGCTAAACCTGCTTAAAGTGAACAAAAGCTCATCGACACAGGTTTTTTTTTTTTTAATAGTCTGGAGATATGATCTACTAAGTAGGTATTATTGAAATTTATCAGGTCTAACAAGTTTAGTGTGCAGTGAGTTAATAATGTGCAGGGAATATTTAACGTGGTTATGTGAAGGCCTCTACTAGTGCCCACAGCAGCAAAGACAAATCCAAGTGGTGCTCAGGGTGTGATAAAGTATAATCATTTATACATTTTAGCTCTGGAATTTAATTATAACATGCATAAGAATCACAGGAAACAAATGTTTAAATAAAAGCATTAACTTTATGCTGGAGCAAAACCAGCTTGTATAACTGTGTGCCTGGCTGGGCAGGGTGACGGATGGACCACAGCACTTAGCAGCCCCTACAGGGGTACCGCTACATGTACTTTTCTGTTGATCTCACTGTTATAAGCAATCATAGTGTGTAAAAAAAAATCCTGAGTAGCACAGTGTTACTATGGTAACAAACAAAAAATAATAATAAAAAAATATTTAAAAAGTACATTTTTACATACTGTTACCTGTCAGTGTCCCTGATCACTACCATACCAGTGACAGTATGTAAAAAAATGTGAAAGGTGTAATTTGGGGTATATTTGAACTGTTCTGGCATTTTTGGGCCTTAAGTAATGAAAACATCAGGATTGATCTATTTTGAGATATACAGTATCTCATAAAAGTGAGTACACCCCTCACATCTTTGTAAATATTGTATTATATCTTTTCATGTGACAACACTGAAGAAATGACACTTTGATACAATGTAAAGTAGTGAGCGTACAGCTTGTATAACAGTGTAAATTTGCTGTCCCCTCAAAATAACTCAAAACACAGCCATTAATGTCTAAAGCGCTGACAACAAAAGTGAGTACACCCCTAAGTGAAAATGTCCAAATTGGGCCCCAATTAGCTATTTTTCCTCCCTGGTTTCACATGACTCATTAGTGTTACAAGGTCTCAGGTGTGAATAGGGAGCAGGTGTGTTAAATTTGGTGTTATCGCTCTCACTCTCTCATACTGGTCACTGGAAGTTCAACATGACACCTTATGGCAAAGAACTCTCTGAGGATCTGAAAAAAATAATTGTTGCTCTACATAAAGATGGCCTAGGCTATAAGTAGATTGCCAAGACCCTGAAACTGAGCTGCAGCACAGTGGCCAGGATCACACAGTGTTTTAACAGGACAGGTTCCATTCAGGACAGGCCACTCCATGGTTGATCAAAGAAGTTGAGTCCACGTGCTCAGCGTAATATCCAGAGGTTGTCTTTGAGAAATAGACGTATGAGTGCTGCCAACATTGCTGCAGAGGTTGAAGGGGTGGGGGGTCAGCTTATCAGTGCTCAGACCACAGCCGCACACTGCATCAAATTGGTCTGCATGGCTGTCATGCCAGAAGAAAGCCTCTTTTAAAGATGATGCACAAGAAAGCCCGCAAACAGTTTGATGAAGACAAGCAGACTAAGGACATGGATTACTGTCCTGTGGTCTGATGAGACCAAAATAAACTTATTCGGTTCAGATAGTGTCAAGTGTGTGTGGTGGCAACCAGGTGAGGAGTACAAAGACAAATGTGTCTTGCCTAGTCAAGCATGGTGGTGGGAGTGTCATGGTCTGGGGCTGCATGAGTGCTTCCGGCACTGGGGAGCTACAGTTCATTGAGGGAACCATGAATGCAAACATACAGTATCTCACAAAAGTGAATACACCCCTCACATTCTTATAAATATTTTAGATTATCTTTTCATGTGACAACACTGAAGAAATGACACTTTGCTACAATGTAAAGTAGTGAATGTAAAGCTTGTATAACTGTGTGAATTTGCTGTCCCCTCAAAATAACTCAACACACAGCCATTAATGTCTAAACTACTGGCAACAAATGTTAGTACACCCCTAAGTGAAAATGTCCAAATTGGGCCCAATTAGCAATTTTCTCTCCCCAATGTCATGTGACTCATTAGTGTTACAAGATCTCCGATGTAAATGGGGAGCAGGTGTGTTAAATTTGGTGTTATCGCTCTCACTCTCTCCTCTCTACTGGTCACTGGAAGTTCAACATGGCACCTCATGGCCAAGAACTCTGAGGATCTGAAAAAAAGAATTGTTGCTCTACATAAAGATGTTCTAGGCTATAAGAAGATTGCTAAGACCCTGAAACTTAGCTGCAGCATGGTGGCCAAGACCATACAGCAGTTTAACAGGACAGGTTCAACTCAGAACAGGCCTTGCCATGGTCGACCAAAGAAGTTGAGTGCACGTGCTCAGCATCATATCCAAAGGTTGTCTTTGGGAAATAGACGTATGAGTGCTGCCAGCATTGCTGCAGAGGTTGAAGAGGTGTGGGGGGTCAGCCTGTCATTGCTCAGACCATACTGCATTAAATTGGTCTGCATGGCTGTCGACCCAGGAGGAAGCCTCTTCTAAAGATGATGCACAAGAAAGCTCGCAAACAGTTTGCTGAAGACAAGCAGACTAAGGACATAGATTACTGGAACCATGTCCTGTGGTCTGATGAGACCAAGATAAACTTATTTGCTTCATATGGTGTCAAGCGTGTGTGGCAGCAACCAGGTGAGGAGTACAAAGACAAGTGTGTCTTGCCTACAGTCAAGCATGGTAGTGGGGGTGTCATGGTCTGGGGCTGATTGAGTGCTGCCGCCACTGGGGAGCTACAGTTCATTGAGGGAACCATGAATGCCAACATGTACCGTGACATACTGAAGTAGAGCATGATCCCCTCCCTGGGCCGCAGGGCATTATTCCAACATGATAACGACCCCAAACACACCTCCACGATGACCACTGCCTTGCTAAAGAAGCTGAGGGTAATGGTGAAGGACCAAACCTAAACCCTATTGAGCATCTGTGGGGCATGCTCAAACGGAAGGTGGAGGAGCGCAAGGTCTCTAACATCCACCAGCTCCGTGATGTCATCATGGAGGAGTGGAAGAGGACTCCAGTTGCAACCTGTGAAGGTCTGGTGAACTCCATGCCCAAGAGGGTTAAGGCAGTGCTGGAAAAATGTGGCCACACAAAATATTGACACTTTGGGCCCAATTTGGACATTTTCACTTAGGGGTGTACTCACTTTTGTTGGCAGCGATTTAAACATTAATGGCTGTGTGTTGAGTTATATTGAGGGGACAGCAAATTTACACTGTTATACAAGCTGTACACTCACAACTTTACATTGTAGCAAAGTGTCATTTCTTCAGTGTTGTCACATGAAAATATATAATCAAATATTTACAAAAAGTGAGGGGTGTACTCACTTTTGTGAGATACTATATACTGTCACATACTGAAGCCAAGCATGATCCCCTTCCTTTGGAGACTGGCCCACATGGCAGTATTCCAACATGATAAAGACCCCAAATACACCTCCAAGACGACCACTGCCTTGTCAAAGAAGCTGAGGGTAAAGGTGATGGACTGGCCAAGCATGTCTCCAGATCTAAACCCTTTTGAGCATCTGTGGGGCATCCCCAAAAGGAAGGTGGAAGAGCGCAAGGTCTCTAACATCCACCAGTTCCGTGATGTCATCATGGAGGAGTGAAAGAGAACTCCAGTTGCAACCTGTGAAGCCCTGGTGAACTCCATGCCCAAGAGGGTTAAGACAGTGCTGGAAAATAATGGTGGCCACACAAAATATTGACACTTTGGGCGCAATTTGGACATTTTTACTTAGGGGTGTACTCACTTTTGTTGCCAGCGGTTTAGACATTATTGGTTGTGTGTTGAGTTATTTTGAGGGGACAGCAAATTTACACTGTTATCCAAGCTGTACACTCACTACTTTACATGGTAGCAAAGTGTCATTTCTTCAGTGCTGTCACATGAAAAGATATAATAAAAAATTTCCAAAAATGTGAGGGGTACACTGTATATATCTTGTAAAACACGTGTACAGTACAATGTAATGCAAACCAGGATACGGCATTTAGGGCCAAATTACAATTTTCTGTTGTGGTAACATGTGCATTATGCGCATTGGTGCAATGCAGTGCAAATAATTTTGAATAGTGCCCTGCAACACTTTGTAATAATTGGTAGGTCTTTGCTATGTATTGTGTCCACGGAGCACCGCCCGCCTCACCCCGCTCCCGGAAGTGAAGACGCAGGTCAGCACGGCGCTCCACGGAGGATCCATGACTGATATCCTGGCGCCCGGAGGCTCTGAGGACCCTCGGCACCACCGGAACAGCTACCAGGACCCAGGTCACAGGACTCACATCCCAGGAACCCCCCCACTGGCCCGTGACACCCACATCCCCCGAGAGCACGCGGATGAAACTACTTTACATGCTGGTTTTTAGCAACTCAAATGTGAGTGTTTTTATCTATTGTAATAAATATTTTTAACATACATGCTGCACTTAGAGGGCACCGTCCTTCTTTCTTTTTTAATGTAAACCAGGATACGGCATTTAGGGCCAAATTACACTTTTCTGTTGTGGTAACATGTGCATTATGCGCATTGGTGCAATGCAGTGCAAATAATTTTGAATAGTGCCCTGCAACACTTTGCAATAATTGGTAGGTCTTTGCTATGTATTGTGTTACAAAGAAAAGGTTATGTCTGATTTTGGACACTGGGGTTAATAGACAATCCTTTCAAAGTAAAGGGGCTGCCATAAATCAACACATGTTAATCCACCACAGAAATGTAAACCGATCCTTGAGTTATTTTTTTTTCAGATTGTCTATACATGTAGGTTGGTATACTAACTATAGTGTTAATTCACTTTTCCATAAAGATTGAAATTATAAACATTTATATAAGTTTTTTTTTTAATGTTGTAATATTCAACAAAGATAAAAGCATGGTGAATTGTCCTTTTCAAACCAAATTTCAAGATTAGTTTGTAGACATTAGATGTGCTGTGTCATAACAGATGGAGTATTCTTTCAGTTCTTACTTTACATAATGTGTATTACGGCACTGTTTATATACTAAATAACTGCATTCAGTTTTCAAACATTTGAGTTTTTATTTAAATAAAAGTGAATTGATGTTATTATTTGGGATACCATATAGCTAAGCTAATAAACATATGCTGGAAACATTTACTTGCTTATGATTATTCTAAAGAATACTTGTAAGAATATGTGTAAAATAATTTCAGTTTACTAGATGTTGAATTATGCCTATATAATATCATCCCTCACATACACTCAAATTGAGACAAAGTTTTAGGATTATGTATGACTTTTCTGGGTGGAAATGGTAAAGGACAAAGGGACATAAAAAAAAGTATGATACGGAACATTATTTCCTCCGAAAATAATTTTCAAAATATGATTTATTTCGTTTTTCAGTATTTTCAACATTTAATATTTCTTAGAGATAAAAATAAATGAAAATGTATGCAAATGGTATAGATTTATGATTTTATACTATTACACAAAAATATTATGAATTATAATATATTTTACCATAAAATGTTACCAACTTATAACATATTTTACCATTTGATCATGATGCTGTAAAAAAAAATAACAAAGATGATATATATACAGGTATTTTTGCAAACAATTGTGTTAACATAATAATAGTAAAAGAAATAATGATAATAATCTCACACATACATATGTATTCATAAATCTTACCTAGCTGTAGAGCCATAGCAATGATAACTGTCCGCGATAAGTGGTGCATGTTTTCAAAAGGTCTAACGTCTTTTTTTAATTCAATAAAAACTATTTCCTAGTAATGTGAATTCCATCAGTGGTAAAAAAAATCTAAATTTTACAATTACTGCTTCTTAATGCAAAACTAATCATATCCTTGTCACTTTACTATCTTCTCTGTGTGTTTTTCTAAAGTAGAAAAAACCACATGATGTTTTAAATGTAAGAGGGGAAACAACACAACAGCTGCTAAATCTCATTGGAATAAACCATTCTCTCCTGCCTTCACCCTCTAGCTCTAATAAACAACCTAAAGCCGATTAACCCATTCATGCATGAAGATTTAGCAACACATCCCTAAGCAGAACATAAAAAGTGTGTACACCTAAAAACCACATTCTACACTATAGAGTAATACATTCATATAATAATTAAATATTTGTGCTATTTGTTTTCAGGAATGTGGAAAAAGAATATTTGCTTCCATAATAGTCAATTGTACCAGTGCATCAGGTTAACTTTTCTGATATATACATTTATATAATATTTATTGTTTATGAATTGTATCTGCTAAATTTCCCAATCTATTATCATGTCTACATATTAAAAAGTGTGTAAACCTAAAAACCACATTCTAAACTATAGAGTAATACATTCATATAATAATTAAATATTTGTGCTATTTGTTTTCAGGAATGTGGAAAAAGAATATTTGCTTCCACAATAGTCAATTGTACCAGTGCATCAGGTTAACTTTTCTGATATATACATTTGTATAATATTTATTGTATATGAATTGTATCTGCTAAATTTCCCGATCTATTATCATGTCTACATATTTACAGATAAGTAAATAGAAAGCAGCAATGTGATATCTTGTCAACTATGTAACAGGTCACGTGATCTTATCAATTCCACCTAAGGGGAAAAAATAGAAACATGTTTCTAAGTGAAGCAAATTTAACTAATCCTATGTTTATTCATGTCAGTGCTATTTTTTGTAAAACTATGCCCCCCCCTTTTCATTAAGGCCAGGACCACTCTATTACAACAATGAACAGGGTAAGTGCTCATTTAGTGTTTTGTGCATGTGCGGTTTCTCTAACAAATCCCTAGTTTTTATAGTCAATGGCTTTGTAGTTTGAACTAGAGGGGCTAGAATACAATCTAGAAATTTGCCAATGGAACAAATGCAGAACCATGTCTCAAAATTATATGGTATCCAGGAGGACACTCAAAATTTGCATGTATTTTCACTTATTAAGGATCAACTGGATGGTAAGGTTGTAAATATTCCAACAATTCTCCGAAAATGAATCTCATGGAAGGCTCTCTGCAATAATTCATATATTCGATTTATTACTTTCCAGAGGATCACCTAATACTTGTACACCTCATTATCATGCAATCAGTTGCATTTTTCATGGTAAGGAGAAAAAGACAGGAAGCCCCAACCTGAGTGTAATATTTAAAAAGCACAATTTATTCAAAGGATAAAAAACACTCACAAAGGCAAAGTGTAAATAGGCTCATCTGGTGCTTGGAAGAGCCCCTCCAATCCATCTCACAGAAATTGCGCTGCGTTTGGGAGCCACAAGTGCAGTTGTTGCTGTTTGTGGGCTGGATGGCGTCCCAGGAAACAGGAAGAAGCACCGTGAACCGTAAAAGCGAATGTGACATCACCAGAGATGAGGAGACGGCCAGGAAGCACTAGGTGGGATGGGCTGACTGGAATAGCTGGCTACGCGCTTGGAGCATCAGCTCCTTCTCAAGGCCTGGGGCGGTAATGCTCTGACATGCACTATTTATGCTAGAAAGCTGATTGTGGGACCGATACTGCCAGCAAGTCTTTTAAAAACAAACAAAACAAAAAACAATTATGACAGCACTAATAAACAGGAGAAGGACTGAGTAACAGGTGGTGGGTCAGGGGGATGAAAAAGATATCTCAACCTGTGAATGGGGGAAAATTATTTACCAGTAAAAAACGTGAATGAATTACATTCATAAAAATGTTACTTTTTTAAAAATATGAATAGAAAACTTCATAAAAAACTATGAATAAGCAATTTTTTTTAAAGGATAAGAAGCAAAAATATAAATTCTGAATTACTAAATTGTTTGGTAAATAGTCGTATAAAATATCTGATATTACAATGGCGGATGTAGCGGGAACCTACTTTTAGGTAGGTGACCCTTCCTGCTAGCTTTCTATGTCAGGTAAATTTAGACAGGCTTGTGCTATTACAGCAGGCCTGTTGTGGTCAATTTCCATTTTTTTTGAGTGGCAGGTAGTTTATGTGTTAGTCTTGGCCAATCATTGATTTGCTTGGTAATCCCAGGACTCTCATATAAAAGCGGGGTCACATGGTTTTTGGGAGAGTTCGAGTCCAGTCCTGCTCTGAGGAGCGATAGAGCCAGCCTGGTTCCCGGAGGGGAAGGTGGAGGTTTTTCCCCTCCGGGGAGCCAATGAAGCTTCACCCTAGCGAGAAGGGTGGAGAACCGGTCCTCATGGAGGAACAGAGGACATCTTACAGCATGTAGTCGCTGATGTTGTTGGCCGCCCCTGCGGGGAGGTGAGCGGGCCACAAAGGAGAAGAGGAACTAAGAATCATTGCGGGAGAAGTAGAGACAAGCTAAAGGAAACTGGGTGATCGATCGCTGAGGAGCGACACATGGGCTATTGATCAAGTGAGTGAAAAGCCCTGGGAGGGGTACTGTCCAGAGTCTGAGGGATGTTGGTACGCAAGTCAGCAAGACAGGTGATTGTGGCCTGTGACTTTGGGTTCAGCATTGTCCCGGGATTCCAATCAGTCAAGCGGGAAAGGTCATTCAGAGTGACTCTTTTTAGCTCAACTTGGAAGTACCATGCAGATGGGAAGTAGTGGTAAAAAGGTAGCGGTGAAGCGGCGAGCACATATATAGAGATACAGACTGTTCTTAAAAGTTCTGCAGATAAAGACGTTATTCAGAGTGACTCTTTATTGTTTATTCTCTATCAAAAATCTACTTCCATCTTCCCTGATAAATTAATCATCCAGTTTTGAATCACTGTCACCTGCAATGTTATGAGTCTTTGCCAGTGAAGCAAAGGAAAGATCAGAAATCAACCCAAGAGCATCTCAAAGAAAGTCCTTCTCCCATCCCAGTTCATGTTGATGAATAAAGCATTAAGAAAAAGTATTAAGGACTGTGACTTTTAAATCTATGGGCTGCGAGGGTTAGGTGGTAAACGTGAATTACAGATATAACAAATATTCAGCCGCTCCTTCAGGGGTAAGCACCTCATGTGGGGGCTCGTCCGGGATATCGGTTTCACATTTGCCGCTAACTATCTCCCATAGCAATGAAAACCTGCATTTCAGTTGCCAAGATAGCCTGCAGTACAACAGTACCTGCCACCAGGGGTCACTGGGGAGGACTTTGAAAATGTACAGCTACAGTTCCTCGCGCGCTGAACCAACAAGTGGGGGGTGCAGTCACGCCCCAGAGGAAAAGTTTCTTAGTGTTCGGCGTGCCACGCGCCAGAGCGAGATAGGCGGAGGAAGATGGCAGAAGGTGTTGGGAACACGCTTGTCATGCAGCGGCTATCTGATCTGCAGGACCGGGTTCTGGTTGACACCGGTGTTCGGTTGGAGCTAACAGGAGGATTGGCATTGGGAGTGATTGACGGAGTAGAGAGGCTCTGTATGCTGTGTCCTGGATAACGGAGGCCTACAGTTGGAGTCACCGCCTGGGCTCAGTGCGGATATTGTGGTATCCAGTTAACGCGATTGGGACCCATCCAACAGGAGGTCAAATATTATTCTGTTAATGTTACAACTGGACTTTGTCTGCCGCAAGAACGGGTGATTCGGAAGGCCGGAGAGGGTCGTGTATCGCCTGTAGCCGCAGTGGAGGAGCTCCCGTCTAATTCGGCTGAATCGGAGCCACCAGGAGAAAAGGTAGGATCTACTGAGAAAGTGTTCAGATAAAGCTACAAGTTAGTGTAGTGCGTCCTCTGAATAGTGTTCATCGAAAGCTACAAGTTAGTGTAGTGCACAGTGTTCAGCTAAAGCTACAAGTTAGTGTAGTGCGTCCTCTGAACAGTATTCAGCCAAAGCTTCAAGTTGTGTAGTGCGTCCTCCTCACAGTGTTCAGCTAAAGCTACAAGTTAGTGTAGTGTGTCCTCCTCACAGTGTTCAGCTAAAGCTACAAGTTAGTGTAGTGTGTCCTCCTCACAGTGTTCAGCTAAAGCTACAAGTTAGTGTAGTGCGACCTCTGCACAGTGTTCAGCTAAAGCTACAAGTTTGTGTAGTGCATCCTCTGAACAGTGTTCATCTAAAGCTACAAGTTAGTGTAGTGCACAGTGTTCAGCTAAAGCTACAAGTTAGTGTAGTGCGTCCTCCTCACAGTGTTCAGCTAAAGCTACAAGTTAGTGTAGTGCGTCCTCCTCACAGTGTTCAACTAAAGCTACAAGTTAGTGTAGTGCGACCTCTGCGCAGTGTTCAGATAAAGCTACAAGTTAGTGTAGTGCGTCCTCTGAACAGTGTTCAGCTAAAGCTACAAGTTAGTGTAGTGCGTCTTCTGAATAGTGTTCATCGAAAGCTACAAGTTAGTGTAGTGCACAGTGTTCAGCTAAAGCTACAAGTTAGTGTAGTGCGTCCTCCTCACAGTGTTCAGCTAAAGCTACAAGTTGTGTAGTGCGTCCTCCTCACAGTGTTCAGCTAAAGCTACAAGTTAGTGTAGTATGTCCTCCTAACAGTGTTCAGCTAAAGCTACAAGTTAGTGTAGTGTGTCCTCCTCACAGTGTTCAGCTAAAGCTACAAGTTAGTGTAGTGCGACCTCTGCACAGTGTTCAGCTAAAGCTACAAGTTTGTGTAGTGCATCCTCTGAACAGTGTTCATCTAAAGCTACAAGTTAGTGTAGTGCACAGTGTTCAGCTAAAGCTACAAGTTAGTGTAGTGCGTCCTCCTCACAGTGTTCAGCTAAAGCTACAAGTTAGTGTAGTGCGTCCTCCTCACAGTGTTCAACTAAAGCTACAAGTTAGTGTAGTGCGACCTCTGCGCAGTGTTCAGATAAAGCTACAAGTTAGTGTAGTGCGTCCTCTGAACAGTGTTCAGCTAAAGCTACAAGTTAGTGTAGTGCGTCTTCTGAATAGTGTTCATCGAAAGCTACAAGTTAGTGTAGTGCACAGTGTTCAGCTAAAGCTACAAGTTAGTGTAGTGCGTCCTCCTCACAGTGTTCAGCTAAAGCTACAAGTTGTGTAGTGCGTCCTCCTCACAGTGTTCAGCTAAAGCTACAAGTTAGTGTAGTATGTCCTCCTCACAGTGTTCAGCTAAAGCTACAAGTTAGTGTAGTGCGACCTCTGCACAGTGTTCAGCTAAAGCTACAAGTTTGTGTAGTGCATCCTCTGAACAGTGTTCATCTAAAGCTACAAGTTAGTGTAGTGCACAGTATTCAGCTAAAGCTACAAGTTAGTGTAGTGCGTCCTCCTCACAGTGTTCAGCTAAAGCTACAAGTTAGTATAGTGCGTCCTCCTCACAGTGTTCAGCTAAAGCTACAAGTTAGTGTAGTGCGTCCTCCTCACAGTGTTCAGCTAAAGCTACAAGTTAGTGTAGTGCGTCCTCCTCACAGTGTTCAACTAAAGCTACAAGTTAGTGTAGTGCGACCTCTGCGCAGTGTTCAGATAAAGCTACAAGTTAGTGTAGTGCGTCCTCCTCACAGTGTTCAACTAAAGCTACAAGTTAGTGTAGTGCGACCTCTGCGCAGTGTTCAGATAAAGCTACAAGTTAGTGTAGTGCGTTCTCTGAACAGTGTTCAGCTAAAGCTACAAGCTAGTGTAGTGCGTCCTCTGAACAGTGTTCATCTAAAGCTACAAGTTAGTGTAGCGCACAGTGTTCAGCTAAAGCTACAAGTTGTGTAGTGCGTCCTCCTCACAGTGTTCAGCTAAAGCTACAAGTTAGTGTAGTGCGATCTCTGCACAGTGTTCAGCTAAAGCTACAAGTTTGTGTAGTGCATCCTCTGAACAGTGTTCATCTAAAGCTACAAGTTAGTGTAGTACACAGTGTTCAGCTAAAGCTACAAGTTAGTGTAGTGCGTCCTCCTCACAGTGTTCAGCTAAAGCTACAAGTTAGTGTAGTGCGTCCTCCTCACAGTGTTCAGCTAAAGCTACAAGTTAGTGTAGTGCGTCCTCCTCACAGTGTTCAACTAAAGCTACAAGTTAGTGTAGTGCGACCTCTGTGCAGTGTTCAGATAAAGCTACAAGTTAGTGTAGTGCGTCCTCTGAACAGTGTTCAGCTAAAGCTACAAGTTAGTGTAGTGCGTCCTCTGAACAGTGTTCATCTAAAGCTACAAGTTAGTGTAGCGCACAGTGTTCAGCTAAAGCTACAAGTTGTGTAGTGCGTCCTCCTCACAGTGTTCAGCTAAAGCTACAAGTTAGTGTAGTGTGTCCTCCTCACAGTGTTCAGCTAAAGCTACAAGTTAGTGTAGTGCATCCTCCTCACAGTGTTCAGATAAAGCTACAAGTTAGTGTAGTGTGTCCTCCTCACAGTGTTCAGCTAAAGCTACAAGTTAGTGTAGTGTGACCTCTGCACAGTGTTCAGATAAAGCTACAAGTTAGTGTAGTGCGTCCTCTGAACAGTGTTCAGCTAAAGCTACAAGTTAGTGTAGTGCGTCTTCTGAATAGTGTTCATGGAAAGCTACAAGTTAGTGTAGTGCACAGTGTTCAGCTAAAGCTACAAGTTAGTGTAGTGCGTCCTCTGAACAGTGTTCAGCTAAAGCTACAAGTTGTGTAGTGCGTCCTCCTCACAGTGTTCAGCTAAAGCTACAAGTTAGTGTAGTGCGTCCTCCTCAGTGTTCAGCTAAAGCTACAAGTTAGTGTAGTGCGTCCTCCTCACAGTGTTCAACTAAAGCTACAAGTTAGTGTAGTGCGACCTCTGCGCAGTGTTCAGCTAAAGCTACAAGTTAGTGTAGTATGTCCTCCTCACAGTGTTCAGCTAAAGCTACAAGTTAGTGTAGTGCGACCTCTGCACAGTGTTCAGCTAAAGCTACAAGTTTGTGTAGTGCATCCTCTGAACAGTGTTCATCTAAAGCTACAAGTTAGTGTAGTGCACAGTGTTCAGCTAAAGCTACAAGTTAGTGTAGTGCGTCCTCCTCACAGTGTTCAGCTAAAGCTACAAGTTAGTGTAGTGCGTCCTCCTCACAGTGTTCAGCTAAAGCTACAAGTTAGTGTAGTGCGTCCTCCTCACAGTGTTCAACTAAAGCTACAAGTTAGTGTAGTGCGACCTCTGCGCAGTGTTCAGATAAAGCTACAAGTTAGTGTAGTGCGTCCTCTGAACAGTGTTCAGCTAAAGCTACAAGTTAGTGTAGTGCGTCCTCTGAACAGTGTTCATCTAAAGCTACAAGTTAGTGTAGCGCACAGTGTTCAGCTAAAGCTACAAGTTAGTGTAGTGTGTCCTCTGAACAGTGTTCAGCTAAAGCTACAAGTTAGTGTAGTGCGTCTTCTGAATAGTGTTCATCGAAAGCTACAAGTTAGTGTAGTGCACAGTGTTCAGCTAAAGCTACAAGTTAGTGTAGTGCGTCCTCCTCACAGTGTTCAGCTAAAGCTACAAGTTGTGTAGTGCGTCCTCCTCACAGTGTTCAGCTAAAGCTACAAGTTAGTGTAGTATGTCCTCCTCACAGTGTTCAGCTAAAGCTACAAGTTAGTGTAGTGCGACCTCTGCACAGTGTTCAGCTAAAGCTACAAGTTTGTGTATTGCATCCTCTGAACAGTGTTCATCTAAAGCTACAAGTTAGTGTAGTGCACAGTGTTCAGCTAAAGCTACAAGTTAGTGTAGTGCGTCCTCCTCACAGTGTTCAGCTAAAGCTACAAGTTAGTGTACTGCGTCCTCCTCACAGTGTTCAGCTAAAGCTACAAGTTAGTGTAGTGCGTCCTCCTCACAGTGTTCAGCTAAAGCTACAAGTTAGTGTAGTGCGTCCTCCTCACAGTGTTCAACTAAAGCTACAAGTTAGTGTAGTGCGACCTCTGCGCAGTGTTCAGATAAAGCTACAAGTTAGTGTAGTGCGTCCTCTGAACAGTGTTCAGCTAAAGCTACAAGTTAGTGTAGTGCGTCCTCTGAACAGTGTTCATCTAAAGCTACAAGTTAGTGTAGCGCACAGTGTTCAGCTAAAGCTACAAGTTAGTGTAGTGTGTCCTCTGAACAGTGTTCAGCTAAAGCTACAAGTTGTGTAGTGCGTCCTCCTCACAGTGTTCAGCTAAAGCTACAAGTTAGTGTAGTATGTCCTCCTCACAGTGTTCAGCTAAAGCTACAAGTTAGTGTAGTGCGACCTCTGCACAGTGTTCAGCTAAAGCTACAAGTTGTGTAGTGCGTCCTCCTCACAGTGTTCAGCTAAAGCTACAAGTTAGTGTAGTATGTCCTCCTCACAGTGTTCAGCTAAAGCTACAAGTTAGTGTAGTGCGACCTCTGCACAGTGTTCAGCTAAAGCTACAAGTTTGTGTAGTGCATCCTCTGAACAGTGTTCATCTAAAGCTACAAGTTAGTGTAGTGCACAGTGTTCAGCTAAAGCTACAAGTTGTGTAGTGCGTCCTCCTCACAGTGTTCAGCTAAAGCTACAAGTTAGTGTAGTGTGTCCTCCTCACAGTGTTCAGCTAAAGCTACAAGTTAGTGTAGTGCATCCTCCTCACAGTGTTCAGATAAAGCTACAAGTTAGTGTAGTGTGTCCTCCTCACAGTGTTCAGCTAAAGCTACAAGTTAGTGTAGTGTGACCTCTGCACAGTGTTCAGATAAAGCTACAAGTTAGTGTAGTGCGTCCTCTGAACAGTGTTCAGCTAAAGCTACAAGTTAGTGTAGTGCGTCTTCTGAATAGTGTTCATGGAAAGCTACAAGTTAGTGTAGTGCACAGTGTTCAGCTAAAGCTACAAGTTAGTGTAGTGCGTCCTCTGAACAGTGTTCAGCTAAAGCTACAAGTTGTGTAGTGCGTCCTCCTCACAGTGTTCAGCTAAAGCTACAAGTTAGTGTAGTGCGTCCTCCTCAGTGTTCAGCTAAAGCTACAAGTTAGTGTAGTGCGTCCTCCTCACAGTGTTCAACTAAAGCTAAAAGTTAGTGTAGTGCGACCTCTGCGCAGTGTTCAGCTAAAGCTACAAGTTAGTGTAGTATGTCCTCCTCACAGTGTTCAGCTAAAGCTACAAGTTAGTGTAGTGCGACCTCTGCACAGTGTTCAGCTAAAGCTACAAGTTTGTGTAGTGCATCCTCTGAACAGTGTTCATCTAAAGCTACAAGTTAGTGTAGTGCACAGTGTTCAGCTAAAGCTACAAGTTAGTGTAGTGCGTCCTCCTCACATTGTTCAGCTAAAGCTACAAGTTAGTGTAGTGCCTCCTCCTCACAGTGTTCAGCTAAAGCTACAAGTTAGTGTAGTGCGTCCTCCTCACAGTGTTCAGCTAAAGCTACAAGTTAGTGTAGTGCGTCCTCCTCACAGTGTTCAACTAAAGCTACAAGTTAGTGTAGTGCGTCCTCTGAACAGTGTTCAGCTAAAGCTACAAGTTAGTGTAGTGCGTCCTCTGAAGAGTGTTCATCTAAAGCTACAAGTTAGTGTAGCGCACAGTGTTCAGCTAAAGCTACAAGTTAGTGTAGTGTGTCCTCTGAACAGTGTTCAGCTAAAGCTACAAGTTAGTGTAGTGCGTCTTCTGAATAGTGTTCATCGAAAGCTACAAGTTAGTGTAGTGCACAGTGTTCAGCTAAAGCTACAAGTTAGTGTAGTGCGTCCTCCTCACAGTGTTCAGCTAAAGCTACCAGTTGTGTAGTGCGTCCTCCTCACAGTGTTCAGCTAAAGCTACAAGTTAGTGTAGTATGTCCTCCTCACAGTGTTCAGCTAAAGCTACAAGTTAGTGTAGTGCGACCTCTGCACAGTGTTCAGCTAAAGCTAAAAGTTTGTGTAGTGCATCCTCTGAACAGTGTTCATCTAAAGCTACAAGTTAGTGTAGTGCACAGTGTTCAGCTAAAGCTACAAGTTAGTGTAGTGCGTCCTCCTCACAGTGTTCAGCTAAAGCTACAAGTTAGTGTAGTGCGTCCTCCTCACAGTGTTCAGCTAAAGCTACAAGTTAGTGTAGTGCATCCTCCTCACAGTGTTCAGCTAAAGCTACAAGTTAGTGTAGTGCGTCCTCCTCACAGTGTTCAACTAAAGCTACAAGTTAGTGTAGTGCGACCTCTGCGCAGTGTTCAGATAAAGCTACAAGTTAGTGTAGTGCGTCCTCTGAACAGTGTTCAGCTAAAGCTACAAGTTAGTGTAGTGCGTCCTCTGAACAGTGTTCATCTAAAGCTACAAGTTAGTGTAGCGCACAGTGTTCAGCTAAAGCTACAAGTTAGTGTAGTGTGTCCTCTGAACAGTGTTCAGCTAAAGCTACAAGTTGTGTAGTGCGTCCTCCTCACAGTGTTCAGCTAAAGCTACAAGTTAGTGTAGTATGTCCTCCTCACAGTGCTCAGCTAAAGCTACAAGTTAGTGTAGTGCGATCTCTGCACAGTGTTCAGCTAAAGCTACAAGTTTGTGTAGTGCATCCTCTGAACAGTGTTCATCTAAAGCTACAAGTTAGTGTAGTACACAGTGTTCAGCTAAAGCTACAAGTTAGTGTAGTGCGTCCTCCTCACAGTGTTCAGCTAAAGCTACAAGTTAGTGTAGTGCGTCCTCCTCAGTGTTCAGCTAAAGCTACAAGTTAGTGTAGTGCGTCCTCCTCACAGTGTTCAACTAAAGCTACAAGTTAGTGTAGTGCGACCTCTGTGCAGTGTTCAGATAAAGCTACAAGTTAGTGTAGTGCGTCCTCTGAACAGTGTTCAGCTAAAGCTACAAGTTAGTGTAGTGCGTCCTCTGAACAGTGTTCATCTAAAGCTACAAGTTAGTGTAGCGCACAGTGTTCAGCTAAAGCTACAAGTTGTGTAGTGCGTCCTCCTCACAGTGTTCAGCTAAAGCTACAAGTTAGTGTAGTGTGTCCTCCTCACAGTGTTCAGCTAAAGCTACAAGTTAGTGTAGTGCATCCTCCTCACAGTGTTCAGATAAAGCTACAAATTAGTGTAGTGTGTCCTCCTCACAGTGTTCAGCTAAAGCTACAAGTTAGTGTAGTGTGACCTCTGCACAGTGTTCAGATAAAGTTACAAGTTAGTGTAGTGCGTCCTCTGAACAGTGTTCAGCTAAAGCTACAAGTTAGTGTAGTGCGTCTTCTGAATAGTGTTCATGGAAAGCTACAAGTTAGTGTAGTGCACAGTGTTCAGCTAAAGCTACAAGTTAGTGTAGTGCGTCCTCTGAACAGTGTTCAGCTAAAGCTACAAGTTGTGTAGTGCGTCCTCCTCACAGTGTTCAGCTAAAGCTACAAGTTAGTGTAGTGTGTTCTCACAGTGTTCAGCTAAAGCTACAAGTTAGTGTAGTGCGACCTCTGCACAGTGTTCAGCTAAAGCTACAAGTTTGTGTAGTGCGTCCTCTGAACAGTGTTCAGCTAAAGGTACAAGTTAGTGTAATGAGTCCTCTGAACAGTGTTCATCTAAAGCTACAAGTTAGTGTAGTGCACAGTGTTCAGCTAAAGCTACAAGTTAGTGTAGTGCGTCCTCCTCACATTGTTCAGCTAAAGCTACAAGTTAGTGTAGTGCGTCCTCCTCACAGTGTTCAGCTAAAGGTACAAGTTAGTGTAATGAGTCCTCTGAACAGTGTTCATCTAAAGCTACAAGTTAGTGTAGTGCACAGTGTTCAGCTAAAGCTACAAGTTAGTGTAGTGCGTCCTCCTCACATTGTTCAGCTAAAGCTACAAGTTAGTGTAGTGCGTCCTCCTCACAGTGTTCAGCTAAAGCTACAAGTTAGTGTAGTGCGTCCTCCTCAGTGTTCAGCTAAAGCTACAAGTTAGTGTAGTGCGTCCTCCTCACAGTGTTCAACTAAAGCTACAAGTTAGTGTAGTGCGACCTCTGTGCAGTGTTCAGATAAAGCTACAAGTTAGTGTAGTGCGTCCTCTGAACAGTGTTCAGCTAAAGCTACAAGTTAGTGTAGTGCGTCCTCTGAACAGTGTTCATCTAAAGCTACAAGTTAGTGTAGCGCACAGTGTTCAGCTAAAGCTACAAGTTGTGTAGTGCGTCCTCCTCACAGTGTTCAGCTAAAGCTACAAGTTAGTGTAGTGTGTCCTCCTCACAGTGTTCAGCTAAAGCTACAAGTTAGTGTAGTGCATCCTCCTCACAGTGTTCAGATAAAGCTACAAATTAGTGTAGTGTGTCCTCCTCACAGTGTTCAGCTAAAGCTACAAGTTAGTGTAGTGTGACCTCTGCACAGTGTTCAGATAAAGTTACAAGTTAGTGTAGTGCGTCCTCTGAACAGTGTTCAGCTAAAGCTACAAGTTAGTGTAGTGCGTCTTCTGAATAGTGTTCATGGAAAGCTACAAGTTAGTGTAGTGCACAGTGTTCAGCTAAAGCTACAAGTTAGTGTAGTGCGTCCTCTGAACAGTGTTCAGCTAAAGCTACAAGTTGTGTAGTGCGTCCTCCTCACAGTGTTCAGCTAAAGCTACAAGTTAGTGTAGTGTGTTCTCACAGTGTTCAGCTAAAGCTACAAGTTAGTGTAGTGCGACCTCTGCACAGTGTTCAGCTAAAGCTACAAGTTTGTGTAGTGCGTCCTCTGAACAGTGTTCAGCTAAAGGTACAAGTTAGTGTAATGAGTCCTCTGAACAGTGTTCATCTAAAGCTACAAGTTAGTGTAGTGCACAGTGTTCAGCTAAAGCTACAAGTTAGTGTAGTGCGTCCTCCTCACATTGTTCAGCTAAAGCTACAAGTTAGTGTAGTGCGTCCTCCTCACAGTGTTCAGCTAAAGCTACAAGTTAGTGTAGTGCGTCCTCCTCACAGTGTTCAGCTAAAGATACAAGTTAGTGTAGTGCGTCCTCCTCACATTGTTCAACTAAAGCTACAAGTTAGTGTAGTGCGACCTCTGCACAGTGTTCAGATAAAGCTACAAGTTAGTGTAGTACACAGTGTTCAGCTAAAGCTACAAGTTAGTGTAGTGCGACCTCTGTGCAGTGTTCAGATAAAGCTACAAGTTAGTGTAGTGCGTCCTCTGAACAGTGTTCAGCTAAAGCTACAAGTTAGTGTAGTGCGTCCTCTGAACAGTGTTCATCTAAAGCTACAAGTT
This sequence comes from Lithobates clamitans, assembly GCA_037952925.1. Taxonomy (NCBI): domain Eukaryota; kingdom Metazoa; phylum Chordata; class Amphibia; order Anura; family Ranidae; genus Lithobates; species Lithobates clamitans. The sequence goes on from JBBGZY010001522.1 coordinate 912,320, forward strand.
AGTGTAGCGCACAGTGTTCAGCTAAAGCTACAAGTTGTGTAGTGCGTCCTCCTCACAGTGTTCAGCTAAAGCTACAAGTTAGTGTAGTGTGTCCTCCTCACAGTGTTCAGCTAAAGCTACAAGTTAGTGTAGTGCATCCTCCTCACAGTGTTCAGATAAAGCTACAAATTAGTGTAGTGTGTCCTCCTCACAGTGTTCAGCTAAAGCTACAAGTTAGTGTAGTGTGACCTCTGCACAGTGTTCAGATAAAGTTACAAGTTAGTGTAGTGCGTCCTCTGAACAGTGTTCAGCTAAAGCTACAAGTTAGTGTAGTGCGTCTTCTGAATAGTGTTCATGGAAAGCTACAAGTTAGTGTAGTGCACAGTGTTCAGCTAAAGCTACAAGTTGTGTAGTGCGTCCTCCTCACAGTGTTCAGCTAAAGCTTCAAGTTAGTGTAGTGTGTTCTCACAGTGTTCAGCTAAAGCTACAAGTTAGTGTAGTGCGACCTCTGCACAGTGTTCAGCTAAAGCTACAAGTTTGTGTAGTGCGTCCTCTGAACAGTGTTCAGCTAAAGGTACAAGTTAGTGTAATGAGTCCTCTGAACAGTGTTCATCTAAAGCTACAAGTTAGTGTAGTGCACAGTGTTCAGCTAAAGCTACAAGTTAGTGTAGTGCGTCCTCCTCACATTGTTCAGCTAAAGCTACAAGTTAGTGTAGTGCGTCCTCCTCACAGTGTTCAGCTAAAGCTACAAGTTAGTGTAGTGCGTCCTCCTCACAGTGTTCAGCTAAAGATACAAGTTAGTGTAGTGCGTCCTCCTCACATTGTTCAACTAAAGCTACAAGTTAGTGTAGTGCGACCTCTGCACAGTGTTCAGATAAAGCTACAAGTTAGTGTAGTGTGTCCTCCTCACAGTGTTCAGCTAAAGCTACAAGTTAGTGTAGTGCGTCCTCCTCACAGTGTTCAACTAAAGCTACAAGTTAGTGTAGTGCGACCTCTGCACAGTGTTCAGATAAAGCTACAAGTTAGTGTAGTGCGTCCTCTGAACAGTGTTCAGCTAAAGCTACAAGTTAGTGTAGTGCGTCCTCTGAACAGTGTTCATCTAAAGCTGCAAGTTAGTGTAGTGCACAGTATTCAGCTAAAGCTACAAGTTAGTGTAGTGTGTCCTCCTCACAGTGTTCAGCTAAAGATACAAGTTGTTTAGTGCGTCCTCCTCACAGTGTTCAGCTAAAGCTACAAGTTAGTGTAGTGTGTCCTCTTCACAGTGTTCATCTAAAGCTACAAGTTAGTGTAGTGCGACCTCTGCACAGTGTTCAGCTAAAGCTACAAGTTAGTGTAGTATGTCCTCTGAACAGTGTTCATCTAAAGCTACAAGTTAGTGTAGTGCACAGTGTTCAGCTAAAGCTACAAGTTAGTATAGTGCGTCCTCCTCACAGTGTTCAGCTAAAGCTACAAGTTAGTGTAGTGCGTCCTCCTCACAGTGTTCAGCTAAAGCTACAAGTTAGTGTAGTGCATCCTCCTCACAGTGTTCAGATAAAGCTACAAGTTAGTGTAGTGTGTCCTCCTCACAGTGTTCAGCTAAAGCTACAAGTTAGTGTAGTGTGTCCTCTTCACAGTGTTCAGCTAAAGCTATCTGTAGAAGGTTGGTGGTGTTTTCCTGATCCTATCACTACCGCAGGCAGCTACATTATTTTTCACGTTAGTGTAGTGAGACCTCTGCACAGTTTTCAGCTAAAGCTACCTGTAGAAGGTTGGTGGTGTTTTCCTGATCCTATCACTACCGCAGGCAGCTACATTAGTGTAGTGCGTCCTCTGCCCAGTGTTCAGCTAAAGCTATCTGTAGAAGGTTGGTGGTGTTTTCCTGATCCTATCACTTCCGCAGGCAGCTACATTGTTTACACGTTAGTCTAGTGCGACCTCTGCACAGTTTTCAGCTAAAGCTACCTGTAGAAGGTTGGTGGTGTTTTCCTGATCCTATCACTACCGCAGGCAGCTACATTAGTGTAGTGCGTCCTCTGCCCAGTGTTCAGCTAAAGCTATCTGTAGAAGGTTGGTGGTGTTTTCCTGATCCTATCACTTCCGCAGGCAGCTACATTGTTTACACGTTAGTCTAGTGCGACCTCTGCACAGTGTTCAGCTAAAGCTACCTGTAGAAGGTTGGTGGTGTTTTCCTGATCCTATCACTACTGCAGGCAGCTACATTATTTTAACATTGATGTAGTGCATCCTCTGCACAGTGTTAAGCTAAAGCTACAAGTTAGTGTAGTGCGACCTCTGCACAGTGTTCATCTAAAGCTACCTGTAGAAGATTGGTGGTGTTCTCATACTACAGGCAGGCAGTTGATATTGCTAGCTGCAGTATCAGTATGTCTGGAAGGCCAACAAGGAGAGGCAGACAGTCACAAGCCAATAAAGGAGGGCAAGCAGGCTCTGTGTCTAGAGGCAACAGTGCTGGTCATGGAGACGGTGCATCCTCATCAGCACGTGGCCGTGGGACACGCTTGGCCTTTTTTTCGGCAGCTGGCCGTGTTGAGCCGCAACATGCAAAAGACTTGGTCGAGTTGATGACCAAGCCGTCCTCATCCTCTTCATCCTCTTTTACCCATGCTCAGGGTACTTTGTCTGGCAAAGCAGCTGCCAACGCGGCCTATTCCCTCAGCTCAATGGCATCAGTGACTCCTTCCCTAGCCCCATCATGTCTCCTGAGGAGTCCCTCGAACTGTTTGACCACAGTGTTGGGTATATGCTCCAGGAGGATGTCCAGTGTTTAGAAGGCTCTGATGATGATACTGAGCTAAATGAAGGCAGTAACATGAGCACGGACAGAGGGGGTGCCCAAGAAGGACAGCAATTTGACAGTCATGCTCCCCCTGCTGCAGCATACTGCCAGGTTTGCTCCAGTGATGAGGAGGGAGGGGGTGATGAGGTCATTGACTCAACATGGGTGCCTGATAGGAGAGAGGAGGAGAAGGAGTAAGGCACATCACCAAAGAGGCAGGATGCCCTCCAGGGGCCAGCCTAAGGGCAGCACACTGACTGCATCACACCGCAAAGCTCCGCATGTGCAGGGCGCTGCTGTCCCTGTGCGTTATTCCAAAAGTTCTTTGGTGTGGGCCTTTTTTGAGACGAGTGCATCAGATCGCACCGCTGCTATTTGCAACATATGTCTCAAGCATATCTCGCGTGGCCAAAACATCTCCCGCTTACATGTCTGCTTGACCAGACATATGTTGACCTGCCATGCAGTTCGTTGGCAAGCGTATCTAAAAGATCCACACCAAAGAACAAAGAGGGCCTCTCCTTGCTTCTCATCAGCTGAGATCTCCAACCCCACTATACCTTCAGTCCTCTCTGAGACCTGCACTGAGAGGAATGAAGGTGTAGAATTAGGTGTGTCACAGCCAAGTACTTGTGGGCAATCTGCTTTCAGTACACCGACGTCAGATTGTACCAGGCAAATTTGAGTTTGTGGAATGTGCGGTTCCTCAGTGGCAGGTACCCAAACGCCACTTTTTCTCACGGAAGGCGATTCTGGCTCTCTACCGGCATGTGGAAGGCAATGTCCATGCCTCACTGGACAGGGCGGTCAGTGGTAAGGTGCATATTACTGCTGACTCATGGTCCAGCAGGCATGGACAGGGACGTTACCTAAGTTTCACCGCAAATTGGGTGACTCTGCTGGCAGCTGGGAAGGATGCAGGACAAGCTGCAGTAGTGTTGGAGGTTGTTCTGCCACCACGCCTCCAAAATGCCACTACTAATGATTCTGACACACCTCTCTCCTCCACCCCCTCCTCTTCTTCTTCCTCCATGGCCTCTTCCTGTGCTTTGTCCTCGGAACCAGCGGTGCTCCATAGGCGTTTAAGGGGCTACGTGAGTATGCAGGCCAAAAGATGCCATACGGTGCTTGAGCTGGTGTGCTTGGGGGACAGGAGCCACACTGGGGCAGAGGTTCTGTCAGCTCTGCAGGGGCAGGTTCAGAGGTGGTTGACGCCATGCCAACTTAAGGCAGGAATGGTGGTTTGCGACAATGGCACCAACCTCCCCTCCGCCCTTTGACAGGGACAACTGACCCATGTGCCCTGTTTGGCTCACGTCCTTAACTTGGTGGTGCAGTGGTTCTTGGGCAGGTACCCGGGCTTACAGGATGTCCTGAGTCAGGCCAGGAAAGTCTGTGTGCATTTCTGCCGGTCATATAATGCCAATGCTCGGCTGGCAGACCTCTAAAAGGAATTTACCCTGCCCAAGAACCCCCTAATCTGTGACATGCCCACCAGGTGGAACTCAACGTTGGCCATGCTGCAGCGGCTGCACACGCAGCAGAGGGCCATCAATGAGTACATGTGCGACTATGGCACCAGGACAGGGTCAGGGGAGCTCGTTTTTTTTCCCCACACCAGTGGGCCATGATCAGGGATGCATGCACTGTCCTGTCACCATTTGAGGAGGCCACGAGGATGGTGAGCAGTGACAGTACATGCATCAGTGACACTGTCCCCCTTGTCCACCTGTTGGAGCACACGCTGCGTGGAATAATGGACAGGGCACTTGAGGCAGAAAAGAGGCAGGAAGAGGAGGACTTCCTTAGCTCTCAAGGCCCCCTTTATCCAGACAGTGTTCCTGCGTGCCTGCCGATCACACGGGAAGAGGACGAGGAGGAGGAGGATTGTGTCAGTATGGAGGTGGAGCCTGGCACTCAGCACCAGCAGCAGTCTTTAAGGGATCATTTACAGTGCCAAGAAACACATGGACTTGTACGTGGCTGGGAGAAGGTGGCTGCGGATCATGTCATCCTTAGTGACCCAGAGGACTCCGGACCAAATGCCTCAGCAAACCTACGCTGCATAGCCTCCCTGATCCTGCAAAGCCTGCGGAAGGATCCTCGTATTCGTGGTATCAAGGAGAAGGTACAATACTGGCTGGCAACTCTGCTTGATCCATGTTACAAGGGTAAGGTTGCGGACCTTATCTTGCCGTCGCAGAGGGAGCAGAGGATGAAACATCTTCGGGAGGCCTTGCAGAAAGGTCTGTGCAACGCATTCCCAGAGACTGGGAGGTTACAAACTCCTGTTTCTGGACAACGTGTTGCTGAGGCTTCGGTCAGTCAAAGGAGTGGTGGAGAAGGTGGCCATCTGACCGATGCGTTCAGACAATTTTTTAGTCCGCAGCCCCAAGGTATGATCGGTTCCAGCAACCATCGCCAGCGTCTGTTTTACATGGTGCAGGAATACCTAGTTGCAAGATCTGACTTGGATACCTTTCCCACCGAAAATCCTCTGGGTTACTGGGTCTTGAGGATGGATCACTGGCCAGAGCTTGCACAGTATGCAATTGAGCTACTGGCCTGTCCTGCATCCAGCGTTCTTTCGGAACGCACATTCAGTGCTCGGTCGATCGACTGACCTTCAATAAAATGAATCAGTCTTGGATCACCACCAGCTACCGAGTACCTGATGCTGATGTAACCGAATAAATTTTTTTGAAATGTCAGATCCCTTCAAAGACTGCCTATGCTGATGCTGAGTGACTATCTTGTTATACTGAGTATATACATTAAAAAATGCAGCACCAAAAGTCTGGTGGTGTTCAGATAGTTGTCCCAAATTGAACTTCATGAAAATCAGACCATAACAAAGGGATGAGGCAATGGTAGAAAGGATGGTATGTAGGAAAACTCTTATCAGATCTTGTAGATACCCATGTCAGCGACAGGGAATCGCATGTGCGGTGTGCCACTCAGGGCATGGAAAGCGACATCTCCTCACTGGAATCCTGGAATCCTCCGGGCTCGAATCTGCTTGGATCTCCGGGAGCCACTAGGCAGGTCCTCACAGCAAAACCAGGATACAAATCAGGTAGACAGAGACATAACTTGTAAAGCTCAAGTAGACACTTGACTTATTGGGAGGATATGTGGAAAGAAAAAACATGCCTCCACATGTGCAGGTAAAAAAGGGGGTATTTTTATTTCTAAAAAGACACCATCAACAATAAAAAACGTGATCACGATGCATTAAAATGAATGGGCAACATGGAGGGTGGAGGCCTCTTCATGGCCCAGTGGGAAGAGGATGTCGTCTATGCTGCACAGAGACCTGAGCTGATTCTCTGGGCCAGGTACATAGATGACATCCTCTTCCTATGGGATGGGGACCGCACATCATTGGATATCTTCATGGCCGCATTGAATAACAATGACAGGGGTATATCTCTGAGTTAAGAGGCTAGTTCCACTAAGATACACTTTTTGGATCTAGAAATCTTTGTAGTGGAACAACACTACATATTCCGTACATACTTCGAAGCTACCGACCGGAACGGTTTTATTCCGGTCGATAGCTGTCATCAAGAACAGTGGCTCAGGTCGGTTACCCGCAGCCAATTTTTGAGACTGCGGCATAACTGTACCAGAACCTCCGATTTCTTAGCTCAGTCACAGGTCTTTAAGGATCGTTTCTTAGAAAAAGGTTATGACCCAGACCTACTTGACGGAGAATTCAATAGAGCCTTATCCACTGATGGAAGCTCCACCCTAATAGAACGCCCTAAAAGTACATCTGAATCTAAGTATAAATGGTCGTTTTTTACCACCCATTCCACTCAATCTAAACAGATAAAGCCTATTCTAAAGAAACATTGGAAAGTGCTCTTAAATGATAGGCTTCTTAATTCCATTTGCCTGAGCAGGCGGCTATCGTTTTCAGAGGGGCACGGTCCATCCAGGGACCAATTGCTCCAAATATAATTGATCCACCCAAGAAAGTTTGCTTCTTTCAGGAAAGCAAGGGTTATTACCCTTGCCGTAGATGTAAAGTGTGCTGCCATAACATTGGAGGGAGACGCAAAAGTACCACTTTTACATCCACTGTTACTTCCCGTATATATCATATGAAACATTTCACCACTTGCTCTTCACAATATATTGTTTATCTAGTGACTTGCCCCTGCCGCAAACAATATGTGGGTCGCACCATCAGGACCTTTTTGATCCGGGTCAACAAGCATGTTGCAGGCATCAAGAAGGGCAAAAGTAAACATACAGTACCTCGGCATTATTTAGAGTGCCACAATAGAGACCCCACTGGGACTTTGTTTCAAGTTATTGACCGGTTTGTCCCCCATTGGAGGGGAGAGTCACGGCTTCGGGGCGTCTCCCGCCTCGAAACTTACTGGATATATGAGTTGAGGTCCTACTTCCCGTTTGGGTTGAACGTGGAGTGGGACCTCAACTCTTTTATTAACCAGTCCTGACTACCCAATATTTCTATTTCCGTTTTCTTAATTTTTCCCATTTCATTAGTTCTTACTTTAGGGTCCGTTATTTCAAGAGGGTCCCGATCATCAAGAATTTGCCTTATAAGTTATGATGACTTACCAGTCACTCGCTTAGGGCATCCATTACTTACTTTAGTTTCCCCTCTGAATACTGATAGACGTGTCCAATATGTACTATTTCTATTTATTTTTCATTTTTCATTTTTCATTTTTTATTTTTTATTTTGTATTTTTTACTTTTTACTTTTTATTTTTTATTTATTATTTATTTTTTTACTTTTTATTTATTCATTTTTTATTTTCTATTTAACTTATTTTTTGATGTGGTGCATATTGCAGCAATATTTGGTTAAAATTAAGCCATCTCCTCTATTGTGTCATGTTAGACAGATTATGCTGATGTTAACTTTCCTGTTTACATGCGCAGTGAGTCTAGGGATAACTGACAGCGTATCCTTGATTTCAGTTCCCCCTTGGTCTAGCCGGGTTCCCGTAGCCGATCACGTGATGTGGGCTGGACGTTTGGCGCACTTTAAGCACCATGTCACTTCCCTCAGCTTTACACGTGCACTGGCGGTCTGTGTAGTAGGATCCCGGGCCACCGGATCTGCAGATAGACGCACGCCTGACACATCTCCGGGCGTGACGTCACTTCCTTTCGTCCGACGTGCCATGAGATGCACGTCAGAGCGGAACTATAGCCAGCCATTGGATTGGCGGTTTATTCCACCCATCAAACCATCTTTAAAGCTCATTGGTTCTTCACAGTGTCAATGATAGAGGGCGCTTTGTACTGTCAGCAGTGGTGTCTTTTAGACATGACACTTCTGTTGCATTACAAATCCATTATTAGTCATTCTTATTGCATTACAAATCCATTATCGGTCATGAGATCCTAAGGTTCACCCTGGGCTCCTTTGCAATTTGCTCTTATTCATTTCCACCCTGTCTGTATTATGCATATAGGTCTAATATGATTATGTCATTACTTCCTGCTACTTTTAAGTTGATCAGGTGACTATATTCACCCAATGAAATGGCTTTGTTTTCACTCATTGTAATTGGTCCTTGTTAGATATTTTTAGTTATAAATACAGGCAACCTGGAGTGGATGTTTCATGCCCCTGTTGAAGACCCCTAGGTCTGATATACTGGCAATCCAGGGACTCACTTACACACAATGAAGGGCTGTGACTTCCATCTGTCCGCCAACTTGTGCTTTCCTGGTATACCCAGATTCTTTAGTAGAACTCGATCTCCTGGTTGTAAGTCGTAAATTTTCACTCTGGCATCAAAGTTCCGTTTGTCCTGGGACTCCCTAATGGTAGCAGGCAATGGGAACAGGGGTTGGGACTTTGAATGAGGCACGTATAGGTTGTGCCTCCATCCCTAATTTGAGGTTAATGGAAGAAGTTTGGGACTTTAATTGAGGCCATAGACACAGTGGAGATAAAATCCATACAGGTACACATTTATTAACATAAAAATCATGAGACATGTCAAACAAAAACCACATGGGTGAAAAACATTGTAGTAAATGTAAATTTCATGTTAGTTCACACATGCTATTTAAAGCATGCGAGAAATACAAGCAACAAGGGTACATCAGGTATAGTAGCCAAGTGCCCCACAGTGGTTTGATTGATCAATGAATACATTCTAATTCGTTCATAATGGTACAAGAGTATATAATTATACAAATGTAAAACAACACTTGCAAATGAGACAGTGAGACCACAATACATAGCAACATTCAAAGAAAAAAAAGAAATTATAAGAAAAAATCCATTTGTAAGAAAAGACCATCGGGGTATAGAGAAACATCCCAAAATAGCCCCAAAATTGCCCAATTGGATGGTTGAAAGGGGGGACTTGTATCTGCATCCCAAACTAATGCCCGACGCGTTTCGTTTATCTCACACTCATCAGGGGCGGGTGCTGATAATGTATCTATAAAATATGATAAATTAAAATTAATAAAGGGTAATGGGAACTGTCTATAGGAAAAAAGTAGGTATCTCCCAATATACTTACAAGGACTCACTATGAATGAGGTGTAGCAAGTATGAAACCGGGGTCAGCCAGTCCCTGCCGGGAGCTGAGGTGGTCGAACAGCGCGCTGGCAGGGCGTACAGCCGAGCCTCCCCAGAATGCCAGGCACCAACAGAGGGTGTATGTAGTGAGACTGGATGTTGAACCAATGGTAGCCACCAAAAGGGGAAAATCTAAAAAGATATATGGTATCAAGGTGTCATAGTGTTCACAGATTGAAAAGTGATACATAGTTGACAGAGTGATGAACAATCGTCAAAAGGTAGCTTACCAGTGTCACTACTTGTAAAGGGGTGGTAAAGTGGACTGCAGCATCAACTGTTTGACTAGCAATGGGGAACTGGCGCCTGGGGAGGTCAGATATACCCGCCCGCACACGTGCACGCTGCCCGCCACCAGCGTCACGCGGGCACAGCAAAAAAGGGGGAGGAGCTCCGACGCCGGCGGTAAACACCGCCCATGACAGACGCTCGTTTCCCCAGCTGCCGGCTGAGATGGCAAGATCACATGCTTAATGTGGTGGCGTCAAGAGAGGGCTGCACACGCGAAGCAGGAGGCGTGGCGCAGGATGCGCTGTGAGAAAGCCCCACCCCCCCAGGTGACACACACCCATCCCCCACCGTCCATAAGGGGGGGGGTGAGGGGATAGGGGTACGCAGAGCGCATCGCAGCTCCCGGCAAAGGACAAAAGAAAACCCAGGACATGCAACCTCAAAAACTGGGGACTCATCTCACTAGCATGAAGGGAAATCAGTGTCTCTAAATCACAAGCCCAACCACAATAAACGAGTGTGGAGGGCTTGGTAATCTCGCACCAGGGTGACAGAAAAAGAAGGGTTGTCAATCCAGTCTAAGGACCTCCATCCCTAATACAAGAAGGCAATGGGAACAGGGGTTGGGACTTTGAATGAGGCACGTATAGGTTGTGCCTCCATCCCTAGTTTGAGGTTAATGGAAGAAGTTTGGGACTTTAATTGAGGCCATAGAAACAGTGGAGATAAAATCCATACAGGTACACATTTATTAACATAAAAATCATGAGACATGTCAAACAAAAACCACATGGGTGAAAAACTTTTTTCCTATAGACAGTTCCCATTACCCTTTATTAATTTTAATTTATCATATTTTATAGATACATTATCAGCACCCGCCCCTGATGAGTGTGAGATACACGAAACGCGTCGGGCATTATTTTGGGATGCGGATACAAGCCCCCCCTTTCAACCATCCAATTGGGCAATTTTGGGGCTATTTTGGGATGTTTCTCTATACCCCGATGATCTTTTCTTACAATTAGATTTTTTCTTATAATTTCTTTTTTTCTTTGGATGTTGCTATGTATTGTGGTCTCACTGTCTCATTTGCAAGTGTTGTTTTACATTTGTATAATTATATACTCTTGTACCATTGTGGGGCACTTGGCTACTATACCTGATGTACCCTTGTTGCTTGTATTTCTCGCACGCTTTAAATAGCATGTGTGAACTAACATGAAATTTACATTTACTACAATGTTTTTCACCCATGTGGTTTTTTGTTTGACATGTCTCATGATTTTTATGTTAATAAATGTGTACCTGTATGGATTTTATCTCCACTGTGTCTATGGCCTCAATTAAAGTCCCAAACTTCTTCCATTAACCCCTAACGGTAGCATGCTCTACTGCCTGTTCATATGCTTGTCTCAGGTTCTTCCTCAGTCGATGTGAGGTCAGAGGGACATCATCCAAAGACGTACTGAAAGCCAAGTCAGCAGTAAGTCTGGCTTCTCGTCCGAACACTAAGCGATATGGGGAATACCCAGTATCACTCTCCTGCAGTTGTATGCGTGGACTAATGCTGCAATGTGGTTTCCCCAATGTTGTTTCTTGTCAGACGGTAAAGTCCCCAGCATGTTCAGTAGAGTCCTACTGAACCACTCTGGTTGAGGGTCAGCCTGAGGGTGATAAGGCGTGGTGCGAGTCTTCTTGATGCACAGAAGAGCACACAGCTGATGTATTAACTGGCTCTCAAAGTCTCTGCCTTGGCCTGAGTGGATCCTCACAGGCAACCCATAATGTATGAAGAACTTTTCTACAAGGACCTTGGCTACTGTGCTGGCTTTTCGATCTTTGGTGGGATAAGCTTGAGCATATCGGGTGAAATGATCCGTCACTACAAGAACGTTGCTTCTTCCACCTATATCGGTTTCCAAGCACAGAAAGTCAATGCACACCAATTCCAGGGGCTCTTGGCTCTGTAAATGGCTCATGACAGCTGATCTCTGGGGCAAAGTCTTTCTCTGGATACAAGTAAGGCAAGAATGACAGTAGCTTTCCACCTCCTTTCGCATATTGGGCCAGTAGAATCTATCTCTAACCAGCCAGACAGTTCTTTCTGCTCCTAAATGACCGTGCTCATCATGCAGAGGAACTAAAACAGTCATCTGGTGTTTTTCTGGGAGAAACAGTTGCCGCCTTTCTTCATTTTTTTCAGTGAAAGAACTGCGGTACAGAACACCATCCCTAAGCATCAGTCGATTCCACTCCTTATGTAGTATTTTCGCCTCGAGCTCCCGACATTTTTGTAACAATTCAGGATTCTGACTCCCCAAGGCATGCACCACTAATCCGCCCACTGGGTTCTCCATTTGATCCTGTCTCAGATCCGCTCTTAACAGCTGCGGCAAACCTTCTCCCCTCACTTGGGTCAGTCCACAATATCGGCTAGGGATGGCTAATGGATGAACCCCTATGTATTCGGCAGCCACCCTTCCACTTCCTTCCTTCTCCAGACCCTGACACAGAGCCCGCACTCCCTCCTCACTCACACAGGCCCACTCCACTGGGTCTTCTTCTTGTCTGTGTGGTCTTCGAGACAGCGTGTCTGCATCCCGGTTTCCCACTCCCGCCGGTATTTCAGACTAAACCGGAATCCAGCCTACGCTGCTATCCATTGGTGTCCAGTGGCATCCAACTTGGCAGTGGTCAGAACATAAGTCAAGGGGTTGTTGTCGGTTTTTACTGTGAACTCCGCCCCATACAGATAGTCTCTCAATTTGTCGACCACCGTCCACTTGAGGGCCAGAAACTCGAGCTTATGCACTGGGTAAGTCTTTTCCGAGGGGGCAAGGCTCCTACTCACATAGGCTATAGGCCTCAGCTTCCCAGCCTAATGCTGATACAACACCCCTCCCAATCCATCTCTGCTGGCGTCTACATGTAACTCATAAGGCAAACTGGGGTCAGCATAAGCCAGCACGGGAGCTGATGTCAGGTTCTTCTTAAGTTTCTTAAACGCCTCTTCACGCGAGTGAGTCCACAGATCCTGTACAGAATCTCCTTTTCATTGAATGCCGCCCTTCTTCATCTTTAACCCTGACCCTTCATCTTCTTCCGTTACCTTGTGTAACAACTCATTGGGGGGTCGGGCAATAGTGGCAAAATTCTCCACAAACCTTCTATAGTAAGAGCAGAACCCCAAAAAGGATCTCAACTCCGTTACTGTTCTTGGCCAGGGCCAGCTGGTAACAGCTTCCAACTTTTTCGGGTCAGTGGCAACTCCTCCAGCTGAGACTACATTTCCCAAATATGTAACCGAGGTCCAATAGAACTGACATTTTTCTAAAGACAGCTTCAACCCCTCCTCGCATAGCCGGGAGAACACCTTCTCCAGGCGGGTCTCGTGTTCTTCGAGGGTCTTCCCGAACACGATGATGTCATTCAAATACACCAAAACTTCCACCAGGTTCATGTCTCCAACCGTCCTCTCCATAAGGCGTTGGAAAGTGGCGGGGGCCCCCGGCAGACCCTGAGGCATTCAGCTGAACTCGTAGAACCCCAATGGGCATATGAATGCGGTCTTTTCTTGATCTGCCGGATGCATGGGAATTTGGTAATACCCACTCTTTAGGTCCAACACGCTGAACCACTTGGCCCCTGTAAGACACTGCAACGCATCTTCAAAGTGAAGGGTGGTATATTGATCGGGTATCGTGAGCCGATTCAGAATGCGGTAATCAATGCACATGCGAAGGAACCTTTCTCACCACTACGATGGGGGCAGTGTATGGGCTCCTAGATTCTTGGATTACCCCCGACCTTTTTAATTCAGTCAGTTGTTCTCTTAGGTCTTCCAGGTCGCTAAGCGGTACTCGCCGGGCTCTCTCATGGAATGGCTTGTCTTCCTGGAAGCGAATCATGTGCTTAGCACTCTTGGCACACCCCACATCGAAATCATTTTGAGTGAACAACTTCTCCCACCTCTTCAACTGGGATTTCGCCCTTTCCTGCCACTAAGAAGGCAAGTTCTCTGCACAGTGCTGTAGCTCCCTTTCCAGACCTTGACCATCTTTCTCGCCCTTCACCTCTTCTGGGAGCAAAGGATTGGCTAACTAACTTGTCCCACTAGCATCCAAGGCCTCAGCATGATGAACTGGTCCGTCATGTTCTTCAGTTGGATGGGCATTCTTTTCCTTCTTCGGTACAGATCCTGGGTGGGAACCAGTTCACGAACCATCTCCAGTCCTCTTGTTCGGGCTTTCTCATCCGTTTGCAAGACTACAAATGGTCCTGGCTGATCCCACTTTAGTTTTACAGTGGCCTTCACTTGAGCAACCTCTCCCGGCCATAGTGTCCTTGCTTTACCCTCAAAGCTCCACAACCGCCCCACTTCTCCTCTCGGGGCTTCCTTCTCTCTGACCACTCGATGGTAGGCTTGTTGTAATTGTGGGTAGATCTTGTGGGTGTCCCCCCCTTCAGTGTCTGGAACAGCAAACAGCAGCCTCCGCACTAGATCCATATTTGTCCCCACCAGTATGGAATTCCGCCCGGCTCCAGGGGGCCTGAGGCACACCACCACCAGCGTATCAAAGGTTTCCTCTTTTCCTACAGCCGCCGGCCCAAATAATATTTGTATGTGGATATACCCATCGTAAGGGCATCTGGTGGTTCTGATCCCCCAGATCTCGAGCTCCTCCAACTTCCAGATGGGAATATGACTTAAGTGTCTGTCATAAAAATCTCGATACAACAGAGTAACTTGTGCTCCTGTATCTAGTAGAGCCTGTGTATAAACTTCTTCTATCTGTACAGACACAATGGGGGATGGTCCTACTAGCCTTTTGGGAAAACTCTCTGACTGCCCCCTCTCGTTGACAAGGCGGTTCTTCTTCTTTAGTCTCTTATTTTTAGGTTGAGAGTTTTGGTCGCCAATCCTAGGCGCAGTGTTAGAGTTTCTTTTAGCGGTGTTCTCGGAGCCGGTTCCCCCGCTAGCATCCTGACAAGGCCCAACTGGAGTTTTAGTAACTGGTGAAGCATTGACTTTCTGCTCCCGGTCCCCTGACCCCGGTGTCGGGTTACTTGTCCATTCACCCATTTTCCCTAGACTCTGGGACTTCCTTTTCTTTCTTTCCGTTCCAACATCTTCCTCTCATTTCTCTTGGAGCTCTGTTCTTTTGCGGGGTTCTCAGCTGGCTCCTTCAATGAGACCCTCTGAAGTTTCCCGCTGGCTGCTCCTTCTATAGCATCTTCAACATTCTGATCAATTCCCTCAGTAATGCAGCATCTGAATCTTTCCATGGGCAACGGGCCTGAAGATGCCCAAAATCGCCACACTGATAGCATCTCCGGCTATCCACTCGTTCACTTGAGCTCTTGGCTTGTGCCCCCATCACTCGGAGCAACGATTGCTGCAGCAGAGATTTAGCCGGGAGCTCTTCCTCAGCAGACTTAGGTCAAGTTGATGCCGACAAGGACTCCCCTTTCAAGGCGAATGGTGTTCTTCCCACCAGCATTCTTCTGTGCCCACATCTTCCATATCTTCCATGGATACTGACTGTGCGGCAGCCCTTCCACTACTCTGTGAAGGATCTCTGGCCATTCGGGTCTCCCTATCCTTTTCTTCCAAGATGGCTTCTTCCTCTCTTACTAACCCCATCAATTTGGGATAAGAAGGAATCTCACCAGCGCCTTTTAAGAGCAACCGAAGGGCAATGGGGTGGTTCGGTCTGGCCCCTTTTAAAGTCCAGTCTAATCTGACTTTATCTGCCTACCGAGGGTCAACACCCTTCTTCAGAATGAACTGATGTAAAATCTGGTCTATACGGACAATGTATGCCGACAACTTCTCTCCCATCTTCTGATGAGTGTGCTCAAACCGATGCATCAGATCAGGTAAATTTTCAATCTTCCTATATACAGCATAGAGGGCTGTAATGTAGTCTTTAGCATCACAGTCTGGCTTCCCTCTCCGAAGACTCCTAATAACATCAGCTGCTGGACTTAGCAAGCTTTCACTTATCCGTCTTCTCGCTAAATGTCCCGGGACATTCCAATCCTCCAAAGCCTGAGTGGCCTGATTCATCCAACTCTCAAAATCTTCCTCCCCCTCTGGCCTCGGTATTTGCCCGGAGAATATGGGTAGCTTCCGGTACCTCTCATTCCTGGACGTCTGGTGGCTTTGTATCAAGCTGTCCACCAGACGACTCATGTCTAGATAAAAGGAATACTTAAACAAGAATTTTGTTTTACTGTTCTTTGCTTAAAGTAAAAGTTACAAAAGTTGTGACTGTCAAACCAACGTAGTGTGACAGTCAACTGATTTCAACTTACTAAAGTATTACAACAGATGTAAAGTGTTTAAATTAACTTGCTAGTAATGTGCTAAAGAAAATAGGATAAATGGCAGAGTGAACTGATTTCACTATGTGCAATGTCCCATCCTTTGCACGCTTTGTAACTATAAGGAAATCAAATGCTAATTTAATAAAGTATAGTACAATGTTTAGGGAGCTCCCATTACTTGATATCACAGTAACTTTATCATGTTAATGAAACACAAAGCCTTGTGTTTTATTAGACAGTCCTTCTTTTCTTCATTCTTCTGCTAGCTATGAATAAAGTGAATTTGTAATCCAATGGTTAATGACTCCCGATCAAAGCAAGCTGAATATTGAATCAAAGTTATGGTACAGCAGTACTGCAACTATCTCTGATGTAAATGACACAGTATCAGATCCTCAATGGAATACAGGCCCGGGGCCTAGTTTTAGCTCAGTCTAATCCTTTTGGCTTTGCTTGTGGGACTATGGATCCCAGCAACTCTGTATTGTACAGATGAATGTGTAAAAGTGCATCAAGGAAAGTTTTGGACAACAGCCCTCTCACCCAACCAGGTTAGTGTTGTCAGCTCTGCTCCGCTCTGGTGTACAGGGTCCTGTCTCTGGCCGGCACCTCTGCACTGCTCCGCTCCACACAACGAGACGCTCTGGAACTCTCAGATGGCTCCGACAGGCTCCTCTGGCTCCTTCCCAGTCTTGCCCCGCCGTCAGCCAGCTCACTGGTGTGTCACAGTATTGCTGCTCGGATCGCTCTTCCGTGGAGGTAGGTCGTGCTGCGCTGGAGACCTCACACAGATCCTCGCAGGCTGGCCATGCGTGTCCAAGAGACCTAAGATGGCCGCGCGAGCCCTTTTATAGTCTTCCCACAATGCAGTTCTGTTGTTCTGATGTTCATGGGAGGTAATGGCCATTATGGGTAGGTCAAGTTAATATCCAATGTAAACAAAAAAAACACTTCCATGTCAGCTTCTTGAACAATAAAAAATAAAAATGCAGTCTTTACATATTTTGGCCGCTAGATGGCGCCAGATGCTAAGCTATAACATAACATTAATTATATATCAAAAATGTGACCGCTACATATGTTAAACACAAAAATAATGTGCACCTGTGCTTTCACACTCCCATTTGTATAAGTGCTCACATGCAAGCCTAAAAGTACCAAATCATGCTTAAACGTGATAGGTCCTCATCATGCTGGATCCTCAATCTGAAATGCTCACTCACCAAATATAAAAAAATATAATAGCACAATTCTCTAGATCCCAATCAATCCCTCTCTGGATGATTTCAGTGGGGGAAACCACTCCACTTCTCCACTCACAATAATAATTTGATCTCTCTGGCCAGCTCTCATGGCCTGTAGTCCAGTCAGAGGTTCCGTCCCATCAGCTGTGAACAGGACCACTGACAGGACTACAGGCCCTGGTTTGTATATATATGTATTGATGGTTGTCCATAAAATGAGGAGAAAACTGAGAATATTGTATGACTATAAAGCTATTTGACCTGATCATTTAGGGGTTAACTCCTTCTGGTGAGTGTCCAACTCACATATTTGAGGATAACTTTTGAGCACTGAAGGATTGGGCTTCACATTACATTACAAGAGACTTTTTTCATAAGATTGGACTTATGGATTTTTATTGTATTTATGATCATAAATGAATTATAGGGTCTTGTGTAGCGCCACTTTAATAATATTTCCATGCCCTAGTCTCTGCCCATCATGTTGATTGTGTTGCCCGCCTACCTTGGGTAGAATTTTCTCACAATAATCTTCATGCTGACACCAAGAGTTCTCCTTCTTCATTGTCAATAAACCCAGTTTGCTACAAGCTTCATCTGCCTCCTCACTGCTCATGTTATTATACAGGATTTATAGAGCACTAACAGTTTGTGAAGCGCTTTAAAACATGGGGCAAACAGTACACTTACAATACAAATCAATACAGGAGGGATCAGAGAGCCCTGCTCGTTAGAGCTTACAATCTAGAAGGGAGGGTCGAGTGGAACAAAAGGTAATACCTGTGGGAGAAGATCTGATGGAGAAAATGAAAATACAGTTGTTAGGTAGGCTTCTCTGAAGAGAAGGGTTTTCACGGATCGTCTAAAAGCTAGAGTAGGAGATAATCGGACAGTTTGGTGTAAAGCGTTCCTTAGGATTGGAGAGGCTCTGCAAAAGTCCTGGAGGCGAGCATGGGAGGAGGTGATGAGGGGGCTAGGAGCAGGAGGTCTTGAGAGGAGCGAAGAGAACGAATAGGTTGGTATTTAGAGACTAGGCTAGTGATGTAGCTGGGGGCTAAGTTGTGGATGGCTTTGTAAGTAGTTGATGTAGTATTGTGAATTTAATTCGTTGGGTGAGCGGAAGCCAGTGAAGGGATTGGCAGAGAGGAGTAGCAGACACAGAGCGATTGTTAAGGTGGATGAGTCTGGCAGCAGTATTCATGAAGGAATGAAGGGGGGGATAGACTAGGTAGAGGTAAGCCAATGAGAAGGGAGTTGCAGTAGTCAAGATGAGAGATGACCAGGGAGTGAATTAAGAGCTTTGTTGTGTCATTGGTTAGAAAGGGACATATTTTGGAGATGTTGTGAAGGTTGAGGCGGCAAGATTTGGACAGTGATTGAACTTGGGGCTTAAAGGAGAGTTCAGAGTCCAGGACTACACCTAGGACCTTGGTATGCGGGGATGGGCTTATAGTTGTGCCATCGATTTCGACAGAGAGATCAGGGGAAGGGGCACATGGGGGAGGAAGAATTCTAAGTTCGGTTTTGGATAGATTGAGTTTGAGAAAGTGGTGTGACATCCAGACTGATATAACTGATAGTAAATTAGTGATACGTGAGGAGACAGAAGGAGTGAGCTGAGGGGTAGAGAAATAGATTTGGGTGTCGTCAGCTTAGAGGTGGTATTGGAGGCCATGGGAGGCTATCAGCTGACCCAGGGAGGAGGTGTAGATTGAAAATAGGAGAGGTCCAAGAACAGAACCTTGGGGGACCCCAACAGAGAAAGCAAGATGAGGAAGTAGAGTTGTAATAAACGCTAAAGGTGCAGTTGGATAAGTAGGAAAAGAACTAGCAAAGAGTAGTGTCACGGAGACCAAAGGCGTTGGATTTTTTGAGGAGGAGGGGGTGGTCAACCGTATCAAATGCAGCAGAGAAGTCCAGGAGTAGGAGTATAGAACAGCGTCCATTGGTTTTGGCCATTAGTAGATCGTTTGTTAGTGAGGGCTTTTTAAGTATGGGGCTGACAAGTACATGTTTTAGAGAGTTGGGGAAGATGCCAGAAGAGAAGGAAAGATTGAAGATGTGGGTTAGAGAGTGTAGAATAGAGCCAGAGGGTGAACGTAGCATTTGCGAGGGAGCAGGATTCAGAAGGCAGGTTGTAAGATGGACGATAGCAAGTAGTTTAGCAACCTCGTCTATAGTTGTGGAGTTGAAAGAGGGAAGTAATAATTGTACCTGTGGGCATAAAGTGTAAAGCGTGGAGGGTATCTAAACAGTAGAGATCTCCGCGCAAATTGTATCAATCTTCTGTTCGAAGTGATTGGCGATCTCCTGGGCAGTGAGTGAGTTGGTGGGTGGAGGCAGTGGAAGATGAAGTAGAGGGTTGAAGGTAGAGAAGAGTTGACAGGGACGGGACGATAAGGTGCCAATGACAGTGATAAAATAGGTCTGCTTGGCAGTGAGGAGGCTGGAATTGTGTTTTTGGAGGGCAGATTTATATTGGTTGAAATCTTTCTGAGACTTATGCCGCGTACACACGAGCGGACTTTACGGCAGACTTGGTCCGGCGTACTGGATTTCGTCGGACAATTCCATTGTGTGTGGGCTCCAGCGGACTTTGTTTACTCAAAAGTTGGACGGACTTAGATTTGAAACATGTTTTAAATTTATCCGACGGACTCTTCTTTCTAGCGGACAAACCGGTCGTCTGTGTGCTAGTCCGACGAACTCAAACTGACGCATGCTCTGAAGCAATTACAAGACAGAAGCGCTCGGTCTGGTAAAACTAGCCTTCTTCTTGAAGCTAGCACATTCCTCTTCTGTGGTCTTTTAATACAGCCTCTTTTTAGGATTGATAATGCGAGAGGAATAAAGTTGTTTTTCTGCTTTATATTCACACAGAGTTCTCACAAACTACTTTCTTCATGATTTATCCTCCTGCCATGACTAATATAATATTTTAAAAAAGCCAGATCTCCATAAATTCTAAAAATTAAATTCGATTTTGGACTCACTTTTTTTTTTTTTTTTCATTTCAACACTTATCTATTTTACAATGTGTGTTAAATGATAACCACATTTTTTGGGTGTTTTTTGTGTGTATTTTTAAGTTACCACAATAACATTCATATTTTGTGTTGTTGTAATGAACCTTAATGAGGTTGGTGTCCCTTGTTCATTAGACATAGGGGGGTGTATTTAACAAAGGCAAAATCATTTTTCACTACAAGTGCTAATTCTACATTGAATTCCACAGAAAGAGCATTTTGAAGTGCCTTCACTGTGGATCCGAGGGGCACATGCAAGGAAGCCCAAAAAATGAAATTAATTTTTATTTCACATGATTTTATGAATAAATCAGCAGAGCTTCCCCTAATTTCAGCTCTTCCCCTCAGATTTACAGCGACTGCACTTCCAACAAGTGCACTTGCTGTGCAATTTCTCAAGTGAACTTTTCACTAGTACTTTTCACTTGATATTCTAAATGATTTAGCCTTTTGTCAAAAACACACATAGGGGTTGATTTACTAAAGGGAAAAAGACTGTGCACTTTGTAAAGTGCAGTTGCCCTCTGCAAGAGCAGTTGCTCCAAAGCTTTAGTAAATGTGCAGAAGCTCTGCTGACTTCCATCATCCAATCATGTGCAAGCAAAAATGCTTTTTTTATAATTTTCCTTGCACAGGATTGGGTACTCTTTGCAAAGTCAAGCTTTTAACTAATTTATGATGCTCTGGAGAAATTGCACTTGCAGAGGGCAACTGCCCTCTGCAAAGTGCACAGACTATTTGCTTTTCTCAAATCAACCCCATAGTCTTTTTGATCTGTACCTGCCTACTCCCAAAGAAAATGGCGTTTTTTAATCAAAACACATAGGCAATAATGTAAGGTAACCAAAAATTTAGTTTTTTTTTTTTTCTACCAAAAATTAGGAAGGCAACACTGGAGACACTTTTAGAATCTGGGAAGCCTTTCGTCCCCCAGGACACACATCAAGTTTGAGGACAAGAAAATTGGTATCTTGCGACTATAGGGAGCACAGGGAGCACAGTCAGACCAGACAGAAGCCACGCAATCACTTTTGACTCTCCCGTGGAGCCTTCCCTCCACGCTTCTCTGCAGCCTTCCCTCCACGCTTCTCTGCAGCCTTCCTTGGAGGTTGTGCCTCTGGTGGTGTACTTGGGGCAGGAGGAGGAGGAGGAGTGGCTTCATCTGCCAGATATGTGGTAGCAGTAAGCTCCCCTCTCAAGCCCTTCTGGTAAGCCTCAAAAATCAGACCCTCACAGAGGAGGCGTTGGCCCTTTTCCAACTCCAGCAATCTGCTGGCTATGTAGGTGCCATATGCCTCCTCAGCATTGGGTGGTTTGCTGAGGATGAGGCTTGCTTCCCGTATGAGGGCTAGGGATTCCTGCTCAGTTGGTGTCACTCTCCTGGGCCTTTTGTGGAGAATGCGGAGGGGAGGCACCTGATACTCTGTGCGGCTTCGACTTGGCGCAGCCACAGCCTCCTCCTCTCTCCCACTGGGCAAGGCCTCCTCCTCTCTCCCACTGGGAAAGGCCTCCTCCTGGCTGAGGTCATCCTGTGTAAAAAAAAAGGGACATATAGTTGTAATTTTGTGTTAGGCAATCACACACAATTTTCAGCTCATGACTTTCAAATATAATTACACAAAATAGTAAAGGCTATCTATTTGACACCACCATTATTTCAGCTGATCAACAAGATCTGAAGTTAAAGTATATTTTTGGCCACTACTGTCTAGTGATATGTCTACATATTAATCTTTGTGCAGAAGTCATTTTGTATGAAGCACTTTCAAAATTAACATGTTAACATCATTAATACCATTTACACAATCACAAATTTTAAAAAAAAGGATACCTGGCTGAAGCTGGGCGCATCAACTTCATTAATGCTGAAAAGGCCCAGTTCATCCTGGGACTCCCCAGCTGGGGTGGAGGTGGATGGAAGGCTGGAGGAAAGAGTGGAAGGAAGGCTGGAGGGAAGGGTGGGGGGAAGGGTGGAAAGTGATTGCCTGGCTTCGGTCTGGTCATCCAAGAATCGCAGTTTGTTGTAGTACCACAACTTGGGTACATATACTTGGTCAGCTGCTGCACCGGATCTGAGCGACTCCTGGATTTTTTTGTGTTCCCGCTTATACATGTTTCGCAAGATACCAATTTTCTTGTCCACAAACTTGAGGTCTGCCTGGGGGAGTCGAGTCTTCACAAACTCTAAAAGTGTGCCCAGTGTTGCCTTCCTAACATCCCTATTATAATATAGGGGGTGTTTGACCTCCCACAGGTTTTTCTTGTCCTGATAGAGCTCAATAAATTGGCACAAAAATTTTTCCTCTTTAACCACTTCAGCCCGGAAGGTTTTACCCCCTTCCTGACCAGAGCACTTTTTACAATTCGGCACTGCGTCGCTTTAACTGCTAATTGCGCGGTCATGCAATGCTGTACCCAAACGAAATTTGCGTCCTTTTCTTCCCACAAATAGAGCTTTCTTTTGATGGTATTTGATCACCTCTGCCGTTTTTATTTTTTGCGCTATACACGGAAAAAGACCGAAAATTTTGAAAAAAAATTATATTTTCTACTTTTTGTTCTAAAAAAAATCCAATAAACTCAATTTTAGTCATACATTTAGGCCAAAATGTATTCGGCCACATGTCTTTGGTAAAAAAAATGTCAATAAGTGTATATTTATTGGTTTGCGCAAAAGTTATAGCGTCTACAAACTAGGGTACATTTTCTGGAATTTACACAGCCTTTAATTTATGACTGCCTATGTCGTTTCTTGAGGTGCTAAAATGGCAGGGCAGTACAAAACCCCCACAAATGACCCCATTTTGGAAAGTAGACACCCCAAGGAATTTGCTGAGAGGCATGTTGAGCCCATTGAATATTCATTTTTTTTGTCCCAAGTGATTGAATAATGACAAAAAAAAAAAAATAATAAAAAAATTACAAAAAGTTGTCACTAAATGATATATTGCTCACACAGGCCATGTGCATATGTGGAATTGCACCCCAAAATACATTTAGCTGCTTCTCCTGAGTACGGGGATACCACATGTGTGGGACTTTTTGGGAGCCTAGCCGCGTACGGGGCCCCGAAAACCAAGCACCGCCTTCAGGATTTCTAAGGGCGTACATTTTTGATTTTACTCCTCACTACCTATCACAGTTTTGAAGGCCATAAAATGCCCAGATGACATAAAACCCCCCCAAATGACCCCATTTTGGAAAGTAGACACCCCAAGCTATTTGCTTTGAGGCATGTTGAGTCCATGGAATGTTTTATATTTTGACACAAGTTGCGGGAAAGTGACAAATTTTTTTTTTTTTTTTTTTTTTTTGCACAAAGTTGTCACTAAATGATATATTGCTCACACAGGCCATGGGCATATGTGGAATTGCACCCCAAAATACATTTAGCTGCTTCTTCTGAGTATGGGGATACCACATGTGTGGGACTTTTTGGGAGCCTAGCCGCGTACGGGACCCCGAAAACCAATCACTGCCTTCAGGATTTCTAAGGGCGTACATTTTTGATTTTACTCCTCACTGCCTATCACAGTTTCGGAGGCCATGGAATGCCCAGGTGGCACAAACCCCCCCCAAATGACCCCATTTTGGAAAGTAGACACCCCAAGCTATTTGCTGAGAGGCATGGTGAGTATTTTGCAGCTCTCATTTGTTTTTGAAAATAAAGAAAGACGAGAAAAAAAATTTTTTTTTTCTTTTTTCAATTTTCAAAACTTTGTGACAAAAAGTGAGGTCTGCAAAATACTCACTATACCTCTCATCAAATAGCTTGGGGTGTCTACTTTACAAAATGGGGTCATTTGGGGGGGTTTTGTGCCACCTGGGCATTCCATGGCCTCTGAAACTGTGATAGGCAGTGAAGAGTGAAATCAAAAATTTACGGCCTTAGAAAGCCTGAAGGCGGTGCTTGGTTTTCGGGGTCCCATGCGCGGCTAGGCTCCCAAAAAGTCCCACACATGTGGTATCCCCGTACTCAGGAGAAGCAACAGAATGTATTTTGGGTGTAATTTCACATATTCCCATGGCATGTTTGAGCAATATATCATTTAGTGACAACTTTGCGCAAAAAAAAAATAAAAAAAATAAAAAATTGTCTCTTTCCCGCAACTTGTGTCACAATATAAATTATTCCATGGACTCAACATGACTCTCAGCAAATAGCTTGGGGTGTCTACTTTCCAAAATGGGGTCATTTGGGGGGGTTTTGAACTGTCCTGGCATTTTATGCACAACATCTAGAAGCTTATGTCACACATCACCCACTCTTCTAACCACTTGAAGACAAATCCCTTTCTGACACTTATTGTTTACATAAAAAAATAATTTTTTTTTGCAAGAAAATTACTTTGAACCCCCAAACATTATATTTTTTTTTAAAGCAAATGCCCTACAGATTAAAATGGTGGGTGTTTCATTTTTTTTTTTCACACAGTATTTGCGCAGCGATTTTTCAAACACATTTTTTGGGGAAAAAACACACTTTTTTACATTTTAATGCACTAAAACACACTATATTGCCCAAATGTTTGATGGAATAAAAAAGATGAACTTAGGCCGAGTACATGGATACCAAACATGACATGCTTTAAAATTGCGCACAAACGTGCAGTGGCGACAAACTAAATACATTTTTAAAAGCCTTTAAAAGCCTTTACAGGTTACCACTTTAGATTTACAGAGGAGGTCTACTGCTAAACTTACTGCCCTCGATCTGACCTTTGCGGTGATACCTCACATGCATGGTGCAATTGCTGTTTACATTTGACGCCAGACTGACGCTTGCGTTCGCCTTAGCGCGAAAGCAGGGGGGACAGGGGTGCTTTTTTTTTTTTTCTTTATTATTATTATTTTTTTATCTTATTTTTAAACTGTTCCTTTCATTTTTTTTTTTTTTAAATCATTTTTATTGTTATCTCAGGGAATGTAAATATCCCCTATGATAGCAATAGGTAGTGACAGGTACTCTTTTTTGCAAAAATTGGGGTCTATTAGACCCTAGATTTCTCCTCTGCCCTCAAAGCATCTGACCACACCAAGATCGGTGTGATAAAATGCTTTCCCAATTTCCCAATGGCGCTGTTTACATCCGGCGAAATCTAAGTCATAAAATGCTCGTAGCTTCCGGTTTCTTAGGTCATAGAGATGTTTGGAGCCACTCTGGTCTCTGATCAGCTCTATGGTCAGCTGGCTGAATCACCGGCTGCATTCTCAGGTTCCCTGTTGAGACAGGAGAGCCAGAGAAAAACACGGAAGACGTTGGGGGGGGCATTCCCTCCCACTGCTTGTAAAAGCAGTCTAGAGGCTAATTAGCCACTAGGATTGCTTTTACATGAAAGCCGACCGCTGGCTGAAAAGAATGATACCAAGATGATACCTAAACCTGAAGGCATCATTCTGGTATAAGCACTCAAAGTCGTGAATGGCGTACCTGAAGACAAAAAAATGGTTAACAATAAAGCACAGTAAACGGTAAGGTATAAAAAATTGCATACCTGAAAAGCAAACATGATAAAACATAATAACAATAAAACATTGCAGCATAGAATACAGTAAAAAAGAGCAGAACAATAGAGAGAGAGAATAGAGAGAGAGAACAATAAAACGACAACTATTTTTTTTTTATTTTATATTTTTGTATGTGTTTTTTTTTTTTTTTTTTACACTTTTTTTTTGTAACTGTAACTTTTATAACTGTAACCGGTTCCAGGTTCGGGTCTCTCAAAATGCGATGGCATCTTGGGAGACCCTGTGAAAGTGTGCCTAGTCTGTGCAATGCTGTACCCTACGCTAATAGTCAACTAGTGAATGGTAGTGTTCAAAACATTCACCAATGCAAAGACCAGGATTGTCAGGACAGGAGGGACAATAATAGCGGGTGTCACACCTATATCCGCGCTTGCTGCAGACACAACATCTTTTTTGGGGGGGTTCGCTGGGTAGGGGTACTCGGGAGGACATAAAGAAAATGCTTCTCATACAGCCGACTGCATTTGGTTGGGGATGTGAATGGGGGAAGAACGGGCGCTGCAGAAGCGGTGGGTTCCCAATTAGGATTGGCGAATGCAGCAGGAAGGGCATTATGGGCACGACGGGCCTGTGTTTGTCTTCTTCTTGGTGGCAGCGGGACACTACTTGTGCTTGCCACCTCACCAGCTTGAACTGCACTTATGGGACTCGCCACGTCACCAAGTATTACTGCAGTGCTGGTTTGACTACGACCGGGGTGTACTACGCCGCTGGTGCTTGCCAGTTCACCAAAACACTACCAAAAAAACTGTTAGCGATCGCAGGGATCAGGCCTGACTCTGCGAACGCTGCAGTTATGCGTTTAGTGTATTGTAAGTGACAGTGATCGATCGATACTGCACTTGGGTGGGCTGGGCTGGGCCGGGCGGAGGGGCAAAACGCAGGTGCTAGCAGGTATCTGGGCTGATCCCGCTAACACTGCGTGTTTGGGAACCCTAAACTGCTGGGGACGCTAGTATAGATCTGATCAGATATTGATCCGATCAGATACTATACCACTAAGGGAGGCGTATGCTGCGTGCGTGGGTGTTAGCGGTACTGGCGCTAATCTGACGCTGCCTGGGGCTGGTGCTTGCCAGTTCACCAAAACGCTACCAAAAAAACTGTTAGCGATCGCAGGGATCAGGCCTGACTCTGCGAACGCTGCAGTTATGCGTTTAGTGTTTTGTAAGTGACAGTGATCGATCGATACTGCACTTGGGTGGGCTGGGCTGGGCCGGGCGGACGGGAAAAACGCAGGTGCTAGCAGGTATCTGGGCTGATCCCGCTAACACTGCGTGTTTGGGAACCCTAAACTGCTGGGGACGCTAGTATAGATCTGATCGGATCAGATATTGATCCGATCAGATACTATACCACTAAGGGAGGTGTACGGTGCGTGCGTGGGGGTTAGCGGTACTGGCGCTAACCTGACGCTGCCTGGGGCTGGTGCTTGCCAGTTCACCAAAGCGCTACCAAAAAAACTGTTAGCGATCGCAGGGATCAGGCCTGACTCAGCGAACGCTGCAGTTATGCGTTTAGTGTTTTGTAAGTGACAGTGATCGATCGATACTGCACTTGGGTGGGCTGGGCCGGGCGGAGGGGCAAAACGCAGGTGCTAGCGGGTATCTGGGCTGATCCCGCTAACACTGCGTTTTCGGGAACCCTAAACTGCTGGGGACGCTAGTATAGATCTGATTGGATCAGATATTGATCCGTACAGATACTATACCACTAAGGGAGGCGTATGCTGCGTGCGTGGGTGTTAGCGGTACTGGCGCTAATCTGACGCTGCCTGGGGCGACGCATATCACCGCCGGGCGATCAGGGGGCTAAACCTTTATTCGGTAATAAACGGCGGGTGCCCTGACACTATAAAAAATAAACGAACTAACCAGCGTCACCCGTAACAGTTATACGGTGATCAGTGGTGAAAGGGTTAACTAGGGGGCAATCAAGGGGTTAAAACATTTATTAGATAGTATATGGGGGTCCCTGTCGCTATAAAACACTGACGGCGAACCTAAATATTTACCTCACTAACTAACGTCACCAGCGACACTAATACAGCGATCAGAAAAATGATCGCTTAGCGACACTGGTGAGGGGGGGTGATCAAGGGGTTAAAACTTTATTAGGGGGGGTTAGGGGGGTATCCTAGACCTAAAGGGGGGTAATACTCACTGCCCTAACACTGTAACTGTCACTAACTGACACTATGCAGTAATCAGAAAAAAAAAAAAAAAAAATACTGCTAATGTCAGTTTGTGACAGGGGGGGGGTGATTGGGGGGGGATCGGGGGGCGATCGGGGGGGGATCGGGGGTGTAAAGTATGCCTGGCATGTTCTACTGTGTGTGTTTGTGTTGTGTGCACTCACTTGTCTTCTCTCCTCGGCGCTGGAACGGAAACTGCCAGACCGAGGAGAGATGACATCACATCCTCTGCCTGTGTGAAACTTCACACAGGCAGAGGAGGATTCCCATTGGCTGGGAGCGATCGCGAGGGGGGGGCCACGATCGGATGGTCTCCCCCTCGCCTCCCGACGCTCCCAGTCAAATGCCGACCGCCGCTGGCACCGGGGGGGGTCCGATCGGACCCCCCGCCCGCGGGAGGCAGATCACGTACGGGTACGTGATTCTGCCTGCCCGTGCCATTCTGCCGCAGTATATATGCGGTAGGCGGTCAGCAAGTGGTTAAAGGATTAGTTTTGGTTGTAATCTAGGGGACACATACATACATATATACATACACACACACACACACCAAACACACACACACACACACACTTTAATCTTACCTTCGTTTCTGACGCTCGCTACTTCCGCACGGAGATACGTAGGCCATCGTAATAGCTTTATATACACTGCGCATGTGTCATGCTCCGCCTGCGTCGCCCGCCCCTGACGTTCGTAAGTACGATTTGGCCCCGCCCCTTCACTCTTCATTGCGCAGTGGGAGTAGATAGCAAAAGATGGCGGAGAGAATCAGTGAAAGTAGCGCGGAGGAAAGCCCGGAGCTCCAAACATCCACATCCCGGAGGAGATATAAGGCCACCAAACATGGCTTTTGAAGAGATGGTGGAGATGGTGTCCATATTGAGAAGGGAGGACTACGATGGCAAAAAAGGACCGTACACACGACCGAATATGCGCAAGGACAAAATAATGTCCTCAGTTGTCACCGCTCTAGAAGAAAAATTTGGCACAAAGTGGTCGAAAGAACAATTGAGGAAGCGGTGGTCTGACATCAAAAGTCGGGAGCCAGAACAATATTGGCGAATAAAGAAGCTGCTTAAAAAAAGTAAGTACTTGTTGTGTTTTACTATTGAGATACTTAACTTGCATGCTGATTCTTATTTTTGGACTTTATACAGCATCGTTCGTAAAGACCGTTCTTTGTAAAATATATATGATACTTTAGAAAATGACGTTATTTTTTCGCCAAATACGATGGGACAGGGTTGGACATACATTTATGTCTTGATAATTTGTCAAATTCAAACAATTTGTTGATGTGGTGTAGATGCGTTTGAAAATATAATGCTTCTTCAAAAATGATTCAGTGTAATGTAGGGACAGGACACAGCAGCTGTTTCCACATCTGAACTCACGAGCACTATAGTGTACTATGTGACCATAAAGAAATTTTAGAGGGGTAATACACATAGGAGAGCATTGAGGTGTCTGCATCTGTGAAACTTGCCAGAAAATGTGCATTGTTTATAATTGTTGTTCAGAGGGAATGTTCATCCTGTCTTCAAAATTTATTATGATGAAAAAAGGCAATTGGCCACAACTCATAACCAACGTTTAAGTTTATTTATTAAAATCTAAAATATCACTGTGTTTTAACTATACCTTTTGTTCAATTCTCATAGGGGAGAAAAGACTCAGACAACAGTTCAAGGATCCCAGGACCCCCCCAAGTCACCAGCCTGAGGCAGAAGATACCCCAAGCCCCAGCCCAAGACCACGCCCACCCGACGACCTGGAGGAAGGAGAGGTGGAGGAAGTGTGCGAGGTTTCAAGCCCACCAAGTGAGTGACTGACACCCCAGCTTGAGTTAATGTATTTTGGCGTGCATATTGTAAACCTTGTTTTTATTCACTCATTTTAGGTGAGTTTCTGGTTGTGGAAGGCCAAGCGGCAGAGCCCTTCACCACAGAGAGTGCGCAAAGACTGATTGGCCAGATAATGCTGTGGAATGGCCAAATCGATAAAATGCGTGACCAAATTCACAGCATGCAACTTCGCCTGGACTCCATGCAACAGGAAATGAAGAACATGATTGATGTTTTGGGCCGAATATAATCACGTTTGGCCTAAAAACATCAATCATGTTCTTCATTTCCTTGGGAAGTTTGTTTTTTGCCAAAAATGGAGGACCTGGAGGAAGGAGAGGTGGAGGAAGTGCGAGGTTTCAAGCCCACCAAGTAAGTGACTGACACCCCAGCTTGAGTTAATGTATTTTGGCGTGCATATTGTAAACCTTGTTTTTATTCACTCATTTTAGGTGAGTTTCTGGTTGTGGAAGGCCAAGCGGCAGAGCCCTTCACCACAGAGAGTGCGCAAAGACTGATTGGCCAGATAATGCTGTGGAATGGCCAAATCGATAAAATGCATGACCAAATTCACAGCATGCAACTTCGCCTGGACTCCATGCAACAGGAAATGAAGAACATGATTGATGTTTTGGGCCGAATATAATCACGTTTGGCCTAAAAACATCAATCATGTTCTTCATTTCCTTGGGAAGTTTGTTTTTTGCCAAAAATGTTTTTTTAATTTTTGGGGTATCCCCAAATTTACATTCTGATGCACACGGTGTGTCATCATGTGCTATCTTCCATCATGGGTTATCAATGTACTTGTTTAGTGTTTGCAACCCCTTCATCCTGAAAATTCTTTGGTGGTGATAGGAACCAAAAAAGGGATTTCACACACAAAACACGTACATTGCTCACCCATGATAGGAGATAGCACATGTTGACTTGACCCTTTTGTAAAGCTCAATTTTGAGCATATTCAAAATGAACGATTTCCAAGGGTGACATCACATGCACCGTTCTCTAAATGTTGAACTTTGTAAGTTCTTTAATCTTTTTTTTTTGTTTATAAAAACACTGTTGTGTATGTAAATCTTTTTAGAAAGGTCTATATATTTGCTAAAATATGCCTTTAATAATTTTGTAAACAAACAATTTTTTACACAACGTAAAATATTTTAAATAAAAAACCATAAAAAAAATTTAAAAAATGCACCTTTCAATGTGCACAAAGTAAAATTTTGTTCAGAATACAATGTGTGTGGCTGATTATTGAAGTCAAATTTTTTTGGTTGTTTTTGTGGGCCTGATTAACTAAAGCTAAATGCACTTGCCACTACTACAAGTGCACTAGGAGACAGACATAACTAAATGCAAACAAGAATAAAAACAAGATATTTTTTAAAATTATTTTTTTTTTAATTTTTGTAAGAAAATTACAGCTGTTGCTGAATAGCAATGGCCCCCCGACCATTAAAATAATTGACATAACGGTCACGCACTTGACGTGCGGTTCGGGGGGCCA
Organism: Lithobates clamitans; assembly: GCA_037952925.1. NCBI lineage: Eukaryota > Metazoa > Chordata > Amphibia > Anura > Ranidae > Lithobates > Lithobates clamitans. The sequence continues at coordinate 943,578 of JBBGZY010001522.1, forward strand.
AGCCAATACGGCCAATTTCTAGGCCTGTCAAAGTGGTATCCTGTTCCATTCTGGTCTCAGGCCCAACAGAGGATATATATGTTGCTGAATGTCTCCTTAAAAAGTTATGCAAGATGCAGCAAGCAAGGATGACGTAGTTTAGTTTATAGTCCGCCAAATGAATTGAAGAAAGGAATAAACGGAACCGGCTGGCCAGAATCCCAAAAGCATTCTCCACAACTCTTCTTGCTCTGGCCAGCCGGTAATTAAATACCCTCCTCTCAGGGGTGAGTGTTCTTTGGGGGAACGGCCTCATCAAGTGCTCACCGAGAGCAAACGCTTCATCAGCAATAAAAACAGAGGGGAGTCCATCCACATTCTCGTCATCAGGTGGCAATTCCAGGCCACCGGTCTGGAGACGATGGCACAGCTCGGTCTGTGCAAAGACTCCTCCATCAGACATCCGGCCGTTCTTCCCCACATCCACAAACAGAAAGTCCAAATGTGCCGAGACCACCGCCATCAAAACTACACTATGGAACCCCTTGTAGTTATAGAAATAAGACCCCGAATGCGGTGGGGGCACAATCCGGACATGCTTCCCGTCAATCGCACCGACACAGTTGGGAAAGTCCCAACAGTCAGCGAACTGGGAGGCCACAGTCTGCCATTCCTGTGTACTTGAAGGAAACTGTGGAGTGCAAAAAAGAAAAAAAATAAGATAAGGACTTTAAAAACAAAATTGGATATCAGATTACACCAAAACATTAGTGAACAACAGCAGTCAAACATTATTAAGATGTGTGTTTGTAATTGAAATGTTCAAAAACATAAGGCACACTTATAAGATTAATCACCCCCTCTGATGGCCCATTGATACATTTGAATGTGGGGGTAGGGGTTCTAATTAGGTTAACAAACACACCTGACTGGTTCAAACATTTGTGGGGTGGGGGAGGGGTTCTAATTAGGTGAACAAACACACCTGACTGGTTCAAACATTTGTGGGGTGGGGGGGGGTTCTAATTAGGTTAACAAACACACCTGACTGGTTCAAACATTTGTGGGGTGGGGGAGGGGTTCTAATTAGGTTAACAAACACACCTGACTGGTTCAAACATTTGTGGGATGGGGGAGGGGTACTAATTAGGTTAACAAACACACCTGACTGGTTCAAACATTTGTGGGGTGGGGGAGGGGTTCTAATTAGGTTAACAAACACACCTGACTGGTTCAAACATTTGTGGGGTGGGGGAAGGGTTCTAATTAGGTTAACAAACACACCTGACTGGTTCTAACATTTGTGGGGTGGGGGAGGGGTTCTAATTAGGTTAACAAACACACCTGACTGGTTCAAACATTTGTGGGGTGGGGGAGGGTCAAACAAGACAATGGAGAAGACAATATACATTGTTCAAGGGACTATAGGCTAGAGATATAAAAGGACCCAGGATTGCATGGTGGGGAGGTTAATGAAGGAAAATATGCATGTAGGTCAATAAATGATTAATGTCCAAAAACAGTCATGCATGAAGATAAAGGGGACATTCACAGCATATTGAAAGCATGGCAATTAGGTAAGGAGGACAGTTATACAATACATCAAAAACATTTAATACATATCATGGAATGTTAAAGGATAAAACTTACCTTCATATAGTCCTTCTGCAGGACCTGAATAATAGCAGAACAGGTCTCTGGGATTATGATCCCCAGCGCCTGGGGGGAGATGCCTGACGAGAACTTCAAGTCCTGAAGACTTCTCCCTGTCGCCAAGTAACGTAACGTGGCAACTAGCCTCTGCTCCGCACTGATGGCTTGCCTCATGCAGGTATCCTGCCTGCTGATATAGGGGGTCAGCATAGCCCGCAGACGCTCAAAGACGGGGTCCGTCATCCGGAGATAATTCCTGAAATCCTCAGGATTATTCTCACGGAGCAAAGGCATGTGGGAGAATTGGTCACGCTGGCGCAACCAATTCTTCATCCATGAACTCCTCCCCACCCTGTTCATGGACTGGACTCGGGTCAAAGTATTAACCCCAACACCAAGTCCCCACGCAGCACGAACTCGAGAATGAGAACGTCCACGCGACATGGCTTCAAAACGGTCGGCTGGTCAAACAAACAAACTTATAACAAACGCACTGAAGAACAGCAAGGCCTATGAAGAACGACCTGAAAATCAGGAACGAGCGGACCAGAACGGCCTGCAAGGCAGGGTACGAACTGACCAACACGCACTGAAAAGCAGATACAAACCTCACAAGCACAAACTGAACCGCAGAAAACAATCGAAATAAGCTGAAGTGTGAAAAGCGCGAATCGTCTCTAACCAAACTTCTACTAACACGAGATAAACACGAGATTAGCAGAAGGAGCCCAAAGGGTGCCATAGTGGGGCTTGAACTTCCTTTTTATAGTCCCATCGTACGTGCTATACGTCACCGCGTTCCAAACCAGCAGACTTTTGCAGTGAGCGTGTGTGGCCAAGTCCATCCATTTTTTAGTCCGGCGCAAGGAGCCAACAAAGTGCGGCGAAAAGTCCGCTCGTGTGTACGCGGCATAAGTCTTATGTCATAGGCGTTCATGAGCACAACTATTTTTTTACAGACTTCTAGTATCATCTGTTTGGCAAGGTTGAAGGGGTCGGGCCTAAATCTGTGTGCAGTGAGGGGGCCAGTGAGTCCAGTGAAGCTAGAAGCATTATAGACTAGGTCGTGCAGGATAGGGGTGATATTTTGTCATAGAGGTCGTCAGTAGCAGAGTAGAGAAGAGAAGGGTTGAGATGACATAGGTTTCTGTGGGTAACTTTTAGGTGGTTGGAGGAAGAGGAGGTGGAGGAGAGGGAGAGAGTGAAACTAATAAGGTAGTAATCAGAGAGAGGGAATGGATAGTTGGAAAGGTTGCATGGAGTGCATAGGTGGGAGAAAACGAGGTCAAGGGTATTGCCTTCAGAGTGAGTAGGAGCGTGTATCCATTGCTTCAGGTCATAGGAGGAGGTTAGGCTGAGAAATTTGGAAGTGGCAGGAGTGTTAGTATTAATAGGAATGTTGAAGTCACCCAGAATGATTGTGGGGATTTCAGAAGAAAGAAAGTAGGGTAGCCAGGCAGAGAAGTCATCAAGAAAGGTTGATACTGGTCCAGGGGGTCTGTAGATCACAGCTATCCTTAGAGAAACTGGAGAGAAAAGACAAATGCAGTGTGCTTCGAAAGAGGAGAGTGACAGAGAGGGTGGTGGGTGAAGTACCTAAAAGGTGCTATGTGGGGCTAGAAGGACACCTCCTCCCCTACATCCAATGGATGTAGGGGAGTGAGTCCATAGAAGACCACCATGGGATAAGGCAGCAGAAGACGCAATGTTGGATTCATGAAGCCAGGTTTCGGTAATGGCGAGTAGATTAAATGAGTTAGCAAAAAAGAGGTCATGGAGAGAGGTGAGTTTGTTACAGACGGAGCGGGAATTCCAAAGGGCACAAGAGAAAGGTAGTTTGGTATTGGGAAGAAGAGAATTGGGAACTAAATTGTGTTGATTGCGGCTGCTGCCAGAGGGTGCGGGGTAATGGGTGTGTTGAGTAGAGTTAAATGATGGAGGCCCAGGGTTTGGGGATATATCTCTATAGGTTAGAAGAAGCAGAAGGGTGAGGGAGGTAATATGGTCTTTGGTCCGGAATAGATTCCTTCATCTCTAACTACTCCCTCACCTTATCATTCCTAAGAATACAAGGTTCACCAAATCCTGGACAGCAAAATTTCTCATAAAAAACTATAATATCTGATTGATTAAAACTGAAAGATCCTGTGTTTCTGATGTGATGTGTTGGCTACCCACCTAGGAAAAAAAAAATGTCCTCTTCCTTCCCGAAACAAGGTCATCTGGTGCCCAGGGCAAAAATGGCAAACTGCACCCCCCCCCCCCGCCCCCTTCAATAGAATAACCCCCAGCATCTATGCCAGTTTATGCAATAATACTAAAAAAAGCAACCGCATATGCAGCCAATTACAGCTCGCCCTAAATTCCGATATGGAATATAGATATTTAAAAGGGTAAAAAGGCAGTGTTACATCTCCTTAACTGCTTGATCCAAGAACTATGCATATTCATAAAAGTGAAAATATTTAAACTCATATGTAAGTACAAGTTGTAAATAGAAGACAATTTTGAAAAACTAAAAGTGATAGTGCATACATAATACCCGAGTAAAAAACAGCCAAGAATTTCATAAATTGACTATGCTCATGCATGCATCCTCAAAATCCCATGTACATACACAGTTAAAGTGGTTGTTAACCCACTTTCAGTCATTTACACTATCCGTTCTGTATCCTCTCTGTGTTTCATTAAGAAAATACCTCCTTCACCGTATCTCACGGTGCCTCCCTGCGCTCATGTAACCAGCTGTGTCTCCTCTATGCCCATCTTGCAGAAGCAGCGAGCTGGGCTGAAGTTTCCCCGCTGACGTCAGCGGGATGTGAGAGGAGACACAGCCGGTCAAGTGATCGCCGGGAGCCACTGTGAGGTACGGAGAAGGAGGCATTTTTTTTAATGAAACACAGTGTAAAATAATATTGGTTATTCCTGCAGCAGGAGTGTGATGGGGTGGCACTGTCACTAGGTGACACGCAAAGAGGGGAGGGGGGGACAGAGGAGACAGACACAGAAGAGCAGGCTGCGGATGACAGAGGTACGCAAACAGACCACGGTATCAGGGGCTCAGCAGCCATGATTATCGTGGTCTGTTTGCAGAGGCGAGGGTATAGCCAGGCAGGATCAGCCAGGTATTACAGGGTACTAAATTACACAGCACAAGCACTGTGCTGTGTAACATGCTTTAAAGGAACAGAATCTGTGGGGGGGGGGGGTGGATTAACAAACGCTTTAAGCAGTGCTAAATGCTAGCAAGCCTAAAACAAATCAGTCAGTGCAAAAAAAATAATATATAAGTTGTATACGATACATATAATAAATCAACCAAATGTAAAAAGTTCCAAGGGGTGTGGCCTGGACGGCATGGTGTGAGGAGTGTGGAATGGGAGCTCTGCTTGCCGTATATCCGTGATTGCATATCCTGGGGCTACTAGTAGAGTTTACATACCCATCACCGGTTCCCCGACTGCACTATACCCACTGAAACCATGTCACTGCCAAAAAAAGCAACAGAATCGGCTGCCAAACTAGCCAAATACCGGCACATGGACAAGGAGGCCGGGGAAGAAAATGGCGTCGTCTTCTCTTCTCCTATAGACTCAGCTGCAGAGGACACTGCTCGAGTACTGGAGGCGATTTCTGATTGCAAAAGTACCCTGACGGGTAAGATCGAGGAGGTTAAAATTGATGTTTCGCTGATCCGTGAAGACCTGCAGAGACTCAGGGATCGGGTGACTGAGACGGAGACCCGCATCAGCCGCGTGGAGGACGAGGTGCCGCCGTTGCAAGTCACTACCGAACAGCTCCAGCATCAGTTTGTTATGGTCTTAGCCAAGCAGGATGGCATGGAGAACCGCCTTAGAAGATGTAATCTACGCTTTGTAGGATTGCCAGAGGGTTCAGAGGGCTCCGACCCCCCTTCATTTCTTGAAAATCTCCTTGTCACTACCTTTGGAAGGGCTGAATTTTGTACAACGTTCGTAGTGGAAAGGTGGCATGGGTTGGCTGCTAAACCTCCCCCCCAAGGCACACTACCTCGAACATTTATAGCCAAAATGCTCAATTTCCGGGATCGTGACACCGTCCTTCGCCTCCCCAGGCTGAATGGCAACATACTATTCAAAAACAGCGAGATTAAGGTTTTCCCTGACTTTTCGGCTGAAGTCCAGAAAAAGAGAGCGCACTTCACCAAGGCCAAGAGGCAGCTGAGGATCCACCATTACTCCTACGCCATGTTATTTCCGGCAAGGCTTCGAGTCATCGGAGAGGATCGGGCGCACTTCTTTGATTCGCCGGAGGCCGCCTTTGCTTGGTTAGAAAGCAGGGTGGCGCCGGCGGGGGAGCCTGCTTGAAGCTTCATCCGTTGCCCACAAAAGAATGTCTGGCTCCGGTTGTGTATGAAGATCCTCAACACCATTATGATTTCTAGTGAGCCCGGAACTGCCTGATCTGAAGGTACTGTGAATTTCCCACTCTGCCCAGAACTCCCTTTCATCCGGCTCTAGCCGAACTTTGGTTTTATTTTTTTGCATTGACTGCACTGTCCCCCTCCTTGTGTTAACTTCTTCCCCCGCACCACAACTATGCTTCAAGCTGATGGACTCGTACTATAGCCCCATATTTTCTGTTTGTTTTTTTTAAGGCAGGCTGACAACCATCATGACACCTGTAGTTCGGACCCAACCCTCCATATATGCTAGCTCCCCCCGCAAACATCCTGCAGATGTCAGACCGGGTGTCTCACTCCTTACACTGCTGTTTGTTCTACAGCAGATAATCGCTCCCCTAGGAGCGGGTGCCCTACGGGACCCCACTGTATTCAATATCGACTGTAATGTTTATCGATTGCTACAAGTATGGTTTCCCTGGCCTATCCGGTCCCTATTGGCTACATCCAGTATTTACTTGATGCGATGTTTGGCCAGATACGCCAGTGTGTTTGTGGTTTTTCTTGTTCTTTTTATTATTTTCAAATGTTTATGTTGTTTTAATGTTCAATATATATGCTGTTTACAGAGGAATGTCAAAGATTGGTGTTTAACTGATGAGCTGGTTTCTGTACATTGTACTGTCTTTTTGCCTGATGTCAAAATGCTAGTAGCTCATTGGCTCATGTTGTGGTCTCCTGCCCTGGTTGATGTGGGCCCCGCGCTTGGCGCCGTGTCTCCCTGTATTCGGGGGGATGGGCAGTGTGGGTGCGTGGGCTCTGGTCGCCGGGGACCTGGACAACTGGAGTTTGTTAAAATGCCCAGTATAAAATGTATGACGTGGAATGTTCAGGGCATCAGGTCAAGACCCAAATGTAATGCAGTCCTGTCTTATCTTAAGGCACAACGTGCAGAGATTATAGTGTTGGTGGAGACTTACCTTACAGGTCAACTATTGCTGGGGATAATAAAACCATGGGTGGGGTGGCTCTATCAGGCACCTTATACTACGAATTCCAGAGGGGTAGCTATCCTAGTGCACTTTGAACTGCTGACACTTAGATCTGACCCCCAGGCTAGGTTTTTGTTCCTACATGCTAAGGTGAATGGTCTGGAACTTTTAATGGCAGTCTATATACCTCCCCCCTTCCAGTTCAGTGTCCTGACTGAGGGTTTTGCATTTATGTCACAGTTCCCGCGCTGTGGCTAGGGGATTTCAATAATGTTATACACAAGGACCTAGACAGATTATCACTGACGCCATCTGACAATAGTGCCCATCCCTATACTAGATTTGGTAAACTCCTCCAGGATCTTGCCCTGGTGGATACATGGAGAAATCGTTATCCAGCGGACAGGGTATTTTCCTGCTTCTCAACCACACATAATTCTATGTCACGTATAGACCTAATATTGATATCCTGTAATATTCTCCCTATTTTGGGCGAGGTAGGTGTCAGAGATAGTACTTACCGAGGCCGAGATGCCGAGAGCGGTTTCGCCTTTGCGACTAAGCGCAGTCCGCCCCCTGGAGTTGGGACAGGGAGTGAACGGCACAAAGAGGCACAAGCTCCCCAATGGACCGTAGGTGGCTTGCTGGTGAGGTCTTGATAGAGAGGAGCCGCTGTGTAGGTACTGGTAGACAGGTGCAGACAGAGACAACAGGCAGGAGGTCCAGAGCTGGGCAGAGGATCAAACACCAGGATGGTGCTATGGCACTGCAGGATCTGCAAGGTAAGGTGACAAGATCAAGGAAGTCCAGGTACAAGCAGAGGGTCAGGCTAGGAGACAGGAGACAGTCCAGGTAACAGGCCGAGGGTCAAACACAGGAGATTGGTGGGAATCCGATAAACAGGCAGAGGTCAGGTCCAGGAGAGAGGCAAGAGAAGTCCAAAGGCAAATCCGGGTCACAACAGGTAGTCAGGCAGAGATACAGGATACAAGTTCAGGTACTACAGGAAGCTGAGACAAACAAGCAATTTGTTTGATCCTCTGAGCGCCTTTTATAGGCTGCCCAGGGAATCACGTTGGGTGTGCACCAGTGCGCGTGCGCGAGCGCCGTAACGCCGAGCCGCGAACGCGCATGCGGCGAAACGCCGTTCCGCCGGGAATACGAGAAAAACGACCGGACCGGAACGAAGGCTTCTTCTGACAGTGCCCCCCCCCCGAGGGGTGGCCTCTGGACACCCAAGGTTGACATCAGTTCTGGATGTTCTCGGTGAAAAGCCTGGAGAAGTTGAGGAGCATGTAGATTCCTGGCTGGTTCCCAGGAGTTATCCTCAGAAGGATACCCCTTCCATTTGATTAAATACTGCAGCTGTCTGCCATTTTTTCTGCAATTTAGAATTTTTTCTACCTCAAACTCGTCTTCTCCGTCGATTAGAACCGGTGGTGGTGGAGGCTTTTCTCTGTCAGGAAAAGGACTGGGAGCCATAGGTTTTAAGAAGGATGCATGGAAGACTGGGTGTACCTTGTAAGCATCAGGAAGAGCTAATTCAAAAGCGACTGGGTTGATTACCCTTTTTATTTTAAAAGGACCTATAAATTTTGGCCCCAGTTTCCGAGAGGGAATTGGCAGTCTGAGATGGATAGTTGATAGCCATACTTCTTCGCCTACTTTAAAGGCCGGGTTCTCCTTCCTTCCCTTGTTGGAGTACTTTCAGTAGTCATCCTGAGCTTTTTGCATCGCTGCTTTGATCTTTTGAAAATTTAACTGGATAGAGTTTACTCGGTCCTGCACTGCAGGGACGGATAATTCAGGGATGGAAACTGGAAGAAAGGAAGGGTGAAATCCAAAATTGGACCAGAAGGGTGTCTGGTTGGTAGCGGAATGGATGGAGTTGTTATATGCAAATTCTGCATATGGCAGGAGGGAGGACCATTCATCCTGGGAATCGGAACAGAAGCATCGGAGGTATTGTTCCAGGGTTTGATTTGTCCTCTCCGTCTGGCCGTTACTTTGAGGATGATAAGCAGAAGACAAGCAAATTTTTATTTCCAAGGTCTTGCATAATTCCTTCCAAAACTTTGAAGTAAATTGAACCCCTCTGTCAGAGGTGATGCTCACTGGGGTACCATGAAGCCTGATAATTTCTTTAAAAAACATGCTAGCAGTAGCAGAGGCAGAGGGAGTACCCACCATAGGCAGAAAGTGTGCCATTTTTGAGAGTCGATCAATTACGACAAAGATAGTCGTGAATCCCCCTGATGGAGGTAAATCCACAATAAAGTCCATGGAAATTTCCGCCCATGGGCGTTCAGGGATAGACAAGGGTTTGAGCAGACCCCATGGCCTTGTATTTGAGCCCTTGCTGCGCTGGCACGGGATGCAGGATGAAACATAGTCTTTGCAGTCTTGTCTCCAGCCTGGCCACCAAAAGAAACGTGAGATCAATTCCATGGTCTTTTGTGACCCAAAATGGCCTGCTAGCTTGTGGTCATGAAAGGACTGTAGGGTTAGGAACCTAGATTCCAGCGGGATTAAAATTTTTCCATCAGACCAAAATAAATCATTGCGTTTCTCCATAGAAGACACTTGGGGTTCAGAGAATTGAGCAGATGTGGATTTGATTGCGGACATTAGGTCTCCTTGAGTAACCAGGAGGAAATTTTGCGGAGACAAAATGGTACTTGGCTCTGTTACCTGGGAAGTTTCATGGAACATCCTTGAAAGTGCGTCCGCTTTTCCGTTCTTTGAACCTGGTCTATAAGATATGTGAAAATTAAATCGGGAAAAGAAGAGAGCCCATCGGGCCTGCCTGGGTCTTAGACGTTTAGCAGTTCGCAGGTACTCCAGGTTTTTGTGGTCAGTAAAGATCATGATAGGATTGGACGCTCCTTCCAGCAGATATCTCCACTCCTCTAAGGCAAATTTGATGGCCAGTAACTCTCTATCGCCTACATCATAGTTTCTCTTGGGAATGCTTAATTTCCGGGATGCAAAAGCCACGGGATGTAATAGAGCCTTGAGCCCTTGTCTCTGTTAGAGGATGGCACCAGTAGCGGTCTCTGAGGCATCAGCTTCCAGAATAAAAGGCAGGGCTGGATCCGGGTGTCGTAAGACTGGTGCAGTCGAGAATAGTGCTTTCAATTTTAGAAATGCTTCCTGAGCCTCCAAGGACCATTGAAAACGACTATGCTGGCGTGTCAGTTGAGTAATGGGAGCCACGATAGTTGAAAATCCTACAATGAATCTCCGGTAGAAGTTGGAGAAACCTAAGAAGCGTTGTACCCCTTTCCTGTCTACAGGAGCTGGCCATTCCTGGATTGCTTTGACCTTCTGGGGGTCCATTGCAACGCCGTTAATTGAAATTATGAATCCTAAGAATTGCACTGTAGTTTTCTCAAATTCACATTTCTCTGCCTTGAGGTATAATTTGTGTTTTCTGAGAATCGAGAGAACCAGTTTGACATGCACCCGATGGAGTTCCAGGGTGGTTGAAAAAATGAGAATGTCGTCAAGGTAGACTACTAGAAAGTTGTCAAGATGTTCACGAAAGATATCGTTCACTAAGTGTTGGAACGTGGCCGGGGCATTACAGAGTCCAAACGGCATCACCAGGTACTCATAGTGTCGAAACCTGGATCTAAAGGCGGTCTTCCATTCATCGCCTGCTCGGATCCGGATGAGATTGTAGGCGCCACGCAAGTCTAGTTTGGAAAAAATGCAGGCGGATCTGAAGCGTTGGAATAATTCCGGGATGACAGGGAGCGGGTACCGATTGTTGACGGTAATTTTATTTAATTCCCTGTAATCGATGCAAGGTCGGAGGGATCCATCTTTTTTTTCTACAAAGAAAATACCAGCTCCAGCCGGTGATGAGGAGGAGCGAATGAACCCTTTCTCAAGATTTTCGTTAATGTATGTTTTAAGAGCCTTTAATTCTGTTTCGGACAGAGGGAAAATGCGACCAAAAGGAATTTCAGCACCCGGCAACAGGTCTATGGGGCAGTCGTAAGGCCGATGAGGTGGTAGACAGTCTGCCTGTTGTTTATCAAAAACATCTCTGAATTCCAGGTAGCTCTCGGGTACATGTTGCAGACTATCGGACGTGGTTGCAATGGTAGAGACAGAAGCTGGGGCCGGGAGAAGGCAATGTCTGGAGCAATATTGAGATGAGAAAGAGACTTCTCTCTTATTCCAGTTGATCTGTGGTTCGTGGGCTTGAAGCCATGGGAGTCCCAGGATTATGGGGAACATTGGAGAAGAGATAATATCGAAGCGGAGGTATTCTTGGTGGCCAGTATCAGTGGTGGTAAGGATGGGTCTGGTTTCCTGCGTGATGGGCCCAGAGCGGGGAAAAGACCCATCGGCTAGGTGGATCCGTAGACTTTGGTTCTTCGTGGTCAAAGGAACATGCAAGCTTGCGGCTAGTGAGGCATCCAAAAAACAGCTACACGCTCCGGAGTCAATTATAGCGGGTAGGTGAACCTCCTTTTCCGGGAGCTGTAAGGAGACAAAAAGAGTAACGTAAGGTTGAGAAGACCCAGTAACTTGTTGATTAATAGCAGGCCGTAAGTAGGACTTACTGGGTCTCACGGGGCAAGAACGAAGGAAGTGTCCAGAACCCCCACAGTAAAGGCACAGATTGCCCTGGCGTCTACGTAGTCTTTCCTCCGAAGTGAGTGGGGCACGGACTAGGCCAAGCTGCATTGGTTCAGCTTCAGGACCGGTAGGAACCGGTGGAGCTGTGTAAGGTGGATAGACAGGAGTCGGTTTAGGCATCATCCAGGTAGGACGAGGAGTCTGAAAGCGCTCTGTGCGTCGCTCACGCATGCGACGATCTAATTTAGTGGTAATTTGGATGAGGTCTTCCAAAGAATCAGGGGTCTCAATCCTGGCCAGCTCATCCTTCAGTGCTTCAGACAGCCCTTGACGGAACTGATATTTAAGGGCAGGTTCATTCCAGCTAGTATCAGCTGAGCTTTTCCGGAACTCCACAATATAGTCCTCTACAGGCCTACGTCCTTGGCTCAGGTTATGCAATAAGGTTTCGGCCGTGGCCGTGCGCTGGGGGTCGTCATAAAGTTGTGCCATACCTTCGAAGAAGGCATCTATTGAATTCAGGATAGGGTTCCTCTGTTCCATTAGGCTGTGAGCCCAAGCTTGTGGTTCATCGGCCAAGAGAGAAATGATGAACCCAACTTTTATCACCTCTGACGAAAAGGTCCTAGGTTGCAGAGCCAAATACAGAGAGCAAGCGTTTTTAAAGGCCCTGAACTTCTTGCGATTGCCGGAGAAGCGCTCTGGTGTGGGAACCCTAGGTTCTGGTGCGGCCATGACCACAGTGGGATTAGTTGGCATCTGAGGAGAGGAAGCTCCACTGGGAGGTACAGAAGCCGCGGCAGGAGCTGGAGATGGTCCGGAAAGCTGCTGAAGGCGGCCATCAATTTGGGCGTAGCCGTCTTGCAATTTCTGGACGGCCTCAGTGAGGGCCGAGACCTGCTGACACAGGATCTCCAATGGGGAACGCGCTCTGTCGGCCTCAGACATGGCTGGTTTGTACTGTCAGAGATAGTACTTACCGAGGCCGAGATGCCAAGAGCGGTTTCGCCTTTGCGACTAAGCGCAGTCCGCCCCCTGGATTTGGGACAGGGGGTGAACGGCACAAAGAGGCACAAGCTCCCCAATGGACCGTAGGTGGCTTGCTGGTGAGGTCTTGATAGAGAGGAGCCGCTGTGTAGGTACTGGTAGGCAGGTGCAGACAGAGACAACAGGCAGGAGGTCCAGAGCTGGGCAGAGGATCAAACACTGGGATGGTGCTATGGCACTGCAGGATCTGCAAGGTAAGGTGACAAGATCAAGGAAGTCCAGGTACAAGCAGGGGGTCAGGCTAGGAGACAGGAGACAGTCCAGGTAACAGGCGGAGGGTCAAACACAGGAGATTGGTGGGAATCCGATAAACAGGCAGAGGTCAGGTCCAGGAGAAAGGCAAGAGAAGTCCAAAGGCAAATCCGGATCACAACAGGTAGTCATGCAGAGATACAGGATACAAGTTCAGGTACTACAGGAAGCTGAGACAAACCAGCAATTTGTTTGATCCTCTGAGCGCCTTTTATAAGCTGCCCAGGGAATCACGTTGGGTGTACACCAGTGCGCGTGCGCGAGCGCCGTAACGCCGAGCCGTGAACGCGCATGCGCCGAAACGCCGTTTCGCCGGGAATACGAGAAAAACGACCGGACCGGAACGAAGGCTTCTTCTGACAGTAGGCTTTAATCCAAGCGTCCTCTCTGACCATGCTCCATACTGGAATGAACTATGGATAGATTCTCCTCCCACGACATACACCTGGAAGCTGAATCCCTTTTGGTTGACGGACTTGAAAGATGATGGTACTGAGTGAGAATTTTTCTTTCGGATTAATAGAGACTCTGCACCATTTGATGTGGCCTGGGACTCTTTTAAATCACATGCCCCCATGATATTATCCCAACGCATAGCCAGATATCGTAAAAATTCCTCTCATGTGGTTAGGCAGGCGGAACAATCCCTCGCGGAAGCCGAAAAAAGCTTCTATGCCAACCCTTCCCCCTCTACAGTGGACCAGCTAAAGTTACAAGCCAGGGTGGTAAATAGTCTCCACTTTGAGAAAGCCGAGAGGAAAATATTCTATAGCAAACAAAGGCTGTATGAGTGTGGGGAACGGGCGGGACGTGTCCTGGCATACCTTGCTCACTTGGATCATAGGCCTCCTACGGTGGTCTCCCTTCGTACTGCTGATGGGGTTCTGTTAACTGATCCTGATATGGTGGCTGGAGAGCTCCGTTCTTTCTTTGCATCACTGTACTCCTCTACCACTAATAACCCCCGGGAGGAGATAGTGACACTCTTGGCTGACATAGAACTGCCCACTCTCTCACAAGACCAGACTGAGATGCTAGAGACTCCCATTTCCAAAGATGATATACTAGAAGCTATGTCCCTGCTTAACCCGTCCAAAGCACCTGGTTCGGATGGACTCCCCCTTGAATTCTACACGACATATGCTGAGTCCCTGGTCCCTAGACTACATTAATTATTCTCCCATATATTTGAATCTGGCTCTCTGCCCTCTTCTATGAGTGAGGCATATGTTGTACTTATACCCAAACCTGGAAAAAACCCAGAACTTCTTGAATCATACCGCCCAATATCCCTACTCCAGTTAGACATCAAGATCCTGGCCAAGGTCCTGGCACTACGTCTAAATAAAGTGATTCTTACATTAATCCACCCAGACCAGACTGGGTTCATGCCTGCTAAAAATACGGCATACAATCTCCGTAGACTGCATATGAATATACAGGCTGAACATGATCAGTTGGGTTCCAGAGTAGTTGTGTCTCTCGACGCCGCTAAGGCGTTCGACTCAGTCGAATGGGACTATCTTTGGAAATGCCTAACACGTTTCGGATTTGGACCCAACTACCAAATGGATTCGACTCCTTTATCAGAGTTTGTGTGCCAGGATCTTGGTCGCTGATCCCTTTCCCCTTTCGAGGGGTACACGCCAGGGTTGTCCATTGTCCCCATTACTATACACTTTAGCAGTGGAACCCCACGCCTCTTCTCTTCGGACACACTCAGGTGTCCGGGTTCTGAGGTGTGGAGACTTGGTGGAGAAGATCAGTCTGAGGGTTAGTTCCATGTCGTATCTTGGCATAGTAATCACCTGATCACCAGATGATTATATTAGACTCAACATAGAGCCCCTAACAACTAGTTTAAAGTGAAGGGCCACCCTGAAAAAAAAATTGCACCAAAAATCCTAAAAAAAAATTTAAAAAAAAACATTTGAAAAAATTTTTTTTATTTAAACTTACCTGAACCCTTGTTGCTAGGCAGTCTTCCTAATCTGCCTGTTCCTATTCCTCTGTGTTTTCTGCTCCTAGCTGAGCGGCCCTGTTGCCTTCTGGGAACTGTGTGTGTTCCCAGAAAACCACGGGGCCATTCACAGATCGCCGCGCCGCTCGCACGTGCACAGTAGGAAACTGGCAGTGAAGCCGTAAGGCTCCGCTGCCTGTTTCCCTTACCTAGGATGGCGGTGCCGGGACCCGAGAGCTGAAGGACGGGTCGGCCTCGGGCGGCCGACATCGTGGGCACCCAGGACAGGTAAGTCTACCTATTTAAAGTCAGGAGCTACAGTGTTTGTAGCTGCTGACTTTAAAAAAAATTTTTAGCTGGCCGGAATCCCGCTTTAAAATCCAAACTACAGACGTAGGCCAAATTACCCTTGGGGTAATGGGCCGGGTGAACTTAATTAAAATGGTTCTCCTTCCCAAATTCTTATACGTTTTCTGGCACGCTCCAATCTATCTACCCCTTAGAATCTTCAAATCAATTGAGGCTCTACTTAACTCTTTTGTGTGGGGGACGACTCGACACAAACTCTCGTGGCAAACGCTGAAAAACCCCACAGGGTTGGGGGTGCGGCACTACCCGATTTTAATCTCTATTACCTAGCGGCGCAATTATCCCATTATTTTTACTTAGACAAGCACGACAAGGACTGCTACTTGACACTGATCTGTTCCCCCTATGCTCCTGGGCTAACTCACCCTTTTCAAATTCTTCTTAGAGAACCAGTAGGAGCTGGGACATTGGGGAACCGAGGGGGATTACTATGTAACCATTGTAGAATATGGCAGGTGATAGGGCGCAAGTTGAAAATACCAACCATGCATTATCATACACCCCTTTGGGATAACCCCGGTTTGGGTGAATTGTTAACCGTACCAGATCATGCCCTATGGATAAGCCAAGGGGTGAGATATTTGTCTGATGTCTATTGTGATACTGCCCTGGAAACAACTTAAGGAGGAATTTCATCTTCCCAATTCTATGCATTACAGATACCTCCAGCTCCGCCACGCCCTCCGGGCGCAATTTAGCGATACCTCCCCCAACATAGAGCACTTAGATGTTCTGAGTATTGTAACGGGACGGGATTATCATAAACTTATTTCAGTGTTCTATAACTCCTTGCTCTGATCTGCAGCAGCAATTCTTGCTTACAACCTGAAGGATCGCTGGTCTGGGGATGTGGGGAAGCTGGAGGATGACAAGTGGGAGGATGCGTTAGATACATGCAGGAAAGTTTCCACTAAATTGTCGGATCGCCTTACGCAGCTTTATATTATTCATAGATCATATTTGACCCCTATCCGTCTGGTCAAATACAAACCTGACCATAATCCACTATGCCCCAGATGCAGCAGTCCTTCTAGCACTTTCTTTCATCTAATCTGGTCATTGGTCATGTCCAGAAATACAGGACTATTGGTCCCACATAGTAAAATGTATTCACGATGTGATGGGCTCTCCCCTGACGCTATGCCCTAAACAATGTCTACTGGGGGTGATCCTGATTCGGATAAATTCCACAAAATATTCCTACAGGAGGTATTATTCATTGCTTGATTACTGATAGCAAGAAAGTGGCTGCAGGCTGTTACACCAACGCTTCAGGAATGGATATCAGCAGTTAATAGAGTCTTGCCATATAAAAAAGAAATATATGCCCACAGAGGATGCCCTGCCAAATATGGCAAAATTTGGGATACCTGGCTAGGGAATGCAACCACGTGTGATGAGATTACAGACTGATACCCCCGGAATTAACTCCTTTTTTCTTTTTTTTTTTTTTCTGTGAACCTTTCACCTGGGCCACGAATACCACGTGTAACTAATAAACAAGCATTTGTATCGCAACTTTGCATATAAGAGTTCTGTAAACCAGATCGTCAACCTAGATTATCCTGTAGATATTGTATATTATGTGAATGTAACAATACTGTATATAACCTGTATACCTTTATTCTTTCAAATAAAAAACACCATGTTATTTGTAAAAAAAAAATGTAAAAAGTTCCAAGTGCAAAATATATATACGTGGCAGTAATATAAATATAAAGCGTCCTAGTAAAAAAGCTAATTCAGAAGATTAGTACTTCTCATAGCATTTATTTTCAGTGCAGCGGAATCCACATGTCCCAAACGAAAACTCTTACCAGAGCTTAATGACCCTCACTTATAAAGCAGTCATAACAAGCATAGGAACCATATTGGCCAGTGCAACTTTCTCCAAGCAGCTCCAGTTGTGGATATCCAGCTCATAACCGTCACAGAAATTAAACATAGAACACCCAATAGTGTAAATCCAATAAAACTGGTTTATTTAAAATCAAATCTAAAAACACTCACATTATCCTACTGCAGTAGCACTTATCAGTAGGGATGAGCCGAACACCCCCCTGTTCGGTTCGCACCAGAACATGCGAACAGGAAAAAAATTCGTTCGAACACGCGAACGCCGTTAAAGTCTATGGGACACGAACATGAATAATCAAAAGTGCTAATTTTAAAGGCTAATATGCAAGTTATTGTCAATAAAAGTGTTTGGGGACCCGGGTCCTCCCCCAGGGGACATGAATCAATGCAAAAAAAAGTTTTAAAAACGGACGTTTTTTCAGGAGCAGTGATT
Organism: Lithobates clamitans; assembly: GCA_037952925.1. Taxonomy (NCBI): domain Eukaryota; kingdom Metazoa; phylum Chordata; class Amphibia; order Anura; family Ranidae; genus Lithobates; species Lithobates clamitans. The sequence continues at coordinate 961,094 of JBBGZY010001522.1, forward strand.
TTAATAATGCTTAAAGTCAAACAATAAAAGTGTAATATCCCTTTAAATTTCATATCTGGGGGGTGTCTATAGTATGCCTGTAAAGGGGCGCATGTTTCCCGTGTTTAGAACAGTCTGACAGCAAAGTGACATTTTGAAGGAAAAAACACATTTAAAACTACCGCGGCTATTGCATTGCCGACAATACACATAGAAGTTCATTGATAAAAACGGCATGGGAATTCCCCACAGGGCAACCCCGAACCAAAATTAAAAAAAAAAATGATGTGGGGGTCCCCCTAAATTCCTTACAAGGCCCTTCAGGTCTGGTATGGATATTAAGGGGAACCCCAGCCAAAATTTTAAAAAAAAATTGACGTGGGGTTCCCCCTAAATTCCATACCAGACCCTTCAGGTCTGGTATGGATTTTAAGGGGAACCCCGCGCCAAAAAAAAAAAAAAAAACGGCGTGGGGTCCCCCTAAAAATCCATACCAGACCCTTATCCGAGCACGCAACCTGGCAGGCCGCAGGAAAAGAGGGGGGGACGAGAGTGCGGCCCCCCCCCCCTCCTGAACCATACCAGGCCACATGCCCTCAACATTGGGAGGGTGCTTTGGGGTAGCCCCCCAAAACACCTTGTCCCCATGTTGATGAAGACAAGGGCCTCATCCCCACAACCCTGGCCGGTGGTTGTGGGGGTCTGCGGGCGGGGGGCTTATCGGAATCTGGAAGCCCCCTTTAACAAGGGGACCCCCAGATCCCGGCCCCCCCCTGTGTGAAATGGTAAGGGGGTACTTACCCCTACCATTTCACTAAAAAACTGTCAAAAATGTTAAAAATGACAAGAGACAGTTTTTGACAATTCCTTTATTTAAATGCTTCTTCTTTCTTCCTTCATCTTCTTCTGGTTGTTCTGGCTCTTCTGGTTCTTCCTCCGGCGTTCTCGTCCAGCATCTTCTCCGCGGCGTCTTCTATCTTCTTCTCCTCGGGCCGCTCCGCACCCATGGCATGGGGGGGAGGCTCCCGCTCTTCTCTTCATCTTCTTCTCTTCTTCATCTTCTTCTTCATCTTCTTCTTCTTCTTCTGTTCTTCCTTCTTCTCTTCTTCATGTCTTCTCCGGGCCGCTCCGCAGCCATGCTGTGGCATGGAGGGAGGCTCCCGCTGTGTGACGGCGTCTCTTCGTCTGACGGTTCTTAAATAACGGGGGGCGGGGCCACCCGGTGACCCCGCCCCCCTCTGACGCACGGTGACATGACGGGACTTCCCTGTGGCATTCCCCGTGACGTCACAGGGAAGTCCCTCAAGTCACCGTGCGTCAGAGTTTATTTAAGAACCGTCAGACGAAGAGACGCCGTCACACAGCGGGAGCCTCCCTCCATGCCACAGCATGGCTGCGGAGCGGCCCGGAGAAGACATGAAGAAGGAAGAAGAGAAGAAGAAGAAGAAGATGAAGAAGAAGATGAAGAAGAGAAGAAGATGAAGAGAAGAGCGGGAGCCTCCCCCCCCCCATGCCATGGGTGCGGAGCGGCCCGAGGAGAAGAAGATAGAAGACGCCGCGGAGAAGATGCTGGACGAGAACGCCGGAGGAAGAACCAGAAGAGCCAGAAGAACCAGAAGAAGAAGAAGATGAAGGAAGAAAGAAGAAGCATTTAAATAAAGGAATTGTCAAAAACTGTCTCTTGTCATTTTTAACATTTTTGACAGTTTTTTAGTGAAATGGTAGGGGTAAGTACCCCCTTACCATTTCACACAGGGGGGGGCCGGGATCTGGGGGTCCCCTTGTTAAAGGGGGCTTCCAGATTCCGATAAGCCCCCCGCCCGCAGACCCCCACAACCACCGGCCAGGGTTGTGGGGATGAGGCCCTTGTCTTCATCAACATGGGGACAAGGTGTTTTGGGGGGCTACCCCAAAGCACCCTCCCAATGTTGAGGGCATGTGGCCTGGTACGGTTCAGGAGGGGGGGGGGGGGGCGCACTCTTGTCCCCCCCTCTTTTCCTGCGGCCTGCCAGGTTGCGTGCTCGGATAAGGGTCTGGTATGGATTTTTGGGGGGACCCCACGCCGTTTTTTTTTTTTTTTGGCGCGGGGTTCCCCTTAAAATCCATACCAGACCTGAAGGGTCTGGTATGGAATTTAGGGGGAACCCCACGTCAATTTTTTTTTTAAATTTTGGCTGGGGTTCCCCTTAATATCCATACCAGACCTGAAGGGCCTTGTATGGAATTTAGGGGGACCCCCACATCATTTTTTTTTTTTTTTTTGGTTCGGGGTTGCCCTGTGGGGAATTCCCATGCCGTTTTTATCAATGAACTTCTATGTGTATTGTCGGCAATGCAATAGCCGCGGGTAGTTTTAAATGAGTTTTTTCCTTCCAAATGTCATTTTGCTGTCAGACTGTTCTAAACACAGGAAACATGCGCCCCTTTACAGGCATACTATAGACACCCCCCAGGTACGAAATTTAAAGGGATATTACACTTTTATTGTTTGACTTTAAGCATTAATAAAATCACTGTTCCTGAAAAAACGTCCGTTTTTAAAACTTTTTTTTGCATTGATCCATGTCCCCTGGGGCAGGACCCGGGTCCCCAAACACTTTTTATGACAATAACTTGCATATAAGCCTTTAAAATTAGCACTTTTGATTTCTCCCATAGACTTTTAAAGGGTGTTCCGCGGCATTCGAATTTGCCGCGAACACCCCAAATTGTTCGCTGTTCGGCGAACTTGCGAACAGCCAATGTTCGAGTAGAACATGAGTTCGACTCGAACTCGAAGCTCATCCCTACTTATCAGTGAAAAAATGAAACAGCAATTACGAAATAACCCCCAGCATAAATGGCAGTTTCCGTAATAATAACCCCCAGCATCATTGCAAGTTTTGCAATAATAACCCCCAGCATTTGGTGTCAGTAGTAGCAATAATAACCCCCCATATCAGTGCCAGTTTCTACAATATCTCACAAATAACTCACAGCATTGGTGCCAATTTGCGCAATAATAACCCCTAGCATTGGTGCCAGTGTCTCCAATAATATTTCCCAGCATTAAAGTGGTGTTAAACCCAAAACCAAAAATGTAATATATTGCAGCTTACCAATCATTAGATGTGGTGGCTGCATTTGTTTTCTTTTTTAGGCTTTTCCCCCTGTTTTCACATGGTCATCTTGTAAGTAGCATGCCTTCTGTATTAGAGCACCCCCACTCTGGATGAATGAGCACAGGGAATACCAATAGACAGCAGCATTGGCAAACTGGGGGGAGGGAAATGTTGTATAGTAACCTCCTGTCCGAATAGTGTAGGAAGTTCTGATTACCGAATTGATCAGGTGGTTTTCAATCCGGGTATTCAGACTATTTCCCCTACTTAGGATAAAGAGAGGCTTAATAGAGACTGCCTTTAGAGCTGGAGGTGGGGCACTGGGTACCTTAAAACACTATAGCTGGAGATACTCAGGATCACATTGGGAGGTCTTGTGCTATATATCAGGGAAGCGGTTAGGAAAGCCATCTTGCTCTGTCCAGCATCCAGGACCTCGGAGAAGTGACTGACTCTCTCAGTGGGACAATTTTCACTTTGCAAGGACAGGCAGGTGGGGGTAGTATCAAGGTTGCCTATGAGTCATAATAGATTGGTGGATGACTCAGTTCCAGGATTGTCAAAATGTAACTGTCAGGGATCTGTCAGCACCAGACCTGGGCGTTTGCATGCGCCTATGCGCTGGCGCACCCCTGTTCAGACAATACAACAACCTTCAGCTGTTACCATGCATCAGTGCGGCGCTCGGGCGCGCGGCGCATGTGTGCGTATGAAAGGCCTTCTCCTACAAGTCAGGCTCTACTACCAGGTACCTAACAGTATGAAGCAGCCATGACTGAGCCTGCAGGAGATACCTCTCCGATGAAGGAGATCTGCACACATCTTGCGGCCCTCACTCAAGCAGTGCAATCCCTTCAGGATAACTATACCAGACTGGAAGGACAAGTTCAGAATCTTGCTGGACCTAATCCCATGGCCTCCTCTTCAGCCGCAGCTCCAGCACAGACTGCTCCGGCTCCTTCCATTGTGATGCTTCCACCTGAACCAAGGGTCCCCATCCCTGAGAGATTTTCCGGAGACCGGACTAAGTTTCGGGCCTTTCGCAATGATTGCCAGCTCTTTTTTGCCTTACAACCCCGAACCTTTTCACTGGAAGTCACCAAGGTGGGGTTTGTGATTTCCCTCCTACAAGGGGAACCTCATACCTGGGCTCACCGTTTACTTGAGGGGGACTCAGCCTTAACCCAATCCTTACCCTCCTTTTTTGAAGCCATGGCGCAACTCTATGAGGACCCTCAGCAGACTGCCACAGCCGAGTCAGCCCTGTTCACGCTCCAGCAAGGCTGCAGACCAGCTGAGGACTATGTCACTGACTTCAGATGCTGGAGCGCGGACACACAGTGGAACGATGCGGCCCTGCGCCACCAGTTCCGCATGGGTCTATCTGAAGGGCTGCAAGATGAACTTGCTCGAGTCGGTGTACCAGATACTCTTGAGGCCTTGATCTCTTTGACAATTCAGATTGATCGTCGCCTCCGGGAACGTCGATCTGAATGCTCTGCTCAACAAACCCGCCTGGCCTGGATGATAGCATGGGCTCCGGTTCCTGCAGCATGCTACTTACCTCCACCCAGTGTAAATCCAGTTAACGTCACGCCTGTCACTTCCGAACCCATGCAGCTAGGACTGATGCGACCTGTCTTGTATTCTGAAGAATGTGCTCGACGTCGTCAACTTAACCTATGCCTCTACTGCGGTGGAACCGGGCACTATGTCCATAATTGTCCAGTCAAAATAAGTAAGTGCTCATCTTCTGTGTGTACCAGTCTCTCTGCTTTGTCTGCCAACTCTACCCACCTTGCCATTCCTCTCTCATTACAGCTCCGAGAAGAGATAATTCCAGTCAACGCTATCATTGACTCCGGAGCATGCAGCTGTTTTATCGATTTAACCTTTGCCAGCTAGCATAACATCCCTTTGCGGGCTAAGACTCATGGATTCTCTGTTTTCCTAGCTGATGGTTCCCGCATTAGATCCGGACAAGTAACTCAGGAGACACTGCCCTTGTTTGCTACCACTTCCTCCCAACATAAGGAACTGCTGGTCCTCGATGCCATTACCTCTCCGCTGTTTCCCGTTATCCTGGGCATTCCCTGGCTGCAAGCCCACAATCCACACATCCACTGGGCATCTGGAGAAGTAAGATTCTTGTCTTCCTACTGTCAAGAGCACTGTTTGATGAAAGATCCTGACCCCTCAGCTACTCTGCTATGTCTTGACACCGACCAGAAATTACGCCAGGCCATACCTAAACAATATCATGAGTTCATTGATGTTTTTAGCAAAAAGGGGGCAGACTCCCTTCCACCTCATCGCCCCTATGACTGCCCCATTGAGTTGCTGCCAGGATCCGAGATCCCATTCGGACGCATCTTCCCTTTATCAGAGAAAGAACAAGAGGTACTAAAAACTTATGTTGATGAAAACTTGGCCAAAGGGTTCATCCGCCACTCCACTTCCCCAGCAGGTGCCGGAATATTTTTTGTCACCAAGAAGGACAAGTCTCTCCGCCCGTGTATAGATTACCGGGAATTGCACAAGATCACGGTTAAAAATCGGTATCCCCTACCCCTGATACCCGAACTATTCCAAAAATTAAGGACTGCTGTCGTCTTTACTAAACTTGATCTAAGAGGGGCCTACAACCTGATCCGCATCCGGGCCGGGCATGAGTGGAAGACAGCTTTTCGGACCCGATTTGGGCATTATGAATACTTGGTCATGCCCTTCGGACTCTGGAACGCCCCTGCGACCTTCCAACACCTGATTAACGATGTTCTCAGGGACTTTTTAGATGTGTTTGTGATCGCATACCTGGACAATATCTTGATCTTCTCAGAATCTCTTGATCTGCATCGAGAACATGTTTGCAGGGTGTTGGGTCATCTCCCCTTACACAGACTTAATGCAAAGGCAGAGAAATACGAGTTCGAGCAACAGAGCATCCAATTCCTGGGGTTGATAATCTCTCCAACTGGCATCAAAATCGATCCTCAGAAGGTATCCGCTGTTCTGGACTGGCCGGTACCCCTGGACAAGAAGGGAATTCAACGGTTTATCGGGTTTGCGAACTTTTATAGGAAGTTCATCAGGGGGTTCTCGGCCATATTTGCACCCATCACGCAGTTGACTAAGCAGAATGCCCGTTTCTCCTGGAACCAGTCAGCCCAAGATGCTTTCGAGAATCTCAAGAGACTGTTTACCTCGGCCCCAATCCTCAGTCATCCTGAACCATCATTACCGTTCATTTTGGAAGTTGACGCTTCTGAGATAGCGGTGGGTGCAATACTCTCACAACGTAAAGGCAGCAAAGATTTAATGCATCCTGTGGGGTTCTTCTCCCATAAACTCTCCCCTGCAGAGAAGAACTACGATGTTGGTGACCGGGAGCTTCTCGTTATTAAGACTGCGCTGGAGGAGTGGAGGTACCTGTTGGAAGGGGCTATGCATCCAGTATTAATTTACACTGACCACAAAAACCTGGAGTATTTGAGATCTGCTAAACGACTGAAGCCTCGGCAAGCCCGCTGGGCTCTGTTTTTCTCACATTTTTGTTTCCATATAACTTACCGGCCAGGCTCAAAAAATATTAAACCGGATGCATTGTCACGAATGCATGACAACCCAAAGGACTTATCTACTCCTGACACCATCTTGCCCGCAAACAATTTCCTACTCCTGCAACCAGATTTACTCTCCCAGATTAAGGAAGCATCATCTGAGTCATCTAGGCCTACAGGAACTACTCTGATAAACAGAGATGGATTGTTCTGGAAGGGGAGCCAAATTTTTGTTCCTGAGGAGGTTCGGGTCAAGGTCTTGATGCTTCTTCATGATCACCCACTGGCAGGTCACTTTGGGGTCCGCAAGACCCTGGAACTTGTGCAACACACATTCTGGTGGCCCAACCTGAAAGACTTCTGCAAAAAATATGTCAGCTCCTGCCCTATCTGTACCCAGAATAAGACATCTAGAAATCGAGCTTGGGGCCTGTTAAAACCTTTGCCTGTACCTGATAGACCCTGGAAAATGATTTCCATGGATTTTATTGTAGAGCTTCCATGTTCTCAGGGGTGTTCAGCCATCTTTGTGGTAGTGGACCGTTTAACCAAGATGGCCCATTTCCTTCCTTTAAGAGGAACTCCATCTGTCATCGAAACTGCCCACATATTTGTCAAGGAAATCAACAGACTACATGGAGTCCCTGCAAATATAGTTTCTGATAGAGGGGGTACAATTCACCTCACGTTTTTGGAGAGCCCTGTGTGAAACCCTGAAAATTGAACTGGCCTTGTCCTCGGCCTATCATCCTCAAACTAATGGGCAGACAGAGAGGACCAATCAGACCCTTGAACAGTACATCAGATGCTTTACATTCTTCACACAGGACAATTGGGTATCCCTGCTGCCCCTAGCAGAATTTGCTTACAAGAATGCCAAACATTCAGCCACCGGTCAATCCCCTTTTTTTGCCAATTATGGCTTTCATTTAACCTTTCTACCTGATTTCCTTCCAGAATCCTCAGTTCCGGCAGTACAGAATACAGTGGATTTCCTCAGCCACAACAACCAGATGTTGCAGGAAGCAGTGTCCAAGGCCCAGGCAGACAGCAAGAGAGTCTTCGATCGAAGAAGAAGAGGGGAGTTGAAGTTACAACTTGGTGATCAGGTATGGCTTTCTACCAGTAATATCAAGTTAGCATGTCCGTCTAAGAAGTTGGCACCTAGATTTATGGGACCTTTTCCGGTTAAGAGGAGAATTAATGAAGTATCTTATGAACTGACCTTGCCTGATTCTCTCAAGATTCCCCCGGAATTTCATGTGTCTCTGCTTAAACCTGCTGTACCTGATCCCTTCCCTGGTAGAGGAACTAGACCTCCTGAACCTATCTTAGTAGATGGTAGTGAAGAATTTGAGGTTGAGGCTATTCTTGACTGTAGAAGAAGACAAGGACAAAACCAATTCCTGATTAAATGAAAAGGTTACGGCCCAGAGAGTAACTCATGGGAACCAGACAGCAATGTCCACGCCAGGCGATTAGTTCGTCTATTCTTCACAACCTTTCATTTCATTTTTTGCTGTCTACATTTCTCCTTCTTTCTCCTCTGCGTTTTTTTTTAATCTATTCTATCCTCTCCCCTTTCCCTCCTCGTTTCCCTCACTGTCTTCCTCCCCTGTTCCTCCCCATTATCCCTCACTACCCCCCCCCCCTTTTTCCCTTTTATTCCTCACAACCCTTTCCTGTTCCCTTGTTCCCTTTTCCCCTTTTTCTCTTTTCTTTCTCTTTCTTGCTCCCCTCTCCACCCTTCATCTTTTTACCCTCTCCTTTTCCTCCCTTTCTTCCTCTTTTTTCTTTCCTTTCTTCCTTTGTCCTCCTTATCCCTTTTAAACCATTGACATCATACATACCTATTATGTTAAATCATTTTTGATCATAAACTCCAATCACTGTTGTAACCTAGGCCTAATAGCCTAAAAAAAATCTATAAAATTAGGAGTATCATTATTATTTGATTTATATAAGCTCATACAAATAACCCATATACATTCCTTATATGCACTGACTGATGCTACTGCTTGATGTCCAGATCACAGGTGCCGCTGACCCACACACGCCCTTTGCCATATGCGGGGCATCCCAAATGTGTAATTCACCGTAAGTTGGGCAGTTGCTGCTTGACTCCCCCCTTTCGGGGTGGTGGCTGGCCGGGGGACTCCAGGCTGGGACCGGACGGTGGAGGCTTTTTGAAAGTCTTAGGTTCAGAAGACTTGGCTACACGCACACTTTTGGTAACTATGCTGAAGACTTATACAATTACTACATATAACTGTGCATTATTGTACTGATATTATTTTTATGCATACAACTTTCCAACAGCGCATGCATTTCCTCTGAAGATGACCCGATGGGGTCGAAACGCGTCAGCACTATCCAAGCGCTTGTTCATTGCATTATTTTTGTGTAGCCCTGTACATGCTCCTGTGCCTCTTACAACTTTTGTACACAGTTCATGTTTTTTACTCCACTGTCTTATGTCTTAAATAAAACCATTAATATTGCATACCTTTATATTAGTTCTTTGCTGCCTTGAAAACCCCTTCGTTTTTGGGGGACAAATACCCTTTTTTGCAATTAGTTTGCGCCTATTTCTCTACCCACCCTGAGAAAAGAAGGCTTATGGGCATCTGGAGGCTGCCCTTTGGGGGGGGCAATGTCAGGGATCTGTCAGCACCAGACCTGGGCGTTTGCATGCGCCTATGCGCCAACGCGCCCCTGTTCAGACAATACAACAACCTTCAGCTGTTACCATGCATCAGCACGGCGCTCAGGCGTTCTCGTCAGCGCCGTTTTGGCGCCAAGGAGCGCATAAGAATCCTCCTGTTGCAGGGGTGCGTTGCTGCTTCGTCTCAGCTCTGTGATTCTGTGAAACCTGCACCTGATTGATCGTTTACCTGATTTGACCCGGCTTGTCTGACCATCCATCCCGCTCCAACCCGACCCGGCCTGCCTGACTCTTCTGCTGCTTCTACTAAATATTGTTGCCGACCTCTGCCTGCCTACCGACTCTGCCTCTGCCTGCCGTTATTGCCTGTCTTGTTTACCTGCTGACCCGGACTGTCTGACCCTGCTAGTGCCTGCTGTTTGCTTCCTTGCTGTTGCACCTTCAGCTCCAGCTCCAGTTATCTCTGCATCTCCAGTGTTATAGCCTGCTGCTCCCGGTTACCACCTTACCTGCAGTCCAGCCATCCCTGGAGGAATCTCCACCCTGCTCCAGCATCAGAGACTCTACTTCAACAGGCACTTCTACCCCGCTGTGCTCAGGAGACCACTGTCCCCACTCCAGTGGCTCCTGAACCAGCGTTGTATGAGAGGTCTCCTCCTACAAGTCAGGCTCTACTACCAGGTACCTAACAGTAACTTGCACTGTTCTCATCCCTAATGGCAGGGATGGAACATTGTGCAGATATCACGGTCAATCTGGGTACTATTCTATCAGACTCTACTGGGTTACACCCTTGAGTCCATCTTGTTCTGATGGTTTGAGTCCGAACAGCCTCAGATGACTGGTACTGATAAGTGCTGGAGAAAAGAAGGTGTTGTGCTATGGGAAAAGGACAGAATCATGAGACAGCAAGGGGTCATGTCTAATGGATGCCGGGGTAGTGTCCCAACTAGTCCTAAAAATACTTGAGACCTGAGACCAGGGTACTGGTGCTGGTATCACATGTCTAATGATGCACTGTTCTCAGCATCAGGTTAAATTGTACTCAGCAGGGTACACTACTTCGGGGAGCCTACTGTACCTCTCCTCTTGCCCTTGGCAACACCGGGTTGTACCCCGATCACCCCTGAAGAAAGGTTTTATAGCAAACCTGACATCCCCTTACACCTACTGAAACTTCCGTTGGGATTCAGGGAGGAGTTAAAAGTTGGGTATTAGTGCCAACAGTTTGTGCAGGGCGTGAATAGAAGGGCCCTGCTCAAGGTTTATAATCTAAGGGGAGGAGGGTGGTACAAAAATAATAGCTGCTGGGAATTATCTGATATGGAGCTGGCTGAGGTAACATTTTAGGTGGAGGCGGGGTAGGCTTCCCGGAATAATAGAGTTTTTAGGGATCACCTAGTGGTGGACAGGGTAGGAGCTGGCTGGACATACTTGGGTGGGGAGTTCCAGAAGTTCTGGAGTGGTCCTGATGTGGAGCATGGGCGGAGGTAACAAGGGAGCTGGAAATCAGGATGTTTTAGGAGGAAAGAAGTGGATGATTTGGGTGATAGCTCAATCTAATCTAAGGTTAATCTAAATATCTCAAACTAAGGTTTCTTAATGGGAAAAGTTCATTCAGGTACAGTCTTAGGGCCACAGCTTTAGTAAACTCCACCCTGTTGCTGTCCCAATGTAGGTAACTATTAAGAGACAGATGTAGAGTATGGTGCGCGTTTAAAAGAGGACCCTAGAACTAGATTTTTCTCTGTTTTGTTGTTTTGGGGAGAAGCCTATAACAATTGGAGTAATAACGTGCAGTCAGGTTTACCTAAATTCTAAAAGTTTCAATCATTTTTTTCTCTCTCTTTGTTAATATCTGTGTACCTGATGCAAATATATACGGCTAATTACTAGTATGGGAGAGGAGTTGCCCTTTTTCTTAAAGAAATATTATATATATATATATATATATATATATATATATATATATATATATATATATATATATATATATATATATATATATATATATATATATATATATATATATATATATATATATATTTGTTTTTAGAAGTCAGCAATAGTTTTCAGTGCAACTGCTGTATTAGTTTTTTTTTAATACAGATTCAATGCTCTTTAACAGTCTAAAATAGAGTCTAAACTAAAAATCTTGGTTGGAGCAGCATTGAATCTGTAGTTTTTTTGTTTTTTTTCATTATTATTTTTACTATTCTTCTTGTTTATTTTCATTACTCACCTCTTTTCCGTTTCTTTTCCTTCTTTAATATTATGCTCTCTAAATTTTTCTTTTGGTTTCTATCGTCTATCTCCTCAAGATAATGTAACTAAGACATTAGTCATATAATTTTTGTCTTTACAAATTAGGAGGCGTGAGCATTCCTCGCCGCCAGTACCATATTTTACACCCAGTGAAACCAAAGTATCCCTTGACATCCAGGTCTTATGTCTTAATGTAATTCTACCTCCCCCAGTCTGCCTACTGCTTTAACCTGAGCCCCGTGAGCAGGTGTGGTGAACCCAGGGACCTAGCAATAGCAGGCAGTGTTGACTATCCCTAACATCAAGGGACATGGATGATACTGGCTGTTGCTCGGACTCTATACCCTGTGGGGATCCCACTTTACTCGTCCACATTACACCCCTTATAAGCATTTAGTCTAAATGGCCAACCCGCTGCTCCTGTCCGGCATTCCTCCAATAAGTGTACACTGCCATTCTCCTTTTTTTTGTATTCATGCATGACTCTCCGAAAGGCCCGCCTGACCACCACCTGAAGAAGCAACGATAACCAATTTTTTTGAGACAAATGTGCAACAAATAAGATTCTCCTGAACTTTCCTTCACTATGCTGAAAAGTGCTGTCTCGCGGTCCGATCCAATCGGTGCAACCATTACACCGTATTCCCAAGTTACAGGACTAGATATGCCAGGATCCCACCATCGATGTTGGAGTAAAGCTGGCCATACACCTATAGATTATCTGCAGATTTTCTATGGTTAGATGGAAAAAGTGGGAGATTCCTCCATCCACAGTTTAGCTAGCATGGAGAAATCTGTTGCACTTTTTCCATCTAACCATAGAAAATCTGCAGATAATCTATAGGTGTATGGCCAGCTTTACACTCTTCCAAGGCAGAGGAGCATGAAAACATCGCAGCACAGGCACTCATGGTCTGGATGTGGAGTCTCAAAGGCACCAGGATTGCTTTGCTTTCTCAAGTCTACCTCGATGGGTTCCGGCGTGTTCAAGAAAGTAAGAGGAGGCCTCAGTGGTGGTGGGAAAGGGTCGGGGCTTCTGGACTGTTGTGGGTGGGTACAGAATCATTGAGGGAGGGCATAAGTTCAAGAATGAACTTCAGGAGGAACTGATGTGGAAATTAATATTTACAGTATATTAAGGAGCTTCAAGGGAACCGTTGTGAGGACTTTCTAATTAAATTACCATGCCCCGTTCTTTATCTATATATATATATATATATATATATATAGAACGGGGCATTAAAAAAATAGAACACCAAATAAGGCCCCAAAATACGTTAACCACATTTGAGAAGATGTGTATGAAGATATCAGAACCCAATCATTTATTGTCACAGATGTATAAACTAATGCTTAGCGAATAAAAAACCACAACACCATATTTTATTAAAGAGTGGGAAAATGAACTAAACTGTACATTTACCCCATCACAAAGAAAAAAAAAATAATAGAAGTAACACACCCATCATCTGTAAGCTCATCTATTCAGGAAATGTCATGCAAATTTTTGACTAGATGGTACAGAACCCCGGTGCGATTAGCACAGATATATCCAAATGCAGATATTCGTTGCTGGAGGGGATGTAAAGATAGGGGTACATACCTTCATATTTGTTGGACATGTCCTAAGATCAAGGTATTTTGGGAAGAAATAGCCCCATGGATCAAAAGAATGTCAAATAAATGTATAGAATTAACACCAATACATTTCCTGTTCCATGGGACTATTGGATCCACAAGATCTTATAAAAATAGTCTCACACCACATTTACTAAACGCAGCAAAGAGGTTAATACCCAGGTACTGGAAACAGGCTACATGCCCCACATTAGGAGAATGGAAAAGGGAGGTGGAGGAGATGATGGAGGCAGAAAGGTGGATTTATAAGACCAGAAATAAACAGATTTGAAAAAATATGGGCAAAGTGGCAAAACTGATAAGGTGTTAGATAAAATTAATTAGAAGCCATTGCCGGAAATCAAGACAAACTCTAAAGGGGAATTTGATAACGGGGGAAAAAAAGGAGGGAATGATCCACATTTCTTTTATATCTTTTTTTTCTGTATTTGTTGTTTGCTGATAAGACTATAAAATTAAATTAGTGATTGTGTGGCGTATGCTGATTGTACAGGATGGCTCCCTCTGAGGCATTTGCTTACCTCTTCCGCTCTCCCCCTTCCCTTACCCCTCCCTTTTTTTGTTTCCTCACATAATAAGTTAATGATATACACAAGCACTTGAATTTTTTTAAAATTATTATAATATACTCATAAATGAGGGGAGGGTTTATTCCCCCTATCCCCCCCCCTTTTTTTTCTCACATTTAATAGGTAATAACAGAGGTAGAGCACAAGCACTTGATATTTTTGAATCTTTATATAATCAACTAATAAATAGGGTAAGTTTTCCCCTCATCCCCCACGTCCCCCCCTTTTTTTTTTACTCTCCTTTTCACGTAATAAGTTAATAACATACACAAAGCACAAGCACTTGAAAATTTTTTGAATTATTTTATAATGCATTTATAAATGACGGGAGGGTTTACATCCCCCCCTTTTTTCACACATAACAGATCAATAATATATATAGAGCACTAATATTTGAATAATTTAAATAAGTTTTATAACACTTTCATAAAATTGGAGTTTTTGGTTTTACTTTCTTTCACGTGTAATAAGTTAATGACACATATAAAGCACAGCACTTGAAAGAAGGTCTTTTCCCTTTCTTTCAAAAAATTTTTTTCCCTCTCCTTTAACACGTATTAAGTCAACAATGTATACAGAGTACAATATTGGAAGATCTTACATTATTTTTATAGCACTCTTATAAAACTGGGGCTTTTTTTTCTCTTTTCTTCTCTTTTTTTTAGGGTATGGGGAGGGGGTGTAGAGGGAGCCATCCCTGTTGTTGGCGTGTATATATAAACCTGGATATTGAATATTGTCCTCTGTCTTGGGGAGATGAGCCATTTAAATGTTTATTGTAATAAGAGAAAAATGTTTAATAAAGAATGAATTATAAAATTTAAAAAAAAACGGGGCATGGTAATTTAATTAGAAAGTCCTCACAACGGTTCCCTTGAAGCTCCTTGATATACTGTACATATTAATTTCCACATCAAGTCCAGCTGGGGTAGAGTTGTTTGGGTGGAAGCTGGAGTATTAGGTGGTCTGTGGCCATGGAAGGAGCTCTCCAGTCTGGGGAGGGGGGTGACCTTGGTCCTGGACTCGGGTGTGGACAGGACCCTCTCAAGACACACAGAGGTGTCCTGGACAGGTGGCACGGGAGCAGGGAGAGGACAGCAGGAGAACACTGCCAGACAGGTCTCCAGGAGGAATAACAAGTTGCAGCCAAGAGGGCTGGTGAGTGACACACAGTCAGGAGGACTGGGGAGGCACGCCTGAGAGGACTGGGAGCATGCAGTCTGAGATTGGTGTGGAGCCAGTGGAGTGGATTGTGGTGGCACAGACAGTGGAAAGAGGCAGCTGCAGCCAGGAGAGCTGGCAGGGCCTAAAAATGTGGTGCTGGGATCAGTAGCCACGTGGGACAGCTAGCACTAGGTCTACCACCATTTTGGTTGCTACACTAAAGGGGCCTGCAGTCCCTGTCAGCAAAGAGCATTTTGCTTAGGCCTGGCTGAGCCAGTGTCAGGCCTCAACTACAGTGCTAGCTGGTCCTGGAGGAACTGTAACTAAGTGATGTGCTGGAGTTGGAAGTGCGGGGGTGTATATACGGGGAGTGTATATAGTTCTGTCACAAGTTTCCATTTTTCTACAATCATGTGGGCATCCCATATCTACCCTAACCCCATCCAAGTTGCAATCCTCTAAATAAAACAAAAAAAACAACAAAGTGCACGACTGCTTTCTGTCTACCGAGTGGCTGAGGATTATGTGCCTGGTTGTGCAGGGTGACAGATGGACCACATCTACCAGCAGCCCCTACTGGGGTACCGGTACATTTGGGGGCTGGTTCCAGGACGTCTGTTCACAGGTAACCTGCCAGCCATTACCCCTAGCAACCGAAGTGGACCAAGCCGGGGAACTACACTTTGTTCCACCAATATTGAGGGATTGAACAGGGGAAGGATTTATGTGCTCTGCCTGCTTGCAGCTCACTAAAGTAACAAGTGCCATTTCCCATAGCAACCAGCAGAAGCTGCCTGTCAATTTATTGCTGCATGCTTTCCCAGTTGCCCTAACCGCGGCTGGGATGTACACTTGTGCTAAAGCCTGCTATTTAGTAACTTTTACCATGTGCTGTCACCCGTGGCAACCACGGCAGGCGAACGCACCCATGAATTACAAATATCTCCAGTGATCTGCTAATGCTGGACATTGCAACTATTTGCTTCAAACTCCTGCTTTATTCAGTAAAGTGTGCTTGGAGATGTCTACTGTTGCCCAGGGGGATCGGGGTAAGCCTTCGGGTGTCTGCGGGCGGGACTGTCTTAAGAATGTTTCCGTCAGTGAGGCAACCACCTGGAAAGTCAGCGGTCATCTGCTCTCAGTTGCTCGGGAACAGAGACATGTCCAGTCAAGTCCTGCTAGCATCAGTGTGCCTGCCAACTTCAGTTCATCCAACAAGGGGTTACAGCAGCATGTCAGAAGAGAGGCCTGCCTATCAGTTTTGCAGACGCTAGCCTGTCTGGAAGCGAGAGGGTGGAGCCACACCCTAGAGGAAACCCAGCATTTACTGCTAGCAGACACCACGAAGGCAGAGGAGCAAGACGGCGGATTGTGCTCATGTGTTTCCAGTGCTGACCTGGTTGCCTGATCTGCAGGAGCAGACACCGGTATCCAATTGGAGCATCACAGGGGTTTTTGCCCTCTGGATGATCGAGGGGACGAAGCGACTGTAGCTGCTGTGTCCAGAATGCCCGATACTGACTGGTCTGGTCAGTGCCTGGATCCGGTGCGGGCAATGCGGCAGACTGCCCACACAGCTTGTATCCAGCCAGCAGGAGCCACAGTACTACAACGTGGACCTGCAGACAGGACTGTGTCGTTTGCAGACACAGAAGTCCCGGAAGGTCGGAGTGGGCCTTGCATTATCACCGGAAGGCGGGGTGGAGTCTGAGCCTGTTGACTCCCCTGCAAACACCAGCGACATAGGGGAAGAGAGCTCTGTCATGGCCTGGTGACTAAGTACTGCCCAGCAGGAACCAGCAAAAGTCCCTGAAATGCCGGCTGCTTATATGTCCCTTGCTAACCCCACATCGAAGGAGCCAGTTCAGGAGGAAGATGTGCCCTCAGGTGAGCCAGAAGGAGAAGGCGAGGACAGGCCATAGATTAACCCAGACTGCAAACGGAGTTTGGGACCCTGGAGGAGGAGTTAGCAGGATGGTCATCCCAAAGCAGCTCGGAGGAAGAATGGGAGATGGGAAGCTCTCAGGTCTAGGAAATCCAATCCGAGGTGGTAGATCTGCCAGATCTTGCTGAGGGAACAAAAGAAGCTGCAGGAACGCCCATCAGCAGGAGAAGACTCTTATCTCTGACCCTCTACCACCCAGACCAGAGCAGCTGAATTCAGGCAGTGGTTCAAGAGGTCCCATGATGCTTGTGTCCTGCCAGGAAAAGGGACACCAACAGAACTGCAAAGGTTTTCCAGGTTCCAGCAGAAAGCTCAGCGCAAAGTTGCTCTAGAGTGGAGTCTGGACTATCCCTATGTTCCTCCTGACATTATGGACATCGTGGAAAACCCCCTGGAAGAGTGGAAGGATGCGCTAGTGTGGAAGAATTTGCATATCCCCAAGCCTTTGTGGGTGCCAGATTGTGAAGTGACCTGGGCACAGTTTCAGGACATTCGGAAGGACTGGAGGCTGGGGAGAGCAATCTACAGGGGCAGAGTGGTGGTCGTAAAAGCAGACAGCCTGCAAGAAGCCACTCTGTCTCCATCAGAGAAGAAGGGGGCGGTAGAAAGAGACTGCCTGACCCGCATTTCTATGCGTGAGGGACTGCTGGAGAGTGCAGCTCATTGCAGAGATGGCAACATAGACTGTGGTGGAGTATACAGACTGTGTTTTCCCCTTTTCTTTCTGACTTCTGAGCAGGATCAGGCCGGCCTGCCACCCTAATCTATGCCCGATGGATGAACATTCCTGTTGCTGGACGCTGGGTGAGGTCAGATTACTGACTTAAACTTTATGAGGAGCCTGATATTCCGGGGAAGGGACCCTCCCACCAGGAACTCCCAAAAGAACTGTGCTTTTGCTACTGTTTCTTTCCCTTGTTTCGGTCAGCAGACTGAAAACCCTCTCCTGACAGATCAAAACTTAGGAAAATACAATAATATATATCTGATGCTGGATTTTCTGTCAGCAGGATGATAACCCCCTTCTGACAGAAAACTCTGTACAGTGTATAGTTATTTGTAGAAATAGGATAATGTCCTTTTGTTTCATCACAGGTTTTCTTCTGCTTGGATGGCTGTGTTAGGTACCTGGTAGTAGAGCCTGACTTGTAGGAGAAGACCTCTCATACAACGCTGGTTCAGGAGCCACTGGAGTGGGAACAGTGGTCTCCTGAGCACAGTGGGGTAGGAGTGCCTGTAGAGCGGAGTCTTCTGGAGCTGAAGTGATGAGAGATTCCTCAGGGATGGCTGGACTGCAGATCAGGTAGACACTGGAGGCAGCACACTGGAACATTTGTAGATGCAGAGATAGCTGAAGCTGAAGGTGCAACAGCAAGGACAACAGCAGGCACAGGCAGGGTCAGACGGTCCGGGTCAGCACGGGTATGGAGACAGGCAAAACAGCAGGCAGAGGCAGAGTCGGTAGGCAGGCAGAGATTGGCAATGGTATTAGGCAGATAGCAGAAGAGTAGTCAGGCAAGCCGGGTCGGATAGGAGCAGGACGGATAGTCAAACAAGCCGGGTCAGATGGGTAACAGCAATCAGGTTCAGGTTTACACAAATCACAAGCTGAGACGAAGCAGCAATGTGCCAGAGGCACAGGGGGATTTTATGTGCACTTTGGCGCCAAACCGGCGCTATCGCGTACGCGAGCACGCCCGTACGCGCACACGCTGACGCCCGGGAACACCACGATTTTGCTGGGAAGTGTGTAATGGAGTGCGCCGGCGCATAGGCGCGCGCTGACGCCCATGTCTGGTGCCGGTGATACCCTGACATTGCCCCCCCCCCCCAAGGGGCAACCTCCGGGTGCCCAAAAGCCTTTTTTCAGGATGGTTAGCAAAATAGGCTCGAACTAAACGCCTAGCATGCACATTGCTATCAGGTTCCCATGAATTATTTTCTGGGCCGTAGCCCTTCCATTTGATTAGGAACTGGATCTGCCCTTGTCTTTTCCTGCAATCGAGGATAGCCTCAACTTCAAATTCCTCGTTACCATCATTCACAATAGGTTCAGGAGGTCTAGTTCCTCTACCAGGAAAGGGATCAGGTACAGCAGGTTTGAGCAAAGACACATGAAACACGGGATGAATTTTAAGAGAGTCAGGCAAAGTCAGTTCATACGAGACTTCATTAATCTTCCTCCTAACCGGAAAAGGTCCCATAAACCTAGGTGCCAACTTTTTAGAAGGACAAGCCAGTTTGATATTATTTGTAGAAAGCCATACCTGATCGCCCAGCTGAAGCTTCAATTCCCCTCTTCTCCTTCGGTCAAAGATCCTCTTGCTGTCCGCCTGAGCCTTGGTCACTGCTTCTTGCAACATCTGGTTGTTATGATTGATGAAGTCTACCGTACTCTGTACTGCTGGAACTGAGGACTCTGGAAGGAAATCGGGTAAAAAGGTTAGATGGAAACCATAATTAGCGAAGAAGGGAGATTGACCGGTGGCTGAGTGCTTGGCGTTATTGTAGGCAAATTCTGCCAAGGGCAGCAAGGAAACCCAATCATCTTGAGAAAAGGAAGTAAAACATCTAATATACTGTTCAAGAGTCTGATTGGTCCTCTCCGTCTGGCCGTTGGTCTGAGGGTGATAGGCCGATGACAAGGCCAGCTTGATTTTTAAAGACTCACACAGGGCTCTCCAGAAGCGTGAGGTAAATTGTACCCCTCTGTCAGAGGTTATGTTTACGGGGATTCCGTGGAGTCTAACAATCTCCTTGATGAAGACGTGAGCTGTTTCAATAGCTGACGGAGTTCCTCTTAATGGGAGAAAATGGGCCATTTTGGTAAAACGGTCAACTACCACAAAAATTGCAGAACATCCCTCAGAACATGGAAGCTCTACAATAAAGTCCATGGATATCATTTTCCAAGGCCTATCGGGTACCGGTAAGGGTTTTAACAGGCCCCAAGCTCGACTCCTGGAAGTTTTATTCTGGGTACAGATAGGACAAGAGCTAACATATTTCTCGCAAAAGTCCTTTAAATTGGGTCACCAGAAGGTACGCTGTACCAATTCCAGGGTTTTACGAACCCCAAAATGACCTGCCAGCGGGTGATCGTGAAGAAGTGCTAAGACCTTGACCCGAACCTCCTCAGGAACAAAAATTTGGCTCCCTCTCCAGAATAGTCCGTCCTTGTTACTTAAGGTAATCCCTGTGGGTCTGGCTGATTCAGAGGAAGCTTCCTTAATCTGGGAGAGAAGATCAGTTTGAATGAGCAGAAAATTGTTTGCAGGTAAAATGGTATCCGGAGCGGATGAGTCCTTGGGGTTGTCATGCATATGTGACAATGCGTCTGGTTTGACATTTTTTTAACCTGGCCGATAAGTAATGTGGAAGGAAAAGCGTGAGAAAAACAGCACCCAGCGGGCTTGTCGGGGTCTTAGCCTTTTAGCAGATCGTAAATATTCTAGATTTTTGTGGTCAGTATAAATTAGTAGTGGATGCATAGCCCCCTCCAGCAGGTACCTCCACTCCTCTAATGCAGTTTTGTTGGCAAGAAGCTCCCGGTCTCCAACATCATAGTTCCTCTCCGCGGAGGAAAGTTTTCGGGAGAAAAACCCCACAGGATGCATATCGTCTTTACTGCCCCTTTGTTGTGAGAGTATCGCTCCGACCGCTATTTCAGAAGCGTCCACTTCCAAAATAAATGGCAAGGATGGTTCAGGATGACTGAGGATAGGTGCTGAGGTGAATAGTCTCTTGAGGTTCTCAAAAGCCTCTTGGGCTAGGTGGTTCCAGGAAAAACGGGTATTCTGTTTGGTCAGTTGTGTGATTGGTGCGATTATTGCAGAAAAACCCCTGATAAATTTTCTGTAGAAATTTGCAAACCCGATGAATCGTTGAACCCCCTTCTTGTCTAGGGGTACCGGCCAGTCCAGAACAGCAGAAACCTTCTGTGGATCCATCCTGATGCCAGTTGAGGAGAGTATCAAGCCCAAGAACTGAATGCTTTCTTGCTCAAACTCGCATTTCTCCGCTTTTGCATAAAGTCTGTGTAAGCGGAGACGACCCAACACTTGGCAAACATGTTTCCGATGGAGATCCAGGGATTCTGAAAAGATCAAAATATCGTCTAGATATGCAATCACAAACAGGTCTAGGAAGTCTCTAAGCACGTCATTAATCAGGTGTTGAAAAGTCGCAGGGGCATTGCAGAGTCCAAAAGGCATGACTAAATATTCATAATGCCCGAATCGGGTCCGAAAAGCTGTTTTCCACTCATGCCCAGCCCGAATGCGGATCAGGTTATAGGCCCCTCTTAGATCAAGCTTAGTGAAAATGACGGCAGTCCTTAATTTCTGAAACAGTTCTGGTATCAAGGGTAGGGGATACCGATTCTTGACCGTGATCTTATTCAGTTCTCGGTAGTCAATACACGGGCGGAGAGATTTGTCTTTTTTTAGCAACAAAGAATATTCCCGCACCTGCTGGAGAAGTGGAATGGCGAATGAATCCCTTGGCCAAGTTTTCATCTATGTAAGACTTCAGCACTTCTTGTTCTTTCTCGGATAGAGGAAAGATGCGTCCGAAGGGAATTTCGGATCCTGGCAGCAATTCGATGGGGCAATCGTAGGGGCGATGAGGTGGAAGAGAATCTGCCCCCTTCTTGCTAAAGACATCAATGTAGTCATGATACTGTTTGGGAATGACCTGACAATTTTTCTGGTCGGAGTCCAGGCAAAGCAAGGTAGCTTGGGAATCCAGATCTTTCGCCAGACAGTGATCCTGGCAGTAAGATGACAGGAATTTCACCTCTCCAGAGGCCCAATGGATGTGTGGGTTGTGAGCCCGGAGCCAGGGAATGCCCAGGATAATGGGGAACATAGGGGAGGTGATGGCGTCCAGGATCAGCAATTCCTTGTGTTGAAAGTCAATTGTAGTGGGTAATGGCAGAGTCTCTTGCGTCACTTGTCCAGATCTGATACGAGAGCCGTCGGCAAGAAAGACAAAGTCCATGGGTTTTGGTCTGCAAAGGGATGTTATGCTGCTTAGCAAAGTTTAAGTCTATAAAGCAGCTGCAAGCCCCGGAGTCAATAATTGCGTTGACTTGGAGTGTCCTTTCTTGAAGCTGTAACGAGAGAGGAATGGCAAGATGGGTAGAATTGGTAGATAAAGCAGAAAAACTGGTAGGTATAGGAGATGGACACTTACTCATTCTAACTGGGCAATTATGGACAAAATGCCCGGTTCCACCACAGTAAAGGCACAGATTTAATTGCCGACGTCGGGTACGTTCTTCAGAAGACAGAGCAGGTCGCATCACACCCAGTTGCATTGGTTCGGAGGTGTCTGGTGTGGTATTGACTGAATTAGGACTGGATGCAGGGGAGTAGCGTGTTGCAGGCATCGGAGCTCGGGCTGTCATCCAGGTCGGGAGGTTTGGTTGAACTGATCGTTCAGATCGTCGTTCTCGGAGGCGACGATCGATCTGAATGGTTAGGGTGATCAAGGCCTCTAAGGTATTTGGAACACCTACGCGAGCAAGTTCGTCTTTCAAGCTTTCAGACAGTCCAATGCGGAACTGGTGACGCAGGGCCGCGTCATTCCACTGTGTGTCCGCGCTCCAACGTCTGAATTCAGTAACATAGTCCTCCGCGGGTCTGCGGCCTTGTTGAAGCGCGAACAGGGCAGATTCAGCTGAGGCAGTCTGTTGAGGGTCCTCATATAATTGTGCCATGGCTTGGAAGAAGGCGGATAAGGATTGAGTTAGAGCAGAGTCCCCTTCAAGTAAACGATGGGCCCAGGTCTGAGGTTCCCCTTGCAGAAGGGAAATGACAAATCCAACCTTAGTGGCTTCCAGTGAAAAAGTTCTGGGCTGTAAGGCAAAAAAGAGCTGGCAAGCATTGCGGAGAGTCCGAAACTTAGCCCGGTCTCCAGAGAATCTTTCTGGAATGGGGACCCGTGGTTCAGGCGGGAGCATCACAACTGCGGGCCCTGAAGCAGTCTGTGTTGGAGCAGCAGCTGAAGAAGAGGCAGGAGGGTTAGACCCTGCCAGATTCTGAACTTGTCCTTCCAGTCTGTTATAATTATCCTGAAGGGCTTGTACTGCTTGGGTGAGGGCCGCCAGGTGTGTGCATATCTCCTTCATTGCAGAGGTATCTCCTGCAGGCTCAGACATGGCTGCTTCGTACTGTTAGGTACCTGGTAGTAGAGCCTGACTTGTAGGAGAAGACCTCTCATACAACGCTGGTTCAGGAGCCACTGGAGTGGGAACAGTGGTCTCCTGAGCACAGTGGGGTAGGAGTGCCTGTAGAGCGGAGTCTTCTGGAGCTGAAGTGATGAGAGATCCCTCAGGGATGGCTGGACTGCAGATCAGGTAGACACTGGAGGCAGCACACTGGAACACTTGTAGATGCAGAGATCGCTGGAGCTGAAGCTGAAGGTGCAACAGCAAGGACAACAGCAGGCACAGGCAGGGTCAGACGGTCCGGGTCAGCACGGGTATGGAGACAGGCAAAACAGCAGGCAGAGGCAGAGTCGGTAGGCAGGCAGAGATTGGCAACGGTATCAGGCAGATAGCAGAAGAGTAGTCAGGCAAGCCGGGTCGGATAGGAGCAGGATGGATAGTCAAACAAGCCGGGTCAGATGGGTAACAGCAATCAGGTTCAGGTTTACACAAATCACAAGCTGAGACGAAGCAGCAATGTGCCAGAGGCACAGGGGGATTTTATGTGCACTTTGGCGCCAAACCGGCGCTATCGCGTACGCGCGCACGTGCGCCTGAGCGCCGCGCACCCGCGCGCGCCCTAGCGCCGCGCTGACGCCCGGGAAGACCACGATTTTGCTGGGAAGTGTGTAACGGAGTGCGCCGGCGCATAGGCGCGCGCTGACGCCCATGTCTGGTGCCGGTGATACCCTGACAGGCTGTTGATCCCATTTACAGCTGGAAATCAAGAATCCCTGTGGGCAGAGGACTTTCCTTTAGGGGTGGGTGCTCTGGCCCATTGTACAGTGTTGATATGGTTGCTATTAGCTACAGGGACATGTAGTCAGATGCGTGTATAAAGTGATGTGCATAATGTGTATACAAACAAATGTCTTATTTTTGTACTGGATATCTATGGTATTTCTGAATAGCCCTGTTCCAGTTCATTCCCTTTCCCCCTTCCAAAACTGTATTTTCATGGGATGCCCTTGCTCCTGGGTAGGGATGAGCCAAACACCCCCCTGTTCGGTTCGCACCAGAACATGCGAACAGGAAAAAAGTTCGTTCCAACACGCGAACACCGTTAAAGTCTATGGGACACGAACATGAATAATCAAAAGTGCTAATTTTAAAGGCTAATATGCAAGTTATTGTCATAAAAAGTGTTTGGGGACCTGGGTCCTGCCCCAGGGGACATGGATCAATGCAAAAATTTTTTTTAAAAACGGCCATTTTTTCAGGAGCGGTGATTTTAATAATGCTTAAAGTCAAACAATAAAAGTGTAATATCCCTTTAAATTTCGTACCTGGGGGGTGTCTATAGTATGCCTGTAAAGGGGCGCATGTTTCCTGTGTTTAGAACAGTCTGACAGCAAAATGACATTTTGAAGGAAAAAAGCCATTTAAAACTACCCGCGGCTATTGCATTGCCGACAATACACATAGAAGTTCATTGATAAAAACGGCATGGGAATTCCCCAAAGGGGAACCCCGAACCAAAATGAAAAAAAAAAATGACGTGGGATTCCCTCTAAATTCCATACCAGGCCCTTCAGGTCTGGTATGGATTTTAAGGGGAACCCCGCTCCAAAAAAAAAAAAAAAAAAAACGGCGTGGGGTCCCCCCAAAAATCCATACCAGACCCTTATCCGAGCACGCAACCTGGCAGGCCGCAGGAAAAGAGGGGGGGACGAGAGTGCGCCCCCCCCCTCCTGAACCGTACCAGGCCACATGCCCTCAACATTGGGAGGGTGCTTTGGGGTAGCCCCCCAAAACACCTTGTCCCCATGTTGATGAGGACAAGGGCCTCATCCCCACAACCCTGGCCGGTGGTTGTGGGGGTCTGCGGGCGGGGGGCTTATCAGAATCTGGAAGCCCCCTTTAACAAGGGGACCCCCAGATCCCGGCCCCCCCCATGTGAAATGGTAAGGGGGTACAAAAGTACCCCTACCATTTCACTAAAAAACTGTCAAAAATGTTAAAAATGACAAGAGACAGTTTTTGACAATTCCTTTATTTAAATACTTCTTCTTTCTTCTATCTTCCTTCATCTTCTGGTTCTTCTGGCTCTTCTGGTTCTTCCTCCGGCGTTCTCGTTCAGCATCTCCTCCGCGGCGTCTTCTATCTTCTTCTCCTCGGGCCGCTCCGCATCCATGGCATGGGGGGAGGCTCCCGCTCTTCTCTTCATCTTCTTCTCTTCTTCTTTTCTTCTCTTCTTCTCTTCTTCATTTTCTTTTCTTCTCCGGGCTGCTCCGCACCCATGCTGGCATGGAGGGAGGCTCCCGCTGTGTGACGGCGCTCCTCGTCTGACAGTTCTTAAATAACGGGGGGCGGGGCCACCCGGTGACCCCGCCCCCCTCTGAAGCACGGGACAGGACGGGACTTCCCTGTGGCATTCCCCGTGACGTCACAGGGAAGTCCCGTCAAGTCACCGTGCGTCAGAGGTGACCCCGCCCCCCCGTTATTTAAGAACTGTCAGGCGAGGAGCGCCGTCACACAGCGGGAGCCTCCCTCCATGCCAGCATGGGTGCGGAGCGGCCCGGAGAAGAAAATGAAGACGAGAAGAAGAGAAGAAAAGAAGAAGAGAACAAGAGAAGAAGATGAAGAGAAGAGCGGGAGCCTCCCCCCATGCCATGGGTGCGGAGCGGCCCGAGGAAAAGAAGATAAAAGACGCCGCGGAGGAGATGCTGGACGAGAACGCCGGAGGAAGAACCAGAAGAACCAGAAGAACCAGAAGATGAAGGAAGATAGAAGAAAGAAGAAGTATTTAAATAAAGGAATTGTCAAAAACTGTCTCTTGTCATTTTTAACATTTTTGACAGTTTTTTAGTGAAATGGTAGGGGTACCCCCTTACCATTTCACACAGGGGGGGGTGGGATCTGGGGGTCCCCTTGTTAAAGGGGGCTTCCAGATTCCGATAAGTCCCCCGCCCGCAGACCCCCACAACCACCGGCCAGGGTTGTGGGGATGAGGCCCTTGTCCTCATCAACATGGGGACAAGGTGTTTTGGGGGGCTACCCCAAAGCACCCTCCCAATGTTGAGGGCATGTGGCCTGGTACTGTTCAGGAGGGGGGGGGCGCACTCTCGTCCCCCCTCTTTTCCTGCGGCCTGCCAGGTTGCGTGCTCGGATAAGGGTCCGATATGGATTCTTGGGGGGACCCCACGCCGTTTTTTTTTTTTTGGCGCGGGGTTTCCCTTAAAATCCATACCAGACCTGAAGGGTCTGGTATGGAATTTAGGGGGAACCCCACGTCATTTTTTTAAAAAATTTTGGCCGGGGTTCCCCTTAATATCCATATCAGACCTGAAGGGCCTGGTATGGAATTTAGGGGGACTCCTACGTCTTTTTTTTTTAATTTTGGTTCGGGGTTCCCCTTTGGGGAATTCCCATGTCGTTTTTATCAATGAACTTCTATGTGTATTGTCGGCAATGCAATAGCCGCGGTAGTTTTAATTGAGTTTTTTCCTTCAAAATGTCATTTTGCTGTCAGACTGTTCTAAACACAGGAAACATGCGCCCCTTTACAGGCATACTATAGACACCCCCCAGGTACGAAATTTAAAGGGATATTACACTTTTATTGTTTGACTTTAAGCATTATTAAAATCACTGCTCCTGAAAAAACGGTCGTTTTTAAAAAATTTTTTTGCATTGATCCATGTCCCCTGGGGCAGGACCCAGGTCCCCAAACACTTTTTATGACAATAACTTGCATATTAGCCTTTAAAATTAGCACTTTTGATTTCTCCCATAGACTTTTAAAGGGCATTCGAATTTGCCGCGAACACCCCAAATTGTTCGCTGTTCGGCGAACTTGCGAACAGCCAATGTTCGAGTCGAACATGAGTTCGACTCGAACTCGAAGCTCATCCCTACTCCTGGGCCCAGTAGACAATTTTTGTAAATTTCCTAGCCAAAGGACTGGCTGGATGTTAGGGGGGTGAGTGTTGCACCCTCTAGTGTGCTAGAAGTGTAAAGACAAGTTTTTACACAGTGCAGGCAAATTCTTACAGGCTTGGCTGGCAGCTGAGCCTGTCTCCGTTTTGATTCCTGGGTTGGCAGAAAGCCAGGGAGAGATAGATGACTAAAAGGCAGTATCACAGACTGCCCACTTGTTTCCAGAACATGGTAGAATCTTCTGGAAAGAAAGGAGGAGGAGAGGTGGATCGGCCTGGAGTATTTTGAGAGCCCTGACCAATCCCCAACTTGGATTGGCAGGGGGCAGGCCTCCTCAAATACTGAGGGTCAGCCCAGCTGGGGTGGAGTTCTTTGGGTGGAAGCTGGATGTAGATTTTGTAGAAGCAATGATGAGTCGACAGACGAACCTTGTAAAAACCTTGGTTATTTCCAGCCAGCAGTGAGCCACATGTAAACCTTTTTCTTTTAGTTCCACTTCATAACTTCCTACTCCCACCCCTAGGTCCTCACACATCTATATAAATCTGCAAGACATACATATTCTACATCTTTCCCCTTTTAAAAAAAAAAGATATGCATATATAAATGAGGTGTAATATAGAGCAAACAAAGAGTGCAGCAAAGCAAGAAGCCATTACAAACTACAATATAAAACGCAAAATGCTGAGTCAGTGTGTGATAAAGTCTTGGAACTTTGGATTGGGTTTACACTTTTATTGTGGTTGTATGTTACATCCATTTTTTGAAGTGTCATTTCGCACAGCAGCAGATGACTGTGCTTGGGGTCCTGAAGTGATCATAGGCACATGGGCAGTGGCAGTACAGTATGATTCAAGTACCTGTAGAAGGTGACCATCGGTTCCTTACATAGGTCTTACCATCAGAATGGACAACATAGCTGTTTTGTTGGATGGCCTTTCCATAAACCGTGGCCAGTTTGTCAAAATCACAGGTTGTCTCCATCCCTACCACCTGCCCAGGCTCCAGAGAGGAAAGGCATCTGGCCGATTTGTCATGGCTTATCTTTCCTTTTTGCCTGAGTGTAAATAAAGCAGCCTAAATATCAGTGCCAACTCGTGGCAGGAGCTGGGATGGGATCATGGAAATCAGAGTCCTTGTTCCTCGTGATAGTAAATGTTGTGTCAGAGAAGGCATGCCATCCCTAGGTGTGTTGCGGAGGTTGAGTAGGGCTGCATAAACGTCAGGACCCTGATGTGCACATTTCTCTTTGAAATGCTTGGCCGATCTTACAGTACACTTTGCAAGACCATTGGATCTAGGGTAATTGGGAAAGCTAGTTACATGCTGAAAATACCATCGGTGAGCAAAGCTCTTGAATTCTCTACTTGAAAATGATGTTGCAGTGCCAGTCATCAATTGATAGGGAATTCCATGTGTGGAGAATATCCGCTTTAATGTCCTGATCACTGTATCTGGAGTGTGTACGAGGACATCAAATTCCCACCAGCCAGAGTACGAATGTACCAAGACTAGTTAATCCTTGTTTGACCACTCAAATATGTCAGTTGCTGTGATAGACTATGGTCTGTCATGTACTTGAAGAGTTAAAGGTTCTCTCATCTGGTGCTGTCGTAGAGCATTGCATGGGGCACATCTGGAAACTGCTCTTTCAAAGTCAGCGTATATAGTGGGCCAAAACATGATTTTCACGTGCCCTTCGCTTAGTAGAATGAATGACCTTGATGGAGCTGTGTGAAGTAGTATTTCTGGAGAGAGCACAGGATTACATATCCCTGACAACGCAGGATTAATCCATCGTCCACTGTCAATTCATCCTTCATAGAGTAGAATGGTCTTGACACCCAGTCTAGTCATCTTTTCCAACTCTTGCAAGACTTTGTCTTTTATAGCCAGTGGGATCCTTCAAGGGGCACACACAGTAGGCTGTACCGTTTCATCTAAGTGCATGTGATACATGACTGGAAGCTTAGCAACAGTGTCCGTTCGAAGAAAGTCCTCATAATCAGTCGTCTCAGGAGCCTGTTGTACTGCACATACTTCTGGACTGAGTTGGATTCGATTTAAGCCCATGCTGTCTGGTAAGCCTAGCAGGCTCTTTTTTTTTTTTTTGCCACATCAGCGAGAAGATTTACCATGGGAATAAGTTTTTCAAATAGATATTATTCAAAAATGCTTCCCTTTTATCATCACATCATTATGGCTTTTGGTCTGTTTCATTGATTGGATTATTTCATAACACAGAGAATAACAAACCCCCATATGTTTCAACTATTTACCATTAATTTCGGTAAGCCTAGCAGGCTCTTAACATTTCTATCCACAATGTGGAATAGCAGCTTGTCCCATGATAAACCCAAGGTAGAAGTGCCCAGTGTCTGAAATGTTTGACCGCAATAAATTATCAGGTTTACTTTATTTGACTGATCAATTTCAGCTTTGAGGTCAATGCTGTGCAATGCGGATAAGGACATGACATTGCATTTGGCACCAGTGTCAATTTTCAACTTGACATGTTTGTTGCATGCTGTTGAGAGAGTGAATATTTCTCCTTTATTTGCAATTAGGTTCACACTTTTACAATGAAAACAGTTTTGGTGATCACCACTTTCCACTTCATTAATTCTGTGCACATTTTGTTGTTTAATGTCACTAGATGGTGTCATCCACGCACCTCTATTTTTAGGCTTGGACCTACAACATTTTGCAAAATGATTCCATTTGTTGCATGAGTTACACCTTTTGTTAAAAGCCAAACACTTGTTGTGCTCAGTAGCATGTTTACTACCACAGTTGCTGCATTGCCTTTAGTTCTGTTGCACCACAAACACTTCCGCCTCTCTTTTTAGTTTCTTAGTGGCCCTTTCTGAATTTTCAAACAACATACATCTTCCGATGGCCGATTACAGTGTCAAATTTTTCTCCCTACACCAGAGCACAAGCTACATCATTGTAGATACCACATACAATCCTGTCATGTAACAACAAAATCAAATTTTTAATTAGCCAGCAGTCTCAGTATGGGTTCATAGGGTTGTATTCCTTCATCGGGTTTCTGAGCCATCATGTTAAATGCATGTCTGTCTAATATCACATTATGTTGTGGTAAGCATATCTCATCAAATTTCTTGATTATGACATCATTATCCTATTTGTCCTCATTGTTTGAAAATGAAATGACCCATATTTATCTAGTGCATCTGAACCAGCAAAATTGAGAAGAGTGTAAAGCGGCACAGTGGTGTGGTGGTAGCACTCTCGCCTAGCAGTAAGAAGGGTTGCTGGTTCGAATCCCAACCACGACACTACCTGCCTGGAGTTTGCATGTTCTCCCTGTGCCTGCGTGGGTTTCCTCCGGGTACTCCGGTTTCCTCCCACACTCCAAAGACATGCTGGTAGGTTAATTGGATCCTGTCTAAATTGTCCCTAGTATGTATGAATGTGAGTTAGAGACCTTAGATTGTAAGCTCCTTGAGGGTAGGGACTGATGTGAATGTACAATGTATATGTAAAGCGCTGCGTAAATTGACGGCGCTATATAAGTACCTGAAATAAATAAATAAATAAAATAAATAAAGCTTGTACCTTTTATGACTTGTCTGAGTCCTGCTTTGCTGTACACGTCCCATTCCTTTTTTATTTCAGCCAGTTGTTAGCAATGTCATTATCAAAGATTAAGGGTTGTATGCCGCATAGATTTTGAGCTATGATTTTCAGCAATCTCACTTCTGTCACCATGTAGATTTTGAAGAAGCAATGATGAGTTGTCAGATGAACCTTGTAAAGAACTTGTTTATTTCCAGCCAGCAGTGAGCTGTATCTAAAACTTTTTCTTTTAGTTTCTGAAATTAATATGGGGTGGTTTTGGATTCCCCCTATTTATTATAACTATTATCTTGTCTATTCCTATAGTTAGCTAGTCTACCAAGCTCTGATAAAGTTAATGGTGATGATACAATAACAATGTTAGCTATAAAAATAAACACACTGCTTAAATTAGCAAGGATCTCATTTATTTACCAAGAAAGTAGAAATGCTAACATAAAACACACAAAATATTACAGCGCATATAAAACAAAAGAGCAGGGGTAAAGAGAAATAAGGGTAGCCTCTAAAGTCAATAATAATGAGTAGAGAATTTAAAAAGAGTTGTATCATCATCCAGAAACTTAGAGATAAAGGGATCGGGAGCCTGGTCCCCAACCAGGCCTCCCCAAAGGAGTAGGGAAATTGGACTATCTTGGTACAGTACAATGGGGGTAAGTTCAAGTATATAGGCAGATGTATAAAATAATCCAAACGTTTATTGATACAAGATTAATAACACATAGCAAAAAATCAGTTACAGGGTAAAAGCATTGGTAACAATCCATGTGTATCACCAAGATAGTAATCCCCATGCGGGGAAGATCACAGTGGGATAGTTGATCACGGATAACATCTCAACTAGTTTCGCGGACTAATGCCGCTTCATCAGGAGGATATCTGTAATTTGATTGACAAATAATCAATGACAATATAATTGACCAAACACATAAAAGGTAACAGTGTTTAATACAATATGTCAGTTAAACAATGTATTTATATGTACAGGGGCAAAAGCAAGGCTGCTTATCCACATCCTGGCAGGCACAGGGCGTCACCAATAAGGGGAGTTTCCCGCGGCGACTAGGGGATACTAGCAGAACAATGGGCTGCAATCTGAATGGAATAACCCAGATAAAATGGGTGAACTATGTACTTGGAGAAAACTGCAGGGGATGTGAGGATGTGACTGGGGTGATTAAGTTAAAAGAAAGAATGCAAGTGAAAGGATTTGACTGTTTAGGTTTGATTAGGTAGAGGACAGTGAGTGATAAGTGGATAAAAGTATGAAAAATTAATTGTGTAAAATTGAAGAACACAGAAAAAATGAAAATATAAAAAATATAGATGAAAAATATATATATATAAAAATAAAAATAAAATTTAAATTAGGATTGAAGGTTGTATGTAGTGTGGTGAAGGGGGCTACTGGACGAGATGGGGGAAGGTGGGGGAGGGGTTGAAAAGGGAGAAATAGGAAGAGGGGAGGGGAGGAAGAAGGGCTGGAAAACAAGGGGGAGAGGGTGGGAAGAGAAAGAGGGGGGGGGAGGGAAGGATTGGGTTGTAAGTAAGGAAGAGGGAAGGAGGGGGAGAGAGAAGGGGGGACAAAATGTAGAGAGGAGAAGGAAGGAGGGGGAGGGAGGGGAGAGAGGAGAAGGAAAAACAGGGAAAGAGAAAGAGGAAAGGGAAAGAAAAGGGGGGATTGTGACAAACAAAGGAAGGGTGAATACAAGTGAATAAAATGGGGATGTGTAAAGAAGGACATAGTATATACCTTGTATCGACATAAAGAGAATTGGGGGTCCCGGGAAGAAAAAGTCCCACTAGGAAGGAGGGTACCAGTGTATAACAGCAATATGGAGCACTATAGGAGGAGGGTAGAGTGTGAAAGAGCAATAAAGCACAACACTCCCACCCAGGTAACCTAAGGAAAGAAACACAGTACCCAAAATAAATAAATTAGCCCATTGCCGTTTCCCTTAGACAGGGGAGGCTGCACAGTGGCTGCGATAAACATTTAATATAAGTCTCAGAGATAGGTAACTTACTGTAGGCTGGTTAGCAAGAGGGTTCCCAGGCTCAGAGTCCAGCACATAGACAAGCAGGCAAATGCCTGCTATTAGTCATCAACCCTGCAACGTTTCATGAACCCCGGCCGTGGGTTAGAGCTCCTGCAATGCGCACGCGCAAAGGAAGCCCAAGCCAGGACGTGTGCAAGTGGGGGAGCCGGTCCCGAGAACAGAGACCCGTCCAACCACCAGGGAGCCCACGGAGCCACTGCAAGAAGACATGGGATGCCAATGCATCGGCGCATGTCACAAGGGAGGGGGGCAGGCAGTCATGCTTGAATACAACAATGTATGCAGAAGGATAAACAACAGTGAAGATACAATAAAAAGTGTTTGAGAGAGAAATATTCACAGTGCAAAATAAGGTACGTACAGTTGGTATGCAGGGATTGGATAAATCCCCTTGGGGGCCAAAGCAACCATTAAAATTCACATCGGAGACTCAGGGATATATAGAGCCCGAGGTTGAGGTAGATAATAAAGGAAAATAAGAACATACAGATATACAGACACAGAGGGCAAATTTAAACCAGGGCAGAGGACATAAAGAATTGCATATTATAGGACCAATAAGCGTAACTAACCCAGTAGCCAGTTGCCATGACAGAGTGAATATACAGGAATGTGACTACACATTCAAAGTTGAGACAAGACCTACGGGAACCTAAGGGGGAACTCTAGGGGACAAAAAATTACAAGAATGGTCTCAAAGAGTTGACTTTGTTCAGGCTGGGTGGAAAAGTGGCGTTTAGCCTCTCAATCCAGAGGGTTTCCCGCTGCAAGAGCACCTCGTCACAGTCACCCACTCTGGTATCCGAGGGAACCACCACCAGGGCCAAAAATTTACCAGCTAAAGGGTTAAATTTATGGTAAAGGCCTATGTGCTGGCCAATGGTGGTAAGTTTCCCATTTACTGAATGATATAAATGGTCCCCAATTCTCTGCCCTAGTTCCCTGATAGTCTTCCCTGCATAAAACGAGGTATGGGGGGTGAAGAGTTCCCCATTGGGGAGTATGAAGGTTATACTTGTGAGAATCCAAGGGCACCGAGGGTAGTGCCCACATTGAAAGGTGCCCCTCAATCTCAAGGGACGACCTGTATCAGATCGATAGTGGCTGCTGGTTAAGCGATCTTTAAGGGAATTGGCTCTACGGAAAACTAGTTCAGGAGGGCTACCGAGATGTTTAGGATATGGTGATCTGTTAAAAGGGGCCAATGCTTGGAGAGAATATCCCAAAGCTAGCCCTGATGTGCTCCGAATTTGGTGATAATCTTGACAGTGTTGGTACAGCTTGTGCGTGGAGGGGGATATAACAAAGATGTTCTAGTACGTGTAAGTGCTTTATTGAAGGCCCTCCTCAGATTGGTCTGGGAGTAGCCTCTCAAAAGCAAACGTTCATGTAGAGAAGCAGCCTGAATATAGAAATTCTCCTCTCATGCGCAGTTACTGCGCAGTCGCAAGTACTGCTGTAAGGGATACTGTGCACAAGAGGCTTGGGATGGGCACTGGAAGCGTGCAGCAGGGTGTTTCCTGTCGTTGGATTCCGATAAAGATCTGTACCCAGTGTTCCATCAGGATTCTTGATGATAAACAGATCCAAGAACGGGATCTGTGTATCATCAAAATTAACCGTGAAGTGTAGATTCATAGAATTGAAGTTCAATAGCTGGATAAATTTGTTTACCTGGGCTACAGAGGCAGTCCATACCACAAATAGGTCGTCTATGAATCTATACCAACAAAGCACAGACTGTAAGAAGGTGCTATATTGATCGTTGGAAAAGACAGTTCTTTCCCGGGCTCTGAGAAATAAATTGGTGTAAGATGGAGCACAAGACGTGCCCATGGCCACGCCTTGGGCCTGTAGGAAATGTTGAATGAAGAAATTCTGTGTAAGTATGAAAGATAGTAATTGTAAAACAAATTCATTTAGGGGCCAGGACGTATGTTCCTGTTCCATTAGAAAAGACCTGGCCATCGACACCCCCCTCTCGTGGGGGATGCTCGAGTATAGGGACTCTACATCAATAGCCACGAGGAGGGTGTCCCAAGGGACCTGAATCCCCTCAATATGTCTCAGGAGGTCTGTTGTATCACGGATGTATGATGGTAAGCTCAATATGTGTGGCATCAGAAAACTTTTCACAAATTTGCTAGCATTGTCCGTTAAAGAGCCAATGCCAGATACAATAGACCATCCTGGGGGACGGGAAAGATTCCTGTGTGTCTTTGGCAACATGTAAAAAGTGGGGGTTCGAGGACGTTTGGGAATCAGATAGTTGAGAATATCCCTATCTATCAGGCCCCGCCAAAACACATGAGTGCACAGATCTCTAAACTGCTGCCATCTCTGTGATGCCAGTGGGGTCTTGCTGTGAACCCGGGGTATCCACACTGGCACTCTCAACATACAGAAGCATCAGGTCACGTAATGCACAGAATTCCTCCATGGTAAAGTGCCCAGTGAGTTCAAGTTCAAGATTGAAATTTTGGCGGTCTTTGTCAAAAATGAATTTGAATGTTAAATTACGTGCAAAGAGGTATAGATCTTTGATAGTTTCAGTAATGTGTATGGGATCAAGAGGACAATAGCCAAGGCCCAGTTGCAGTACTGATAACTCATCCTGTGACAAAAAACTAGAAGTGAAGTTAATAATATTTAATTTAGGTGTGTCGTGGAGGTGCTGGGTAGGGGCGTGAGAGGTGGTTGCGAACAAATGTGTCTATCTTGGTTTGTTGTTTCTTCAGATCTGGTGAAGTCAGATCTAAAAAAACAATATCAATTAGTGCCTTCTTGGGATTAACCAAAGCTGACCCAAGAACCTTGGGAATGAAATTGTGCAGTGTAGAGGAACCTGTCCCACCAGCAACTGATTAGGTGGCAGAGAAGGGTCACACAAAACAACACGGTGACCACACTTGCATCTCACGCCACTGATAAAGTGGTGGTTGCTCACTCACTGCCACTCCTCTAAGTAAAAGGCTCTAGCCATAGCCCATAAACAACATACAAAAAAATATAACTATTCCAAGGAGAATCACAAGAGGGGATCTCCCTGGAACATAGACAGCTACTAGTGGCCAGAGAGGGCAATAAAGGAGAGAGTGAGTACCCATCCACCAGAGGAGGATAGATCAGCAGGCGCTATTAGATGTGCTGTGCTGTGCGTTTGCCAGTTCTCCGCTCGTTTGTCAGCCACACTGCAGCGGTATCTTATAGCAGCTTACAGCTTCACTGATGGCAACTTCTACTGTGTGGACAAGGTATTTCGCTCAAAGTTTCTCCGCTTCCCATGTTTGGGGGATCGCTGTAGCAGCATCCGCACACCGCAATTATGTCGATGCGTTTCGCAACCTCATGTCACGTAGCTTTACCTGGACGTGGAAGGGGCGGACATACACCTCTCCCTTATAGTGCCTCGAGGTGTAGTCGCCCCTCCTCCTACTATTTTCTTCATTAAGAAGTTTAACCGGGACAAGCTGAATAGAAGCTCGGATAGATTTCTTGACATATATCTGTTGCACATCTATGGATAGTAAATAATAAATGTAGCGCTATGTGTAAAATTATAAATATAAAGTGCAAATCTCTAAAATAAATAAATCCTACATATAAATGAATAGTCCATTAAATGAAGAAATAAAACATGAAAAACTCCTCTTGTGATCAGTGTATCCACACAATTCCACCACAGTGATTGTTCGTTCTCAAAAGGAGTGCACACCACCACCAGTAAAAATGCGCGCTCACCTCCCAGATGAGTCAAAACTCATATGCGGATCTCCCCACAAGCTCTTTGCTCTCACTTCCTCTTCCCAATCAATGGTGGGTAATCCAGATGGCTCTTTTCTTAATGGTAACTCAGCTCATTAATATCCAAAGAAGCGGATCATCTCCCAGCTTGGCTCAAGATTCCATAAGTTCAGGACATGTAAATAATAAGTATAGAGACCATAGTGTTCTCCGTATACAAATTTATTCAAAGCCCCCAAATAGACAAGTTGCACTTACAAAATAAAAAAAAAACGTTAAAATCACATAAAAACCTCCAGGGTAGCACCGCTGTGTCCACATACACAGTGCTTGGCTGGACGTGACTATCAGCTCCTCCCTTCTAAACGCGTATCGGCCAATCACAGGCCTTCCTCAGTAGCTTTTATGTGATTTTAAAGTTTTTATTTTGTAAGTGCAACTTGTCTATTTGGGGGCTTTGAATAAATTTGTATACGGAGAACACTATGGTCTCTATACTTATTATTTACATGTCCTGAACTCATGGAATCTTCAGCCAAGCTGGGAGATGATCCGCTTCTTTGGATATTAATGAGCTGAGTTACCATTAAGAAAAGAGCCATCTGGATTACCCACCATTGATTGGGAAGAAGAAGTGAGAGCAAAGAGCTTGTGGGGAGATCCGCATATGAGTTTTGACTCATCTGGGAGGTGAGCGCGCATTTTTACTGGTGGTGGTGTGCACTCCTTTTGAGGACGAACAATCACTGTGGTGGAATTGTGTGGATACACTGATCACAAGAAGAGTTTTTCATGTTTTATTTCTTAATTTTTTTCATTTTATGGACTATTCATTTATATGTAGGATTTGTTTATTTTAGAGATTTGCACTTTATATTTATTATTTTACACATAGCGCTACATTTATTATTTACTATCCATTTTGAAATTAGTGTGGTGTACCACTTGGAATGTTTAGCAGCTGTGCACGTTTATTATTAGGTTATCTTATTTAACCACTTGCTTACAGGGCACTTAAACCCCCCTCCTATCCAGACCAATTTTCAGCTTTCAGCGCTGACGCACTTTGAATGACAATTGCGCGGTCATACAACACTGTACCCAAATGAAATTTTTATCATTTTTTCAGCACAAATAGAGCTTTCTTTTGGTGGTATTTGATCACCTCTGCGGTTTTTACTTTTTGTTAAAAAAATTTAAAAAACTGAAAATTTAATTTTTTTATATTTTGTTATAAAAAATTTAAAACGGGTAATTTTTCTCCTTCATTGATGTACGCTGATGAGGCGGCAGTGATGGGCACTGATAGGCAGCAGTCATGGGCACTGATGGGTGGCAGTGATGGGCAGCACTGGCAGGTGGCACTGATTGGCACTACAGGTGGGCATTGATAGGTGGTACTTGTGGGCATTGATAGGTGGCACTTGTTGGCATTGATAGGTGGCACTTGTGGGCACTGTTAGGTGGCACTTTTAGTGGGCACTGATGAGGCAGATGTGCCTCTTCCACTTCGGGACCAACGTCCCTGACATGTGAGCCGGTGATCAGCTTTTTTTTCTACTCGCGCTGTCAGCGTGAGTAAAAAAAAAAGCGATTACCGATGTTTTGTTTACATCATGTGATCAGCTGTCATTGGCTGACAGCTGATCACATGGTAAGGGGCCGGGACCGGCCCCTTACACGGATCGGTGATCAGCCGAGTCTCAGTGACTCGGTGATCACAGCGCGCCTGGCGCGCCCTGTAGGGCACGCGCAGGGAGCGTGCACAGGGGAGGCCGTCATATGACGGCTTCTCGGGAATGCAGGTCCGCGCTGTGGCCGCCATTCGGCCATAGCGCGGATGTCTAATGGTTAAACATCACAATATTACTTACTTGTGGCGCTGATTGTTTCATCTTATAATGTTGCACATCTATGCTTACTGGGTACTTTTCATAGATACAGTCTAGAAAGCTCTTGCTTAAAGTTATGAAGAGCGTTTATATAGTTAGCAGCTCACACTTTCATCTTCTAACCCCTTTCAATCAACATGAACATTAAACATAAAAGACAAAGTAAACAAAAATATATACTGATGAAAGGGAATACTATCATCACCAGATCTAAGGGGAAAGAAACTAAAATAGGGAGGGGATAGAGAAAAGAAAGAGGAGGAGGCCCATAAGACCAAATCGGTAAAGGTAAAGGAAAAAATAAATAAATAAATAGAGCTCCGTGGGAGCAAAGGAGAGGAAGGGCCATTTGACCAGTAGTGACCTAGAGGTTCTGGGGAAGAAGTGAAATGAAGAAAGAAAAGGGGGGGGGGGGGTTGGGAGTGAGAGGAGGAGAGGAAAGGGAAGAAGGAGAGTGGAAGGCATGGCAGAGTCATACCCTAGTATGGACAAGTTTCATTGGTCCAAAATTGCATGTTAAGCTCAGTGTTCATGCCCAGAGGTGCAAGGGACTTTAAAGTGTATATCCACCACTTTTCCTTCTGCAAAAGGATGCTGTTGAAGTCCCCCCTCCTTGCTGGTAACTTTAGGGTATAGATGCCCATTAACTTCAATCCGTCAGTTTTACCCTGGTGGTATTATACAAAATGTTTGGCCACCGATCTCTCCTCCTTTTTCTCCTTCTCAAAACCTCTCTCTCTCTCTCCCTTCTAATATCCCTCAAGTGTTCCCTTATCCTGACCTTAACGGCTCTCTTGGTCCTACCGATGTAGATTTTGGGACAGGGACAAGTGATTATTTAAACCACCTTGGTGGTGGAACAGTTGATCAAGTCCCTAATTTCATATTCCTTTTGTCCCATAGCATCCTTAAAGACATTAGTCCTCTCGACAAAGGGGCACACTTGATATTTTGTACATGGGACCATCCCGTTACACCGCGGGTACTCAGACAGCCAGGTGGGATCCTACTGTCTGGTAAACTCCGAGTGAATGAGGATGTCCCCCAAGTTCTTAGATCTACGTACCACCATTTTGGGTCCATCGCCCACAATGTTTGCCAGACCTTTGTTGTTCATTAAGATGCTCCAATTTTTCTCTAAGATTTTGCGCACAGAGCCCCATTGGGCACCGTATGCAGTAATAAGTCTCACTGGGCCTGGTTCCATTGTCTTTTGTACTTTTAACTTATGGTCCATGAGGAGCAGACTTTCTCTAGTTCGTACCGCAGCCTTATGTTTGGCCTTCCGGATGTGTCTGAGAATATCCTCTCTCTCGGAATCTCACATACAGATCGTTTGATTCCCTACGCAAGTCGGTAATATTGGAACAATTGCGCTTTATCCTCATAAATTGCCCTGTGGGGATTCCATTCTTTAACCAGGGAGGATGATGGCTGGCGGCTTGTAGCAAAGTATTTTCCGCTGTCGCTTTCTGATAAGTACACGTGCTGACCCTACCATCTTCCAATTTGATGACAAGGTCCAAGAATGACAGCTGGAATTGGTTGTATGCATAAGTCAGGCATATGTTACGTTCATTAGCGTTAAGTTCATTAATAAACTCATGAAGGGAGTCAATGTCGTCTGTCCATACGACCAGCATGTCATTGATGTACCTCAGCCACGTGTGTACGTGGCCGAGGTACATCGGATGACAGAAAACTTCCTCCTCCTCCCAGCTGCCCAGATGGAGGCACGCATATGTGGGTGCTCATGCCGTCCCGATCGAGGTGCCTTTAATCTGTTGATAGAACCGTGAGGCAAATTGAAAAAAGTTGTTGTTGAGGGCAAGTTGCAAAAGTTTGATTAGAAATTCATTTTGAGGACCAAATTGTGAAAAGCTTCTATCAAGGAAACCCTTGACTGCTGCGACTCCACATTCATGCGGAATTGACGTGTATAGTGATTCAAAGTCAATGCTGACCAACCATGCCTTCCCTACAATTTCCAGGTTGGCAATCCTGGCCAGCACATGACGTGTATCTTGTACGTATGACCTGAGCTCACCCACCATATCTTTTAGAAGGGAATCAGGATATTTCCCAATTCTGTCTAAAGGCCTGCCAATTGGAGAGACGATTGGCCTCCCAGGTGGCTTTTCTAGGGACTTGTGCACCTTGGGGATGCAGTAGAAGGTAGTGATATTGAAGTCATCTACGGACAGATATTCATATTCTCGTTTTGTCAACAATCCCGCCTCCACTGCATCATTCCGTTTGCTATTCAATTCTCGTACCACCCTAGGGAAAGGGTCATAATCAAGTTTATGATACATGTTGGTATTTCCCAAGAGGCGTTTTGCCTCAGCTTCATAGTTTATGTCGTCCGTTTATGTTGTCACTTCTTTTAATTATAACATG
Organism: Lithobates clamitans; assembly: GCA_037952925.1. Lineage (NCBI taxonomy): Eukaryota > Metazoa > Chordata > Amphibia > Anura > Ranidae > Lithobates > Lithobates clamitans. The sequence goes on from JBBGZY010001522.1 coordinate 1,001,772, forward strand.
TCTGGCTTCTTTAAGTTCTTTTAATGGTTGGCGTTCTGTCTGGGTAAGATTATCATGGCCTAAATGTCTCCATGAGATCCTACCCAGATCTGCCTGGACCATCTCGAGGAACATACTTAGCCACCTATTTTTACCCAGCGAGGGCATCTTTGTGGATTTGACATTTAAATTTGCTAATCTCCTAGTCGGAGAGCTAATTGCCCCCGACTCCTCATTTTTTTTCCAGCAAGGAGTTAAGGATGTCAATTGCATTTTGGTCATCCGTATCTAGACGAGATTTAGCTAGTTCTATTGATCCATCGTGTTCATACAGTGATCTAAAGAATACCTTTCTTATATATAATACTACATCTTTGTATACAGTGAATTCATCCATACAGCTTTCCGTGTTGTAGCAGTTGAATATGTCTTTGGGCGAGGGGGAATGATGATAAGTTAATGACCGTCATGATTTAGACGTGAAGCCATTATGTGTTAACTTTAACGGTTCTGGCTCCTCGTACGTGAGCTTCACGTTCATTGGCTTGGAGTTTTCTTCCTCTGTCTCCTGTTCACTTTCTGTTTTTTCTGAGGTAGGGTATTTACCTGAGAGGGGGTACAGGTTGAATTTTACTCCAACCCCTCTTTCTCTAAAAAAGTGACTGCTCTGTTTGTGCTGTTCTCATCTGCGGAAGGAGGAGATCCATCCTGTCTATTCCTAGACGGCAATCTAAATCCCCTTCGTGACGAGCCACTCCTCCCCCTTCTGGCAGTTGGGTCAAAAGCTTGATCCCTTTCAAAATCCAGTGTGTCCCTTCTGTATTTAGATTGTTTTGTTGTCTTTAAGTTTTGTTGTACTTTCTCTATTTCTTTTTTGAGGAACTAATTTTGTCTAGTGAATTCCTCTTCTTCCTTCATCAAAGCCAATCCCTTGGCACTTTCCTCTATCATGTTCTTAAGTTCTGCCATCTGAATCTTTTCCTCAACTATGGAGGCCATGACAGCCATACCATGATTAACACACAGTTCCCTCCATTTTGGAAGGAATCTGTCGTTATGCAGGTGTTCAGCTGGTATAGTTCTGTCACATAGCCCACGAGGGACTATTTTATGTTGGATATAAGTTTCCAAAAAGGAGACATCCCACTTCCTGTTAAGGTGTTTGATCAGTAATTTCTTATGTTCTCTAAATCCATCCCTGATCTCCTCATCCCTATTCTGGGACTGGGATGCATCTCTTTCAAATGTCTCTTATTTCTCTATCAATATCCTCTCCCAAAGTGAAAGCCATCATGTGAGGTACTAAAACACTACCAATCTACAAATACACAAAAGCATAGAACAAAACAATAACAGAAGGACCAATTGGGCCGGAGGTGAAAGGTGGTCAAGACGGATCAACTAGGATCCCTACTTATACGCCACACAAAACAACACAGGTGACCACACTTGCATCTCACGCCACTGATATAGTGGTGGTTGCTCACTCACTGCCACTCCTCTAAGTAAAAGGCTCTAGCCATAGCCCATAAACAACATACAAAAAAATATAACTATTTCAAGGAGAATCATAAGAAGAGAGTGAGTAAAAATCAATACAAAATTTATTGAAATATCAAAACCACAAAAATATAAAACATGTTGCTTCGGGAAGGGAGGAGGCGGAGCCTAGCAGAGCAGACACGCATTGTTAGAGCTCCACACCGCTGAGGAGAGAAGAGAAGGACAAAGCGGAGCCTGCAGGCTCAAAAGGTATCCATTTGAACCTTTTTGCCCCAGGGAACAAACTGTGAAAGTTTGGGGAGGAAATATGGTACTGGGAGGAAACCGTGGCAGAAATAAAAATCACCTCACAAAGAGCTCACAGGCACTCACTGCAGCTGAAGCAGCTCCAGTCACCTCACAAGATACAGCATCAGGGCGCTCTCACAGACAGAAAATGTCACAGCAAGACTCTCCATTTGAGTCAGATACAGAACAAATCCTCTCACAAACTTCTCCACAAGCCTCCTCAGTATCCCCAGTAATATTATTACAATTTGAAAAGATGCTTCATAAGGCTTTAAAACAAACCTCAGACCAAATAACAAAAAGCCTAACCAAAAAAATAAGAGAGCTGGGAAACCGCACCGCAGCCTTAGAAATAAAAATGGATGAAATTGAAATTACAACCCAAGAAAATATAACAGAATTGGAACAATTAAAAAAAGAGAATTTAATACTTCAAACTAAGCTCGAAGAGTACGAAAATAGAGCCAGACGTTCAAACTTGCGCATAAGGGGAATACCTGAAACTGTGACAGACCTGCAATCTACTATTACTGCTCTATTACAAGAACTAAAGCCAGATATCCCTATTGAACGTTTAGAACTGGACAGAGTACACAGAGCCCTCACAGCCAAAAAGAAAGATGGACCCCCACGTGATATAATCACAAAATTTCATTATTACAGAACGAAAGAACAAATACTAATTGCTGCAAGAGAAAAAAAGGAACTTAATTTTCAAGGACAAAATTATCAAATTTTTGCTGACCTATCCCAACTTACTATTACTAAAAGACAATCCATGAAACCCCAACTAATGGAACTGCAACGCCACAACATTATGTATCATTGGGGCTTCCCCTTTTCAGTCAGATTTAACTACCAAGGTACAATTTACAGAAGCAGATCAGCAGATGAACTACAACAAACCCTTTTAAAATTAAATCTGACAGAACCCACAAGCAGCAACTCTCCCACACGCAGAAGAATGGCGTCATCCAGAAAATTTCAGAACAAAATGGGAATCATCATTCTCACAAAAGAGGCCGTTATGCCACATCATCCATGGACCAAGAAGATTCAATGGACTGACATCCTAATTCCTGATATCTCTTCATTTATTATACTAAGAGATGGTTCTCTATAAAAAACCTATATTTATAACTGAATGTAACTGCGTTCTGATAGTCACACACTGTGTGGGATCATGTTACATTCCAGTTATATTTCTTATTACTTCTGATTCTTATAGCCTTAGAATATATAAGTGAAATAAGGAAATTCTTGTTCAGTTATATATTATCAGGTAATAACAATAGATTTATTACTTTTTAGGACAAATATGTTCAATAATCCAGAAGTAATGGAAGCTTTTTCTTTCTTTTCTTAAAACAAATATATTATTACCTAACTAGTTCCTAGAATTATGTTTTTGTTTATTCTAATCTGAAGCAATACAACCTCAATTTTATGAGTTAACATATCTAAACAGTTACATATGAATAAAATATGTAATTGTTTACTCTAAAAGGGTTAAAATCCCAAAATAATTCAAACTATCTTCATCAATACCAAAGTTATTAACAGTACCTTTCTAACTGAATTATTTAGCCTAGGGCAAGACTAACCATATACAACCATGCTGGAATAAATAATTTCAACAAAAACTATATTCTGCACTCCAATTAATGAAACATCATATTGATGTCTTTTGACATAGCACTTCTCTCCTGTAAGCGGAAGATCCCTGTACCCCCATTAGCCCTCCTCATTCTCCCAACCATATTATGTGGGAGTGTGATGAAGGCACTTATTCCCCTGAGAGAGATATTTATTCTCTTTCACGGGTAAATTGTGATTACTTGCAAAAAATAATTTATACAATGTATCATCTAATCTCATATGTTTTTTGTTTACTCTTTACTCCAGAATTCACTGGTTTCTTTTCTATCTATTCATCTCTTCAGTCCACACAGGTTGATCTGCGCAGTCAGCTCTGCATAACAAAAAGTAAGTCAAAACTATTTGATCTATTGCCATGGCACCACTGAATATACTTTCCCTGAATGTTCAGGGAATAAATGTCCCTCAAAAAAGGACCAAAGCCTTCCGTACTTTCCATAACAAGAAGGCTCACATAGTATGCCTCCAAGAAACACACTTCACCAAAGATTCTACTCCAAAATATATTTCTCCTTTTTATCAACAAATTTACACGGCTTCTGCCTGTACCAAGCAAAGGGGAACTCTAATTGCATTTCACCGATCCACACCATTCACCTTATCATCAGAAATTAAAGACCCAGAAGGTAGATACCTGATACTCATGGGTTATATAATGGATACAGCAATCACGGTGATTTCCTACTACGCTCCTAACAAACAACCTACACCATTCCTCTCACATATATTACAAGTGATTAATACACACAAAATAGGAACAGTGATAATATGTGGGGATTCGAACCAGGTCCTCCTCCCATTTCTAGATAAATCACCTTTTACACCATCCAAAATAACCTCTAGATTACCCTTTTCTCAACTTCTTTCCAAATACAATCTGGTAGATTCATGGAGAGAAAGTAACCCAATGAAAAAGAAATTCACTTATTTCTCGCACCCTCATCAAACCTTCACCAGAATAGATCATATTTTTCTAACAATAGGAATGATACCAGAAATTATTGCATCAGATATAATTCCGATTCCGTGGTCTGACCATAATGCAGTATACACTACTATAGCCTCAGCCATACCAAAAGCGCATGACCCAACGTGGTACTTACCGGACATAATGCTCAAACACCCACTACATCAGATGGACATTGAACAAGCTTTAAAGGAATACCTATCAATTAATAATACAACAGACATCTCCCCAATAACACTGTGGGAAGCTCATAAGCCTGTCTTGCGTGGTACAATACAAAGACAAATGGCACTATTTAAACGGGAACGCAAAAATCTAGCAAAAAAACTAGAACTCAATTTTAATGCAGCCTACATATCATTTCAAGATAATCCATCTCAGAGTACAAAATCTCATCTGGAAAAATCTAGATTGGAATACGATCTATTTCTCACTGAGTCAGTTGATAAATCCCTCAAACGCTCCAAACACAATTTCTACATGAATACAAACAAACCAGGTACATATTTGGCTCGGGCATTAAATTCAACTAACAAATCTTTCAAACCAATACATTTGAAATTATCAAAAAATGTTTACACTTGTAATCCAGTTAAAATAGTCCATAAATTTCATTCACATCTCGCAACTTTATACAAGACAAACAATGAATTTAATCCTACAGAAGCTGAATCCTTCTTCTCAAAAATAACCTTACCTGAGTTATCTCAGAATCAAAAAAGCAGTTTGGATGAGCCTATAACTATAGATGAAGTTGCAAACGCCATAAAAGACCTAAAACTTAACAAAAGACCAGGCCCAGACGGCTACTCGGCTTTATACTATAAAACATTCTCAGAAATACTCTCTCCCATTCTCACTGAAACTTTTAACAAACTTCTAGATGGACATTCTTTTCGGCAAGAAACACTAATGGCAATTGTTTGTATGATCCCAAAACCCCTTTCTGATGATACTTCCTGTGTGAATTATCGGCCTATCTCTCTGTTAAACCTCGATATTAAATTATTAGCAAAAATAATAGCAAAACGCCTCAATAGCATTATAGGAAAATTAATACATAGAGATCAAGTAGGCTTCATGCCAAATAGACAGGCAGGCGATAATATACGCAGGGCAGTGTTATTGGCACATATTGCTAAAAAACTGAAAATCCCTTTATGTTTTCTATCTCTCGATATTAAGAGGGCATTTGACACAGTATCCTGGCAATATATGCAATATTCATTACAAAAATGGGGTTTTGGACCCCACTTTTTAACATGGATCAAGGCATTATATAATAAACCCAAAGCCTATATAAAATATGCTGGATACAAATCTGAAGCCTTTAATATCGAAAGAGGTACCCGACAGGGTTGCCCATTATCTCCCTTATTATTTGCCCTTATACTCGAACCCATGGCCCAATACATCAGAACAAACCAAACTATAACTGGCATTGAAGTAGGAGGTATTACACACAAATTATGTATATTTGCAGACGATATATTACTTTTTCTATCATCACCACAGGTCTCTGGTCCTAACTTAATACCAGCTCTTGATGGATTTGCAGCCCTATCCGGCCTTATGATTAATCCTAAGAAATGCCTAGTGCTTAATATTTCACTCACAAACATGGAATTGATCCCGGCTAGGGCTGCACTCCCATTCACATGGGCAGAAAAATCAATCCCATATCTTGGAATTCATTTAACAGCATCTCATTCTGACTTATTCTCAACCAATTATCCTCCTGTATTAAGACAGATCACAAATCTAATAAAACAATGGTCGCAACTTCCTTTATCCTGGATAGGGAAGATTAATGCAATCAAAATGACTATTCTACCCCAAATTGCTTTATCTATTCAGAGTCCTCCCTATTCCAATTCCTTCCTATTTTTTGAGAATAGTACAAAAAAGAGCAACTTCGTTTATATGGGGCTCTTCTAAACCACGTATACCTATACACACACTACATCTTCCCAAAAATAAAGGAGGCCTGGGATACCCTAATTTTACTAACTACTACAGAGCAGCACATTTGGCCAGTCTGTCCAAATACCATGCAAAACAGGAAATCCCATTATGGGTATTTATAGAGGCTTCAGAAAATGACCCTCTATTAATATCAAATTTATTATGGCTTGATCCTAAAGACCGCTTTAAAATTCATAATCCCATAACTAAACACTTCTTATCTCTCTGGGATAAACTAAAAACCAAATATCAGTTACAATCTCCACACAATCCTCTCCTTTCTTTTATCAGAAATCCGGCCTTTTATCCGGCATGGATCTACCCAAATTCTTTTAAAGCTTGGACAACATCAGGCATTCAGACACTAAATGACTTCATAGCATCTAAATCATTCCTTTCATTCCCATCGCTTAGAGAAAAATATGATCTACCAAACTCTGAGATATTTAGATATCTCCAAATCAAAAATTTCTATACACCATTCCTAAAGGGGGATACACCATTATCCCAATTATCCATTTTTGAATCAATCTGTACAAAAGATCCATTTGCTAAAGGTACAATTTCATCACTTTATAATCAATTATATGGAGTAGCAAATCTTAATAGACCCTCTTACGTTCAGAGGTGGGAGGAGGACCTGGGACGAACTTTAGAAGACACGAACTGGTCTAACATATGGCTCACATCTAAGTCATCTTCACCTAACATCTTAGCACTGGAGACAAATTATAAAGTCCTAACTCGCTGGTACCTTGTACCCGCTAGAGTGGCAAAATATTCACCTAATACCTCAACTCTTTGTTTTCGAGGATGCCCAGAAATAGGCACATATTTACACATATGGTGGACGTGCCCAGTAATCCAAACCTTCTGGAAGGAAGTCTTCGTGATTGCATCTAAAATATTTTAAAAAATAATACAACCAGATCCATATTTAACTTTACTTAATCTAAAACCGGAATGGTTAACACTCTCTCAATTCAAACTTATGATCCAACTAATAACGGCTGCAAAACAAACAGTGGCCAAGGCATGGAAATCTCCTACATTGGTACTAGCAGAAACAATTCACAGAATGAATAATACAATGTCCCATGCTAAGATGGTAGCCATCGATCAAAATCAAATTCCAAAATTTGAAAAACTTTGGCATCCTTGGATAAAACAACAGTTTCTGTCAAACTTCAATGACTCTGTCCTGTTGCCATGGTAACAGATTAAATGACTTACAGAGACACCCATTCTAATGCCCCGTACACACGGTCGGACTTTGTTCGGACATTCCGACAACAAAATCCTAGGATTTTTTCCATCGGATGTTGGCTCAAACTTGTCTTGCATACACACGGTCACACAAAGTTGTCGGAAAATCCGATCGTTCTGAACGCGGTGACGTAAAACACGTACGTCGGGACTATAAACGGGGCAGTGGCCAATAGCTTTCATCTCTTTATTTATTCTGAGCATGCGTGGCACTTTGTCCGTCGGATTTGTGTACACACGATCGGAATTTCCGACAACGGATTTTGTTGTCGGAAAATTTTATCTCCTGCTGTCCAACTTTGTGTGTCGGAAAATCCGATGGAAAATGTCCGATGGAGCCCACACACGGTCGGAATTTCCGACAACACGCTCCGATAGGACATTTTCCTTCGGAAGGTCCGACCGTGTGTACGGGGCATAAGGCTTCAAAGAGAACTAAAAAGAATAATAAACTGACGAGCGGGACAACCTTGTGGACCATACCTCTACCTTTCAACCCTTTTTCTTCTTTCTCTTTCATTTTCTCCACCTTACGATTAAAGCTCATTATCAGAATTTATTTGACCTATATACACTCTACTTGTAAACAATATGTATAGTAGGTATAAATCATTTAAATACCTACAAAAGTAACTAAGGAAATGATATATATCTTTAATTTAGGTTTACGTGAACCCAATGTTTAATATTTGAAATTTCATGATATTTACCTATATAAACCCTACTGTAAAACAATGAGCTTACTTTATAGATCCTTGTAAACTTACTTTATGTATCTTTATAACATTGTATACACAATAAACTTCTTTTGACAAGGAAAACATGTTGCTTCACCAAGGAATGTACATTCAGCTTCCTTGGTGAAGTAACATGTTTTATATTTTTGTGGATTTGATATTTCAATAAATTTTGTATTGATTTTTACTCACTCTCTTCTTCATTGCCCTCTCCAGCCACTAGTAGCTGCCTATGTTCCAGGGAGATCCTCTCTTGTGATTCTCCTTGGAATAGTTATATTTTTTTGTAGGCAGAGAAGGGTCTCCTAGTGTGCGGTGTTTAGAGGAAGTCTTTTTACCCTTCCTGGGTGCTGCTGGAGAGGTGCCGCCACTATAACGAGATTGTTTTCGTGTTGAATTGGAGGTGGAGGAACCTGTGGGTTGGGAACCTGTTGGATGAGTAATAGACGAAGAAAGTGATGAATCAGATTCTGATTGGTCAGTCGCTGCGTTTCATGATTGAGTTCCCCGTGGGACCGCTCTCCTACCCATCAATCTTCCTGACCATTTATAAGCAAATCCTTCAGAGAAGGCAAGCTTATCCTTAACAAATTTGGCTTGTTTGTTAATAATGATTTCTTTATTCATCTCCTCAAGGCGCTCCTTAACCTCCTTCCATTTATTGGAAAAGGCCAGGCATCCGGGAGATGTTGCTACTGTGTGCCGAGTCTTTCGATTTCACTATCCAGTGAAATCATATCAAGAGCATACTGGGTAGTCAAAGTTCTCATTAATTCCAAGCTACATTGGGTCAATATTTTTTCCCAAGAGGTTTTGCATGTGGGGGAAGGGTCTTCAATGGTAGGAAATAATTGAATTTGCAGTCCCAAAGGATACACATCTTCCCTGATATATTGTTTGAAATATTCCGTGTGCCAATGTAAGTGTGATTTGCGTTTGAGAAAATTAAACATTCGATAAAGGAAGACCTTTAATGTTTTTAGTTAGGCAGGTCGCCTATATTTTAGTCAAAGCCTGTCCAGGCCGTACCAAGAACATCCATAGTAAATAGTTGCTTGAAGGCCAAAATACAACAGAGGATAGCTGACAAAACTTTTATATATATATATATATATATATATATATATATATATATATATATATATATATATATATATATATATATAGTAAAAGGCCCCCCCAAAGAGGTGGTCCTGCAGAGCTCACCAGGTGTGTTATCCACCTAATTGATATAGAGAAATAAGGGTAGCCTCTATAATAATGAGTAGAGAATGTAAAAAGAGTTGCGCCATCATTCAGAAACTTAGAGATAAAGGGATCAGGAGCCTGGTCCGCAACCAGGCTTCCCCAAAGGAGTAGGGCAATTGGACTATCTTGGTACATTACAATGGGGGTAAGTTCAAGTATATAGGCAGGTGTATAAAATAATACAAAAATGTATTGATACAAGATTAATACACATAGTAAAAAATCTGTTAGAGGTTAAAAGCATTGGTAACAATCCATGTGTATCACCAAGATAATAATCCCCAAGCGAGGAAGATCACAGTGGGATAGTTGATCACGGATAACATCTTAAATAGTTTTACGGACTAATGCTGCGTCATCAGGAGGATATCTGTAATTTGATTGACAAATGATCAATGACAATATAATGGACCAAAAACAAAAGGTAACAGTGTTTAATACAATATGTCAGTTAAACAATGTATTTATATGTACAGGGGCAAAAGCGAGGCTGCTTACCCATATCCCAGCAGGCACAGGACATAAGGTGTCACCAAAAATGGGAGTCTCCTGCGGCGACTAGGGGGGGCTAACAGAACAATGGGCTGGAATCTGAAGAAATAAGGCAGATGAAATGGGTGAACTATGTACTTGGAGAAAACTGCAGCGGATGTGAGGATGTAGCTGGGGTGTTTAAGTTAAATGAAAGACTGCAAGTGAAAGGATCTGACTGTAAAGGTTTGATTAGGTAGAGGAGAGTGAGTAATAAGTGGATAAAAGTGTGAAAAATGTATTTATTAATTGTGGATAATTGAAGAACTCAGAAAAAATAAAAAAATAAAAATATAGATGAAAAAAAAAATATATATAAAAAAATAAAAATTTTTAAAATTAGGATTGAAGGTTGTGTGTAGTGTGGTGAAGGGGGCAACTGGACAAGATGGGGAGATGGGGGGCAGGGAGGGGGGGTTGAAAAGGGAGAAATAGGAAGAGAGGGGGGAGGAAGGGCTGGAAAACAAGGGGAAGAGGGTGGGGAGAGGAAGGGGTGGGGAGAGGAAGGGAGGGAGGGGAGAGAGGGAAGGATTGGGTTGTTCAATTTTCCACAATTAATCGATTTTTCACACTTTTATCCACTTATCTCTCACTGTCCTCTACCTAATCAAACCTTCAGTCAGATCCTTTCACTTGCAGTCTTTCATTTAACTTAATCACCCCAGTCACATCCCCTCACCTGCAGTTTTCTCCAAGTACATAGTTCACCCATTTCATCTGCCTTATTCCATTCAGATTCCAGCCCATTGTTCTGTTAGTCCCACCTAGTCGCCGCAGGAGACTCCCCCTTATTGGTGACGCCTTCTGCCCTGTGCCTGCTGGGATGTGGGTAAGCAGCCTCTCTTTTGCCCCTCTACATATAAATACATTGTTTAACTGACATATTGTATTAACCAGTTACCGACCGCACTATAGTCAAATGACGGCTACAGTGCGGCTTGATAACTCTGGGAGGACGTCCTCCCAGAATCAAGCTCTCACACGCCCCCGGGAATATCCGTGACCGCCAGGTCCAGAGGACCCGGCACATCACGGTAAATGGGTCAAATGACAGAGCGATCACTTGTAAACAAACTGGCGTCATATCCGGTTCCTCTCTCCCCTCTCTGTACCGATTGGTACAGTGTGAGCGGAGAGGGGAGAGATCAGGTGCAGCAGCGCTGTGGACTGGATCTGTAGTGCCCACAGCGCTGATATGGGACAATTCCAGCCTCATCCATCCATGCTCAGCCATCCATCCCTAAACAGCAATACTCATCCATGCTCAGCCATCCATCCCTAATCAGCAATACTCATCCATGCTCATCCATCCATCCATACTCAGCAATACTCGTCAATCCATACTCAGCCATCCATCCCTAATCAGCAATACTCATCCATCCATCCATGCTCAGCCATCCCATCCACCCCCAGCCATCCCATCCATACTCATTCATGCTCAGTCATCCCATCCATCCCCATTCATGCTCATCCATGCCACATGAGTTGTCATCCATGTCCCTAGAGTGCCTCACAAAAGTGTAATAGGTAGTCAAATTAGATTTGAAACTTACGCCCCTAGAACACCTGATGGTGCTCCCTGCATGTTGGGCCTCTCTATGTGGCCAGGCTGTGTAAAAGTCTCCCACATGTGGTATTGCCATACTCAGGAGAAATAGAAAAATCTATTTTGGGGTGTAATTTTTGGAATGTACATGCTATGTGTTAGAAATATTGTATAAATAGACCACTTTCTGTAAAAAAAATATGTTTTCATTTTCTATACACATTTTCCAAAATGGGGTTTTCTTTCCAAAATTGGGTCATTTTTGGGCGTTTCCATTGTCCTGGTGCTCCAGGGCCATCAAAAATGTAAGAGGTAGTCAAGAAATTATGTGTGTAATTTATGCTCCAAGAACGCCTGATGGTGCTCCCTGCATGTTGAGCCTCTGTATGTGGCCACGCTGTGTAAAAGTCTAACACATGTAGTATCGCTATACTCCGGAGTAGTAGTAGAATGTGTTTTGGGGTATAATTTGTGCTATGCATATGCTGTGTGTGAGAAATAACCTGCTAATATAACAATTTTGTGAAACAAAAAAAAAATCTTGATTTTGCAAAGAATTGTGGGAAAAAAATTACAACTTAAAAAACTCACCATGCCTCTTACTAAATACCTTGGAATGTCTACTTTCCAAAAAGGGGTCATTTGGGGAGTATTTGTACTTTCCTGGCTTGTTAGGGTCTCAAGAAATGAGATAGGCCGTCAGTACATCAGGTGTGATCAATTTTCAGAGATTGGCACCATAGCTTGTAGACTCTCTAACTTTTACAAAGACCAAATAATATACACTGATTTGGGTTATTTTTACCAAAGATATGTAGCAGTATAAATTTTGGCCAAAATTTATGAAGACAAATTACCAATTTGCACAATTTTAGAACAGAAACGAAGAAAAATGCATTTTTTAAACAGAATTTTCGTTGTTTTTTTTTCTGGATTAAAAAATAAAAACCCAGTGGCAATTAAATACTACCAAAAGAAAGCTCTACCAAAAGGACAAAAATTTCATATAGGTACAGTGTTGCATGACTGAGTAATTGCCGTTCAAAATGTGAGCACCGAAAGCTGAAAATTGGTCTGGTTAGGAAGGGGGTCAAGTGGTTAAATACTGTTATCTTTTATGTGTTTGACAAATGATCAATGACAATATAATTGACCAATCAAATTACAGATATACTCCTGATGAAGCAGCATTAGTCTGTGAAACTAGTTGAGATGTTATCCGTGATCAATTATCCCACTGTGATCTTGCCCGCTTGGGGATTATTATCTTGGTGATACACATGGATTGTTACCAATGCTTTTAACCTGTAACTCATTTTTTGCTATGTGGTGTTAATCTTGTATCAATAAATGTTTGTATTTTATACACCTGCTTATATACTTGAACTTACCCCCATTGTACTGTACAAAGATAGTCCAATTGCCCTACTCCTTTGGGGAGGCCTGGTTGGGGACAAGGCTCCCGATTAGGCGGCAACATGGAGGAGGCATGGACCCCATCGGCAGGTGGCAACATGGAGGAGGCATTGACCCCATTGGCAGGTGGCAACATGGAGGAGGACTGGACCCCATCGGCAGGCGGCAACATGGAGGACTGGACCCCATCGACAGGCGGCAACATGGAGGACTGGACACCATCGGCAGGTGGCAACATGGAGGACTGGACACCATTAGCAGGTGACAACAGCATGGAGGAGGACAGGATCACATCGGCAGCAGTCATCAGCATGGAGGAGGATTGGATTGCATCGGCAGAAGTCATCAGCATGGAGGACTGGATCGCATTAGAAGCAGTCATCAGCATAGAGGACTGGATCGCATTAGGAGCAGTCATCAGCATGGAGGACGACTGGATCTCATCGGGAGCAGTAGTCAGCAGCATGGAGGAGGACTGGATCTTATCGACAGTAGTCAGCAGCATGAAGGAGGACTGGATCTCATTGGCAGCAGTCATCAGCATGGAGGACTGGATCTCATTGACAGTAGTCAGCAGCAAATCAGGCTGGGTAGCCGGCACTGGATCAGCATGCAACGTGGATAGTGATAGAGTTGTAAGAGCAGGAGAAAAGTTTTGTTTCTTTTTCCTTGGCTTAGATACTGGAGTCCTGCACATAGTTGCATTGTGCTGACCAGAGTGTACTGTTGATGGAGAGGTAGAAACAGTAATGGGGAGAAAAGAAAGAAGAGTATCAGAAGTACAAGAAGAGGCCTGAGACGTCGCTATGGGTAACGGTACTGCAGATGGGGTCTTCAATAGATTGCATACAGAGGAAGTGTGAAAAAGAGGGGATAGTTATGGCGCTGCTCTTATTAAAAGGTGACCTACAACCTCTAAATACTTGTGGGGTGTGTGTCACGGGTGCATTTAGGGCAAAAAGTGACAATAAAAGTGCAGAAAATAAATATTTGTATATCCACAAAAAAAATCCTACTGTGTAAACTTCCTAACCGCTTATACATAATACATATTGTTATGTTCAAACGAAAATAAAATAAAATAAACACAATCCTGTGCAAAACCTTCAAAGGGACATTTCTGTGCAAAAACATATATGACTGGTGTATATTGTTGCTGTGAAACTGGGTTCAGAAATATGCATATACCATCCTTAAACCCTGGTGTATAAAAAAGTCCAATAAAGTGACAATGTGCTCCTTCCAATTGTTCTGTGCTTCTTGGAAAACAGTGCCCCATAAGAAACGCACTCACCGCTATTATTCACCCCACAAGGAGGTATTTCACCTTCACAGTATGAGCCACTGTGCAGCCTGTGTTCTCCAAGTGCCTCCTTGTCTGCGATGTAAGTGGTCTCCTCACTGTTAACCTCTTAGATGTTGTCCACGTGTAGAGAGGAAAGAGACTCCAAAGCGTGATACCGTACAAATATCCAAAAATGTATTAATACTGATGGGTACTCACATTTAATAAAAATCATTAAAAGCGAAAACAGTGTTTAAAAACAGGAAACCGGAGCGATCTGCGCTCCACGGCTTGAAAACAGAAGTAATGCAATGACGCTGTATAGTCCTTCCCTACGCATTTCGTCAATGGGACGTCATCTGGAGCGTCATGTTTTCGCTTTTAATGATTTTGGACAGAAATGTGACTTTGAATTGCAGGTTTTGCACAGTATTGCGTTTATTTTATTTTTGTTTGAACATAACAATATGTGTTATGTATAAGCGGTTAGGAAGTTTACACAGTAGGATTTTTTTGTGGATTTTTGTGAATATACAATATTTATTTTCTGCACTTTTATTGTCACTTTTTGCACTAAATGCACCCGTGACACACACTCCTCAAGTATTTAGAAGTTGTAGATTACCTCTTAATAAGAGCAGCGCTATACCTATCCCCTCTTTTTCACATTTCTTCTAGATTTACCTTAGGGTGAATTTATTGATAGAGGGTGCAGCTCCTCATTTTTCATTTTCACCATGAGCGTGGGGGGGTCTAATAATTTTTTTACAGAGGAAGTGTGGTTACTGGCGGCAGGATACTGATCTACAGAAGATAAAGAACACTCAGTAGCAGCTGTGGTTGCTAAGGGTAACAGAGGAAAAGATTTCTGATTTTTAGCAGCAGATCTGACCTTATGTAACTCATCTTGCACTGGGGATATGATCTCTGACCAAGCTTGTGGCAGAGGATGTACTAAAGTTAGTTTGTCTCTCCCTTGCTCACATTGCCCAATTAATGAGTGCACAGCAGCAGTACAATCCAACAACACGTGTTGTGAATAGGCTGAATGCTTACGAACAAAAAGAACCCCAAAACACAACCTGGTGCATAGTAAATGGGGGAGTGAAAACATCATGGTCCTGAGAGATAACTGGAAATAATAGCTCAGAACAGACCTGAATCAAAAGGTTGTGCTTTGCTAAGGGAGAATCAGCACATGCTTTAGCTGTTAAAGGCAGTCAGAATGCTCCCCAACAGTTCCTCCACAGTGAGATCCTGCCACATGAAGCGACAATAATTTTTATCTCCTTATACTGCGAGCTGCACATGACAGATTATCTTTGGTGTAAGCATCCTGACAAGGCAAAGCAAAAAGCTCAAAGCAACTGACTCTCAGCTCCCAAGTGCAGCAGATCTGGTCGTTGGTGGGCGTCGCGATTACGTCAGGTTTCTGCAGCAAGGAGACCAGACACGTAGCTGCACAAGGAAACTGAGACCAAACAAATATATAACCTTAAAGTGATATTTATTTACAGTGAAACACAGCGAACCATGAACATAGCAAACAATAAACATGAACAACTCCAACCACAAGAACCCAACTCCACTGACAAGAACTGTTGAACCTGAACAACTATGTACAAAAACCAATCTAGGGACAAAGGTACAGGGAATGCAAGGTTACAAGGAAGGAGGGATCACGACTGGGTACTGAGCAGAGAGAGGCAGGAGCAAGACAGAGGGGTGCAGACAGGAACAGGATTTAGCAAGACAGATAGGTGCAGACTGGAACAGGATTTAGCAAGACAGACGGGTGCAGACTGGAACAGAATCTCTGGCAACAAGGGGGAGGAAAAACAGAATTGTGACGCGTTAGGGAGAGGGAGGAACAGCCTTAAATAGCCACATACTGGCTGAACCCAGGGGCAGCTGATTTTACAGCCTGCTGGCTTCTGGGAGACACCCGCTGGTGGATACTGGAACTGCATCCAATGAATCTGGGAGCCACAGTGCCACCAGCAGGTCCTTTCCTGACACCATGTCACATTAAATCAGACATTTTTTCTAATCATAAGTTATGCATATGTGCAAACTTCATGAGGAGGTCCCTGTGGACCATATAATGATTCTCATGAACTTAGGTTGTTGCAGCTGATATAACTATAACTGTTTAAGTGGAGTGCTGCTGAAGGCCATTAAGTAATACAGTGATATGTCCGGAAGCCAAATACGTCCCTATTGTTTGGGGTAGAGTAAGAAGAGACATACACATCCTGGCTAGTTTACTGGTCCATAGGAAGTGGGAAGCCAGAGAGCAAAGATGTGCAACAAAAAAAGAATTGGGGTATCTGTATGAGCAAAGCTTAGAGCAGGGACTGAACGCCTCGTGTGACAGAGAAGAGAGAAGGAAGCTGCACAGCACAGGGGCTCCGCACACCAGACACGGCCTTTCCTGTCTGTCTTCTCTCCATGGTGAGGTCGGACCAGGACGCCTCCACTGATCGGATATCTTAATTTGTACAAGCTGTCTTGTAGCTTGCCTCTAGTAAGCGCGCATTACTTTTGGTGGTGGATTTGTCACTTGGTGCCATTTGAAGAGCTTTATTGCAAATAATATTGGATACCAATTGGGTTCTTTGGGACTTTCTTTCACTTATCACCATTGTCAATTAGTTCTTAATTTGTCACCTATTTTTGATTATGATTATTCAATCTCTATATCACTGTCAGTTATTTGCCTTATATGGGATGTCATTCACATATGTCTCAATGTATAACATTTAAATTTTTGTTTAGCGCAGTTCAGTTTTATTAATTCTTAGAGAAGGGTGGCCATCTTAAAGGCATTACACTGCTCAATCCAGGTAAGGGTCAAAGACTGCCATTTACAAAAGTCATAATTAATCTTTGGGAGCAGAGGGATAAAATTAGCATTAAATAGGTTTGTGAGATCTGGAGTAATTTTGATGCCCAATTACTTCAGTACTTCAAGGATGACTGGGACCAGTGGAATGAGAATGCTTGCTTTAAGCCTGTAACCACAAGAGCAGAGGTGGTAATGTTGAACATCTGTTGTAGTTGATCTTTAAATTAGAGACCTCTTCATATTGATAAGTACTAGCAGTGCGGAAAGGGGCAAATCAGGATTGTTCTGTGCTAGATATTCTGATCCACTGGAGAGACGGGATATATCTAATCTTACAAAGCAGGGGTTTGAGAGTTAAAATAGAGATTAAAGGAGATCTAGGACACCCCAAGTCTAGTCCAACATCAACAGAAACATTTCTCCTGTGCTGTGTGGAGGGCCTGTGTAAAAATTGTTGTTCTTCCTTTATGGTGCTAGTGGGAGGATGCTCCACGCCCCGCTGCCTTAGCCAACTAGGGGAATTCCAAAGTACTAAAGCAAAGAAAGAATAAAAAGGTGCATGGCCTAATGCATTATCCTTCGTAAAAAGTTTATTTAAAAAACAGAAGTATAGTACTCACATTTGGTATCTGGAATAACACCACATCATACATCTAAAAAGTCATATGACAGAGTTCGATTCACGTGGGGTACTAGGGTAGAGTGATCGGCTGATGCGTTTCAAGGTTTTTTTTTCTCTTCCTCGGAGCCTTATGGAACCAAGTCTGGTCTGTATGTTAATACGTAGTGGACTGGAAGGATGGTATAGTTTTGGGGAATAGTCCTGCTTCTATGTGATGATCTTTACTCGTCATAGCCCACTTTTGTTATTCTGAAAAAATCACTGTTTGTTCCTCTGTGCTGAGTGGGTCTAATGGGAGTGGTTTCATAATTATCAACCAGCTGTGCACCTGCAGGGCTCCAATGAGGAAAGCTGCTGGGTCCGCATCCCTTTAGCCGTGATTTCCTGCAGACTTCAGGGAAAATCAGTGAGCCAATCACACAAGCATGAAATTATGTTTCTGGGGGGTGCTCTGTACACATTGCATTTTCCGAAAATTACAGAGCTGTGCATGCTGGAAGAAATAATACAGGTATGACCACTGATGACTTTACCCCAAGTCTAGTGCCTTTGGATAGGGGTAAGTAGTAGAATTGAGTCCTGGCTGCTTGGGGAGTGGAAATCCAAGACACCATGAGGCGACCAAGACCTGCCGAGGTCCATGTGGACTTCAGAAATTGCAAGTTTACCCAGTCAAAAGGTCTTTACTGCATCCATGGACAAAAGGATAAGAGGTAAGGGCTCTGACCGGGCAACTTGTATGGGATCAATAACCTTTGTAGCACACTCTCTAGTCCCTTGGTTTCGGAATGGAATGAGACCCACCTGGCCATTCCAAATCAGATGGGGAACATATGAAAGTATCCTGTTAGCTATAATTTTCGATACCAACTTGAGGTCAACGTTTTAAAAGGGTGATTGGCGTATAATTACTGCAGTGTGTTTTTACCTAAAATATTTCTCTTTTCTGCTCATTCATCACTGTTGTGTGTACTGCTAACCAGCTATGATTTTGTTATTTTTTACACACGGCAGTTTAAAAATAGAAATCTAGTGTCTTTTTTTTCTCTATGTCTCCATTCCACTAAGAGATGGTTTGTAGGTCACTGACGGATTATTCCAGATTACATCTACAAAGAATAGGTCAGACTTAAGTACCCCATGTGCACTGCAAATATATATATTTAAATAAACAATAATGAATACCCTACAGCTAATGAAATACTTTTGGATTTTTTTTAATTTTGTAAGTGTAAAGATGCATATATACCCATGCATTTGCACACATTTACCTTTCCTGCATTGGCCAATCATGAGGCACATCCTCAAGAATCCTTTAAAAAACAAAAGTATAAAAGGTTTTGGAGTACTTGTTTTTCGGCCAGGGTAAAATAAATATTGTTTTTCATCCACTAGTAAATATTGCATATGGATATTTTGATTTGACAGGCACTCTACTCCTCAAATTTTCTTTTTACTGCTACATTATTTTTTGTTACAGTGCTCAATGTTAGAGGCATAAACTAAAAAATATCAGCAGAAAAATAATAGCCAAGGGGAAAGGTGAGGAAGGAGTTAGTAAAGGCTGAATAGGGTTAACTAAGGGGTTAAAAGTGAATAGATTTTATTTAAATACATTTTTTTTTTTTACTGTAACAGTTTTCCTGTAGCTGAGCTTTAAACTGGAGGTTGTTCCAGTATTTGGCACATGGATTTAATAGGGTGTATTTACTAAAGGCAAAGTAAGCTCTTGCACTTTGCAAGGGAATTTGCCCCAAAGCTTAGCGAATGAGGTAATCATCTGCTGACTTCTATCATCCAATCACGGGCAAGCAAAAATGCTGTATTTTTTAAAATTTCCTTGCACGTTATTGGATAATCTTTGCAAAGTTAAACTTCAACGTATTTATTAAGTACTGAGGCAAATTCCCTTAAATGAACAGCCTATCTACCCTTGACAAATAAAGGCCAGTGAGTTTCTCTTTCACAAAGTTTCTTGAACCTGACACCTTATTTTTTTTATAGAACTAATGGCCTTAATACCAAATTCCCCTAAATCCTTCAGGACTGGCATTGTAAAGCCCATTGAAATGTCTAGGTATTGAATGGTTCTCCACCTGCTTGGTAATGTTCCTTTTTTTGCATAGGTAAGATCATAAGATATAGACAGGCTCCCAAAAAACATGAACAAGTTGGCATAACTGGGGACAAACCGGGGTCCCATCACAGTGCCTCTAATCTGCATTTAAGATTTATCAATAAACCCTACAAAATAAAATCTGCTTGCTTCAAATTAATAGTTGCAGACCGGAAAAGAAAATGCTGTATTGCCTGTAGTCCAATTTAGTGTTCTATAAACATATGTAAGCATGATACTGAACATCCTATGAGAGAAACCTATGATCTCTCCTTCGGGACCCACATCAAACTATTTAGCCGACTTAACCCCCACATTTCCATAATTTGCCCCTTTTTAAAGTGGTGACATAAAAATACAGTGTGACATATATAGTGCTGTGAAAAAGTATTTGCCCCTTCCTGATTTTTTATTTTTTTGCATATTTCTCACACTTAAATGATTCAGATCAAACTAATTTTAATATTACACAAAGATTACCCGAGTGTAGTGATTTAATAATATACTGGGTGATATGATGTAGAGTGGGTAGATAATCAAATAGTGGTTATTATAATGATGATGAAAGTACTCTTCCGCAGCAACCCAATTCTTCCAGAGAGATGCACTTTATTGACTTCCAACACAGAACAAAGTCCAAAATCCACAGATGACAAAAAATCCGACAGAGTAGATATAATTCAGAACCCCATGTTCCTAGGTCTGTGTGCCCATACACAGACAAGCCTCACTTAAAAACTATAGACTGAATGCCGTGTTATATTCCCTAGATATTGAATGGCTGAGCAATTTGATTGGCCGTCTCTATTCAGGTCTTTTATATACTTTAGTCTTTCAGACAGACAACAACCCCCAGCCGTGAACAGCTGCAGTCATAAACCACCCCAATTTGCACTCCCGCATATAAACATCAACAAGTCCCCTTAGATATGTGTAATTAGATTAGATTAACAGATAGCACCTGAACACCCTTTGAAATGTTCAAATAGACTTGCATAAGATTAACACATCAAAGGACAATTGGACAATTCAACTGAATTTCTGGTCATCATGGCACTACAATACAATATTATACATAAATTGGCCAACATATTACAACACAGAGTAAATCCAAAATGCAGTTTTTAAATTATTATTTCATTTATTAAGGGAAAAAAGCTGTTCAAACCTGCCTGGCTCTATGTGAAAAAGTAATTGCCCCCTCCCATGCTGAATCACGAATGAACTGTGATTGACCACAATTTTTAGGAAAGCAAAGTTTAATTTCACTTGCCACACCAAGGCCTGATTACTGCCAGACCTGTAAAATCAAGAAATCATATAAATAGCTGTCTGACAAACAGATCACAAAAAGCCACACATGCCACAATCTAAAAAAATTCAAGAACAGATTATACACAAACATATCGGTCTAGGAAGGGTTTCAAGGCCATTTCTAAAGCTTTAGAACTCCAGTGAACCACGGGAAGAGCCATTATCCACAAATGGAGATAACTTGGAACAGTTGTGAACCTTCCCAGGAGTGGCCGGCCTACAAAAATTACTCCAAGAGCATGAAGACGACTCATCCAGGAGGTTATAAAAGAACCCAGAACAACATCTAAAGAACTGCAGTCCTCACTTGCCTCAGGTAAGATCAGTGTTCATGATTCAACAATAAGAAAGAGACTGGGCAAAAATGGCATCTATGGGAGAGTTCTAAGCCCAAAACCACTGCTGACCAAAAAGAACACAAAGGCTCATCCTCACATTTATCAAAAAAAATCTTGATTATCCCCAAGATTTTTAGGCAAGGGGGCGCATGCGCGGTTGGCTCCAAGATGGCTGCTTAAGTCCGGAGCTCCGCACTGCCTCAGCCATACGGCGCACATAGCGGGGGATCCGGGGCCCCGGGGACCGCAAATTATACCCACACCGCGGGCGGAACAGCTGGGGCACAAGCCCATGAAGGCAGGTTCGTGCAGGAGGGACCTGGAGCCGCGATTAAGAGCCTTGGCGGGACGGGCCGAATCCAAGATAGCGGACGCCATGCTGCAGACCGCACAGAATGCTGCACAGCACACTGAGGAGAGACAGGGAGACAAGCTGTCCTATGCTGCAGTGACCCCAGTGAGTACTGCTAAACCTGCTACTCTCAACAGGGATAGGGCCTGTTCTGGCTGACATACCATCTCACACACGGCTCTCTGCTCCGGACCTCTTCTCCCAATTGTCAGCCCTTTTAGACAGAGGCCTAGCACAAACTGCAGCTAAAATTACGGGAGACATCAGGGAAGACTTCCAGGTACTGGGCTCCCAGATGGAAGCAATTGAGGACAAACTGGATCATACTATTTCTAAAACCAGGCAAAACTCTGCACACATCCAGGTGTTACAGGATCAGCTGGACATTGCGCTCTCTCGTATTGATGATCTTGAAAACAGGTCTAGAAGGGAGAACTTCAGAATAAGGGGGCTCCCAGAATCGATAACGGACACAATATCAGTTGTTCAAGACTTTCTTAAACTACTTATCCCTGACATACCTTCCCATAAGTTGGAGATAGACCGAGCCCACAGGACACTGGGACCCCTCAGGAAAGATGGCCTACCTAGGGACATAGTGGTCAAGCTTCACTACTTTTCGGTGAAGGAAGAAGTTATGAAAAAAATGCAGATATCAACACCCTCTAACATGCAGAGGCCATACCATACAAGTATTTGCTGACATTTCACCAACCACAATACAAAAAAGAAGGTCGCTGAAACCCCTGCTTACGGTTCTAGCTCAACATGAAATCAAATATAAATGGGCCTTCCCCTTTGCACTGAAGTTTGACTACAAAGGCAAGACACACTCCTTTCGTAATTTACAAGATGGAGAACGGCTCTTCCTGGACCTCCGCCTCATCTCACAAGAATCGGCAATGGACATAACGAATTCGTCTGCAAGCTCTTTCAAACGCCCTTCTTCAGCGAGTCCTCTTCAGCCGGTCTGGGACAAGCCCAAATACAAACGCTCCAAAGAGGCCAAACCCCCGTGACACAGCGAGTCAAGATTTTTTTTTTTCTTTTTTTCTCTCAACACTAACTTTGTTTCTGGACTCTCTCCTCAGTGTTTAGTCTGAGCTCAGAGAGATTCTGGGACAGATGTCTCCTTAATGGGGGAGGGAGGGAGAAAAGGGAAAGGTTCTAGGGGGTTTTGTTTTAAAAAAAGAATGCCCTTTTCTCCCTTTTAGGGGTAAAAAAGGGGGGGGGAAGAAAAATCCCCCCTTTTTTTGTTTGTTTTCTCCATCCCCCCCCTTTTCTTATGATCTTATCATTCCTAGTTAATGGTTTACTGACATCTATACCCATTGCGGCCCATAGGGGTCCCTCTTATGAGAAGCTAACTACAGGGTAACAGCGTTGCTGTAGGCTCTCCTTGATGTTGGTCAGGGCTTACTGTTATTTCCCCGTTTAGCACTGGCTTCCTGGTGGTTTTAGGCATATGGTTACTACTGCTAATATCCGTGGAAGTTTTATATCTAATATTAGTCGTAGAAAAGCTTGCTAGATGGGCCCGGTTCCACTCCCCCTTGGCTGGTCACCAACGAGTCCGTCCTCCCCACGCCCCCCCCCCCTCCCCCTTGGGTTCCCCCCCCTTTTTTTTTTTTTTTAGCCCGGGGGTGGGGGGACTTAGGGGTGGTGGGCGGTCGGGGACCCCGGATCCCCCAAATTAGAGTGATTCTATTTGTACAGTGTGGTTGTTTAAACTAAGGTGCGCCGAGGCTGAGGCAGCCATGCTGCGCCTCCCCCTACCCCGAGGTTTTGGTAATTTCTTCTCCCTGGGTTAGGTGTCCGCCCTGTATGCAGGGACAGGACGTGTATGGTTCTCCAATGAGTGGTGTGCTCCTAAGCCTTTACTGCTCTCTCAGGCCCCTAGGCAACTGAGCACATTTCAGTGTTTTTGAATTGATTACATTATTGAATATTTTTTATTATTATTATATTACTATTTGCTATAATTATTTATAGTTATTTATTACATTATAATTTATGATCTCGTGTTTCAAACTTTATCATACCCAGGATGTCAAGCAGACTCTTGTTTGGACAGACTTAAGTGTGTTATTCCTAAGAATTACAGGCCTACAATATAAAACACCAAATTTCCATGCAGAACATTGTACCGCTTTGAGCATCAAAAATCTGAAATAATCATACCACCAGGGAGGTTAAATGAGCATCTTGCCTAAGGACCTCCCAGTATCTACTGATAATCTTTTCCACATACTTATTTTGTAAGTTATAATCTAGGACAATACAGGTACCCATATACATATTAGTCTCTTTATTCAAACTATTATCTTTTAACAGGATCTCCCTATCCACATCTCTGATCTTTTTCCTTTTTGCTTCCAAAAAGTCAACCCGATATCCTTTATCCATAAACATCTTACTTACGTTATCTGTTTGTACTTCAAAATCGTAATTTCTCGTACACTTGTTTTTTATTCGCATATATTGTTCTATATAAATATCCCCAGAGGACAATATATGCAAATAAAAAAGAATTGTACGATAAGTGAAGGTTTTGAAGTACAAATAGATAAATTAAGTAAGATGTTTATGGATAAAGGACATCATGGTTGACTTTTTGGAAGCAGAAAGGAAAAAGATCAGAGATGTAGATAGGGAGAGCCTGTTAAAAGATAATAGTAATAATTAATTTAGAATATTTAAGGGTATTAATTTGTGTTGCCCATCCTATGTTTTTTTTTTTATACAGGATATGTAAAGGGTATGTACCACAACCCTCCACAGGGGACATGGAAATGAAGGCAAGGGGGGGGTTATCTCTTTCATTTCAGCTGTAGTTTGCGTGAAACAGTTTACAGGGTTGGTTCTCTTTGAGATTATATGTGCATAATGCATGGGATTAGTACAGCATTTACCGTGGGTAAGGAGTTTATTATGGCCAGGGGGTATGGGATCCATTATAGCTACATTTTGATTGATGGTCCCATACATGTGACCAGTGAGAAAGTGATATGGGGGGGGCGCTGATAGCTGTAGGTGGTACCGGGTATGGTTAGACGCACATTATATATTTGTTATATTATATATTTTTTATTTATTGACCTTAGATTGTAAGCTCCTTGAGGGTAGGGACTGATGTGAATGTACAATGTATATGTAAAGCGCTGCGTAAATTGACGGTGCTATATAAGTACCTAAAATAAATAAAATAAATTTATATATTTTTATATCTACTTTCTGTATATTGGCATCTAGTACATTGTAAAGAGATAGTAGGTCTGCTCCATAGCAACGTCCCGCCATTAATTAAATTCAGGGTGCTGTTTATATGTGGGCACATATATGCAGATTGCACTATATAGGGCTACGGCTTGATGGAGTTCCATTTCATCTGTGTAGTGAATCGTGGGTCTCTTATGGGCGTTAAGCTACTGTGATCAATAGTGCCATTGTGTTACATAGAGCCTCTGCACAATAGAGTGTCCTCAGGCTACAAGCAAATGGCCGCTGTCAGATCATATATAATAAACATAAGAACTGTCCAATTACAAAATCCCTGAGGAAGATACGTCACATCCCTGTATAGACACGCATTGGGGAGGTGACAGAACAATGCAGGAGACAGCTGGTCTGTCCCAAGGCAGAGGGACATACTATTTCAGCATTTTGGCTTGCTGTAGAGTGGTGCACTGAAGCACCTGTAATAATATGAGTACTCAGGAGAGGGGCTATTTAATAAATATTTTTATACTTAAAACGGTATCACACTATCCAGCCTTTTATATATCCCATATGTATGTGGAGACAGCGCTATTGGGCAGCCCAGGATCCCACAGCATTCACAGAACCCAGAGGTGGTTCACATGCGTGTTTTGACTGAACTTAATTGTGAGGTCACGCGCTCTAAGGTGAGCGGATTCACATGGGGGGGCACCAGTGTGTGAACACGTTTGGATCACTATGACAAGATTTAATTATGATTAGTTTTGAAATGGACTTCATAATTTAATCATGTTACATTGATTTATGAGATTCACTATCAGTGCAGTATATACTTGTGCACCATAGCACTTTTCACATTGTCACTTTATACATTTATACGTTTGGATTATCATATTATGTTTGTAATGGACTTTATGATGTAATCATGCCATTTTAATTCACGAGATGTATTAATAGTAAATTATCTGCATGCACTATATCTCACTATTATAACTTTATTCATCTTTGCATGTATTGTTCACAATACTAAGATAACGCAGCATATATATATATATATACATACATACATACATACACACACACAGTATCTCACAAAAGTGAGTACACCCCTCACATTTTTGTAAATATTTTATTACATCTTTTTATGTGACAACACTGAAGAAATTACACTTTGCTACAATGTAAAGTAGTGAGTGTATAGCTTGTATAACAGTGTAAATTTGCTGTTCCCTCAAAATAACTCAACACACAGCCATTAATGTCTAAACTGCTGGCAACAAAAATGTGTACACCCCTAAGTGAAAATGTCCAAATTGGGCCCAAAGTGTCAATATTTTGTGTGGCCACCATTTTCCAGCACTGCCTTACCACTCTTGGGCATGGAGTTCACCAGAGCTTCACAGGTTGCCACTGGAGTCCTCTTCCACTCCTCCAAAACGACATCACAGAGCTGGTGGATGTTAGAGACCTCGCGCTCCTCCACCCCCCATTTGAGGATGCCCCACAGATGCTCAATAGGATTTAGGTCTGGAGACATGCTTAGCCAGTCCATCACCTTTGCCCTCAGCTTCTTTTGCAAAGCAGTGGTTGTCTTGGAGGTGTGTTTGGGGTCATTATGATGTTAGAATACGGTCTTGCAGCCCAGTCTCCAAAGGGAGGGGATCATGCTCTGCTTCAGTATGTCACAGTACATGTTGGCATTCATGGTTCCCTCAACGAACTGTAGCTCCCCAGTGCCGGCAGCACTCATGCAGGCCCAGACCATGACACTCCCACCACCATGCTTGACTGTAGGCAAGACGCACTTGTCTTTGTACTCCTCACCTGGTTGCCGCCACACACGCTTGACACCATCTGAACCGAATACGTTTATCTCAGTCTCATTAGACCACAGGACATGGTTCCAGTAATACATGTCCTTAATCTACTTGTCTTCAGCAAACTGCACACTTTCTTGTGCATCATCTTTAGAAGAGGCTTCCTTGTGGGACAACAGCCATGCAGACCAATTTGATGCAGTGTATGATCTGAGCACTGACAGGTTGACCCCCCACCCCTTCAGCCTCTGCAGCAATGCCGGCAGCACTCATACATCTATTTCCCAAAGACAACCTCTGGATATGACGCTGAGCACATGCACTCAACTGCTTTGGTCCACCATGGCGTAGCCTGTTCTGAGTGGAACCTGTCCTGTTAAACTGCTGTATGGTCTTGACCACCGTGCTGCAACTCAGTCCCCCAAGGGTGCTGGCCTAAAACAACTTTGGTCTACCGCCATGCAACCCCATAAGTATGTATGGTAAAGAAATAGAAAGTGGACGTGGGACTTTACATGAAGCATGTCATTGTGGATAATATATATGAATAAATAAATATATGGATAGGTATAATTAATCTTGATTTGATATCATTCACCCCTAAGGGTGGTCCATGATGTTTTGAGAGCATAATCAATAAATATAATAATATATGATAAAAATATAATCATAAAGGATTCACATAATTACAATAATAATGATAAATTTAATGTAAACAATCAATGGACATGATTAATACATTGATTACAGATATATTGTGGAGAGGCAACCCCAGGTCACGGTGTGTATTAGCACTTTCAATCTGGTTTTTGCAAAGACAGGCATGATGATTGCACACCTGTGGGCTGGGTTTATATTCCCCTCAGGAGGAGAGCTCAGGGCTCACACTTGGGAACAGCTCCACCCTACAGGCAGGTGGCCTGGTGTAGGAGTTGTGAGGGCTTTCAGGTGGAGACGGCTCCATGAAAGAGACACAGGCGGTCTCTAGGAGTCTGAGTTTGTATGTCTGCAGGAGGCAGATGTAGCACGCTATCAAGCAGCACGCAGCTGAGCAAGTAAGCTCCAGGAGGGAGCTTGACTAATAAAGAGTGAGCCAGAAGGCTGAATTTTATCTGTTATACAATGATGGTGGAACCCCCTGCAAGGGAAGACTTTCTGTGAAGTTTGTTTTGTTTAAATAAAATTGGGCTGAAACGCCCTTAAAAAATACAGTCTGGACTGACCGGTGTTCCTGAAAACGCATACACCACTTGAGCATAATCACCCGAGATCGTTACAGTTGGTGGAGAATGTGGGCACGGATGGCACTGGTCCAGATCCTCACATGCGGGAAACCGTGAATGTAAAGAGACTGTATGTATTGCTGTTGCTGTGTGAAGCAAAGTGATGTGTGCGGTGTCTTAGCCTTAAGGAGACAGTACACCAAAACATTTTTTTCAAAAGGAACTGTGTCCCTGGCTGCAGAGATAGGCCGTTCAAAGGGAAAAAGTTTTGCAGGGAGATTGTGGTCTCCCATGGTAACCAGAAACAAAGTGTCATCTGGATGGTGGGGCTGCTATGAGGAGGGTAGCTCACTGTTCCCACAAAGAGGGCTGGGATGCCTGAAAAAAGTCATCTGGATGGTGGGGCTGCTATGAAGAGGTGGCTCACTGTTCCCACAAAGAGGCCTGGGATGCCCAAAAATCTATTGCTTCATCTTGTGATTGCATGGGGAAAGGCGCCAGGAAAAGCTCTACAGGGAGAATGGAGTTTGCCATAGCAACCAGTGAAAATGTTTTTGGTAAAGTGCCTGCCGTTATCATTGGCAACAGGAAACCTGTTTGGCCTGCAATGTTGCACTGCAACCAGGCGGGGGCATTGGCCTATGAGAGCACAACCAAGGAGGAACAATGCCCTCAACTGAAGGTTCAGACACCTGGATTGGTAGGACTATTCCGGTTTCCTATGTGAAAGAGACTGATCATGTATTTGATGCCCATGAAGTGGTGGCAAGTCCGGTGGGGAGAAGGACTTGTTGCGATGCAGTGTAAATGATGATTTACTGCAATGTAATATGAGGACTGATAAGGACTTGTCTTCAGGCAGTCTGCTGTATAGCAGGAAGACAAGTGGTGAAAATGTGCTGTTGCAGCCAGAGATGTCAGGGGTGACCATTAAGAGATGCCATTGCCCCTAGCAACTGTGGAAGTCAGGAATGATAGTGAGAATTGTATTTCTGACAATGCTGATGATGATCATGTTCTTGAGAGGTGTAGTACTAACAAGAAAAGTGTTTCGGATGCTGTTGAGACTCTTGGTCTGTCTATGCCTCCTTCGGCGGATGCAGTACTACGGAGCATAAACTATTGGGATGAGTAGGCCAAGAGACTAATAGCAGAGCTGAAAGAAATTTCTGTGGCTAAAAGAGTAGTGGACGCTATGGCTTCTGTGCCAGGAGAGGTGTCTGCAGAACAGCCTATAGGCCAAGGTGCACAGGTTGTTGCAGAGACTAATCCTCTCATGACTGAAGGTCCCAGCGAGTGTAAACGCACAGCGGAAGTTTTGTCCACAATGGCAAAAAGAGAAAATGTGTATTTTGTGACAGACATGCTTAATAAAATGTTAGCATCATGGAGTGTACAGCCAGTGTATATCCTGCTGTCCTCTCCTACGTTTGGAGAACTTGTACCACAGGGTACAACTGATTGGAGCTGAATATTGCAGGCTGTACTGTGCAGAAATCGCAAATACTTGAATCATTTAATGCAATGTTTGGTGTTAATGTGGAGAGTTGTCTCACAGTGTGCTGGATTGCTTCATACAAAGGTTGTGTATGAGAGGCACTCTGGAGCCCTGTTGGACAAGCCAGAGGTATCGGAAATGCCAGCGGTAAAAGAAATTGGTGTAGGAAACAAAGTGTTGTGCAAGAACAGTCGCTGATGGAGTGTTGGACAACAGGGGGCAATGTAAAACTGGTCATCAACCCTGTCCTCAGGGCCCACTAACAGGCCAGGTTTGCAAGATAAATGAAATACATCACAATATACGGGAACACTACTTGTTATGAAAGAATTAATGTACCTTCGTCCTATTACTAATTACAAATGTGGACAGTTGTGGAGGCAACATGGACTCTTGTGGTATGGTATAAACTTACAACAGTCAATTTACAAAAATATATAAATTTATTATACACAAATACACACATCATAAAAAGCCTTCAAAAGTAGATAAATTACATTAGATGCTGCTAATCATGGAGCATCTACTTGTCTGACACAATTTGGAACAACTTATATAATATATTGTATATAAGATATATATAATAATGATCCCGCGCTGTTACACACAGAGATTTGTTCTTCCAATTACAAACTCTACATGTTTTGGGGTTACTCCCTTCTTCAGGAGTATATTAGGTCAGAAAATGATCTACAAGAAAGCATATAAATCAAATATACAGTATTAGAATCAAAAACACATAACTAATAACCAACCTTCATGGTATACTGTCATGCATCTTAAATCAGAAAACAGAGTCTAATATGCCCCTCAGTATATCCCTCAATATTAAGGATTAGGCCCATCTGAAATGGTTGATTTTGGAGCAAAAAAGGAAACTCACCCACAGTCGGCACCAGAGTTATGGGCGTCACAAGGCCAAAAATTGGCAATCTCCCAGGCGAGTGCAGGAACCAGGAAAGGTGAAGTCACATAAAGGGCCTGTGTGGTCCCTCCTCAGACACTGTCCTAGCAGGTGATGGGACAAGAGTTTTTGGTGATGTTGAATTGTGCATTTTTGAGAAGTTGGTTGCCAATTGTAACCACATAGGTGTTAGCGAACCTGGAAAACAGATAGTGCTAGTTGAAGTTGAGCCAGGTACTCAGAGAAGTCAGTTCCTGACAGAGGGTGTAGAAGTAGGCCCCCTACAGCCATGGGAGAGTAGGTCTGGGGGAGGTGAAAAGAAAGGGAGGACCCCAAAGATTAGGGAGAAGTGCATGTGGA
Organism: Lithobates clamitans; assembly: GCA_037952925.1. Lineage (NCBI taxonomy): Eukaryota > Metazoa > Chordata > Amphibia > Anura > Ranidae > Lithobates > Lithobates clamitans. The sequence continues at coordinate 1,032,773 of JBBGZY010001522.1, forward strand.
AGCACACCCCGAAAAAGAGGTGGGTGGAGTGCCCCTTTAGGAAGAAGGGTTTTGTATTTCTCCATTTGGTGCGAAACAGGGGGGGGAGGATATGTGGAGAGGCGACCCCAGGTCACGGTGTGTATTAGCACCTTCAGCCTGTTTTTTGCAAAGGCAGGCATGATGATTGCACACCTGTGGGCTGGGTTTATATTCCCCTCAGGAAGAGAGCTCAGGGCTCACACTTGGGAACAGCTCCACCCTACAGGCATGTAGCCTGGTGTAGGAGTCGGGAGGGCTTTCAGGTGGAGACAGCTCCATGAAAGAGAAAGACGGTCTCTAGGAATCTGAGCATGTATGTCTGCAGGAGGCAGATGTGGCCCGCGACCAAGCAGCACACAGCTGAGCAAGTAAGCTCCAGGAGGGAGTTTGACTAAGAGTGAGTGAGCCAGGAGGCTGAAGTCTTTCTGTTATACATGTCATGAAGCTTGGAATACTGAAGTATTTCCCTTTGATTCTATTACAGAGTGGGGGGGATCTGCTGCCCTGTTTTAAGGCTAACCCCCTCCAGACGGCTCCATGGTCTGGAAGGAATGCATTGTTCTGTGTTTGACTGTTTATGTACTTTAATTACCCCCTGGGGCTTCTCTGTTTCATTACACATATCAGTCCTCCTATTCAAGCTATCGGACCAATCCCTGCTGACCCTGTTTCAAGTCCTCATTTGCATGGCCAAGAGGACCTGATTGAAGACTAAAGTGTACTTTACAATTGACCAATAGGAAAGTGGTTGTTGGGAGCGGGTGTTCAAACTTCTGTGTATAAAAGTGTGTTGTGTGCATCCAATAAAAGTGAGATTCCTGTTTGAACTTACATACAGCCTGCCTGGTGTTTGTTCTGAGCCATCACATCTGGATTTGATCGGCACATAGCTGTAGTTCGAATCCCGGAGCATCAGATGACCGAACCACCAGACGTTGCAATCTGATTCAATAGCCACAGAGGAGTGTCGGGAGAGTGGAATCGAGCGAGCAGGGGCTCGTTACAATACAATGATGGTGGAACCCCCTGCGAGGGAAGACTTTCTGTGAAGTTTGTTTTGTATAAATAAAATTGGGCTGCCACGCCCTTGAAAAATACAGTCTGGACTGACCGATGTTCCTGAAAACGCATACACCACTTGAGCATAATCACCCCAGATCGTTACAATATAAATCAATAAAAATTACATATTAAACATAAATAAATCACATAATAAATGACAAACAGATAATATTATTGAAATTAATGATTGGTATAAGCTAAGCTACATAAAGAAAGAGGGTCGGGACTTTAAATGAGGTGTGTATATTGTAGCTAATCGAAGGAGTCAAAGTGAAAATATGAACAAGTATTTATTTGTTTGCCATGATTGAATAGGTACATAGCAGACAATACATGCAATAGTGACACATAATATAACAGATCATGCATCCAAATCATTTACATGTTAAAAGCATGAATAGAATATACAATAATATTGTCCTCAATCATAAAAAAATCACTATAACAGTTATAATCCACAGTATTGCCTGGATCCAAAGACCATGTAAGCATGTATGCGTTGCATCTAGGTTAAGCCCAACGCGTTTCGTGGGATCTATCCAATCATCAGGGGCGGATGCATGATACATATATAAGAAGAGGTAAGTATATCAAAATCAACCATTTATGGACAAAAATTGGAAAAGACTATACATACAGGGAGGATAAAATAGTCATCCCTGTAAGACACACATATCTGCTTAGTGTGAAACAAACACACCGCCAGGGTGCTAGGGCCGAAATGATTGCCTGGTCCGGAAGCTGTGGTAATAGGGCCCAACAGGAACACAGGGAGCATGAATGCAAGTGTAACCCAAAGTGTCTGGAACAGTAGGACAGATGGGCTCCATTCTGTGGATCAATAAAAATATGAAATACCAAATGGTACTAAAAATATAAAGATGTAAGCTAATCTAAGAGAAGAGTCCAAATAAAATAAGTATTAGCTGATATCAAAATAGCGTAAGTCCTCAGAAATTGGTAAAATCCTGGGATTAAAACCACATATGAAATAAATGTCATAATGATAGTGGTAGTTACCTGGTGTTGCTGATATAGGAGTAAGGACCAGCGATGTCTGGTGCAGACTGCACAAGATGTGTATCAGTCAGAGGACTATGAATGAAAGAAGTGTGTTTAAATGCTCAATATGTAATGAGCGGACCCCGCCCAGTGGGAGTGAAAACCAGTAGTAACAGGTGCAGACTACACAAATTATGTGCTAGTGTAGGAACTGGCTTTGAATGAAGAAAAAAAAAAAACTGTTTAAATGCTCCCTGTGTCGCGAAAGGACCCCACCCAGCGTCACGCAAGGCATGACATTTAGGATGGGCGCCAGAGTCAGGACAGAAGCCGCTCACTGAACCCCAGACATCCATCTCACCGTCAGCGAAGATGGTGACACCTGATGTGTCAGCAGAGGATGCCCCTGATGATTGGATAGATCCCATGAAAGGCGTCAGGCTTAACCTAGATGCAACATATACATGCTTACATGGTCTTTGGATCCAGGCAATACTGTGGATTATAACTGTTATATTATAGTGATTTTGTAATACTGAGGACAATATTATTGTATATTCTATTCATGCTTTTAACATGTAAATGATTTGGATACATTATCTGTTATATTATGTGTCACTATTGCATGTATTGTCTGCTTTGTACCTACTCAATCATGGCAAACAAATACTTGTTCATGTTTTCACTTTGATGCCTTTGATTAGCTACAATATACACACCTCATTTAAAGTCCAGACCCTCTTTCTTTATGTACCTGATTAGGGATGGAGATGCATTTTATCATGCGTCTCATTCAAAGTCCCAAAAACCCCTCTAAGGTATAAGCTAAGCTGGGCACCCTTGGTTGACAAACCAACACGTTTCATGGCTTCTTGCCAATCATCAGGGGTAAGATGTACATGTATGCTGAAAATCAAGTAAACAAAATGACCATTAATGTATACAATCTTCTAATGAGAAGGGAATGCCAGACAACCACAAGCTGAGAATACTTACAGAGTAGACCGTAAGTTATGTCCAATTCCAGCAATGGGTTTATAAGGTGGTCTGGAATAAACTGTCTCACCCGGGGTTCAGGCAGGGTAACACCATCCAGAAAGTTGGGAAAAGGGCCAGAGGAAGAAGCAACGATGGACTGACCCAGATAATCACTCTACCTATCTGATGAGTGTTGTGTGTGCACATCTAAAACCAAAATCTGTGAAAAAAATAAATAAAAACTGAGTAACAAATTAAATGTTGAGTCAAGCGTGTATGGGTGCACAGGTGAGGGTGAGGTGTGTATCGGTGAAGTGAGTGAAAAATATCAAATCAAGATTAATTATACCTATCCATATATTTATTTATTCATATACAGTCAGGTCCATAAATATTAGGACATCGACACAATTCTAATCTTTTTGGCACTATACACCACCACAATGGATTTGAAATGAAAAGAACAAGATGTCCTTTAACTGCAGACTTTCAGCTTTAATTTGAGGGTATTTACATCCAAATCAGGTGAACAGTGTAGGAATTACAACAGTTTGTATATGTGCCTCCCACTTTTTAAAGGGACCAAAAGTAATGGGACAGATTAACAATCATCCATCAAACTTTCACTTTTTAATACTTGATTGCAAATCCTCTGCAGTCAATTACAGCTTGAAGTCTGGAACACATAGACATCACCAGACACTGGGTTTCATTCCTGGTGATGCTCTGCCAGGCCTCTACTGCAATTGTCTTCAGTTCCTGCTTGTTCTTGGGGAATTTTCCCTTCAGTTTTGTCTTCAGCAAGTGAAATGCATGCTCAATCGGATTCAGGTCAGGTGACTTGGCCATTGCATAACATTCCACTTCTTTCCCTTAAAAAAAAACTCTTTGGTTGCTTTCGCAGTATGCTTCGGGTCATTGTCCATCTGCACTGTGAAGCGCCATCTAATGAGTTCTGAAGCATTTTGCTGAATACGAGCAGATAATATTGCCTGAAACACTTCAGAATACATCCTGCTGCTTTTGTCAGCAGTCACATCATCAAAAAATACAAGAGAACCAGTTCCATTGGCAGCTATACATGCCCACGCCATGACACTACCACTACCATGCTTCACTGATGAGGTGGTATGCTTTGGATCATGAGCAGTTCCTTTCCTTCTCCATACTCTTCTCATCACTCTGGTACATGTTGATCATGGTCTCATCTGTCCATAGGATGTTGTTCCAGAACTGTGAAGGCTTTTTTAGATGTTGTTTGGCAAACTCTAATCTGGCCTAACTGTTTTTCAGGCTCACCAATGGTTTACATCTTGTGGTGAACCCTCTGTATTCACTCTGGTGAAGTCTTCTCTTGACTGTTGACTTTGACACACATACACCTACCTCCTGGAGAGTGTTCTTGATCTGGCCAACTGTTGTGAAGGGTGTTTTCTTCACCAGGGAAAGAATTCTTCGGTCATCCACCACAGTTGTTTTCCGTGGTCTTCCGGGTCTTTTGGTGTTGCTGAGCTCACCTGATGCGTTCTTTCTTTTTAAGGATGTTCCAAACAGTTGATTTGGCCACACCTAATGTTTTTGCTATCTCTCTGATGGGTTTGTTTTGTTTTTTCAGCCTAATGATGGCTTGCTTCACTGATAGTGACAGCTCTTTGGATCTCATATTGAGAGTTGACAGCAACAGATTCCAAATGAAAATAGCACACTTGAAATGAACTCTAGACCTTTTACCTGCTCCTTGTAAATGGAATAATGAGGGAATGACACACACCTGGCCATGGAACAGCTGAGCAGTCAATTGTCCCATTACTTTTGGTCCCTTAAAAAGTGGGAGGCACATATACAAACTGTTGTCATTCCTACACCGTTCACCTGATTTGGATGCAAATACCCTCAAATTAAAGCTGAAAGTCTGCAGTTAAAGCACATCGTGTTTGTTTCATTTCAAATACATTGTGATGGTGTATAGAGCCAAAAAGGTTAGAATTGTGTCGATGTCCCAATATTTATGGACCTGACTGTATATTATCCACAATGACATGCTTTATGTAAAGTTCCACGTCCACTTTCTATTTCTTTACAATACATTTAGGGATGTAAGCTTGCCATTGTTTTTTAAAGTTGCGAAGTGTCACATTTGATTTCTTCCCAATATATATGGGTGGTAGACACCCGCTTCTCAGTGACCTAATGCACATAATATACAAAATTACCATTATTACTTTTTTTTCTGTTCCTTTATTCATGATAGTTGGTGCAGCCTTAGTTATATTTACATTTATTTTTTAGTTTGAGTGTTTTTTGAACCATTAATATTAGACATACTTTTCCATCTACCTTAGAGACCCAAGTGATCTCCCAGTGATTATCCCCTTTGACTATCAGTCAGCCAACCCAGCTTATGGGTGTGGGACTGGTTATCCAGCAGTCTCACTTCCGGGGTTGCGATGCACTCAGCTCTCTCCCCTCCATCCATCACTTGAAGGGGTGGGGTCTGACCTCACATTGGCATCATGTCCAAACCAGCCCCGCCATTATAAGCCGGGAGCGTGTTTGTTTTTCCACCACACGCCGCAGCGGAGATGGGCGTGCACCCAGTGGGGTATTATGTACTTTAGGTGGGAGGTTCCCTCACCTCCTATATACTGCTTAGACATTGGCTGGGACCCGTCCAGGACCGGGGGTACACCAGCTGGGACAGACTGTCAGCTCACTCCCCCACTTATCTTCACAAGGAAAGGATCACTCTGAGCCATACACATCTCACATAGATATTGGCAGGTATACTCTTGTTTTTACACATATCTACTTTTTACTGCATTTGTTACTTACACACCCCTATGGATGTGCTAATACCATTCATCAATTTTACATACATACATACTTACTCTGCATTACATACACTTTGGCCCCATTCATGGGCTTATCTCATATACACCTCCCTCACACACATACACTCTTCATACGCATTTATTCACATATGTGACCCATAGCCATATTAATTTGTGATACACTGCAAGGGCAACTTCAATATCGATTCTATATACACACATCCCATAGTGCATTTTTTGTTTATTTGCACATTTTATGGGTGCGTTTAAATCTCTCATCTATTTTGTACATTCTCCACACACTTTAGATTCACTCACTTCACCGATACACACCTCACCTGTGCACCCATACATGCTTGACTCAACATTTAATTTGTTTTTGTTACTCAGTTTTTATTTATTATTTTTTCACAGATTTTAGTTCTAAATTAGCACACACAACACTCATCAGATAGGTGGCGTGACTATCTGGGTCAGTCCATGGCTGCTGCTTCCCCCGGCCCTTTCCCCAACTTTCTGAATGGGCGGGTGTTACCCTGCCTCAACCACCGGGTGAGACAATTTATTCCAGACCACCTTATAAACCCATTGCTGGAATTGGACATTTACGGTCTACTCTAAGTATTCTCAGCTTGTGTCTTTCTCTGACATTCCCTTCTCAGTAGAAGATTCTATACATTAATGATCATTTAATTTACTTGATTTTCAGCATACATGTGCATCTTATCCCTGATGATTGTCAAGAAGCATTGAAACGCGTCTGATTGTCAACCAAGGGTGCCCAGCTTAGCTTATACTAGAGGTCGACTGATGTATCGGCCGGCCGATATATCAGCCGATTTTTGGCATTTGTTAATTAATCGGCATCGGCCGATTGTGCTGATAAAAAAAGGCTGATTTAAAACATCAGCGTGACTTGCATATATAGAAAAAGGAAATTCCCCTAAATGGATTTTACCGGCACTTGCTAAGAAATATATATTTACGTAATAAGTGTGTGTAACAGAGTATAAGGAATAAAAAGATTTTTCATTTAGACATAACATAGCTTAAAAACATAATATTTCATAAATTCAACAAAGCACATTACATGATCAACAGGTATGATATTTTTTTTTTAATAAAAAAAGGTTTTATTGCTCAAATAAAAAAAAACAAACAGTACATTTATACATGAACCATAATTGACATTTTTTCTCAAGTATAAATATAGCGATCAATCAGGTGTTATAGTTTACAACTTAAAACTTTCAACGTTCGGACTATGTCCCATCTGATTTAACCAGCAATATGTTCTCCAATTGCCACATACCTTCCTCCTCCATTACACATTTTCCACATCTACATGTCATATCTGTCATGTGGCCTATCTCCCAACCATCCGAAAGATACCTCGTTCCGTCTTTAAATTTAAACACTTCTTAGCAGTCTCATCTGTACCAATTCCATGGGGCTTATTCCAGGCACATCTAACCACGGGTCCCACAGTCTATCAAATTTTCCAGGGCTTCCCCTGTGCTGATATATATATTTTTCCATTATAAGTGTTTTTCCCATGTTTTGTATCCATGTTTTGTAACTAGGTGGCGTAGCCACTTCCATCCCATCAGTATTACCTTCCTAGCCTGAAACAGCGCCCGTGCAAAGGCAACCCTCGTCACCTCCTCCTCAATCACCCCCTCCAAAGCTCCCAGTAAACAACACAACGGATCTAGGGGGACATTGGCCTGGAACACCTGGTTTAGTGTAGCCAGGACCTCCGTCCAATACCTATGAAGTTTGGGGCAACACCAGAGGAGGTGAATCAGGTCCCCAGCTGTTGCCCTGCATCTGCCACATAGTGAGTCTGGTGCTCTGCCCATTCTGTATAACTTTACAGGGGTATAATGTACTCTCAGTAGGATATATAGTTGGGAGGCCTTTTGCGCCACATTTAGTGAGCAGTGTTAACCGCTTGCAAAACTTCTTCCCATACCTCCGCTGATATGGGGCCCACATCCGCCTCCCATTGAGCAGCCGCCCTCGTGGGATACCCTTCCAAAAATGACAATAATAGCATGTTATAGCATTGTGAGATTATGCCTTTAGTCTCTGATGCCTCCTGCATCATATGAAAAACCGGTGTGGGGGACTGGGACCAATCTGTCGCATCCCCCTGTGCTTTAATTGCATGCTGTAATTGTAAATAATAAAATAACATACTGGTGGGCAGAGAATATTTAGCTTGTAAATCCTTGAAAGATAACAATGTACCATTACTAAAAATCTGATTCAGATGAGTGATACCACTGCGGCGCCATCTGGGCCCTTGTTGGATCTTGGCTAGTTCAGCATATGTTTTATTTTCCCAAAGCGGGCTATACTTGGTAAAGCCTGTCACATTTTGTAGTTGTTTAGCCTTGTTCCAAACCTTCTGAAGAAGTGTATATGTGGGCATTTGCTTGTTGGGCCTTTGGAAAAGATGGGCCTCCAATCCCTCAGGTATTGACTCCGCCTCTGTGCCCACCAGCATAAGCTTAGCTGATGAGCCCATCGGCGAAGGGGCCATGGCACCTATCAGATGCTGCAATTGTGCTGCCAAGTAATATATCCAAGGATTGGGGAGGGCAAGGCCTCCCCCCTCCTTTGAACATTGCAGCTGCTCTAATTTAATTCTAGGGGGTTTGGTGTGCCACAACAGTCGGAATAAAGAGTTAACCACTCTGAATATCTTCAGTGTAATAACTACCGGCGTGTTATGTAGCATGTACAGAAATTGTGGCATCAGAATCATCTTTATGAGATTCACTTTCCCTGCCAGGGACATTTTAAGTTTATTCCATACATTTATTTTATCTCTAAACCGCGATAGCAGGGGGTAGATATTCAGGCTACAGAATTCAGTAAGTTTGGGTGAGATGTTTATACCTAAGTATTTAAAGGTAGATACTACGGGTATCTGGCTCGGTGGTCTCTCATTAGTTATCGGGGATCCGTCTATAAACATTAACGCAGATTTAGTCCAGTTAATAGTGAGGCCTGAAAAGTGGCCAAATTTTGTTATAAGGGACATTACCTGATCTAGGGATCCCTCTGCGTCTTCCAAGAACAGAAGCATGTCATCGGCATAGAGCATGATTTTTTTCATGCAATTCGCCATACCGAAAACCCCTAATCTGTGGGCAATCTCTCACCTGTGCCGCAAGGGGCTCTATAGCCAGTGCAAAGAGCAGGGGAGACAGAGGGCACCCCTGTCTGGTCCCCCTGCCCAGTCCAAAGGCATGTGACATTCTATCTGTCATACGTATGGCTGCCCGTGGCGTATTATATAGCAACCTCACCCACCGGATGAACCTGGGCCCAAACCCAAACTTGGCCAGAACCGCCCACAGATACCTCCACGCTGTCAAATGCCTTATTGGCATCAAGAGACAACAGAGCCCTGTGACCCGCAGATTCCGAGGGAGTCTGCATGTTTAAGTATAGTCGTCTAAGATTGGTCGCTGTAGATGTTCGAGGCATAAACCCTGCCTGATCTGAGTGAACGATTGATCTAACAATCCTATTGACCCGCATGGCCAGTACTTTAACTAGTAATTTAATGTAACATCTGTAACAGCGATATAGGCCTGTAGGAGCCGGGGTCTAAGGGGTCCTTACCCAATTTTAGCAGTAATATAATATTCGCTTTAGTCATGGTGGTGGGTAGCCTTCCCAATGTGAAGGAGGCATTTAATACCTCAAGCAGTTTGGGTAAGATTATTTCGCCGTATTGGGTATAGACCTCCATGGGAAGCCCATCGTCCCCCGGGGCCTTGCATGTGGGAAAGGAGGCTGCTGCCTCCCTCAGTTTGTCTAGCGAAATTGGTGCTTCCATCTCCCCCCTCGCTTGGTGGGTCAGAGTTGGAAGCGTTATTGTACCCATGTATGTCTGCAGTTCCTCGTCTGTGTAATTGTCACATGGTTTGTATACCTCCGCATAAAAAGATGCCAGCTCCTCAATAATTTTCTCTGGATCATTCACCAGACGTCCCGAGGAGCTACGTATCGCTCCTATAGCAGGGGACGACTGTTGAGATCTGGCTATTCTAGCCAACAATCTGCCAGTTTTTTCACCTTCTTCATAAAATGCTTGTTTGGTAAAGAACCGTTTGCGTTCCGCGGCGGAGGACCTCAACCGGTCCAGGGACTCCTGAGCCGATATCCATGCCTCCCTCGCGGACTCTGATGAGTCTAAGACAAAAGCAAGCTCTAATTGCTTCACCCGGTCTTCCACCTGTACCAGTACGGCTGAGGAATTGTATTTTATGTCAGCAATTTCAGCTATAAATGTACCCCTTAGGCATGCCTTAAAGGCATCCCATCTCATTAGTAAATCAGTTTGTCTCCGGTTGTCAGAAAAGTATTGTTCCGTTTCACTATTCTATCGTGGGAAGTGAAAAGTTTTAACCAAAAAGCATTCAGTTTCCATGGTGCTCTCGGCAGTGTGGTCGCCGGCCTGGTAATAAGGTAGGCGGCCAGAGGGGAGTGATCAGAGACCCCCCGTGGTAAATAATCAACCTTTTGCAGAACGCTTAGAAGCTGCGGGGACCCCACACACAGGTCTATACGGGAAAGTGACCCATGGGTTTTGGAGAAGCACGAAGTGTGCAGTGTGAGTGGAGTGGTATGCCTTGCCCACCCAGGAATACCGCAGGAAGCTGACTGTGTCACTTGTTAGATGAGTCTCCTGGAGGCTCACTATTGCAGGGTGAAACTTTCTCAGGCATGTGCTTATCATAGTACGTTTCAAGGGATCATGTACACCACGGTCATTCCATGTCACATTGAGAGTGTTCGCCATGACTGGTGCAGTAAAGTAATATGTCCAGAATAAACCTGTTTCTTTGCCCCCTCCTCAGACAGTAGAAGGTCAGTGCCCGTCCCAGGGACACAAATTTTCCTGGTGAAGTATTCAGCATTGATTTGCAACGATAACCTGAGACATCTGTGGAAGCATGTGCGTGGTATCTCCAGATGGAAAAGCGTTATTCCTAGCTTGAAAAGTGTGGTTTGCAGTTTTAAACCTTTTTTTGGGTGTGAACAACTGTCCCGCACAGGTTGGAGGGGGACTCCCTCATTCTGCCTGCACACCCTAAATTGTGTCGTGAACTTGTGCCAACTGGGAACTTTTTAAACAGCCCCTTCAACTGGGGTAAATTGAGTGTCCAAAAAGTTCCTGTGGGTATAACTATCCCACCTTGGCGTCTGGTATTACTTAGGTATGATATTATTAACAAGCAGTAAATTATGCAAGGGCTCTTTTTCACATCCAACGCGTTTCGGAATACACAGTGCTTTTGTCCTTCAGGGATGTAGCAAAAAAAGAGCAATTCATTTATAATATGCTAGGTTGGGTTACTTTAAAAGTCCAAAATTGGAGTGGCATTGGGCATTGTTGCTGGTACAGTTATCGTTAGAACATAACATCATGATTAGTACTGGATGATATCAATTGGTCATGGTCCCATTTACTGGGGCGTGGTATCTCACCTATCCCCGTCCCTCCCGGATGCGTGCAGGCCAGAGCAACTACTGAGGCAAAAAAGGAGGGAACCCCTATTAAGCTCAAGTTTCAAAATTGCCAGCCGCGCATCCCAGCATCCAGCGTGCACAACGCCTGACTTGCAAATGACTTCTGTAATAGAAGTCAATGCAAGTTGCCTGAAGTCTTCCCATGGAGACTTGTCTCTCCTATCTGGGCAGCCTTCCAAGTCTGAGAAAAGAAGCAAAGGGATGCTATGTTTATACTTATCAATGGACCGAACTCTGTGTGTAGGAGTTTTCAGTATAACCATTTAAAGACTAAATCTTTTCTGACACTTGTTGCTTACAAGTAAAAATCCTGTATTTTCTGCTAGAAAATCACTTAGAACCCCCAAAGATTATATATATATATATATATATATATATATATATATATATATATATATATATATATATATATTTAGCAGAGACCCTAGGGAATAAAATAGCGGTTGTTGCAATATTTTATATCACACGGTATTTGCGCAGAGGTCTTTCAAACGCAATTTTTTTGGAAAAAATACACTTTAATGAACTAAAAACAAAATAAACAGTAAAGTTAGCCCATTTTTTTCGCCCAAAAGTTTTGATTACCTGTTTCTGTATATTTATTTTTTAGTTTTTTTTTTAAATCTTGTAACAAGCACCTGCTCGCTCGGTTCCACTCTCCCGACACTCCTCTGTGGCTATTGAATCAGATTGCAGATCGCAACGTCTGATGGTTTGGTCATCTGATGCTCCGGGAATCGAACTACCGCTATGTGCCGTTCGAATCCAGTTGTGATAGCTCAGAACACCAGGCAGGCTGTATGTAAGTTCAAACAGGAATCTCTTTTATTGAAAGGAATACAGGCTCTTTTATACAGTAAAAGAGGAGCTGCATACCTCCTGTTCATATTACTCTGAACATACACCTGTGACCAGAAACCTAATTAACATGGGCTAATTAACTAATCCCTTTAGACAGCCTAGATGACTAAGTCATGACCTTTAGGCCAGACTGGCTGTCTTGTAGCTCAGAAAACACAATCAACATTATCACAAATCAACACAGAACTCTTCTTCACACAATAGAGTTAATTAACACAAACAATGGGGATCTAATGACTCTTATGCCTCTTATGACACGGTCGGACTTTTCGGCTACATAGGTCGACAGCCTGTCCGAAAGACTTTCGACGGACTTTTGGCGGACTTGCGCCAGACTTTCTTACGAACGGACTTGCCTACATACGATCACACAAAAGTCAGACGGATTCGTACGTGATGACGTACACCGGACTAAAATAAGGACGTTGATAGCCAGTAGCTGCCCTAGCGTGGGTTTTTGCCCGTCGGACTAGCACACAGACGAGCGGATTTCTGGGTCCGACGTAGTTACGACAAAGATTTGAAGCATGTTATAAATCTAAAGTTCGCCAGATTTGCGGTGGGAAAAGTCCGCTAAAAGTCCGGGGAAGCCCACACACGATCGGATTGTCAGCCAGCTTTAGTCCGTCGGCCTTTTGTAGACGAAAAGTCTGACCGTGTGTACGCGGCATTAGATCCCATACTAGACTTATTTACAATACACATTCTAGCAGGCAACAGACAGACAGGTGGCTGGAATTGACATCAGCATCTCCTAACAGTATTTGTCCCAGCATTATGAATCAGAGGAGAAATACTTCAGTATTCCAAGGTTCATGACAATACAGTATTCCAAGGTTCATGACAAATCTAAATTATACATACAAGTGAACTGATTGGAGGTTTGTTTTGTTAAATAAATGTTTAAATGTAAGACATTTTCTGTATCACTTATTACTTAAGGCTGCTTACACACTGGAGCGGGCAGGTGTTGACGGTAAAAACGCTGCTAGTTTTAGCGGCGCTTTACCGTCATTTTAGCGGCACTATTCCACCGCTAGGGGGGCGCTTATAAACCATGAAGGGGTTAAATTCACCCGTGTAGCGCCGCTGACAAAGCGCTTTGCATGTGCTTTGGCAGCGGTGCCCACTCATTTCAATGGGCAGGAGTGATGGAGGAGTGGTATACACCGCCCTAAAGATGCTGCTTGCAGGACTTTTTTTAACATCCTGCCAGCACATCGCCTCAGTGTGAAAGCACTCAGGCTCTCACACTGGGGCTGCAGGGGAGGAGTTTTTCAGGCGCTATTTTTAGCCCAAAAGCGCATGAAAACGCCCCAGTGTGAAAGGGGTCTAACTGTTATGCCCCGTACACATGGTCGGACTTTCCGACAGAAAATGTGCGATCAGAGCTTGTTGTCGGAAATTCCAACCGTGTGTGGGCTCCATCAGACATTTTCCATCAGATTTTCCGACACACAAAGTTTGAGAGCAGGCTATAAAATTTTCGGACAACAAAATCCCATCGCATCAATTCCGACCGTGTGTGGCCAATTCCGACGCACAAAGTGCCACGCATGCTTAGAAGAAATTCCGAGATGGAACAGCTCGGTCTGGTAAAATTAGCGTTCGGAATGGATATAGCACTTTCGTCAGGCTGCAATGTTTCAAATAGTTTAATGCAGCACACTCTCTTCTTCTTTATAATGCTAGAAGAATGAGGTAGTTTTGCTGCTGATATTCACACAGACTTCTCACAAACTTATTTCTTTATTATTTATCGTGATTTCATCGATATAATATTTTTATTTGTCACATCTGATTCAAATTTTTTTTTTTTTTTTTTTTGGTTACTATTTTTTTCAAGCCTGATCTTTTTTTTTCCTTGTCAAAAGAAGTTTGAGTATACAAAGTTATAAAGATACATAAAGTAAGTTTACATGGATCTATAAAGTAAGCTCATTGTTTTACAGTAGGGTTTATATAGGTAAATATCATGAAATTTCAAATATTAAACATTGGGTTCACGTAAACCTAAATTAAAGATATATATCATTTCCTTAGTTACTTTTGTAGGTATTTAAATGATTTATACCTACTATACATATTGTTTACAAGTAGAGTGTATATAGGTCAAATAAATTCTGATAATGAGCTTTAATCATAAGGTGGAGAAAAGGAAAGAGAAAGAAGAAAAAGGGTTGAAAGGTAGAGGTATGGTCCACAAGGTTGTCCCGCTCGTCAGTTTATTATTCTTTTTAGTTCTCTTTGAAGCCTTAGAATGGGTGTCTCTGTAAGTCATTTAATCTGTTACCATGGCAACAGGACAGAGTCATTGAAGTTTGACAGGAACTGTTGTTTTATCCAAGGATGCCAAAGTTTTTCAAATTTTGGAATTTGATTTTGATCGATGGCTACCATCTTAGCATGGGACATTGTATTATTCATTCTGTGAATTGTTTCTGCTAGTACCAATGTAGGAGATTTCCATGCCTTGGTCACTGTTTGTTTTGCAGCCGTTATTAGTTGGATCATAAGTATGAATTGAGAGAGTGTTAACCATTCCGGTTTTAGATTAAGTAAAGTTAAATATGGATCTGGTTGTATTATTTTTTTAAATATTTTAGATGCAATCACGAAGACTTCCTTCCAGAAGGTTTGGATTACTGGGCACGTCCACCATATGTGTAAATATGTGCCTATTTCTGGGCATCCTCGAAAACAAAGAGCTGAGGTATTAGGTGAATATTTTGCTACTCTAGCGGGTACAAGGTACCAGCGAGTTAGGACTTTATAATTTGTCTCCAGTGCTAAGATGTTGGGTGAAGATGACTTAGATGTGAGCCATATGTTAGACCAGTCCGTGTCTTCTAAAGTTCGTCCCAGGTCCTCCTCCCACCTCTGAACGTAAGAGGGTCTATTAAGATTTGCTACTCCATATAATTGATTATAAAGTGATGAAATTGTACCTTTAGCAAATGGATCTTTTGTACAGATTGATTCAAAAATGGATAATTGGGATAATGGTGTATAGAAATTTTTGATTTGGAGATATCTAAATATCTCAGAGTTTGGTAGATCATATTTTTCTCTAAGCGATGGGAATGAAAGGAATGATTTAGATGCTATGAAGTCATTTAGTGTCTGAATGCCTGATGTTGTCCAAGCTTTAAAAGAATTTGGGTAGATCCATGCCGGATAAAAGGCCGGATTTCTGATAAAAGAAAGGAGAGGATTGTGTGGAGATTGTAACTGATATTTGGTTTTTAGTTTATCCCAGAGAGATAAGAAGCGTTTAGTTATGGGATTATGAATTTTAAAGCGGTCTTTAGGATCAAGCCATAATAAATTTGATATTAATAGAGGGTCATTTTCTGAAGCCTCTATAAATACCCATAATGGGATTTCCTGTTTTGCATGGTATTTGGACAGACTGGCCAAATGTGCTGCTCTGTAGTAGTTAGCAAAATTAGGGTATCCCAGGCCTCCTTTATTTTTGGGAAGATGTAGTGTGTGTATAGGTATACGTGGTTTAGAAGAGCCCCATATAAACGAAGTTGCTCTTTTTTGTACTATTCTCAAAAAATAGGAAGGAATTGGAATAGGGAGGACTCTGAATAGATAAAGCAATTTGGGTAGAATAGTCATTTTGATTGCGTTAATCTTCCCTATCCAGGATAAAGGAAGTTGCGACCATTGTTTTATTAGATTTGTGATCTGTCTTAATACAGGAGGATAATTGGTTGAGAATAAGTCAGAATGAGATGCTGTTAAATGAATTCCAAGATATGATATTGATTTTTCTGCCCATGTGAATGGGAGTGCAGCCCTAGCCGGGATCAATTCCATGTTTGTGAGTGAAATATTAAGCACTAGGCATTTCTTAGGATTAATCATAAGGCCGGATAGGGCTGCAAATCCATCAAGAGCTGGTATTAAGTTAGGACCAGAGACCTGTGGTGATGATAGAAAAAGTAATATATCGTCTGCAAATATACATAATTTGTGTGTAATACCTCCTACTTCAATGCCAGTTATAGTTTGGTTTGTTCTGATGTATTGGGCCATGGGTTCGAGTATAAGGGCAAATAATAAGGGAGATAATGGGCAACCCTGTCGGGTACCTCTTTCGATATTAAAGGCTTCAGATTTGTATCCAGCATATTTTATATAGGCTTTGGGTTTATTATATAATGCTTTGATCCATGTTAAAAAGTGGGATCCAAAACCCCATTTTTGTAATGAATATTGCATATATTGCCAGGATACTGTGTCAAATGCCCTCTTAATATCGAGAGATAGAAAACATAAAGGGATTTTCCGTTTTTTAGCAATATGTGCCAATAATACTGCCCTGCGTATATTATCGCCTGCCTGTCTATTTGGCATGAAGCCTACTTGATCTCTATGTATTAATTTTCCTATAATGCTATTGAGGCGTTTTGCTATTATTTTTGCTAATAATTTAATATCGAGGTTTAACAGAGAGATAGGCCGATAATTCACACAGGAAGTATCATCAGAAAGGGGTTTTGGGATCATACAAACAATTGCCATTAGTGTTTCTTGCCGAAAAGAATGTCCATCTAGAAGTTTGTTAAAAGTTTCAGTGAGAATGGGAGAGAGTATTTCTGAGAATGTTTTATAGTATAAAGCCGAGTAGCCGTCTGGGCCTGGTCTTTTGTTAAGTTTTAGGTCTTTTATGGCGTTAGCAACTTCATCTATAGTTATAGGCTCATCCAAACTGCTTTTTTGATTCTGAGATAACTCAGGTAAGGTTATTTTTGAGAAGAAGGATTCAGCCTCTGTAGGATTAAATTCATTGTTTGTCTTGTATAAAGTTGCGAGATGTGAGTGAAATTTATGGACTATTTTAACTGGATTACAAGTGTAAACATTTTTTGATAATTTCAAAACGTATTGGTTTGAAAGATTTGTTAGTTGAATTTAATGCCCGAGCCAAATATGTACCTGGTTTGTTTGTATTCATGTAGAAATTGTGTTTGGAGCGTTTGAGGGATTTATCAACTGACTCAGTGAGAAATAGATCATATTCCAATCTAGATTTTTCCAGATGAGATTTTGTACTCTGGGATGGATTATCTTGAAATGATATGTAGGCCGCATTAAAATTGAGTTCTAGTTTATTTGCTAGATTTTTGCGTTCCCGTTTAAATAGTGCCATTTGTCTTTGTATTGTACCACGCAAGACAGGCTTATGAGCTTCCCACAGTGTTATTGGGGAGATATCTGTTGTATTATTGATATGTATTCCTTTAAAGCTTGTTCAATGGCCATCTGATGTAGTGGGTGTTTGAGCATTATGTCCGGTAAGTACCACGTTGGGTCATGCGCTTTTGGTATGGCTGAGGCTATAGTAGTGTATACTGCATTATGGTCAGACCATGGAATCGGAATTATATCTGATGCAATAATTTCTGGTATCATTCCTATTGTTAGAAAAATATGATCTATTCTGGTGAAGGTTTGATGAGGGTGTGAGAAATAAGTGAATTTCTTTTTCATTGGGTTACTTTCTCTCCATGAATCTACCAGATTGTATTTGGAAAGAAGTTGAGAAAAAGGTAATCTAGAGGTTATTTTGGATGGTGTAAAAGGTGATTTATCTAGAAATGGGAGGAGGACCTGGTTCGAATCCCCACACATTATCACTGTTCCTATTTTGTGTGTATTAATCACTTGTAATATATGTGAGAGGAATGGTGTAGGTTGTTTGTTAGGAGCGTAGTAGGAAATCACCGTGATTGCTGTATCCATTATATAACCAATGAGTATCAGGTATCTACCTTCTGGGTCTTTAATTTCTGATGATAAGGTGAATGGTGTGGATCGGTGAAATGCAATTAGAGTTCCCCTTTGCTTGGTACAGGCAGAAGCCGTGTAAATTTGTTGATAAAAAGGAGAAATATATTTTGGAGTAGAATCTTTGGTGAAGTGTGTTTCTTGGAGGCATACTATGTGAGCCTTCTTGTTATGGAAAGTACGGAAGGCTTTGGTCCTTTTTTGAGGGACATTTATTCCCTGAACATTCAGGGAAAGTATATTCAGTGGTGCCATGGCAATAGATCAAATAGTTTTGACTTACTTTTTGTTATGCAGAGCTGACTGCGCAGATCAACCTGTGTGGACTGAAGAGATGAATAGATAGAAAAGAAACCAGTGAATTCTGGAGTAAAGAGTAAACAAAAAACATATGAGATTAGATGATACATTGTATAAATTATTTTTTGCAAGTAATCACAATTTAAATATCTCTCTCAGGGGAATAAGTGCCTTCGTCACACTCCCACATAATATGGTTGGGAGAATGAGGAGGGCTAATGGGGGTACAGGGATCTTCCGCTTACAGGAGAGAAGTGCTATGTCAAAAGACATCAAAGTGATGTTTCATTAATTGGAGTGCAGAATATAGTTTTTGTTGAAATTATTTATTCCAGGGTGGTTGTATATGGTTAGTCTTGCCCTAGGCTAAATAATTCAGTTAGAAAGGTACTGTTAATAACTTTGGTATTGATGAAGATAGTTTGAATTATTTTGGGATTTTAACCCTTTTAGAGTAAACAATTACATATTTTATTCATATGCAACTGTTTAGATATGTTAACTCATAAAATTGAGGTTGTATTGCTTCAGATTAGAAAAAACAAAAACATAATTCTAGGAACTAGTTAGGTAATAATATATTTGTTTTAAGAAAAGAAAGAAAAAGCTTCCATTACTTCTGGATTATTGAACATATTTGTCCTAAAAAGTAATAAATCTATTGTTATTACCTGATAATATATAACTGAACAAGAATTTCCTTATTTCACTTATATATTCTAAGGCTATATGAATCAGAAGTAATAAGAAATATAACTGGAATGTAACATGATCCCACACAGTGTGTGACTATCAGAATGCAGTTACATTCAGTTATAAATACAGGTTTTTTATAGAGAACCATCTCTTAGTATAATAAATGAAGAGATATCAGGAATTAGGATGTCAGTCCATTGAATCTTCTTGGTCCATGGATGATGTGGCATAACGGCCTCTTTTGTGAGAATGATGATTCCCATTTTGTTCTGATATTTTCTGGGTGCTGCCTGAAGGTGAAAATGATGCCATTCTTCTGCGTGTGGGAGAGTTGCTGCTTGTGGGTTCTGTCAGATTTAATTTTAAAAGGGTTTGTTGTAGTTCATCTGCCGATCTGCTTCTGTAAATTGTACCTTGGTAGTTAAATCTGACTGAAAAGGGGAAGCCCCATTGATACATAATGTTGTGGCCTTGCAGTTCCATTAGTTGGGGTTTCATGGATCGTCTTTTAGTAATAGTAAGTTGGGATAGGTCAGCAAAAATTTGATAATTGTGTCCTTGAAAATTAAGTTCCTTTTTTTCTCTTGCAGCAATTAGTATTTGTTCTTTCGTTCTGTAATAATGAAATTTTGTGATTATATCACGTGGGGGTCCATCTTTCTTTTTGGCTGTGAGGGCTCTGTGTACTCTGTCCAGTTCTAAACGTTCAATAGGGATATCTGGCTTTAGTTCTTGTAATAGAGCAGTAATAGTAGATTGCAGGTCTGTCACAGTTTCAGGTATTCCCCTTATGCGCAAGTTTGAACGTCTGGCTCTATTTTCGTAATCTTCGAGCTTAGTTTGAAGTATTAAATTCTCTTTTTTTAATTGTTCCAATTCTGTTATATTTTCTTGGGTTGTAATTTCAATTTCATCCATTTTTATTTCTAAGGCTGCGGTGCGGTTTCCCAGCTCTCTTATTTCTTTGGTTAGGCTTATATTCTTTTGTTATTTGGTCTGAGGTTTGTTTTAAAGCTTTATGAAGCATCTTTTCAAATTGTAATAATATTACTGGGGATACTGAGGAGGCTTGTGGAGAAGTTTGTGAGAGGATTTGTTCTGTATCTGACTCAAATGGAGAGTCTTGCTGTGACATTTTCTGTCTGTGAGAGCGCCCTGATGCTGTATCTTGTGAGGTGACTGGAGCTGCTTCAGCTGCAGTGAGTGCCTGTGAGCTCTTTGTGAGGTGATTTTTATTTCTGCCACGGTTTCCTCCCAGTACCATATTTCCTGCCCAAACTTTCACAGTTTGTTCCCTGGGGCAAAAAGGTTCAAATGGATACCTTTTGAGCCTGCAGGCTCCGCTTTGTCCTTCTCTTCTCTCCTCAGCGGTGTGGAGCTCTAACAATGCATGTCTGCTCCGCTAGGCTCCACCTCCTGCCCCCCCTGATCTTTTTTTTTTAAACTCCAGAATATTTCTGGGTGTGTTTTGTGTGTCAAATTATCACAACATCATTATTATCTTGTATTATTTAATCTCAAGGAGATTGTTTGGCGTTGGTGTCTCTTGTTAATTTCACATTGTATTTTTGAAATGTACCTGCCTCCTCACAAGCTATCCTTTTTGAAGGAAAACACACATAGGCGAGTATAATTGAAACAAAAAATCCTTTATTAAGGGCTCATAACCAAACAAAGAGGGAGGCAACGCTGGAGAAACAGCAAAATTTGGCGAAGCCTTTGGCCCCCAGGGCACACATCAATTTCCAGGCAAAATTGGTGGCCTGAGGAGTCCATATCTAAGGGAGTGCAGACTGGTCCAGAAGTCAAAGAGAATCATGAACAGCAGCAGATGACATCTGTGTCCCCAGGCTGTGGTCATACAAGAGGCTGCATCCTTTGTCAGACCAGACTGAACCCAGGTCATCACTCTCTGGTCTTCCTTCCACGCTGTGTCTGTGGTGGTGGAGGTGTGGCAGGAGGAGGAGGAGGATGGTCCAATGCCTCACACCCTTAGTTAGTGTTTTGTAAAGAAGGTCCTCACACATGAGGCGTTGGTCCTCCTGCATGTCCTGCAGTTTTGTGACAGCCATGTAGGCAAAGGCCTCTTCACGAGTGGGTAAGGCTCTGAGGGACGCAGAAGCCTCCTGAATCAGCCTGAGAGCTGAATCCTGCACGTTATTCCCATTCCTGGGTCTTTTGTTTGGAAGGCGGAGGGGGAGGGACCTGTCAGGCTCCTACTGGGCCCGGCCTTCTCCTGGCTGCCACTTAGCCCCGCCTCCTCCTGGCTGCCACTAACCCCCGCCTCATCCTAGCTGCCACATTCCACAGCCTCCTCCTGTGTGCCACATTCCACAGCCTCGTCCTGGCTGAGGTCTTACTGTGTATGAAAAAGGGACATAGTTTTATTTTTTTCTTCATCAATCACACACAATTTTCACCTCATGACTGTTGCAAATTGAATGTTAAGAAATATAAAAGACTATCATTCTGAGCCCAGCATTTTTCATTCTTGTCCCAATTTTTTGTGCCCACTACTGTCTATTGATATGTAAAACACTTTATTAAATCAGCCATTAGTAATCAATAACATCTAGTAAACGTCATTTATTTATTGACCAGAAATCTGTAGAAGAATGCTATATGAGCTGGGCTCCTCCACTTCTTCCTGGCTGGAAGTCCTAGGTTGGATTGGACATCTGAAGCCTCAGCTGGGGTGGAAGATAGGGTGGAAGGAAGAGTGGGGAGGGATTCCCTGACTTCAGTCTGGTCTGACAGAAATCGCAGTCTCTCATAGTACCACAGCCTGGGGACATAAACGTCATCTGCTGCAGCTCCTGATCTCTGGGAATCCTGGACCTTCTTGTGCTCCCTAAGATAAGTGCTCCTCAGGCTACCAATTTTGGCATTTAAATAAGGGATGGTTGCTGTGGGGACCACCGGCTTCACCAACTCCAGCAGTTTCTCCAGCGCTGCCTGCCTCTTTTGTTTATTATTATATTGCGGATGTTTCACCTGCCACAGACAGGGCAGCTCCCTGTATTTGTCTATGAACAGGGGGAGGAAATTGTGGTCAATGAAGCCATCCATTTTATCTGCAACACACAAGACAAACCCTAATGTCAGGCGAAACTCTCCTAATCTTGTCACAATATAGGCCTCAATCTAGAAGCAGTATAGGCCCAAGTTTAAATCTTACCTTCGTTATCACGATCGGCGCCTCCGATACTCCTTCCTCCACTCACAGATTTACATACTACGCACGTGTGTTACGCTTTATATACACTGCACATGCGTGAAACTCTGCCCGCCCCTGACATTCTTTCTAGTCTATTTCCCGCCCCTTCTCGTTCGGCGCAGTGGGGGAAGAGCACACGGCGGAGACACAGCAGGTGCGTGCTAATTACATCAACGAGGAGGAGGAGGACAGCCCAGAGCCTGAAACGTCTGGATCCCGGAGGAGACGACTTAAGGCATCAAATATGTCCTTTGGGGAGATGTTGGACATCCTGAAGAGGGCCAACTATGACGGGAAGTATGGACCTTACCCCAACCCCAATGTCAGAAAGGCCAAGATAATGGCAAAAGTGTTTAAAAGTCTGCACCGGAATTTTGGGGTACGTCGATCCAAGGAAGAACTCAGGAAGTGGTGGTCGGACCTCAAATTAAGGGAGCATGAGCAGTACAGAAGGATCAGGAGAGTGCTGCAAAAAAGTAGTTGTCCTGTGTTCCTATTCGTTATTTTTATTACGTTCGTGCTCCTCCATGTGCTTTTCTTTACTGTTGTACAGTTTAAAATGGCAACTTTCATGTTCATAGGCACATTGTTTGTTCGTATGAAACATTGTTCGTTCAGCCTAGAAAACACCATTGTTTTGGCCATATGCATTTGAATACATTTTTGCTAGCCTACTCTTAAAATAATTTTGGTGTCTAGATGGGTTTGTAACTAGAATGAAATGCAAACTAGATTCTGTCTAGGAGAGGACACTCAGCAGCTACTTACACATCTGTGAAGCTTGTACAAAATAGGTAAGTATTCAAGCTTGACAAAGGAAAAAAATATTTCTTCATCTTGGAACTCTGCCAAAACAGACAATTGTACCCCACTTCCAAGCAATGTTTCATATTCCTATTTCTACCATCAAATATCTGTGTGCTAAGTATACCTATTTTTTTTTACATAGGGGAGAAAAGACTCGGACACCACTCATCCGAGGAGACCACAGACCCCCCACCTCAGGAAGAAGGTGAAATCCCCCAAAGTCAACAGGAGGAGGAGGGAGACGTAATCAAAATAGTCACCACAACAGGTGGGTCTGCGACCACAGGCTCAGGTAAGAGATGGATGCCGGCATATTTACAATACATGGTATGTTTTTGTTTCTATATTTTTAGCTGATTGTGATGTTGTGGATGAAGGTCATTTCACCAGTGAAAGTGCCCAGATCCTGATCGGGGAGATCATGGGGTGTAATAGGGACTTGGAAAACATCCAGAGAAAACATCAGTGTTAAAAACAAAATGAACAACATCATTGATGTTTTAGGGAGAGTTTAAAACACCTCCAAATCCCTTCCTTTTTGTGGTATTTTGAATCTAAAAATTTACATTTTTTGACATTTTATAGAAAAGCCAAATTTTGAAGACACAGTGTGTCAACATGTGCCATCCGCCATCACGGGAGATCAATGTAGGCGTTTTGGGGGTTCAACCCCTTCCTCAATGTAGGCGTTTTGGGGGTTCAACCCCTTCCTCAATAATAAAGTAGCTGAGAGGAAGGGGTTGCACCCCAAAACACGTGCCTTGATCCCCCGTGCTGGCAGCTAGCACATATTGACGTTTGGGAATTTGTGCGCCATCTTCAAAATTTGGCTTTTCCAGGGGTGACTTCACCCCATCTGAACGCAATATCAAACATTGTTTATAAATACTCATGTCTGATATTGCCTTCAATTTCTACAAAAGTTGAAACTTTGTAAGTTCCAGATTTGAGTATTTCTTGTTTGTTTGAAACATGCCTGTTTTACCTTAAATGGACATTTCTTTTATTAATGTGACCAAAAAATTGTTACAAAAAAAAATGTTGGTTTGTTTTAAAAACCTTTTATAAATGCACATGTGATTGTGCTGGTATTAAAAAGATTGATACTCAAGAATGTGTGGATTATTGTTTCAATGCTCCAAAAATTTTGTTGTGGTAAAATTGGTGTTTTCAGTGACAATGGGGGTTATTTCCTAAGGTCAAATCCACTTTGCACTACAAGTGCAGTTTCAGTGCAGGCACAAGTGCACTTGTAGTGCAAAGTGTCTTTGCCTTTAGTAAATACCACCCAACAGTGCTTTATAATGTTACACAATCACGCCATTTTCAGGACTCCCCACATTTCTGTCAGGGTCAGCTAAAAAACACAAGCAGTAAATGTCACCAAAGATTTTAGTAGTTAAAATGATTTTTTTTATTTAAAAAATGTATCAGACATTGTCTGGCATATTTATGGCCCCCCTACCCGCAAAGTATTCAAGGTATCCAAGACGTGTCTCGCGGGCACTCAGGGGGGGCAAGCCAGGACGGCCAGTCTCAAGCGCCCTCAGGGTTGGTTCATTTACATGAATTCCTGCCTCAGGCCCCACTGAGGCAGCATAGTTGGTAGAATTTCTCTGTAAAAAGTTGTGGAGAACATAGCACGCCAGGATGATATGATTCAGTTTATACTCCGCCATGTGTATGGGTGTAAGAAAAAGGCGGAACTGGCTGGCCATGATTCCAAACGTGTTCTCCACCACTCTTCTGGCTCTGGCCAGCTGGTAATTAAAAACCCTCTGGTCCGGGGTGAGGGTCCTCATAGGGAATGGCCGCATAAGATGGCCCCCAGCGCAAACTCTTCATTCACAACAAAGACAAATGGGAGTCCTTCCACATTGTCTTCTGGAGGTGGCAAGTCCAAGCTGCCATTCTGGAGACGCCTGTAGAACTCCGTCTGGATGATGACTCCACCATCGGACATCCGGCCATTCTTCCCCACGTCCACATACAGGAACTCATAAGTAGCCGACACCACCAACATCACAATACTATTGAACCCCTTGTAGTTGTAATAGTATGACCCCGAGTTGGGTGGTGGGATGATGTGGACGTGTTTCCCATCAACTGCCCCATCGCAGTTGGGAAAGTCCCACCGCTGGGCAAAGTGGGAGGCCACAGTCTGCCATTCCTGTGGGTTGGAAGGAAACTGTGGAGTCCAACAAGAAAAAGAAATGTATCATTTTGCACATAAACATGGAAAGCAGATTAGACACAAACATTCTTGGCCAACATCAGTATAACATTTATTTTAGGGAGTATTTAAAGACCAAGGTATAAGGTCCACCTATCAGATTTCCCCCCCCCCTCTCATGGGCCATTTGTAAAATTTTATGGGGGGGGGAGATGTTTTGGACAGGTAACCCTCTCCACTTCATTGAGAGATGAATGCCTAAATAATGTGGATTACTTTGGCCAGCCCCTCCTTACTTGGCAGCCTACTGGACAGGTAAGAAGCGTCATAATACAAAGATATAAATACACACTGTACACATTTTAGCACATTTTTACATTCTGCTATTACTCATCAAGATAATAATAGGATACAAAAACTTTAAACAGTACCATTTGAAAGAATTCAGGCAGGCCCTTGCACTACATGCTTTGGGGAAGTTCATCCATAAATCTGACCACAAAAGAGGTGGGTATAGTATATATGGGTTTGGCAAAGTCAGCAGATAGAGGATTGGTATAAGCTGAGTTAGCAGTTGGGGGGAGGGAGGGTTCCAAATGATTTTGGGACACCAAAAAAAGCCTCTGGCACTCTGCCTTAATTTAAAGCACAAATCACATTTTTACACATTTTAGGGGGTGTTTAGGGTAAAGCACTACTATGGAGCTGACAAAATACATTGTTAAGTGACTACATGAGGTGAATATAGGGCCAGGAGAGCATGCTGGGGAGGTAAGTGAAGGCAAATATGTATGAAGGACAAAAAAAAATTAGACAAAAATCCAGCATGCATGAGGACAAAGGGGACATTCACAGCATATTACAATCATGGTAATTAGGGAATGAGTAAAGAAATACAATATATTATCAAACATTAAATACAATAAAATGTGATGTTAAAGGATAAAAATCTTACCTTAGTATACACCTTCTGCAGGACCTGGATGATAGCAGAACAGGTCTCCGGGATAATGATCCCCAGAGCCTGGGGGGGATGCCTGTCGAGAACTTGAGGTCCTGCAGGCTTCTCCCCGTCGCCAAGTACCGCAGGGTGGCGACTAGCCTTTGCTCCGGAGTGATGGCTTGCCTCATGCAGGTATCCTGCCTGCTGATATAGGGGGTCAGCAAAGCCAACAAATGGTGAAATACGTGGTCCGTCATCTGGAGAAAGTTCCTGAAATCATCAGGATTATTCTCACGGATCTCACGGAGCAAAGGCATGTGACAGAACTGGTTACGCTGGAGCAACCAATTCTTGGTCCATGAACTCCTCCCCACCCTGTTCATGGACTGGACTTGTGTCAAGGTAAGGACCCCAACACCAAGCCCCCGCACAGCACGAACCCTACGAGGAGTAAGTATACGCAACATGGCTAGAAAACAGTCGGCTGCTCAGAACGAAGTAACAGAATGCACTGAAGAACAGCAAGGCCTGTGAAGAGCGACCTGGAAAACAGCAACGAGCGGACAAAAACACACTGAATAATCAAATACGAACTCACTGTACGCACTGAAGACCAGATACAAACCCACAAGCACAAACTGAACAGCAGGAAACGATCTGAAAACCACGAGTCTGAAAAAGAGCGAATCGTCTCTCACCAAACTTTTACTAACACGAGATTAGCAAAAGGAGCCCAAAGGGTGCCGCGCTTGGTTCTGAACTGCCCTTTTATAGTCTCGTCGTACATGGTGTATGCGATCGGAAATTCTGACAACTTTGTGCGACCGTATGTATGCAAAACAAGTTTGAGCCAACATCCATCGGAAAAAAAATCCATGGATTTTGTTGTCGGAATGTCCGATCAATGTCCGATCGTGTGTACAGGGCATTAGAATTTATGAGATAAATAGAAAAAAAAAATCGGCCTAACATATCGGCCCAAAAAAAAAAAAAAAAAAAAAAAAATCGGCATCATATATCAGCCACCGCGATTTCTAAATATCAGCATTGGCCAGAGAATAACCCATATCGGTCAAACTCTAGCTTATACCACTCATGCATTTAAATATTATCATCTTTTGTTTATCATTTATTATGTGATTTATGTCAGTTTAATATGTAATTTTTATTGATTTATACATTTATCCTTAATCAGTGTATTAATCATGTCCATTAAATGTTTGTATTAAATTTATCATTATTATAATTATGTGAATCCTTTATGATTATATTTGTATCATATATTATTATATTAAATTATTTATTGATTATGCTCTCAAAACATCATGGACCACCCTTAGGGGTGAATGATATCAAATCAAGATTAATTACACCTATCCATATATTTATTCATATATATTATCCACAATGACATGCTTGATGTAAAGTCCCACATCCACTTTCCATTTCTTTACCATACATTTAGGGATTGAAGCTTGCCATTGTTTTTCAAAGTTGCGAAGGGTCACATTTGATTTCAATTTTCCCCATAAATATGTAGGTACCTAGGTATGCAAACATGTAGGTATATAAGTATTCTTGCTGTTCATGCATTTGTGTGCACAGTTCAAGGCAAATAATCACATATGTATGCAGTTTAATGCAAAAAAACACATATTTATGTAGATAACAAACCACAACATGAAAGGAGAAAACACTTGGGAAAGGAAAATGGCTGCACACCCCAAAGGAAATTTCAAAAAAGGGGATTTGTCCCCCAAGAACAAAGGGGTTTTCTAGGCAGCAAAAAACTCATGCAAAAAGTATAAAATATTAATATTTTTATTTAAACATAGGACAGTAGAGTAAAAAACATGAACTGTGTACAAAAATTGTAAAAAGCACAAGAGCATGTACAGGGCTACACATAAATGATGCAAAAAACAGGCGTTAGGATAGTCCTGATGCGTTTTGACCCCATCGGGTCTTCTTCAGAGGAAATGCATGCGTTGTTGGAAAATTGTATGCGTAAAAATAATATCAATACATGAAAGCACAGTTATATATAGTAATTGTGGGAGTCTTAGACATAATTACCAGAAGTATGCATGTAGCCAAGTCTCCTGAACCTAAAACTTTCAAAAAGCCTCCACCGTCCGGTCCCCGCCTGGAATCCCCCGGCCAGCCAACACCCCGATAAGGGGGAGTCAAGCAACAATTGCGCAACTTACAGTGAACTACACATATGGAATGTCCCGCATTTGGCAAAGGGAGTGTGTGGGTCAGCGGCATCTGTGATCCGAACATCAATCAGTAATGTCAGTCAGTGCGTATAGGGAATGTATTTGGTTTATTTTATATGAACTTATATGAATCATATAATAATGATACTCCTAATTTCATAGTGTTATTTTGGGCTAAGGAGCCTATAACAATAGGTTATAACAATAGAGTTCATGATCAAAAATTATTTAAACATAATAGGTATGTATAATGAGAGTAATTTTAAGAGATAGAGAAGACAGAAAAGGAAAAGAAAAAGAAAAAAAAGAGAAAGAAAAGGGGATAAGGGAAGGAAAAGAAAAGCGAGAAAGAAAAGAAAAAGGGAAAAGAAAAAGAAAGGAAAAGGAAAGGAAAAAAGGAAAAGGGGAGAAAGAAAAAGAAAAAAGGATGGGGATGGGGAGGGAGGGAACGGGGGGACGAGGGAGGAGTTGTGAGGAATGGAAAGGGAAAGAGGGGAAGTGGGGTGGTGAAGGGTGATTGGGGAGGAAAACAGTGAGGGAAGCAAGGAGGGAAGGGGGGGAGGATGGAATGATGAGAGAGAGAAATAAGCGCTAGAAAAAGGAAAGTAAAAGTGGAAAAAGAAGAAGCAAAAGAGAAAAGGAAAAAGGAAAAACAGACAGTAAGAAATTATTGAAAAGTTGTGAAGGAATAGACAAGGGCCACATGTGAGAAAAGAGTGAATGAGAGGATGAATAAAGTGAGATTGAAGTGCCAATAAGAAAAAAGTGATAACAGGCAAATTTCCAAATAAGGTGTGAAGGTGACAAAAAATAATTGAAGTAAAAAGCTTCCAGCATGGAAGCAGCAATATGCAAAGATAGTCTGTGAGGATTACACAGGTAGTGTGTGCGGTAGGCTATAATAAGGATATGTGATAAGTATTTAGAACATATACTAACAATTGGAGAAATATATTGCTGTGAGAAGGGTAAACGGATACCTGTAATGGAGGAGCCCTTATATAGCTGTGTTTTCTGTTGAAGCAGTGGGGATCGAATGAAAGATCCCATAGGGATCTACTCACCTTAAATGTAATACGTAAAGCACTGATTGGTTGCCGATGGGGATCACAGGTGCAAGCCAGCCACCCCGCCTCTACTTACCAATGCAGGGATGATGCTGACAGTGTCAGCACTCCAGTGTAGCTCACCCGGCGTTCTGAAGGACGATGTCCCGGCCCTGCCATCCTTTCCGACATAATGACGCGGCGCCATGACTTTACGTGTATGCACGCGCACCTCAGTGCGCGCGCAGGCACGGACGTGGCACCCAGAAGGATTTGGGACACCGCTGGCAGGGAGAGGTCACGTCCCAGAGGGACCAGCTCCCTGGTGGACGTGTAGATAGGTGCAGGGCCCTACGCCTGTCTCCCCCTGCCAGGAAGAAGCACAGCGATACAGACAAATCACCCGGAGGGGGAAGATGGCCGGACCGGGAGCCCAAGTCTGGACCTAGGTGGAAAAAACTTTTATAAAAAATTTTACAGTGATAATAAATTTAGTGTGTATGAAACATCAGACGAAAACCAAGGCATGTGTAAGATTACCTAATTTCTTGGCAAAAAACAAACACCTTATTACTATGATCTTAATATGGAATGAAGAATTACAGAACTGGGGGCTATATGGAATACATTCAAAGAGTCCAATTGATATCCTCACATCATCCATTCCTAATACAAAACAAAATATAATGTTTATTATACATCCATCACAAAGTATATGTAATAGAAAAATTGCATCAAAATCATTATCCCAAATACGAAACACATTATGTACAGTAATGCATGGAGGAAAGCAGAGGGGCATATAAAATACAGTGCAACAAACAAGGAGATGATATAAAGTAATAATGTCTACCAACATATTGTTTAATGTGTTTTGCCAGAGGAAAAACCTTGAAGAAAGGGGGCGAAAGAGATTGACTTGTTAAGTCCAGGGGGTGACGTGGCCTGTAACTGAAAGATACATTTTTGCTCTTTTTGGAGCAGGACCTTATTCCAGTCACCTCCCGTCTAGTATTTGTACTTTCTGAAGCACTGTAAAGGTTACGTTGGGGACCTTATAGTTGTGTTCGAAAACATCATGTCTCCCAATGGGGAGATATCTGTTTCCAATTTCCATGCTGTACATGTGTTTAGATATTCGTCGCCTCAATTCTTGCTTGGTTTTGCTGATGTAATAGGCACCACAGTCGCTCTCCATGAAATATACCACCCCGCGGGTTTGGCAATTCGCGAAGTGCGACGGCTTGAATATTTCTCCATTGGGGAGGCGGAAGGATTTTGCTTTCTTTATTAGTGGACAGAAAGTGCAATGGCCACAGGGGAATGATCCAGTGATATGACATTGTTTAAATCTTTTATGTTGATCTTTGAATTTGCTTTGGACAAGCATATCTTTGAGGGAAGTGGCCCTCCTAAAGGTTATTGAAGGTTGTTTAGGGAGGAGAGTTTTTAGTGTGGGATCATCGGTTAAAATGCTCCAATGCTTCTGCAAGATGTTTTTGACAGTGACATGTTGGCGTGAAAAACGCATGATTATTCGGGTTGGATTTGAGGAATCACGAGGTTTAGGTTTATGCAACAAAATAGCTTGAGATTGTCGCATTGCTTTATTGTAAGCCTTTTTCAGGCAAGATCTACTGTATCCACGTGACAAGAGGCGGTCTTGGAGGAGCCCAGCCTCTTCTTTTAAAGATGCATCCATAGAGCAATTGCGACACAGGCGCAAATATTGCCCGTAGGGAAAAGAATTCTTCAATGCTGTCGGGTTAAAGCTCGTAGCATCTAGCACCGTGTTGCCAGCAGTGCTTTTACGGAACAAGGTGGTAGTGAGTTTGTTTTCAGAGGTCGCTTTAACCAAGACATCCAAAAAGGTAACACTTTCACGACTGTGGGACATGGTGAATTTCAGGCCATGATCGTTCACATTCATTGAGTTAAAGAAATCCATGAGTTTCACCTCTGGTCCCTCCCAGACGACGAAGATGTCGTCGATGTACCGTAGCCACCGGGAAATGTGGCTAGTGTACTCGACGAGTCCCTGGTCGCCAAGGAGGGACTTCTCCCACTCCCCCAGGTACAGGTTTGCATAAGAGGGGGCACAACATGTCCCCATTGCTACACCCTGCACCTGGAGGTAGTGGGAGTTATCAAAGCTGAAAAAATTGTGATGCAGGATGTATCGGAGGCCAGTAAGAATGAAATCATTCGTAGCTGGATCATAGTGTGGACTTAGTTGGAGAATCTTGTGTATGGCAGCTAACCCCAGATCATGGGGGATGCTGCTGTACAAGGCCTCGACATCAATAGTGACAATGATAGAATGGTTCGAAATTACAAGGTTGTCAAGAATTTGCAAAAAATGTATCGTGTCTTTAACAAAGGAGGGCAATGATAGGACAAGAGGCTGAAGGTGGGCATCAATAACCCGACTGAGATTCTCAGATATTGCTCCATTGCCGGAGACAATGGGATGACCTGGTGGGTCAGCCTGGTTCTTATGAATTTTTGGTAGGCTATAGAAGGTAGCCACTTTGGGGTGTTTGATGCAAATGTATTCATATGTGTCTTCGGTGATAAAGCCTTTGAAAAAAGCTTGATCTACCATTTGGTAAAAAGCTGTGTGGTATTGGTTGATACTTAAGATGGAAATTTGTTTGTACCAATCTCGATTCTTTAAAATATTTAGACACATCATTGTATAGCTTTGATTGTCCATGATGACCACATTGCCTCCCTTGTCGGAAGGTTTTATGACAATGGTTGGATTCTTTTTCAAAGATTGGAGGGCCTCATATTCATCAAAAGATGAATAAAGGTTTTGAGGATTGCATTTTGTGCGTGGTATTTTGCATATATCCCGAATAGTTTGTTGGAGAAAGATTTTTACATTAGGATTTGTGTTTGCAGGGGGAAATTTAGTGGACACCTTTTTGAACATAGTAGCGGGATTGTGTGGGGGTGGATCAACATCCCGCAACAAAGCATCTAGATCGATTTGATCTATAAGATCACTGTATTATTTTCTTGATATAGGAGTGTTAGATCTCTTAGGGCCCTAAATTCACGCATGCTATATCGTGACCAGTCTGTGGTGTCTTCCTGGAAATCGCCTTTTGCGTGCAGATATTTCAGAAGCAATCTGCGCGTGAAAAGCTGTATGTCTGTGATCGCTTCAAAAACATCGAAATTACGTTCCGGGCAGAAGGCAAGTCCTCGAGACAAAATTTGTATTTCAGCAGGGGTTAAGTTGTAGGAGGATAAATTTATCACACTTAAGAGGTTGGAGGTATTCGTACAACAAATGGGTCCATGCCCTTGCCCACTCTGTTTATTTGTGGGGAACAGAGTCCCCGTGTGGAGTTTACTCTACGGTCCTATGTTTAAATAAAATTATTAATATTTTATACTTTTTGCATGAGTTTTTTGCTGCCTAGAAAACAAAACACAACATAACCCCTGTAAGAGGGAGGGCCACATCCTAAAAAGGAGGGAACCTCAATCACAGGGGAAGGGACTTTAATTGTGCCAACAAATGAGGAAGCATAGAAGTTTTAATTGTATAAAAACATCATTTTATTGTATCACATTAAAAAGATGAAGTGCCATCAAAAGTAAAATCATATCGTATAAAAACAATCAAGTGTTAAACAATAGATACTATAAGAGTATGGCATCAACGTGTTTTGGTTATAATAGCTTCTTCTTGATTCATGTTTAACCACTTCAGCCCCGGAAGGTTTTACCCCCTTCCTGACCAGAGCACTTTTTACAATTCGGCACTGCGTCACTTTAACTGCTAATTGCGCGGTCATGCAATGCTGTACCCAAACGAAATTTGCGTCCTTTTCTTCCCACAAATAGAGCTTTCTTTTGATGGTATTTGATCACCTCTGCCGTTTTTATTTTTTGCGCTATACACGGAAAAAGACCGAAAATTTTGAAAAAAAAATGATATTTTCTACTTTTTGTTCTAAAAAAAATCCAATAAACTCAATTTTAGTCATACATTTAGGCCAAAATGTATTCGGCCACATGTCTTTGGTAGAAAAAATGTCAATAAATGTATATTTATTGGTTTGCGCAAAAGTTATAGCGCCTACAAACTAGGGTACATTTTCTGGAATTTACACAGCCTTTAATTTATGACTGCCTATGTCGTTTCTTGAGGTGCTAAAATGGCAGGAAAGTACAAAACCCCCACAAATGACCCCATTTTGGAAAGTAGACACCCCAAGGAATTTGCTGAGAGGCATGTTGAGCCCATTGAATATTCATTTTTTTTGTCCCAAGTGATTGAATAATGACAAAAAAAAAAAAAAAAAAAATTACAAAAAGTTGTCACTAAATGATATATTGCTCACACAGGCCATGGGCATATGTGGAATTGCACCCCAAAATACATTTAGCTGCTTCTCCTGAGTATGGGGATACCACATGTGTGGGACTTTTTGGGAGCCTAGCCGCGTACGGGACCCCGAAAACCAATCACTGCCTTCAGGATTTCTAAGGGCGTACATTTTTGATTTTACTCCTCACTACCCATCACAGTTTTGAAGGCCATAAAATGCCCAGATGGCATAAAACCCCCCCAAATGACCCCATTTTGGAAAGTAGACACCCCAAGCTATTTGCTTTGAGGCATGTTGAGTCCATGGAATGTTTTATATTTTGACACAAGTTGCGGGAAAGTGACAATTTTTTTTTTTTTTTTTTGCACAAAGTTGTCACTAAATGATATATTGCTCACACAGGCCATGTGCATATGTAGAATTGCACCCCAAAATACATTTAGCTGCTTCTCCTGAGTACAGGGATACCACATGTGTGGGACTTTTTGGGAGCCTAGCCGCGTACGGGGCCCCGAAAACCAATCACTGCCTTCAGGATTTCTAAGGGCGTACATTTTTGATTTTACTCCTCACTACCTATCACAGTTTCGGAGGCCATGGAATGCCCAGGTGGCACAACCCCCCCCCCAAATGACCCCATTTTGGAAAGTAGACACCCCAAGCTATTTGCTGAGAGGCATGGTGAGTATTTTGCAACTCTCATTTGTTTTTGAAAATAAAGAAAGACGAGAAAAAAAATTTTTTTATTCTTTTTTCAAAACTTTGTGACAAAAAGTGAGGTCTGCAAAATACTCACTATACCACTCATCAAATAGCTTGGGGTGTCTACTTTCCAAAATGGGGTCATTTGGGGGGGGGGGGTTTGCCACCTGGGCATTCCATGGCCTCCGAAACTGTGATAGGCAGTGAAGAGTGAAATCAAAAATTTACGGCCTTAGAAAGCCTGAAGGCGGTGCTTGGATTTCGGGGTCCCGTACGCGGCTAGGCTCCCAAAAAGTCTCACACATGTGGTATCCCCGTACTCAGGAGAAGCAACAGAATGTATTTTGGGGTGTAATTTCACATATTCCCATGGCATGTTTGAGCAATATATCATTTAGTGACAACTTTGCGCAAAAAAAAGTAAAAAAAATAAAAAATTGTCTCTTTCCCGCAACTTGTGTCACAATATAAAATATTCCATGGACTCGACATGCCTCTCAGCAAATAGCTTGGGGTGTCTACTTTCCAAAATGGGGTCATTTGGGGGGGTTTTGAACTGTCCTGGCATTTTATGCACAACATCTAGAAGCTTATGTCACACATCACCCACTCTTCTAACCACTTGAAGACAAAGCCCTTTCTGACACTTTTTGATTACATAAAAAAATATTTTTTTTTGCAAGAAAATTACTTCGAACCCCCAAACATTATATTTTTTTTTAAAGCAAATGCCCTACAGATTAAAATGGTGGGTGTTTCATTTTTTTTTTTCACACAGTATTTGCGCAGCGATTTTTCAAACGCATTTTTGGGGGGAAAAAACACACTTTTTTAAATTTTAATGCACTAAAACACACTATATTGCCCAAATATTTGATGAAATAAAAAAGATGATCTTAGGCCGAGTACATGGATACCAAACATGACATGCTTTAAAATTGCGCACAAACGTGCAGTGGCGACAAACTAAATACATTTTTAAAAGCCTTTAAAAGCCTTTACAGGTTACCACTTTAGATTTACAGAGGAGGTCTACTGCTAAAATTACTGCCCTCGATCTGACGTTCGCGGTGATACCTCACATGCGTGGTGCGTGGTGCAATTGCTGTTTACATTTGACGCCAGACCGACGCTTGCGTTCGCCTTAGCGCGAGAGCAGGGGGGACAGGGGTGCTTTTTTTTTTTTTTTTCTTTATTATTATTATTTTTTTATCTTATTTTTAAACTGTTCCTTTCATTTTTTTTTAAAATCATTTTTATTGTTATCTCAGGGAATGTAAATATCCCCTATCATAGCAATAGGTAGTGACAGGTACTCTTTTTTGCAAAAATTGGGGTCTCTGGTCTCTGATCAGCTCTATGGTCAGCTGGCTGAATCACCGGCTGCATTCTCAGGTTCCCTGTTGAGACAGGAGAGCCAGAGAAAAACACGGAAGACGTTGGGGGGGGGGGAATTCCCTCCCACTGCTTGTAAAAGCAGTCTAGAGGCTAATTAGCCACTAGGATTGCTTTTACATGAAAGCCGACTGCTGGCTGAAAAGAATGATACCAAGATGATACCTAAACCTGCAGGCATCATTCTGGTATAACCACTCAAAGTCGTCAATGGCGTACCTGAAGACAAAAAAATGGTTAACAATAAAGCACAGTAAATGGTAAGGTATAAAAAATTGCATATCTGAAAAGCAAACATGATAAAACATAATAACAATAAAACATTGCAGAATAGAATACAGTAAAAAAGAGCAGAACAATAGAGAGACAATGGAGAGAGAGAGAACAATAAAACAACTACTATTTTTTTTTTATTTTATATTTTTGTTTGTGTGTTATTTTTTTTTTTTACACTTTTTTTTGTAACTAACTTTTATAACTGTAACCGGTTCCAGGTTCGGGTCTCTCAAAATGCGATGGCATCTTGGAAGACCCTGTGAAAGTGTGCCTAGTCTGTGCAATGCTGTACCCTACACTAATACTTAACTAGTGCATGGTAGCGTTGGACTGGATGGACTTGTGTCTTTTTTCAACCTGACTAACTATGTAACTATGTAACTATGTAAAACATTCACCAATGCAAAGACCAGGATTGTCAGGACAGGAGGGACAATAATAGCGGGTGTCACGCCTATATCCGCGCTTGCTGCAGACACATCATTTTTGGGGGGGTTCGCTGGGTAGGGGTACTCGGGAGGACATAAAGAAAATGCCTCTCATGCAGCCGACTGCATTTGGTTGGGGATGTGAATGGGGAAGTACGGGCGCTGCAGAAGTGGTGGGTTCCCAATTAGGATTTGCGAATGCAGCAGGAAGGGCACTATGGGCATGACGGGCCTGTGTTTGTCTTCTTGGTGGCAGCGGGACACTACTTGTGCTTGCCACCTCACCATCTTGAACTGCACTTATGGGACTCGCCACGTCACCAAGTGTTACTGCAGTGCTGGTTTGACTATGACCGGGGTGTACTAGGCCACTGGTGCTTGCCAGTTCACCAAAACGCTACAAAAAAAAACTGTTAGCGATCGCAGGGATCAGGCCTGACTCTGCGAACGCTGCAGTTATGCGTTTAGTGTTTTGTAAGTGTCAGTGATCGATCGATACTGCACTTGGGTGGGCTGGGCTGGGCCGGGCGGAGGGGCAAAACGCAGGTGCTAGCAGGTATCTGGGCTGATCCCGCTAACACTGCGTGTTTGGGAACCCTAAACTGCTGGGGACGCTAGTATAGATCTGATCGGATCAGATATTGATCCGTTCAGATACTATACCACTAAGGGAGGTGTACGGTGCGTGCGTGGGTGTTAGCGGTACTGGCGCTAACCTGACGCTGCCTGGGGCTGGTGCTTGCCAGTTCACCAAAACGCTACCAAGAAAACTGTTAGCGATTGCAGGGATCAGGCCTGACTCTGCGAACGCTGCAGTTATGCGTTTAGTGTTTTGTAAGTGACAGTGATCGATCGATACTGCACTTGGGTGGGCTGGGCAGAGGGGAAAAACGCAGGTGCTAGCGGGTATCTGGGCTGATCCCGCTAACGCTGCGTTTTTGGGAACCCTAAACTGCTGGGGACACTAGTATAGATCTGATCGGATCAGATATTGATCCGTACAGATACTATACCACTAAGGGAGGCGTATGCTGCATGCGTGGGTGTTAGCGGTACTGGCGCTAATCTGACGCTGCCTGGGGCGACGCATATCACCGCCGGGCGATCGGGGGGCTAAACCTTTATTCGGTAATAAACGGCGGGTGCCCTGACACTATAAGAAATAAACGAACTAACCAGCGTCACCCGTAACACTTATACGGTGATCAGTGGTGAAAGGGTTAACTAGGGGGCAATCAAGGGGTTAAAACATTTATTAGATAGTATATGGGGGTCCCTGTCGCTATAAAACGCTGACGGCGAACCTAAATATTTACCTCACTAACTAGCGTCACCAGCGACACTAATACAGCGATCAGAAAAATGATTGCTTAGTGACACTGGTGACGGGGGGTGATCAAGGGGTTAAAACTTTATTAGGGGGGGTTAGGGGGTATCCTAGACCTAAATGGGGGTAATACTCACTGCCCTAACACTGTAACTGTCACAAACTGACACCATGCAGTAATCAGAAAAAAAAAAAAAAAAATACTGCTTGCTGTCAGTTTGTGACGGGGGGGGGGGGGGGGGGTGATTGGGGGGGGGGATCAGGGGTGTAAAGTATGCCTGGCATGTTCTACTGTGTGGGTGTGTGTGTTGTGCACTTACTTATCTTCTCTCCTCGGCGCTGGGACGGAAACTGCCAAGCCGAGGAGAGATGACATCACATCCTCTGCCTGTGTGAAACTACACACAGGCAGGGGAGGATTCCGATTGGCTGGGAGCGATCGCGAGGGGGGGGCCACGATCGGATGGTCTCCCCCTCGCCTCCCAACGCTCCCAGTCAAATGCCGACCGCCGCTGGCACCGGGGGGGGGTCCGATCGGACCCCCCGCCCGCGGGAGGCAGATCACGTAAGGGTACGTGATTCTGCCTGCCCGTGCCATTCTGCCGCAGTATATCTGCGTTAGGCAGTCGGCAAGTGGTTAACGATGCACACCACATAGATAAGACTGTTAGTGACTTTCAGGGAGACCTGGGCATGGTTACTCTAGAGCCCATCCTGTTTTATCCATAGAGAGACATGTGTACACCAGGGGTAGGCAACCTCGGCCCTCCAGCTGTTTTGAAACTACAAGTCCCATGAGACATTGCAACACTCTGATCACAGGCATGACTCCTAAAGGCAGCGGCATGATGGAATTTGTAGTTTCACCACAGCTGGAGTACCGAGGTTGCCTACCCCTGTTCCACACGGTTCTTAATGCATCCACCAAACACCACTGTTGGTCTCACCAATGCTCCAAGAGCACATATAGCACATCAGTGACCACCACCTTACAGACACTGGCGAAAAAAACTGAAGTACTTCCTGTATAGGAGGGGTTATATAGGGGAGGACTTACTGTTTGATTGATCTGCCCATGTCCATTCACCTATAGGTGGCATATAACCCAAACAGTTATGAATATAACCGGCTGTGTCCTGCGATGTATGATAAAGTAAAATATCATTTTTTAAAATGTAGCTGTAGATTTCTTGCTATTACCATGACCTACCACAAAAGAACAACTCAAATAAAAATCTCCTACTTCTGACAATTGCAGCGATACCACACTGAGTGAATAATATTTGTTGTTTGTTCCTGTAGTAGGGCCCAGAAACATAAGTGCACAATTTGCTTTTTTCATCCTACCTAAAAAGACACAGGCTGACAATGAAAATGCTTTTTTTTTTTTAAACCTACCTAAAATACCCTAACCTTGACCCTACTACTGACCAGGAGCAAACCCTGATCTAGCATTTTTTTTAAAAATTATTTTTAATGCATTTTCAAGACAAACAATACATATACAACTTAAAAACTGTAGTGCCTATACAAGGTATCCTACACATCACATGGCGAAATACTATAATTTGTGTTATTTATCTTATGATTAGTTAAACCCATGGCTCGCTTCTTCTTGTATCTATTTAGAGGTCACTTGAGACGTCAAGTCCTCTCTCCCAATCGTATCCAATAAAATCTCAATACTTTTTTTTATTCTCAGCCCCCATCATATTATTTAAAGACTCAACAAGCAGTTTCCGCTTCATCTAACAATGTACGCCAGACTCTATCGTACTTCATCTGGCATCCTCTATTGAAATATGTGTCTTTATATAAAGGAAGGTTATTATTAACTAGACTTTTCCATTGTGTCAATGAAGGGGGGTGGGCCTCTTTCATTGTATGGCAATATTTTTCCGGGCATAAAATAACAATAACCCGACCAGTGTGCGTTTTGCTATTGTTGGTACAAGTGTGTCAATTAACCCCAATAGACAGACTTCCATGGCATGTGGTAGTGTAGTTGATGCAACTCTATTTACCATGTCAAGTACCTCACGCCAATATTGCTGAATTTTAGGGAAATGCCAGAAAATATGAGAGAAATCTCCTGGGGAGATTCCCCATCTCCAACACTCCGATGGACATGTATGGTTCATTTTATGGAGTCTATGTGGAGTAAAGTACGCTCTATACACTATTTTAAATTGGATCAGCCGATCCTGCATAGAAACTAAGGAGCTGAAAGGGAAATCCCAGACATCATCCCAGTCATCATTGTCCAGTGAGGGTATGTCAAGCTGCCAGCAAGACCAGAGTTTATCTAGAGGTGGGAGAGACACATAGACCAAATGCTCATATAGCTGTGAGGTAGGTTTCTCTGCACACTTAGTTCTAAGTGTCTTCTCCAGTCCTGACTGGACAATGATGCAGGAAGCACGCGGAAACTGCGCAGCAAAAGCAAGTGACAATTGGAGATAGCAAAATTGGTAATGATGAGGTATGTTATACATAGAAGAAAGGTGTGAAAGGGGAGATAATGACATTCATGACACTATGTTGGAAATAATTTTTATACCATACTTGGTCCATGCGAAGGGGTCTGGAAGTTTGTAAATGTGTGGCAAAGTAGGGTTCAGCCATATCGGGGTGTTAGGAGAGATCTCGGTTGATTTGTACTTTTCTATATCTAGACCTGCCCGCCAAGCCCGCAGGGTGGTATGCATAGAGGGTGTCAAAGGATATGGGGCTCGAGGGCCTCTGAATATCAGGAATTGCAGGGCTTCCAGCGAGCCCACTACCGTGGCCTCTAGGACTGTGGATGAGTTAGTTTTGTCAGGGTGCAGCCACCAGGCCACTGTCACCAGTTGGGTAACTAGAAAATATTTGTAGCAATCAGGAAATGCCATACCACCCTGCGTTGACGGCCGCATCAAGGTCGACAGCCGATACCTGGGTGGTGAGGAGCCCCAGATAAAGGATGAGAACAATTGATTCAGTTTTTAAAAAAAGGATTTGGGTATCCACTCAAGGGAGTGGCGGAACAAATACGTGAATTTGGGGATCATTTTCATTTTAAGGAGATTTACTCATCCCCAAACTGACAGAGGCAAATTACTCCACGTTTTAAGTTTTGTCTTAGTGTCCAAGAGTACAGGGGTAAGGTTAAGTGAGATGAAGTCTGATGCTTGTGTGGATATATGAACCCTAGGTACTTAAAAGTTTCCACCCATTTTAACGAACAGTCTGAGGGGGGGAGGGGGGGGAGTAGTTTTGGCCGACTGGTCTATCGGAAAAAGTATGGATTTGGACCAGTTGACCTTCAGTCCGGTGACTACTTCGAAAGTGTCTAACATGTTCAGAACTCCCTGCAAGGATGGACCAGCATCACTGAGGAACAGTAGCATGTCATCCGCATACAGGGCCAGCCTCTCCTCCAGTAAGCCAATACGGAGACCTCTAATATGCAGGGATATACGGAGCGCCTCCGCCACCGGTTCAATAGCTAAGGCAAATAAGG
Organism: Lithobates clamitans; assembly: GCA_037952925.1. Classification (NCBI taxonomy): domain Eukaryota; kingdom Metazoa; phylum Chordata; class Amphibia; order Anura; family Ranidae; genus Lithobates; species Lithobates clamitans. The sequence continues at coordinate 1,074,266 of JBBGZY010001522.1, forward strand.
CTGGAGAGAGAGGACAGCCCTGCCGGGTTCCTCTGGTGAGCTTAAAAGGAGCTGATAGTCCACCCCCCAGTCTCACCGATAAAGTGGGGCATTTGTACAATACCTGGAGCCATTGAATAAACAACAAGGGGAACCCCATTCTACGCAATGTTTCCCAAAGAAAAGGCCACTCTACAGTGTCAAAAGCCTTTTCTATGTCAAGTGAGGCTATAGTTCACGAACCCGTGTTGTGGTGTTGGGCATGTATGTTGGTATATAACCTTCTGAAGTTGACATCAGTGGATCTACGGGGCATAAAGCCAGTTTGATCCGAATCAATGACTGAAGGTAGTAGGGGATATAGTCGTAGAGCAAGTAATTTGGTCAAAATTTTAAAGTCGTTATTTAGCAATGCAAGTGGCCGGTACGAGGCGCAAGAGGTTGGATCTTTAGAGGGTTTGTATATTAAAGTCAGATATGCATGATACATTGAGTCGGGCAGTTTGCCATCTTTCAGGCATATATTATATAGCTGTGCCAACAGGGGTGCCAGGAGGTCTCCATGCGACTTATAAAAGTCAATTGGAAGGCCATCCGGCCCCCGTGCCCTACCAGTGGGGAAGGATTGAATGGCGTTCAGAACTTCTAGGGCTGTAAATGGCCTAGTGTCTCACTCTCCTGATCCGAAAGCCAGACCAGCGCCAAGGGATCTAACAGGTCCCGCAGCCACCCAGGCTGAAAGTCAGAGGGCAACGTGGAGGTATACAACTTTTCGTAAAAAGCAGTAAACGTTTGCAAAACCCCCGAGGGGGAAGTCACCGTGTCCCCATCAGAAGTCCGCAGAGTGGAGACAAGCGTGAGCGGTTGGTCATTCTGCGCCAATAGGGCCAGCAGGCGACCATTTTTGTCACCCTGTTCAAAAGTTCTTTGTCTGCCCCTATGAGTTTCAAGTCGTGTAACCTCTGCCAAGTGAAGATTCAGTTCTCTCTGGGCTGCCATAAGTGAGTCAAAATGAAATGGTGTGGGATCTGAGCTGTAGGTAGAGGTATGATTTGTCACCGATTGTTGTAATAGTTGGGTCTCCTTTAATTGTTTATTTTTTAATATGGGCAATAGATGAGATATATTGTCCCCTCGTATATGCTTTAAACACATCCCAAGTGATTTCAGGGGAGGAGGACCCGGTGTTTCGCTCCCAGAAATCAGCTAACAAGGGGGGTACAATTTCAGTTAAGTCCGGATGGGAGAACCAATGATCAGACAATCCACTTGGTAAATAAGATGCCTCCAGCACATCTGCCAACAATGGGGTATTAGAAAAGGCCAGGTCTATACGAGATGCAGTTTTGTGGGATGCTGAAAAACATGAATAGATTTTGGTTGTAGGGTGCTTCCACCTCCAAATCTCTTCTAGGGCTACTGCCTGAGCCCAAACAGAGAGATCTGTGCAATGGTGCTTTGGTGGAGCAGGTCTATCTAGATCTGGGGACATGATAGCATTAAAGTCTCCCATAATTAAAATATTCCCAGGGCAAAAGGGTGCAATCTTTTCCATAACCGCATATAATATTACAGGTGAAAAAGGCGGAGGGATATATAAATTTACCCTGTGGGTCCATGCACACCTCTTCAATCACACACGGGAAGTTCTTGTGTATAAGAATCGACACCCCTCTTGCAAACGTAGAGTACGTGGCATGTATAGCCCTCTGTATCCACGGTTTTTTCAATGTCAGGATTTTGTTGCCCATAAGATGGATCTCTTGAAGAAGAATGAGTTGGGGGGAGTGGGATTTTAGGTACTGGAATAGGAGAGCTCGCTTGAATTTTGATCCAAGACCCCTGACATTCCAGGAATGGACCGTAAAGGAATCAGCAAGGGGATTAACCATCTATGTTAAAAGGTGAGAACCAAGTAGGATGAGTGGGAGAGTGAACCAGGAAGCGAACCAGGAAGCGAACCATGAACAGCAAAATCCTTGACACAGCACACCATGTATTAGCAGCATTTAGACTTATCCAAAACCGTGCACCAAAAAAGAAAAAAAAGAAAAAAACCTTTAACACATTTTTAAACAAACCTAGGCACGATGTGCCTTTCCTACTATGCCCCATCTCTCTTCCAAAACAAGGGAGAAGGATGGGGATAGTTTCACCCCTAAACAAAAAAGAAACCTTATAACTGTAGTGGCAACCTTAACTCAGTGCACTACACTAACATGCCAGTCCAGAAACCCTTTGAACTTTGTTTCGTTGGTCACGTCCTGGACCAAGGTGAGGGGGGTCGCCGTAACTGGCAGATGTCCTCCTCTGAACCTGAGCAAGGGGGGGGGGCATCAAGGCGAGAATTAGGGACGGATCACCGTTTATGAATCAACGACAAAAAGTCTGTATGATATTTACTGGAGCTCCTCAGGCAGGAGGAGCTAGTTTCAGTTCCATCAGCAAAGGTATATAGTAGAAGGTGTGGATGATGGCGTGGTGCAGCAGTGCAGAAAGATGTGGTAGCAGATAATGAATGGTGCTGGAAGTCAACAGGGGGTAGAAAGAGGATCATTATAGGAATTTGGGGTACTTATCTGAACCCAGCAGACTGTATATCCAACACCGGTCCAATTGTCATTATGACACTAGCGGGTATCTAACCACGCTGCAGCAGCCTCAGGTGTATCGAAGAAACGGGTGTTGTCACCATCCGTGATCCTCAACTTGCTGGGGTATAGAAGGCCAAAACGTATTCCCTTTTCTCGGAGTCGTCTGACATCTGTAAAAGACTTGCGGCGCTGCTGCACCTCTTGAGAGAAATCAGGAAAGAAAGACAGTCTGGCGTTCTCATATTTGATTTCCAGCATGGTTCTGGCCGCCGCCAAGATGCGATCACGGTAGTTCAGTAAGCGTAGCAGGAAGGGACGTGGAGGGGCCCCAGTCTTGGAGGAATGCCGGGACCCTGTGAGCTCTTTCCACTACAAAAGTGGGTGACAAATCTCCCAGATTAAACAAGGTGGATAATAACTGCTCAGTGAATTCAGCAGGCTTGGGCCCCCCACTCTCTCAGGCAGACCAAGTATGCGAATGTTGTTATGCCTGAGGCGGTTCTTGGTGTCTATGGCTCGTTCCTGGAGCACCTTCACTTGGAGCTGTAGGGCCCTCACCTCTCTGGAATCCGACCGGACCACATCCTCCACCGTGGAGACTCTGTCCTCCACCTTAGCGATACGGGATCGGAATTTATCCATGTCTTGGCGGATGAGACTGACATCCACAGTTAGGAAGTCTATCTTGGCAGTTAGGGTTTCTTTACATGCCGTAATGGCCGCCAGGATCTCTTCTCCCTGTGGGGGACTCCGCAGCCCCTGACTCCGTCACTGTTTTCGCGTTCGCTGCCATTGCAGAAGCCGACAGGCGCTCGGACACTGCGGTCACTGATGGAGCGGAATGAGAAGCCTTTTTTTTTATGTGAGTAATGAGTCTTAGGAGGGCCCATCCGCAGTGTGTTCTGCTCTGAAGAAGGGCTGTGTGGTTGGTAAGGGACAGCAGGCAGGCAATAGATCACAGTGAATAGGGTAGAAGGTGCACAGGGTCAGGGCTTGCAGGGCACAAGTTCTGCAGGGATGGCAATATAGGGAAGGCAGCACAGCACTGCTGGAGCACAGTACCTGTGTGTGGAGGATTCTTCAGGCACCGTAGGCCCAGAAGATGGCATCGGCCTCAGAATCAGTCCGTATGGATCCTCCCGCTGCCCCTCAGGTCCCCACACTGATCAGCAGCCTCCCGGGGACCAACGCCGTAGATGTGGATGTAGTAGCCGCCTCCCGCTCCACCGATCGTGGCACTCGAGCCCGGGGATGCTGGAGGCTCTGTAGGCCTCAAAACGCCCGGGAACAGCCCAGACGAATCCCCCAGCGGTCATCCGGCCTTCCTCCCACCGCAGACACCTCCCAGGGACTGTCGCCGTGGATGCTGATGGAGTAGCCGCCCTTCGCTCCTCCAATCACGGCACTCAAGCCCGGGGATGCTGGAGTCCTCGCAGCCCTCAAGATGGCGGCTGGCTGCTGCTGTGTGGAGCCGGTCGCGGCCCAGTACAAGCTCAATCGGCCGGCCGAGCTCCGCAATTTTCACAAGGGCTGGTGCGGAGGATGTCCAGGGGTATCTGGGATGAGTTTCGAGGCTCACCAGGTTATCTATCTTGCAGGATGGTGGTGGATTGTAACAGGATCGCGGAGCTCCTCAGTAACACGTCCTGTTCTCAATACATCCGGACACGCCCCCCCGATCTAGCATTTTTATCTTTTATTTTGTATATAATTTTTACAATTTGTTTATAATTTTCTCCTTTAGCAAAAAGACAAAGATACAATGCGTATTTTTTTTCTTGCAAGGAGGAGAAAAAAAAATACAGGGGCGGGCTTGTACAGTGACTGATCACTGTGATAGCCAATCAGTGTCTCACTTTTCCCACTAAATTTCCAACACAACCCACTGATGCTAAATTGATAAACTGATAAATTGAGATCTGGAGAATCTGGAGGCCAAGTCAACACCCTGAGCTCATTGTGTTCCTTAAAGTGGAGTTCCACCCATTTTTACAACTCTTCAGCATCCCTCACTAAACTGTGCACTGCAAACGAATTGGATATTTAAAAAAAAATTTTCTCAGCACCTACTGTATATCTGCTGTATTCATTTTTCACTTCCTCCTCCCTAGCCGTGGCTCATCGCATCATTTCCTGTTTGTAATGTCTTCTGGGAAGGGGCGGCAACTTCCTCCGACACTGACGTTGCTATGGAAACCTGACCTGAAACCTATTACATTGCTTGTGCTGCACTGAGCATGTGCAAGATCTGCAAGGATGAGATCCAGGAAGAAATACAGTCTGGCTTCAGATGCCCACACTTAGAGCCCTTTCACACTGGGGCGGTTTGCCGGCGCTATTGCGCTAATAATAGCGCCTGCAAACCGACTCGAAAGTGCCGCTGCTGTGTCTCCGGTGTGAAAGCCCCGAGGGCTTTCACACTGGAGCGATGGGCTGGCAGGACAGTAAAAAAAGTCCTGCCAGCAGCATCTTCGGAGCGGTGAAATCAAAGGGACGGCGTGGCTATACCGCCGGCAACGCGCCTCTGCAGAGGCGCTTTGCAGTGGAATTTAACCCTTTCTCGGCCGCTAGCGGGGGGTAAAACCGCCCCGCTAGCGGCCGCATACCGACGGTAAAACGCCGATAATAATAGCGGCGTTTTACCGCCGACGCCGCCCCCGCCCCAGTGTGAAAGGGCTCTTAAGATGGCCACGGCCTGCTGTAAGTTTATAAAATAACAAACTACTGCTATAAACTAACAAAACAGACCTTAGTTTACAGACTAACTTTACTAGAATACACTAAGCTTGTGTATTATAGGGGTATTTTTTTTTTAAAAGTATAATTTTGGCCGGAACACCACTTTAAACCATTCTTAAACGATTTTTTGCAGTGAGGAAGGGGGCGCATTATCCTGTTGAAAGAGGCCACTGCCATCAGGTAATACTGTTTCTACGAAGTGTGTGTACATGGTCAGAAACAATGTTTAGGTAGGTGGTATGTGTCAAAATAACATCCACATGAATTGCAGGACCAAGTTTTCCCAGCAGAACATTGCCAAAGGCACTGCCTCCATTGGCTCGCCTTATTCCTATACTGCATTCTGGTACCATTTTTTCCCCAGGTAAGTGATGCACACCCACCTGGCCATCTACATGACGTAAAAGTAAACATGTTTCATCAGACCAGGCCACCTTTTCCATTGCTTCATAGTCCAGTTCTGATGCTCACATACCCATTGTAGACGCTTTTGGCTGTGGACATGGGTCAGTATGGGAAACCTGACCGGTCTGCAGCTACGAAGCCCCATATACAACTACAATGCCCATATTTTTTCTTTTTTTTTGCTTTCAACACATCAGTTTCATGGACATGTTTACTTGCTGCCCAATATATCCTTTTGACATTCAGATGCCATTGTAATGAAATAATTAAAGTTATTCACTTTACCTGTCAGTGTTCTTAATGGTATGGCTGATCTCTGTATGTGCAGCCCCATGGATAAAGACCCACTTCCATGAGTCCATGAGGGGATTAAAGAGTAACAATATTTACAACTTAACTGTAATGGTAACAGCCTCTCTTTGCCCTCCATGTGTTATGAATACCCCTAAATACCTTCCAGTACTAGGGTCCCGAGTAGCAATCAGGGACACTGGAAACATGAAGTTTGCACATGATACCCGATTAGGCCTACCTGCCTGCACTACTTTTGACTTTATGTGGATCTTTATTTATTTACTGGTATTCCTTTTATTAAATCTGTTTTTGCACACATATTCCTGAGGATCACCAATCTCACTAAAGACCATGTTTTTCCATGAATCAACTGATCTCCCAATCCCACTATGGGATTTGAAACATCATCAGCGTCCTTGCTTTGAGATCCCCATTCAATACTGTTTGCCAGAGGTTCTGTATTAAGGGATCTCATCAATCAAGCGGTATAAAAAAAACGTTGTACAATATCCCGCTTGTTACTGAACTGCTTTTTTTTTTTTTTAAAAGTCCATAACAGAAACCAAGTTCCAAGTGAGAAACTTAGATACAGTCCACCTCCACATACCTTCATTAGATGATTCAATGACTTCCTCTCTCTGAGGGGGTTGTGTTTGATATTATACTTGTGGACTAATATACAGTGGATATAAAAAGTCTACACACCCCTGTTAAAATGTCAGGTTTCTGTGATGTATAAAAATGAGACAAAGATAAATCATTTCAGAACTTTTTCCATCTTTAATGTGACCTATAAAACTGTACAACTCAGTTGAACAACAAACTGAAATCTTTTAGGTGAAGGGAAGTAAAAAAATAAAAAATAAAAAAATATGGTGGCATAAGTGTGCACACCCTTAAACTAATACTTTGTTGAAGTATTTTGATTTTATTACAGCACTAAGTCTTTTTTGGTAGGAGTCTATCAGCATGGCACATCTTGACTTGGCAATATTTGCCCATTATTCTTTGCAAAAACACTCCAAATCTGTCAGATTGCGAGGGCATCTCCTGTGCACAGCCCTCTTCAGATCACCCCACAGATTTTCAAGTAGGATTCAGGTCTGGGTTCTGGCTGGGCTATTCCAAAACTGTAATCTTCTTCTGGTGAAGCCATTCCTTTGTTGATTTGGATGTACGCGTTGGGTTGCTGTCATGCTGAAAGATGAAGTTACTCTTCATGTTCAGCTTTCTAGCAGAAGCCTGAAGGTTTTGTGTCAATATTGACTTATATTTGGAAAAGTTCATAATTCCCTCTACCTTGACTAAGGCCCCTGTTCCAGCTGAAGAAAAACACCCCAAATCATGATGCTGCCACCACCATTGCTTCACTGTGGGTATGGTGTTCTTTTGGTGATGTACAGTGTTGTTTTTGCACCAAACATACCTTTTGGAATGAATGGCCCAAAAGTTCAACCTTAACAGACCATAACACATTTTCCCACATGCTTTTGGAAGACTTCAGATGTGTTTTTGCAAAATTTAGTTGGACTTGAATGTTTATCTTTGTAAGAAAAGGCTTCCACCTTTCCACTCTACCCCATAGCCCAGACATATGAAGCATACGGGAGATTGTCACATGTACCACACAGCCAGTACTTACCAGATATTCCTGCAGCTCCTTTAATGTTGCTGTAGGCCTCTTGGCAGCATCCCTGACCAGTTTTCTTCTCATCTTTTCATAAATTTTTCAGAGGGATGTCCAGTTCTTGGTAATGTCACTGTTATGCCATATTTTCTCCACTGGATGATGGCTGTCTTCCATGTGTTCCACGGTACTGTATAGCTAATGCCTTGGTAATTCTTTTGTATCCTTCTCCTGACTGATTGTCAGGGCTGGGCTCAGCAATTCCTTCTCTGAGCCGGCCGCTCAGCTGTCGGCTAATTGCCAGCTCCTTTCTCTCCACAGTGACTCAGCTGTTGATGATCTGCTTTTCAGTCCTGCCTACTTAAAGCCGTCCAGCTCACTTCATCTCTGCCTTTGGTCACATCTCTGAGACTTTCTCCTGCATTCCTGTTGAAGACTTGCTCAGCTGACGTCTCTTCTGGCTCCTGATCCCACTTGCTGTACTACTAAGTTGATCTCTGGCTCTCTGACATTGGCAGACTACCCAATCTGGTTACTGAACTCTGGCTATGTAATGACTACGCTTACTCTGTTAACCTTTTTATTATTATTAAACAAGTGTGATTAACTGTACTTCTGTCTCGGTCTGATTCATGTTTTCTGACACTGATACCTTTTAACAATGAGATTCCTTTGATGCTTTGGAAGCTCTCTGTGTACCATGGCTTTTGCTGTAGGATGAGACTAAGAAAATATCAGAAAAGACCTATTAAAACAGCTGGACTTTATTTGGGGTTAATCAGAGGCACTTTACATTATGGCAGGTGTGTACTGACTCCTATTTAACATGAGTTTGAATGTGATTGCTTAAGGCTAGGTTCACACTTAGTGTGGACGCAGCTCACAGCAGGGGTCCGGTGCATCCCCGTTCTCTGTTTCAAGGACGAATCAGGCCCGAATTCAGACCTGAAACAGAGCCAAAGACACAAAGGACTCCTGTGCAATTCGTCCCGTGGCCACCACGGAGTTGTGTGAACCAGCTCCATTGAGAGCCGGTCACAGTCTCCTGTCATGCGTATTGGAAACCCTCATCCAATTCGCACTAGTGTGAATCCAGCCTCATTCTGAACACAGCTACATCCCCAGTTATAAGAGTGTGTGCACACTTATGTAACCACATTATTTAGTTTTTTATTTTTACTTCCCCCCTAAAAGATTTCAGTTTGTTTTTCAATTGAATTGTACAGTTTATAGGTCACATTAAAAAGGTAGAAAAATTTCTGAAATGATTCATCTTTGTCTCATTTTTTTTACATCACAGAAACCTGACATTTTACCAGGGGTGTGTAGACTTTTTAGATCCATTGTAAGTGAGGGAGGTCCTAAATGTGGAGGATATTATTACTTTAATGATTAACCACTTGCCGACCACCTCACGCAGATATACTGCAGTAGAATGGCATGGGCAGGCACAGTAACGTATGGGTACGTTACTCCCCTCCTGCGGGCGGGGGGCGCATCGTGCCCCCCCGGTGCCCGAGGCGGTCGGCATCGTTCAAGGAGCAATCCGTGCTGAGGGGGAGGCCACTGATTCATGGGCACCCCCTCGCGATCGCTTCTGGCAAATGAGAAGCTTCCTCTGCTTCTGTAATGTAAACAGTAGCAGAGGAAGTGATGTCATCTCTCCTCGTGAAGCCTTTTTGTTACGGTTTACGAGGAGAGAAGACATCTACTGTGAGTCTGCACCAACACTACACTGACACTAGCACACATAGGCACATAAACAGCCCCCCCTGTCACAGTGACACCAATAGCAGTTTTTTTTTAACCGATTACTGCATTGCTGTAGGGGCTGGTAGGCCCCTTTAGGTCTAGGGTACCCCCCTAACCCCCCCTAATAAAGGTTTAACCCCTTGATCACCCCCCAGTTAACCCGTCGCCAGTGTCACTAAGCGATCTTTTTTCTGATCGCTGTATTAGTGTCACAGGTGACGCTAGGTAGTCAGGTAAGTATTTAAGTACACCATCAGTTTTTATAGCGTCAGGTACCCCCATATACTACCTAATAAAGGTTTTAACCCCCTGATTGCCCCCTAGTTAACCCCTTCACCAGTGATCACAGTATAACTGTTATGGGTGACGCTGGTTAGTTTGTTTTTTTATACTCGCCGTTTATTACCTAATAAACGTTTAACCCCCTGATCGCCTGGCGGGTGATATCAGTTAGGTTTTAGGGTCAGATAGGGTCTGCGTCGCCCCAGGCAGCGTCAGGTTAGTGCCAGTACCGCTAACACCCACGCATGCAGCATACACCTCCCTTAGTGGTACAGTATCTGAACGGATCAATATCTGATCAGATCTATACTAGCGTCCCCAGCAGTTTAGGGTTCCCAAAAACGCAGTGTTAGCGGGATCAGCCCAGATACCCACTTGCACGTGCGTTTTGCCCCTCCGCCCAGCCCAGTATTAATCGATCACTGTCACTTACAAAACACAACACACATAACTGCAGCGTTCGCAGAGTCAGGTCCCTGATCCCTGCGATCGCTAACAGTTTTTTTGGTAGCATTTGTTACAGTTGCTGACAGCCTAGGAGCTATTTTACCTGTGAGTCTCACTACTGTACCAGTAAATTTAGAGCCCAAAATGGCAAATCGAAGGTACAGTAGTGAAGAGGCCTACACGTTTCTGAGCATGGCAGATAGTGAAGAGGAAGTCACTCATCTGTCAGATTCAGGCTCAGAATACGATCCTGCAGACTACAGCGGCTCCATGACAGATAGCTTTGATGACGGAGTTGTGGTCCCTGCCAAGGTCAGGCATACCAGACCCCGATCTTCTTCTGCTCTTGAGGTGCAAGAACCGCAGGGCTCTCATATGGAGCAGAGAAGTACTACTGCCGCTCATCCTTCTGGTGAGCTGGCAAGCACCAGCGGCCTAGTACACCCTGTCGTAGTCAAACCAGCACTTCAGTAACACGTGGTGACGTGGCGAGTCCCATAAGTGCAGTTCAAGCTAGTGAGGTGGCAAGCACAAGCGGCTTGTAGATTCCAGTCTTAGGCTGGGGGAGAGAGCCTGCTTCAAGTGTAATCATTTGCTCTCTGTGAGGTGGAGGGATAAGAATATTTTCATTCTTACCTCCCTTCATGCAGACACGACGGTTCAAATTCCTATGGCGACTGGTGTTGTGAAGAAACTCCTCTGTCCACGAATATAACAAAAATATGGGAGGGGTGGACCTCAATGACCAGTTGTTGGTGCCGTACCTAGTTGCCCATAAGACCAGACGCTGGTACAAAAAAGTGTCTGTTTATTTTTTTTTCAATTGGCTTTGCTTAACGCTCATGTGCTATACAGAGCTTCCAGGAAGAGATTGTCAGAGCCCTTCTGTTTCCAGACGGTGCTCCACCTCACCTTCCCAATCCAAATGCAAATACAGTAAGCCGGCTGCATGAGAGGCATTTTCCGTATGTCCTCCCGAGTACCCCTACCCAACGAGCCCCCCAAAGAAGATGTCGTGTCTGCAGCAAGCGCGGATATAGGCGTGACACCCGCTATTGTCCCTCCTGTCCTGACAATCCTGGTCTTTGCATTGGTGAATGTTTTCAACGCTACCATACACTAATTGAGTATTAGCGTAGGGTACAGCACTGCACAGACTAGGACACACTTTCACAAGGTCTCCCAAGATGCCATCGCATTTTGAGAGACCCGAACCTGGAACCGTTACAGTTACAACAGTTACAGTGTAAAAAAAAAAAAAATAAAATAAAAAAATTATATATATATATATATATATATATATATATATATATATATATATATATATATATATATATATATATATAATAAAAAACAAACAAAAATAGTTGTCGTTTTATTGTTCTCTCTCTCTCTATTGTTCTGCTTTTTTTTTACTGTATTCTATTCTGCAATGTTTTATTGTTATTATGTTTTATCATGTTTGCTTTTCAGGTATGTATTTTTTATACTTTACTGTTTACTGTGTTTTATTGTTTTCTTTTAAATCAGATAATTTTTATTGAAAACACAAAAAAAACAAAACTTTTTTCATTTTATGTACACAAAACAAATCCCATATTTGTGAGGACACATAAGAATCAATGTTAGATGACCATACGGTCTATTATGTTCTTTGCTTGTACAATAATAACTAACATGTAGCAAAAACCCCCGAAGGAGCTGCTGATATTGATCGGGCCTGTTCTCTGATCTCTTACACCCCTTCTAAATCTGTTTCAATCCCCTTGACACAGCTGTAGTGCAGTGTTGTAATAATACTGATACAAATTATAGCTCACCATATATATACTACAATTATATATACCTCTACCTGGGTGTTTGTTGCTCCACCTGCAGGAGAAAAACAACACTGCACACAAAAATTTGTGGTTAACCAAAATTACTTCTTTTACTGAACTGATAAAAAAATTACAATGACTATACTGCCACGCAAACATAACGTGGAAGCACAGTGAATATTCGCAACAATCTTAGTACAAATACATATATATGGTTTTCTTGAATAGACCCCCTAATGTGTCTCCAGGTGGGACCAGTGCTTGAAGTGACAACTCCTTAACTCTGGGCACCTTCCCACCTCCAGAACACTGTAGCAAACACAAAAACACAGGAATGTTAACACCCCACAGTTTTAATTCACTAGGGAGCTCCCCCTGCTTTGACAGTGCAGTCACTCTATTTTTGACTAAATGCAAGGCCTTGCGTTGATAGAAATAGTCCTGTTATCTTCAGTCTTCTGCTAGCTAAAGAATTAATAATTGTAATCCACAGGGCTTGTGACCAAAAAAAATGGTGTAGAATGATGCACGATAGTAATTGCAACCAGATAAAATTGGATGTATATTCCTTCTCAAAGGGAACAAATATTCCACGTCAATTCCTAGGTAATGAAGTCTAACTTAAGGTCTGTGCAAGTATGATGTTTTTCTCTCTGAACTTGTTCCGTGGGACTATCAGTCCCCAGCAACACTTTGCAATCAATATCAATGTGTATAGTGTGACACAAACTTCTGGGCGTTAGCCCTCTCACCGCACTGAATTCAGACGAATGGATGCCTCTGTTCCACAAGTTTTAGTTTTGTTTCCACAGTCTATCTGAAGTTACAGCTACGCCGTTCCGTACTAACGACCAGGAGTCCTCGGTTACTTCCTTTACGGGTCTCTGAAACTATCACTTCTGCTGCTCCAGCTCGCTGTGATCTAAGGCAGGATCGCTGGCTGCTGTTCCGCTCCGCACAGAGTAGGCCGCAGCTCTGTGGGACACACACACACACCCACAGAGCCCTGCTGACAGGCCACGCGTCCCAGGAACAAGAGAGCTAAGATGGCCGCTCCCAGCCTTTTTATAGTCTTCCCACAATGCAGTTCAGTTCTCCCAATGTTGGGAGTTAAAGGGCATCATGGGTAGGTCAAGTTAATGTCCAGAAGTAAACAATAAAACACTTCCATGTCACTCCCCAAGTAATGAAATATAAAGGTGCTGCAATTATATATTTTGGCTGCTAGATGGCGCCACATACCAACATATTAACCTTACAGCATTACATATAACTAGAAACAAATATTGTCAGCGCTACACGACATTTTCAGAAATAAAGATATGATTGTATAATAAGGCATCTGTGGTTGTAATTCTTTGGTCTCGTTACGTGTCATATGTTAGTTACATAGTAGGTGAGGTTGAAAAAAGACACAAGTCCATCAAGTCCAAACTATGTGTGTGATTATGTGTCAGTATTTCATTATATATCCCTGTATGTTGCGGTCATTCAGGTGCTTATCTAATAGTTTCTTGAAGTCATCAATGCTCCCCACTGAGACCGACTGTGGAAGGGAATTCCACATCCTTGCCGCTCTTATGCCCCGTACACACGGTCGGACATTGATCAGACATTCCGACAACAAAATCCTAGAATTTTTTCAGACGGATGTTGGCTCAAACTTGTCTTGCATACACACGGTGACACAAAGTTATCGGAATATCCGATCATTCTGAACGCGGTGACGTCAAACATGTACGTGGGGACTATAAACGGGGCAGTAGCCAATAGCTTTCATATATATTTATTCTGAGCATGCGTGGCACTTTGTGTGTCGGATTTGTGTACACACGATCGGAAATTCCGACAACGGATTTTGTTGTCGGAAAATTTTATAGCCTGCTCGCAAACTGTGTGTCGGAAAATCCGATTGAAAATGTGTGATGGAGCCCACACACGGTCGAAATTTCCGACAACAAGGTCCTATCACACATTTTCCGTCGGAAAATCCGACCGTGTGTACAGGGCATTACAGTAAAGAACCCTCTACGTAGTTTAAGGTTAAACCTCTTTTCTTCTAATTTTAATGAGTGGCCGCGAGTCTCTTCTGCGAAAAAGATTTATTTCTATTGTAGGGTCACCAGTATGGTATTTGTATATTGAAATCATATCCCCTCTCAAGCGTCTCTTCTCCGGAGAGAAGTTCAGTGCTCGCAACCTTTCCTCATAACTAAGATCCTCCAGACACTTTATTAGCTTTGTTGCCCTTCTTTGTACTCGCTCCATTTCCAGTACATCCTTCCTGAGGACTGGTGTCCAGAACTGGACAGCATACTCCAGGTGAGGCCGGACCAGAGTCTTGTAGAGTGTCCTTCTTATATCATTCTTTCCCCTTCTGCTCCCGGCCCTACCAGCACCACTGAGCAGAGCGGGGTACCACTAACCCCTAACCAGCGGGGAGCGGTGTACAGCTTTTACAAACATTAACCGTTGACTAAAACAAAAATAACCATTTAAACTTCTGCCGGACTTGGTAGTTTCATAATAGCTTCCGGATTAACCGTGTAAATGAAGTGGTATTGTCTCCCCTTCTCTCATCCCTAGCAAATTCCTCTTAGTACTAACTTCTAAGGTGGTATAATCGCTGGTGTTGTTCTGCCCCCTAGGATTCTATTGTGGACCAGGCGTAGTGGAGCTAGTCCAGGGGTGTCCAACCAGGGATCCCATATAGTCTCAAATTTTCTCGGACTACCTCGGTGCTTGCATGCAAGTTGTTCTCTGATAAGAGAGTCCTTTACGGATGGGGGCTGTCGTAGATAGCCATTTTCTAGCTATAAGTTTCCTAGCTAGGAATAGTGCTCTAAGAATGGTGGTGTATTGTGAGGTGTGTATTGTTCGTCATCTAGCCAGCCCAACAGACAAAGTTTAGGGTCGGTTGTGAGTTTGAGACTCCATATGCTATTAATAGCGTTTATCACTGCTGCCCAGTACCTTTGCAGTTTCGGGCTTTTCCATAGCATATGAATTAGTGTACCACTGTCAACAAGGCAGTGGGGACATAGTGGAGCATCTCTTCTGTGCCATTTGTATAATTTATCAGGTGTGCGGTATGTGCGGTGAATAATGAATAATTGGGTACGTTTTTGAGAGGAGGATAGTGACACTAAGTACATTGTCTAGTATGGTGTTCCATTCCTCGTCTGAAATACGCCCTATGTCATCTCCCCATCCAGCTCTACAGTTCAAAGTCATCGCTTTAGATATATGACAGAGAAGAGAACTATATATAGAGGAGATTTGTCCCTTCCGGAATGATGACATAATTAGTTGTGTAAGCACCGTGGGCCTGGATAGTTCAAGTGGAAGTCGTAGTCTGTGCCGCTATAGTGTGCCTAACTTGTAGGTACTGGAAGAATGACGTAACCACGCATTCATTTAAGGCTCGCCAGTTCCTTAATGTCTTGCAGGACAATTTTATGGGTCAGATGGTACATGCACCAACTAGAAATAAAACATTACTGGATCTACTGATTACCAACAATACAGACCTGATCACGAATGTGGAAATACGGGGCAATTTAGGTAACAGCGATCACAGGTCAATTAGTTTCAGTATAAATCACACAAATTTGAAATTCGGTGTCTTTGTATTCCCTATGTTTCCTAAGAACCAACTTCCCTAAACAAACCTTGCTAAAAGGCATAAATTGGGATAAAATATTAGGAACAAAGAATACGGAGGAGAGATGGGTTTGCTTTAAGAGCATATTAAATAAGGGCATTAGCCAATGTATCCCATTGGGTAATAAATTTAAAAGAGCGAACAAAAGTCCTGGATGGCTTAACTCCAATGTAAAAATGCATATAAAAGGAGAAGGCCTTCAAAAAATACAAGGTTGAGGGATCATCCTTAGCATTCAGACTTTTTAAAGAATGCAACAAGAAATGTAAGGGTGCAATTAGGATGGCTAAGATAGAACATTAAAGACACATAGCGGAAGAGAGCAAAAAAAATCCCAAGAAATTCTTTAAGTATGTAAACAGTAAAAAAGGGAGGACAGACCATATTGGCCCTATAAAGAATGAGGAAGGACATCTGGTTACAAAGGATGGGGAGATGGCTAAGGTATTGAATTCTTCTCCTCAGTCTTTGCGAGTGAATCGGGGGGCTTCAGTAACCAAAACTGCAGTGTTTATCCTTATGACAACACAGGTAGCACTTCCATGGTTAAGAGGACAGAATTAAAATTAGACTTGAGAAACTTAACATTAATAAATCACCGGGACCAGATGGCTTGCATCCGAGGGTACTTAGGGAACTCAGTCAAGTGATTGCCAGACCGTTGTTCCTAATTTTTACAGACAGTCTACTGACTGGAATGGTACCAGCTGATTGGAGAAAAGCCAATGTAGCACCAATATTTAAAAAGGACCCAAAAACACATTCCTGGGAATTACAGACCAGTTAGCCTAACATCAATAGTATGTAAACTCTTGGAGGGGATGATAAGGGACTATATACAAGATTTTAGTAATGAGAACGGTATCATTAGCAGTAATCAGCATGGATTCATGGCGAATCGTTCTTGCCAAACCAATCTACTAACCTTCTATGAGGAGGCGAGTTGCCATCTAGATAAAGGAAAGCCCGTAGACGTGGTGTATCTGGATTTTGCAAAAGCATTGAACACAGTTCCCCATAAACGTTTACTGTACAAAATAAGGTCAGTGGCATGGACCATAGGGAGAGTACATGGATTGAAAACTGGCTACAAGGGCGAGTTCAGAAGGTAGTGATAAATGGGGAGTACTCGGATGGTCAGGGGTGGGTAGTGGGGTTCCCCAGGGTTCTGTGCTGGGACCAATCCTATTAAATTTGTTCATAAACGACCCGGAGGATGGGATAAACAGTTCAATCTCTGTATTTGCAGACAATACTAAGCTAAGCAGGGCAATAACTTCTCCGCAGGATGTGGAAACCTTGCAAAAAGATCTGAACAAATTAATGGGTTGGGCGACTACATGGCAAATGAGGTTCAATGTAGAAAAATGTAAAATAATGCATTTGGGTGGCAAAAATATGAATACAATCTATACACTGGGGAAAGAACCTCTGGGGGAATCTAGGATGGAAAAGGACCTGGGGGTCCTAGTAGATGATAGGCTCAGCAATGGCATATAATGTCAAGCTGCTGCTAACAAAGCAAACAGAATATTGGCATGCATTAAAAAGGGGATCGACTCCAGAGATAAAATGATAATTCTCCCACTCTACAAGACTCTGGTCCAGCCGCACCTAGAGTATGCTGTCCAGTTCTGGGCACCAGTCCTCAGGAAGGATGTACCGGAAATGGAGCGAGTACAAAGAAGGGCAACAAAGCTAATAAAGGGTCTGGAGGATCTTAGTTATGAGGAAAGATTGCGAGCACTGAACTTATTCTCTCTGGAGAAGAGACGCTTGAGAGGGGATATTTCAACATACAAATACCGTACTGGTGACCCTACAATAGAAATAAAACTTTTTCGCGGAAGAGAAAGAAGAAGAAAAGAGGTTTAATCCTAAACTACGTAGAGGGTTCTTTACTGTAATGCCCTGTACACACGGTCGAATTTTCCGACGGAAAATGTGCGATCGGAGCGTGTTGTTGGAAATTCCGACCGTGTGTGGGCTCCATCGGACTTTTCCATCGGATTTTCAGACACACAAAGTTTGAGAGCAGACTATAAAATTTTCTGACAACAAAATACGATCGCGTCAATTCCGACCGTGTGTGGACAATTCCGACGCACAAAGTGCCACGCATGCTCAGAAGAAATTCCGAGACGGAACAGCTCAGTTTGGTAAAAATAGCGTTCGGAATGGATAGAGCACTTTCGTCACGCTGCAATCTTTAAAATTGTTTAATACAGCGCACTCTCCTCTTCTTTATAATGCAGGAAGAACGAAGTAGTTTTGCTGCTGATATTTACACAGAGTTCTCACAAACTTCTTTCTTTCTTATTTATTGTGATTCCCTCAATATATTATGATTTGTCACATCTGACCAAAAATCTATATCTTTTTTTGTGTTTTTTTTTTTTTTTTTTAAAGCCTGATGTGATTTTTTTTTGGTTTGTATTTTTTTCAAGGCTGATTTTTTTATTTTTAGTTATTTAACATCCAGAATATTTTTGTGTGTGTTTTGGGTGTCAAGTTACCACAACACCATTATTATCTTGTATTATTTAATCTCAAGGAAGTTGCTTGGTGTTGGTGTCTCTTGTTAATTTCACATTGTATTTTTGAAATGTACCTGAATCCTCACAAACAAACTGCCCTTTTTGAAGGAAAACACACATAGGCGAGTCTAATTGAAACCAAAAAACCTTAATTAAGGGCTCACAACCAAACAAAGAGGGAGGCAACGCTGGAGAAACAGCAAAAATTGGTGAAGCCTTTGACCCCCAGGGCACACATCAATTATTTTACTGCAAAATTGGTGGCCTGAGGAGTACATATCTAAGGGAGTGCAGTCTGGTCCAGAAGTCCCAGAGATCATGAAAGCAGCAGATGATATGTATGTCCCCAGGTTGTGGTCATACAAGAGACTGCATCTTTTGCCAGACCAGACTGAACCCAGGGTCATCACTCTCTGGTCTTCCACACTGTGGCTGTGGTGGTGGAGTTGTGGCAGGAGGAGTAGGAGAATGTTCCAACTCAATCACGTGGGTATTGGGTGTGATTTCGCCCCTCACCCCCTTAGTTAAGACTTTATAAAGAAGGTCCTCACACAGCTGGTTTTGGCACTCCTGCATGCCCTGCAGTTTGGTGGTAGCCATGCAGGCAAAGGCCTCTTCAGGAGTGGGGGTGGCTCTGAGGGACGCAGAAGCCTCCTGAATGAGCCCGAGTGCTGAATTCTGCATGTGACTCCCCTTCCTGGGTCTTTTGTTTGGAAGGCGGAGAGGAGGAACCTACGATTCTGTTAGGCTCCTACTGGTCCCAGGCTTCTCCTGGCTGCCACTTAGCCCTGCCTCCTCCTGTCTGCCACTTACCCCCGCCTCCTCCTGGCTGCCACACTCCAGAGCCTCGTCCTGGCTGAGGTCTTCCTATGTATGAAAAAGGAACATAGTTTTAGTTTTTACTTCAACAATCACACACAATTTACATCTCATGACTGTTGCAAATTGAATGTTAACAAATATAACAGACTATCATTCTGAACCCAGCATTTTTCATTCTTGTCCCAATTATTTTTGCCCACTACTGTCTATTGATATGTAAAACACTTTATTAAATCAGCAAGTAGTGATCAATAATATCTAGTAAAGATCATTTCTTTATTGACCAGAAATCTGTAGAACAATGCTATACCTTGGCTCAAGCTGGGCTCCTCCACTTCTTCCTGGCTGGAGTATAAAACATTGTTCGTTCGGCCTAGAAAACACCATTGTTTTGGCCATATGCATTTGCCCACATTTTTTATTGCCTACTTGTCTGCAAATAATTTGGTTGGGTAGATGGGTTTGTAACTAGAATGAAATGCAAACTAGATTCTGTGTAAGGAGAGGACACTCAGCAGCAGTTTTCACATCTGGACACTGGAGCACTAGTGTGGGACACATGAACACCCTTTTTATTAGGGGGCCCACACAGGTGCTCCAGTGTATACTATAGGGGTGTCTCCATCTGTGAAGCTTGTACAAAACAGGTAAAGTATTGAAGCTTGATAAAGGACACTAAAAATTCTACATCTTGGAACTCAAGGGTACAATAGACAATTGTACCCCACTTCCAAGCAATGTTTCATATTCCTATTTCTGCCATCAAATATCTGTGTGCTAAGTATACTTATTTTTTTTTACATAGGGGATAAAAGACTCGGAGGACACCCCTCATCCGAGGAGACCACAGACCCCCCACCTCTGGAAGAAGAGGAAATCCACCCAAGTCAAGCAGAGCA
This sequence comes from Lithobates clamitans, assembly GCA_037952925.1. Taxonomy (NCBI): domain Eukaryota; kingdom Metazoa; phylum Chordata; class Amphibia; order Anura; family Ranidae; genus Lithobates; species Lithobates clamitans. Next base: position 1,094,127 of record JBBGZY010001522.1, read on the forward strand.
GGAGGAGGAAGACGTGGTGGAAATTGGCACAACAGGTTAGTGTCTGTGACCACAGGCTCAGGTAAGAGATGGATGCCGGCATATTTATAATACATGGTGTGTTTTTGTTTCTATCTTTTTAGGTGATCGTGATGTGGATCCTGGGCATTTCACCTCGGAAATTGCACAGATCCTGATCAGGGTGATCATGGGGTGTAATAGGGACTTGGAAAACATCCTTAAAAACATCAATGATGTTCAACAAAAAATGAAGAACATCATTGATGTTTTTCGGAGAGTTTAAAACCCCTCAAAATCCTTTTTTTTTTTTTTTGCACTTTTTGTGAGCTAAAATTTTTTAGCATTTTTTGACATATTTGCAAAAAGCCAAATTTTGAAGAGGCACACAGTGTATCAACATGTGCTATCTGCCATCACGGGAGATCAATGGACGTGTTTCGGGGGTGCAACCCCTTCCTCAATAATAAAGTAGCTGTGAGGAAGGGGTTGCACCCCAAAAACATGTCCTTTGATCCCACATGATGGCAGCTAGCACATGTTGACATTCGGCAATTGGTGTGCATCTTCAAAGTTTGGCTATTCTAGGGGTGACTTCACCCTATCTGAACGCAATATCAAACACAGTTTGTAAATACTCATGTCTGATATTGCCTTCAAGTTCTACCAAATGTGAACTTTGTAAGTTCAAGATTTGGGTCTTTCTTGTTGGTTTTAAACATGCCTGTTTCATCTTAAATGGACATTTCTACTTTTTCTAATGTGACCCCAAAAATTGTTTTACAACAAACATGTTGGTTTGTTTTAAAAACCTTTTCAAAATGCACATGTGATTGTGCTGGTATTAAAATGATTGTTAATCAAGAATGTGTGGATTATTGTCTCAACGCTCCAACACTTTTGTGGTGCTCTAATTGGTGTTTTCAGTGACAATGGGGGTTATTTCCTAAGGGAAAATCCACTTTGCACTACAAGTGCAGTTTCAAGTTTAGTAAATAACACCCAACAATGCTTTGTAATGTTACACAATCACGCCATTTTCAGGACTCACCACATTTCTGTCAGGGTCAGCTAAAAGAAACACAAGCAGTAAATGTCACCAAAGATTTTAGTAGTAAATTTTTTTTTTATTTGAAAAAGGTTTCAGACACTGTCTGGCATATTGATAGCCCCCCTACCCGCAAAGTATTCAAGGTATCTTAGACGGACATCACGGGCACTCAGGGGGGGCAAGGCAGGACGGCCACTTTCAAGCGCCGTCAGGGTTGGTTCATTTTGAATTCCAGCCTCAGGCCCAACTGAGCCAGCATAGTTAGCAGAATGTTGCCGTAAAAAGTTGTGTAGAACACAGCACGCCAGGATGATATGATTCAGTTTGTACTCCGCCATGTGTATGGGTGTAAGAAATAGGCGGAACTGGCTGGCCATGATTCCAAACGTGTTCTCCACCACTCTTCTGGCTCTGGCCAGCCGGTAATTAAACAAACCCTCTGGTCCGGGGTGAGGGTCCTCATCGGGAATGGCCGCATAAGATGGTCCCCCATCTGCAATGAAGACGAATGGGAGTCCTTCCACATTGTCTTCTGGAGGTGGCAAGTCCAAGCTGCCATTCTTCCCCACGTCCACATACAGGAACTCTTAAGTAGCCGACACCACTGCCAACATCACAATACTATTGAACCCCTTAAAGTTGAAATAGTATGACCCCTGAGTTGGGTGGTAGGACGATATGGACGTGTTTCCCATCAATTGCCCCTCCGCAGTTAGGAAAGTCCCACCGCTGGGCAAAGTGGGAGGATACAGTCTGCCATTCCTGTGGCGTGGAAGGAAACTGTGGAGTCAAACAAGAAAAAAAAATTAGTAATTTTGCACATAAACAGGGAAAGCAGATTAGACACAAACATTCTTGGCCATCATCAAGATAACATTTATTTGAGGGAGTTTTTAAAGACCAAAGTATAAGGTACACCTACCCCCTCACATGGGCCATTTCTAACATTATAGGGGGGGGGACTCTTGGACAGGAAACCCTCTCCACTTCATTGAGAGATGAATGCCTAAATAATGGGTATTACTTTGGCCAGCCCCTCCTTAGTTACACTATTGGCAGCCCACTGGACAGGTAAGAAGTGTCATAATACAAAGATATAAATACACATTGTACACATTTGGACATTCTGCTATTACCTATCAAGATAATAGTATACAAAAACTTGAAACAGTACCATTTGAAAGTATACAGGCAGGCCCTTGCACTACATGCTTTGAGGAATTCATCCATACATCTGAGCACAAAAGAGATGGGTATAGTGTGTATGGGTTTGGCAAAGTCAGCAGATAGATGATTGAGGATAGAGAATTGGTATCAGCTGACTTAGCAGTTGGGGGGAGGGAGGGTTCCAAATGATTTGGGGACCCCCCCAAAAAAAGCCTCTGGCACTCTGCCTGAATTTAAAGCACAAATCACATTTAAAAACATTTTAGGGGGTGTTTGGGGTAAAGCACTACTATGGAGCTGATAAAATACATTATTAAGTGAATACATGAGGTGAATATAGGGCCAGGAGACCATGCTGGGGAGGTTAGTGAAGGCAAATATGTATGAAGGACAAAAAATAAATAAAGAAAAATCCAGCATGCATGAGGACAAAGGGGACATTCACAGCATATCACAATCATGGTAATTAGGGAACAAGGAAAGAAATACAATATATTATCAAACATTAAATACAATAAAATGTGATATTAATCTTACCTTAATATACTCCTTCTGCAGGACCTGTATGATGGCAGAACAGGTCTCTGGGATAATGATCCCCAGAGCCTGGGGGGGGGGAGATGCCTGTCGAGAACTTCAAGTCCTGCAAGCTTCTCCCCGTCGCCAAGTACCGCAGGATGGCGACGAGCCTCTGCTCCGGAGTGATGGCTTGCCTCATGCAGGTATCCTGCCTGCTGATATAGGGGGTCAGTAAAGCAAACAAATGGTGAAATACGGGGTCCATCATCCGGAGACAGTTCCTGAAATCATCAGGATTACTCTCACGGAGCAAAGGCATATGACAGAACTGGTCACGCTGAAGCAACCAATTCTTGGTCCATGAACTCCTCCCCACCCTGTTCATGGACTGGACTTGTGTCAAGGTAAGGACCCCAACACCAAGCCCCCGCACAGCACGAACTCTACGAAGGAGTACGTATACGCAACATGGCTAGAAAACGGTCGGCTGCTCAGAACGGAGTAACAGAACGCACTGAAGAACAGCAAGGCCTGTGAAGAGCGACCTGAAAAACAGTAACAAACGAACAAGAACACAATGACAAGAGTCACGCGTCACTTACTGCACGCACTGAAGAGCAGATACAAACCCACAAGCACAAACTGAACAACAGAAAACAATCTGAAAACCACGAGTCTGAAAAAGAGGGAATCGTCTCTCACCAAAATTTTACTAACACGAGATTAGCAAAAGGAGCCCAAAGGGTGCCGCGCTTGGTTCTGAACTGGCCTTTTCTAGTCTCGTCATACGTGGTGTACGTCACAGCCTTCTTAGCGATCGGAAATTCCGACAACTTTTTGCGACCGTGTGTACGCAAAACAAGTTTGAGCCAACATTCGTCGGAAAAAATCCATGGATTTTGTTGTCGGAATGTCCAATAAATGTCCGATCGTGTGTACGGGGCATAAGAGCGGCAAGGTTGTGGAAATCTCTTCCACAGGCGGTGGTCTCAGCGGGGAGCATCGATAGCTTCAAGAAGCTATTAGATAAGCACCTGAATGACCGCAACATACAGGGATATACAATGTAATACTGACACATAATCACACATAGGTTGGACTTGACCTACCTCATCTACTATGTAATGATGTGTTTGGTAAGTTAAATTCTGCGCAAAGTGATTGGAAGCCTCGGAGTATGCCCCCACAATATAATTAGAGAAGTTTTGTAATTTGTTTAGCTCTGGGTAATTTCGGTTGTTCCAGATACGGGACCAATTTGTGTAGCCGGTGTATTGCAGGTGTTTGGTTTTGTTCCATATTTTATCTATGAGCAGTAATGTGGGGTATTGGGTCAGTGCCTCCAGTTCACCTGCCTCTATGCATTCCACAAGTCCATCAGCAGACATCTGGGTGCACACGATGTTCCGATATGCAGCTGAGATTCCATAAAGTAATAAAATGGATGAGTCCTTTGCTTCCTGTAAGGTTTCCAATTTAATTCTTGGAACCTGTTTCCTCCATATCAATGTACGACAGATGGTGTTACACCTCTTAAATACATGGATAGGGATCCAGATAGGGTCATTGTGGAGTGCATATTATATCTGTGGGTTCCAGATCATCTTTATTAAGTTGCAGCGGCCGACTACGGAGAGTGGCAACCTAATCCAACTAGTAGTTTTTCCTGAAATTGTTTAAGCAGTGGGTCTATATTGAGCTTAATATATTGGTCTAGGTTAGGATGTATAACTATACCTAAATATTTGAACTTATCCACTATTTTGATCTGTTCAGCAATCTGAGGCATTGGCCCCGCCAGTGGATCTAAGGGTAGTATTGTGGATTTTTCCCAATTTATTTTGAACCCAGACAAGGTTCCAAATGTGTGGATCAATTCCATAAGTTTTACCAGGGATGTAGAAGTGTCACCTAAAAATAGAAGTGCATTGTCGGCATAAAGTGTCCTCCATTTCACCCCGTTTAAATCCAATGATTTCTGGGTTCCCCCTTATGGCAGCTGCCAGGAGCTCTATGGCCAGGGCAAATAGTAATGGAGAAAGGGGGCAGCCTTGCCTAGTTCACCTATGTAAGTCAAAGGAAGACGAGAAGGTGTTATTTATCCTAATGCAAGCTCTTGGCGCTTTGTACAATAATTTGATCCAAGAAATTATATTTTCTCTCAGGTTAAGCTTTTCTAGTATTCTCCATAAGTATTCCCATTCAACGCTATCAAACGCTTTAGCAGCATCTAGCAAAAGGATAGCCCTTTGTCCCTGGTTATTAGTGGGTATTTGCGTATTGAGATAGAGGTGGCGGAGATTGTTTGCCGTGGATCAGTTCGGTATGAAGCTGGATTGGTCCGGATGTACTAACTTAGGCACGACTTTTGAGAGTCTCATGGCGATGATTTTAGTAAGGAGTTTTAGATCCGTATTTAACAGTGAGATGGGTCTATAGGATTTAGGTTTATCAGGTTCTTTAACTGGTTTTAAAAGGACTACCACTACTGCTTCATACATAGATCTCGGCAAGGAGTTAAACGCCTCTGTAGCTCCGGTAGGAGTATTCCTCCAAATTTTTTGTATAGTTCGATTGGCAGTCCATCATTACCCGGGGCCTTTGAGTTTGGGAGTGTGGCTAGTGCGATTTGCAGTTCCTCAAGGGTGAGAGGTGCATTTAAAAGTTTCCTATCTGTTTCCTGAAGCTGGGGTAGGGTGACAGAGTCCAGGAATTGTGTCAACTCATCTACAGGGTAAGACACCTTAGAGGAGTATAAGTCCTGGTAGGAGGAGCAAAACTCCTTCAGTATGGATGGTGTGTCAGTGACAGTTAGTTTTGATGATGCTGTAATGCTATGTATCACTTGAGGTAGTTGTTGTGACCTGGTTATCATGGCCAGTTTTTCCTCTGATAGGGTAAATGGAATAACTATTTATTTATCAAACATTTAGTTATGATTATCAAAACATGTATTCTGACTAAGCAGAGGTACTTTTTACAAACGTTTAGAAGTCATATGAGTTAACAGCTGTTTTGGTGATCAAATGCCATTCACACCTTCAGCTGTGAAAAGTTCTATATCTGGCTTTCTCACAGAACTTGGGAAGTGACATGTATATGTGAAATGGCCATTTGTATATCAATGAATATCACCAAAGAGTTGAATGGTTCTTCAAAAGAGTCCTATTCAAGGTGCCACCCCTGTAGAATGTATAAATTATACTAAGGCTCTCAGCCATTTCAGAACAATCATATTGAATGTATGCCATGTACTTACTGTGTTGTTCTCCCTGCCTATAGCTAAAACTATGGGCTTGTATATTAAATACATCATCTATAATTTGGCTTCAGCAGTCAACGTTATTGAAAGTCCTTAAGTTCTGGGCTTTCCCTGTCACCTCCCTCTTCAAAATATGTTTGGGAGGTGAAAAATCTTTTGCTGTCAGCTTGCTCTAGATGTATAGTGCAGTGGAGTTTCTGTGCGTCTGTCCATTGCCTCTCATGTTCAGGCGTGGGAGTTTGCAGAAATAATTCCTCTGCTTTCTCCACCGCCTGACTGGCATCCCTTGCCCACTGTCTGCTCCTGGTTTTAATTGTATTAATTTCTTTTATGCACATCCCTCTGATGAATGCTTTAAGAGTATCCCATATCACTCCCAGTGCAGCTGAAGGTTTATTGGTTTCCAGAAAACATTTGATATACATCTGCATGTTATCTGTGTCGGTGAATAGCTGTAGCCAAAAAGGGTTCAGCTTCCAGTGTACAGGTAGATGTGTTTTATGAATATTCAAGCTAAGCTGCACCGGACAGTGGTCGGACAAACCCCTGGCCAGATATGTTACTCCCGGGTCATATCGGTATGTTAGGTCGTTCCCCAATGCAAAATCTATACGAGATAATGCAGAGTGCGTTAGTGAGTGACAGGAGAATTAGGCATGGAGGGAAGATTTGCATCTCCAAAGGTCTACCAGCCCAAGCTTATTCACAAACTTAGCTGGAGGGGTAGGCACCCTAGGGCCCTGAGGACAGTATTTTTTATGCACAAGGGAGATGTCCATTGCACTATTAAAGTCTCCTATGACATATACCGGGAGCTGGGGGTGTTTGGCTAAGAATCTAGCTAAGGATTGTAATACCGTCGATATAAAAGGTGGAGGCTCATATATATTAGCAATAACACAGGCTTGAGATTCCCACACACCCATTAGAAAAATAAATCTGCCTTCAGAGTCTATTTGTGCATCCTGTTTAGAGAATGCAGCAGTCTTGGAAAACAGAATACTGACTCCTCTGGAGTATCTGTATGCACAGAGTGGTACTGCACAGGGAATTTGGACATATGTAATAGATGAGTGGTGTCACTTGTAAGGTGGAACTCCTGTATACAGATGATGGTAGGATCCTGATGTGAGATAAAAGTAAATAGGGCCATCCTCATTGTAAGGTCATGTAATCCCCCAATATTCCAGCAGAGAATTGTGTCCATCTGCTTACCCATTAGGGTGAGGGGGGGTTTAGTGATTGGGGCCCACGCCATTGGGGATCCAGTCCCTGAAAAGTGGACCATTGTGCCCATACCCGAAGGTTACCTGAGCAAGTAGAATGTAGGCGGTGTTTTCCATCTGTAGTCACAGTCAATCCAATCCAGGATATAGAGATGTAGGACAAAGTTACATAGTATAGGTACCTGCAGAGATACAGCACACCCAACCAGGGCTGAGAAACAACGAAAACATTAAAAAAAAAAAAAAAAGAGTAAAAAACAGTCTGTCAACAAATAAAAGTAGGTTAAGTAGTCAAACTTAGGCAGTCCCACTGTTGAGCTTCAGTGGGTGCCCTGCAGGGCTACTTGAGGTGTAATAACGAGGGCTAGGACCCCGTGTCTTTAAAGTCAAAGCACAAGGGTTACTGATAGGAAATGAGGGGTATCAAAATTAGTCATTTGTGTCTCTCTTTGAGCTCCTTTACTAGTGAGGTGAGCGTTAGGATTTAAGGAATGCAGGTTATGTGGTGTTTTCAGTCTGGTGCATGTCCTCGAGCAGCTCCTCGCAGTTGTCTCATGACGGTCGAGCCAGTTGGCAGCCATGTTTGGGCTTTCAAAGAAATGCACTGATCCGTCCGCCACCACGTGTAGTTTGGCTGGGTATACCATGGAGTAAAATTAATGGGATTGCACACATTCTCTTTTTCACTTCTATGAATTTTGCTCTGTTTTTGGACAGCAGCCGAAAAATCTGGGTATATGGAGATTTTGGAGCCTTGTATCAGCTTTCTGCCTAGCCAGATGGAGTATAATGTCTCTATCCTTGTATGCATAAGTTTCAGTAAGAATGGTCTGTGGTTGCCCCCTGGTTGCGGTGGCCGGGAAGGCACCCTGTGAGCCCTTTCTACTGAGAAAAATGGAGTGAGGTTATTCTTTCCAAAGGTGTCTGTTAGCCATGTTTCAATAAATTCAGCAGGATGTTTCCCTTTGGATTTTTCAAGCATACCGACTATATGGATGTTTGACCTTCTTAGTCTGTTCTCCATGTCCTCAACTCTAGCTGCTGTTTTATCAGCTTTAGTTGATGGCATGTGTATTTCTTGGGTGAGGGGGGTAATTCATCCTCAATAGAGCTCACCCGTCCCTCTAGAGCAGTGGCCCCTGATTTCCTGCATGTCCTGCCTAATATGCAGCAAGCCTTCCTTCATGCTTTTAACTTCTGCTGATAAGTCAGTAATTGAGGAGCCATAGGTGTGGACTACTGTGAGAATGTCCTGCAATGTCCTATTTTCCATGTCTGCGGGGCTAGCCATGTCAGGAGCAGGGAGAGGGGAGGATGGAGTACTCACTGCGTTCCTCAAGGCCGCGGGCGCCATTTTCTCAGGCACATGTTGTGTAGCTTGTGGAGGCTTCACAGGGGGTCCATTTTTGACCGCTTTGGCAGTGCAGGATGGCTGGGTTTGCTGTCCAGTCTTAGGGTTGCCAGAGTCATGGGCATATTGGCCAAGTTTGGCCACCGCCGTGGCATAGGATTCTCTCCCTGCATGCTGCTGGAGCGGGGGTCCGCCATGTTGGGCTGCTCCTTTGGCAAGGAGGCCCCCTTCCTTCTTAGACAACCTTGCCTTGTTAGTATGGTGACCGGGCGTCGCTGTAGTGGTGGCTCCACACTGGGAGCGAAGTGTCCAGTCTATTTTTGCAGTGTATAGGGCTCACAGCAGGATTCTTTAAGTCAGGATGCAGGAGCTAGTGTGAGACACGTCCTCTCACATGAATGTCCAAGCCACGCCTCCGTGTTTTATTGTTAACCATTTTTTGTTTTCAGGTACGCCATTCAACTGAGCACGGATTTATTTATCTTGACAGCAACAGCGTTTGCTCCCACGATACATAAAGCCGTGACTCCAGCGCTGTAGGAGGTGATTTCACCACCACAGTTAAAAAAAAAAAAAAAAAAAAAGCATATATGCCGAAACATGGGGGCAGCAGGGGTGGAGGAACGATTTGCTCCTAACTTTTGCGGGTGGATGCCCCCATGCTTTGGCATATATATTTTTTAGGCACAGATTGCATTAAAAAAGGTTTATTTTTTACTGTATTTTTGGATTTGCTTTGCAGGTATGGTATGTCTTACTGTTATACTGTAATGTTACTTTGTTTTACTGTTAACCATCATTTGCTTAGCAGGTACGCCATTCAGTTGCAGCGCGGATTTATTTATCTCAACAGCGTTTGCTCCCACGATACATAAAGCTGTGACTCCAGTGCTGCTGGAGGGGATTTTATCACCACAGTTAAAAACAAAATGGTGGCTGGGGCGTGTCCAAGATGGCGACCAGAGCGGACGTGCAGTGAGATAGCTCCGCTCGCTTCCCGGTTTAAAGTCCTGTTTCCCTGCAGACTGCTGGCTCTGAACGCCCCTGAAAAGCTGCAATCCACAGCGGAGGAAGGTAGGATACAGGGGAAGAGACTTATTTCCACCCCACGAACCCCACAGCGGTCCCCTGGGTCCCGCTGCAGCTTCGCCTGTCTGTAGGCCGGAAATCCTACTACACTAAAGTCCGCTGTCTATACACGGCCCTCACAAGCTGCAATTAGGAGTGAAGGGAGGTATGACCAAGGGGAAGGGACCTGTATCAGCCCTCAAGTCCCAAAAAGGTGCCCCGAGTACCCCCGCACGGACCCCACGCCCCACTAAAGGCCACAAGATGGCGGAGCAGCCTGAAGACATGGAGCAGGCTCCTCCTGAAAGAGAACAGAAACAATCTAATTTTGAGGCCCTTATGCAGGCAATTACTAACTGCCAGTCAACCCTTACAGGGAAAATCGAGCAAATACAACTAGATATCAGTCTCATACGGCGAGACATGGACACATTTAGAACCCGCCTTAATGAGGCTGAACGCCGCGTGGGAGACACGGAAGATGTGTTGCAAGACCATACAGTCTCACTCCGCACGCTGCAGACAAAAATTAATTTCCTTGAAACCCGTGCAGAGGATGCCGAAAATAGAAATAGGAGGAACAACCTCCGTATAGTGGGTCTCCCTGGGGGGGCTGAGGGTGCTGATCCCACGTCATTCACGGAAAACCTCCTGCGTGAATTGCTACCTCAGGCGGCATTTTCAGATGTCTTTGTGGTGGAGAGGGCACATAGAATGCCTGCTGCCCGGGGGCCCCCGGGAGCTCCTCCGCGCACATTCATCCTGAAACTATTGAACTTTAGGGATCGTGACCTTGTCCTCCGTGAATCAAGGAAGGTTGAACAGCTGAGATATGAAGGGGCTAAATTAATGATCTTCCCGGATTTTTCAGTTGATACCCAAAAGCAACGGCGTTCATTTGATCAGGTGAAACTAAACCTACGCAACAAGAAAATAAAATATAGTATGCTGTTCCCGGCGAGGCTGCGGGTCCAGGATGGTGAAAGGGTGCGTTTCTTTACTTCCCCAGAAGAAGCGTCGCAATGGCTGGAAACCATCCAGAGACACTGATGAGCTGCTTCAGGTACAAATTAAGCACGTGCGGCTAGAGAAGATATGAGACAGAGCATCTCTAATGCTCGTTTTCTGCAGAGCAATCCCTCTGAATATATGTACCTAAAGGTTTAAAGAAGAAAACAGGTTCAAGTTATGTGCCCCCGGAGGACTGTGTTTATGTCCCTGGGTGAAGTTGATTCTTTTATTCTGCAGGGAACGTTTATCCTTCATTTGCAGGGGGAGACTTACTGTGTGTACTGTAACGCTCGGACCCCTTCTTGTTCATCTCCCCAATTGGCAATTGCCATGAAGGTTTTTGGGAATGAAGCACACCGAAGTTTGGGGGGTGGTGCGGGGTGGGGGAGGGGGGGATGGATGGGGAGCACAAGTTTTTGCTCCAAGTTGGGACTTTTGATATTTTTTTCTTTTTTTTTTCTTTGTTTGCTGCTACATATGCTTAACATGCTGTCCTGATGTATATTGTATTCAAGAACAGGGCTGTTTTGATCTCTGTCCACCAGATGGCATGAGAGGTCTACTATCTGATTCTCAGGGTAATGGATGTATGCTATTTTTGCTCTCTTTTCTCCTGCTCAAATTTACAATGGCCCCGAGAGGGGTTGGTTGCCAGCCTGGTTTCCTATTTTTAACAACGAATCAATGCCACCACTGACACTGCTGTCGTGGAATGTTAGAGGGTTGAATTCCAAAATTAAGAGATCTTTGGTTTTTAATTTCCTGAAAAAATATAACCCGCATATATGTGTGTTTCAGGAGACTCACCTGGTGGGGGGCAGGACGCTAGCACTACGGAGACCGTGGGTCGGTGCATATTATCACTCGACTTATTCCTCGTACTCCCGGGGTGTCAGTGTCTTGGTCCACAAGTCGGTGGGGTTTACACTGTTGGATCTTCATTTGGATCCAGATGGTAGATATGTGGCCATACATGCAATGTGCGACAGGATAGAATTACTCATAGTGGGTATATACATCCCCCCCCAGCCACGATGGAGATCCTTAAGAAAATTACCCCAATAATAGCTCAGTACCCTTCGGCTGGGGTACTTATAGCCGGAGATTATAACATGACCCCAGACCCAGACATGGATAGATTGGGTGTGGGACCATCAGGGGTGACCCCCTTGTCACAGTGGGCTGACAATTATGGATTTACAGACATCTGGAGATTGAGGCATCCGGCGGAGAGACAGTACATATGTCACTCTGCGGCGCATGCGTCTTTCTCTAGAATTGATCTGATGTACTCCTCTGACTCTCTGCTCCCCAGAATACTTGAGGTGGATATTCTGCCGCGAGGTATTTCAGACCACGCTCCCATCCTATTAAAAATCCAAACAGACTCCCCTATGGGAAATGCCCTTTGGCGACTCTCGGGGCTCTGGATTGCGGATGAGAGGGTGGTCCCCCTGGTGGAGGGCGAGTTGGGGGTCTATTGGACGCTCAATGAGGGCACAGTTTCTCCACCTACGCTTTGGGATGCCTTTAAGGCGTACACTAGGTGACAATACAAAATGGCAATTGGGAGGGTTAGGAAGGATACACGGCTGGCATTGGAGGAAGCTGAGAGAAAGGTACTCCATTTGGAAAACGAGTATGTGCACACTAAAGACGTATTAATATATGATGCTATGCAGTCTTTACATAGAGAAATCTCTCTTTTGCGGATTGAGACCACTAAGAAACAACTGCTGGCTCAGTCGCAAAGGATCTTCGAGCAGTTATAGCTAAACCCAATAAAGATCCCACGTCGTGTTCATCGTATCGTCCCATCTCACTTTTAAATGTAGATGCCAAAATAACCACCAAAATCCTAGCAAATAGACTTAATTCGGTCATCCTATCTATTATAAATGGCGACCAGACGGGCTTTATGCCAGGTAAAGGCACGGACATAAATTTACGTCGATTGTACACTAATATTTCCCATGCAGAGAGGTCCCAGTCCTTGGGTGTGGTGGCCTCTCTGGACGCCGAGAAGGCCTTCGACTCGGTAGAGTGGAGGTTCTTGTGGCAAGTATTGCAACGCTTCAATTTTGGCCCCCGGTTCATCTCATGGATAAAGCTAATTTATACGAATCCCACAGTAAGAGTCCGAACGAATGGATTGCTTTCTCCCCCATTCTCTTTGGAGAGAGGGACCAGGCAGGGGTGTCCGTTGTCCCCGGGTCTGTTCGCTCTAGCCATTGAGCCTCTGGCTATTCTGCTTAGAATGTCCCCGGAGGTTGGGGGAATAAAGGTTGGTCCGCTGAATGAGAGGCTTTCATTGTATGCTGATGATGCATTGCTGTACCTTCCGGATGCGTCAACATCGCTGACAGCAGCCCTCAAAGTTATTAATCAATATGGATCCTTCTCAGGCATCCGGATCAACTGGGCTAAATCCATTATATTCTCATTGTCTCCGACATTGCCTGATGTAGACCCTTCAAACCCTCTAGTTTTGGTCTCTAAGTTTAAATACCTGGGGATTGAGATTCAGAGAGAGCCACACATGTACTTGATAGACAATGTATACCCAATCTTACACCAACTTACTACCCGTTGTCAGGCCTGGAAATCCCTCCCCTTATCACCAGTAGGTAGGGTTAATCTTTTAAAAATGACGTTCCTCCCCAAATTCTTATACGTATTCCGCAACACCCCAGTCCCTATTCCCAAATCCTTCTTTGACAAACTGGACCAGAGTGTTAGCTCATTTGTGTGGGGGGGTTCTGCCCCCAGAGTAGCACGAACCACCCTTCAACTCCCTTTATCGCTGGGAGGCCTGGCGCTCCCATGCTTTAGAAAATACTATTGGGCTGCAGTAGCAGTTACTGTCCCGTTGGTGGTTCTCCCAACCGAAATCTAACCCCTCACTTAATCTTGAGGCGGCAATACTGGGTTCATACTCAGCTTTGAGTAATCTGGTCTTTAGAGGGGTCAGGGCACATAAGGATATGACAACTCCGATGCGAACGACAGTTGGGGTATGGGAACAGATGTCAAAGAAGATTGCAGGTCCCAACACTATCTCTCCTTACACACCGCTGTGGGGCAACCCTAAATTAAAACATCTCCAAACGGTCCCAGATCCAGCCCTCTGGGCAAGATATGGAATTAAAATAATGCAACAAGTGTGGTCTGGGGATGGAGTTCTCCCGTACGACACTCTAAAAAATGACTTCCAGCTTCCCTCCAAAATGCTTTTTCGCTATCTGCAATTGCGCCATGCGATACAGGCCCAGTACCCTGGCGGGGTTGCTTTGCAGTCACACGGGGTGGAGAAGCTTCTCATTTCTAAACACTTAGATCAAATTTTATCCTCCCTATACAATCAAATTATGACTGAGGAACAGACTGGAGAAACGGGACTGTACGACAAATGGAAGAGGGACGTTCCAGCACTGGCTCCAGATGATTGGGAGGAAGGTCTGCAGCAATATATCCCCCTTATGATATCGGCAAGGGATAGATTTATCCAGCTCAAATTTATCCATAGAGTGTATTACACGCCACAGAGATTAGCTAGAATATACCCGACACAAACGGACAGATGTCCAAAATGCACAAGGGAGCTGGGTACCTTTATCCATGTAGTCTGGGAATGCCCACTTATACAAAAATTCTGGACAGAGGTGGTTGAAGTGATTAATACAGTAGGTAATCTAAATATACAAAGAAGCCCGATTATTCTATTGCTCGGGGTGTGTGACAATATTATACCTAGTGTGCACAAAAGACTGTTTGTATTCTACGCCTCATTTTATGCCAGGAAGGCTATTCTCCTCAGGTGGAAACAACCAGACCCCCCCCACGGTAACCCAATGGAAGGATATGATAAACTCCATTTTACCGCTTTATAAAATTACGTATATCAACCGTAAATGCCCTAAAAAGTTCTCCAAGATTTGGGGAGCCTGGACCAAACAGTAGCAATGCCCATTAATGATCCGTCAAATACAGGTTGTTGGTCTCTCTGGTGTCCTCCCCCCCCCCTCCCGCCTCTGGCCTCTTCCCCAAATAAAAACTTTTCTGTTAAAAAAAACAAAAAAAAAAACAAAATGGTGCGTGTATGCAAATCATTAGAAGTGGGTGGATGAAGGGAGGTATTCTAATGGTGGGCATACCCACGTTAAATCTCTTTTTTCATTCAGCCCACAGGCATGAAAAAAAAATAAAAAAATTACAATATATGCGGAACAAGGACCAGCAACGTACTGGCATGTTGCTGGTCTTTGAGTGGTTATACCAGAATGATGCCAGCGGGTTTAGGTATCATCTTGATATTCTTTTCAGCCAGCGGTCGGCTTTCATGTAAAAGCAATCCTAGCGGCTAATTAGCCTCTAGACCACTTTTACAAGCAGTGGGAGGGAATGTCCACCCCCTCCCGTCTTCCATGGTTTTCTCTGGCTCTCCTGTCCCACAAGGGAACCTGAGAATGCAGCCAGTGGTTCCGCCAGCTGACCATAGAGCTGATCAGAGATCAGAATGGCTCCAATCATCTCTATGGCCTAAGAAACCGGAAGCTATGAGCATTTCATGCCTTAGATTTCGTCAAATGTAAACAGCGCCATTGGGAAATTGGGAAAGCATTTTATCACACCGATCTTGGTGCGGTCAGATGCTTTGAGGGCAGAGGAGAGATCTAGGGTCTAATAGACCCCATTTTATTAAAAAAAAAAAAAAAAAAAAGAGTACCTGTCACTACCTATTGTTATCATAGGGGATATTTACATTCCCTGAGATAATAAAAATGATTAAAAAAAAAAAAAAAAAAAAATGAAAGGAAAAGGTTAAAAATAACGCAAGCGTCGGTCTGGCGTCAAATGTAAATAGCAATTGCACCATGCATGTGAGGTATCACCGCGAAGGTCAGATCGAGGGCAGTAATTTTAGCAGTAGACCTTCTGGTGGTATCCTGTAAAGGCTTTTCAAAATGTATGTAGTTTGTCGCCACTGCACATTTGTGCGCAATTTTAAAGCATGTCGTGTTTGGTATTCATGTACTCGGCATAAGATCCTCTTTTTTTTCCATCAAACATTTGGGCAATATAATGTGTTTTAGTGCATTAAATTTAAAAAAAAGTGTGTTTTTTCCCAAAAAAATGCATTTGAAAAATCACTGTGCAAATACTGAGTATAAAAAAAATATGAAACACCCATTTTAATCTGTAGGGCCTTTGCTTTAAAAAAAATATATAATGTTTGGGGGATCAAAGTAATTTTCTTGCAAAATAAAAAAAAAAATTTCATGTAAACAAAAAGTGTCAGAAGGGGCTTTGTCATCAAATGGTTAGAAGAGTGGGTGATGTGTGACATAAGCTTGTAAATGTTGTGCATAAAATGCCAGGACAGTTCAAAACCCCTCCCAAATGACCCCATTTTGGAAAGTAGACAACCTAAGCTATTCACTGAGAGGCACGTCGAGTCCATGGAATATATTTAATATTTTAACACAAGTTGCAGGAAAAAGACAATTTTTTTTTTTGCACAAAGTTGTCACTAAATGATATTTTGCTCAAACATGCCATGGGCGTATGTGGAATTACACCCCAAAATACATTCTGTTGCTTCTCCTGAGTACAGGGATACATGTGAGACTTTTTGGGCTCCTAGCCGCGTACAGGACCCCGATAACCAAGCACCGCCTTCAGGCTTTCTAAGGGTGTAAATTTTTGATTTCACTCCTCACTGCCTATCACAGTTTCAGAGGCCATGGGATGCCCAGATGGCACAAACCCCCCCAAATGACCCCAAAGTACAAAGTGGAAAGTAGACACCCCAAGCTATTTGCTGAGAGGTTACATAGTAGGTGAGGTTGAAAAAAGACACAAGTCCATCAAGTCCAATCTATGTGTGTGATTATGTGTCAGTATTTCATTACATATCCCTGTATGTTGCGGTCATTCAGGTGATTATCTAATAGTTTCTGGAAGCTATCAATGCTCCCCGCTGAGACCACCGCCTGTGGAAGGGAATTCCACATCCTTGCCGCTTTACAGTAAAGAACCCTCTACGTAGTTTAAGGTTAAACCTCTTTTCTTCTAATTGCAATGAGTGGCCATGAGTCTTATTAAACTCTCTTCTGCGAGGTATGGGGAGTATTTTGCAAGTGAAGGCAGTCCTTGGTTTTCGGGGCCCCGTATGCGGCTAGGCTCCCAAAATGTCCCACACATGTGGTATCCCCGTACTCAGAAGTAGCAAAATGTATTTCGGGGTGCAATTCCACATATAACCATGGCATGGTAAAAAAAAAAAAAAAAAGTCATTATTCAATCACTTGGGACAAAAAAAAAAAAAAAAAAATATTCAATGGGCTCAACATGCCTCTCAGCAATTTCCTCGGGGTGTCCACTTTCCAAAATGGGGTCATTTGGGGGGGGGGGGGGTTGTACTGCCCTGCCATTTTAGCACCTCAAGAAATGAGATAGGCAGTCATAAACTAAAAGCTGTGTAAATTCCAGAAAATGTACCCTAGTTTGTAGACACTATAACTTTTGCACAGACCAATAAATATACGCTTATTGACATTTTTTTTTACCAAAGACGTGTGGCTGAATACATTTTGGCCTAAATGTATGGTTAAAATTTAGTTTATTGGATTTTTCTTAGAACAAAAAGTAGAAAATATCATTTTTTTCTCAAATTTTCCGACATTTTCCGTTTATATCGCAAAAAATAAAAAAAAATCGCAGAGGCAATCAAATACCATCATAAGAAAGCTCTATTTGTGGGGAAAGAAAGGACACAAATTTCGTTTTGCCAAATTGTATAAAGTCCTCTGGTCTTTAGGCAGCCAAAAGGTCCGGCGCTTAAGTGGTTAATAATCACAATGAGGACAAAATACCTTCTGTATTACCCTTTATTAGATACTTACTGCATGAAATTGAACAGACAAAAAACAAACTTAAAACTGTTTAATATTTACAACATATGTTAATAAAATAAGCTAAAGCTACATCTTAGGGAACACCTTGTTTCCACTCATGGCACATGAAATAAGAAGTTTTCTGCATTCCAGGGGTAAATGTCTTTCAATAAGTACATTGAAGGAAGTAGTATCAGTCACCAAGTGCTGCCTAAAATTGGGAGAAAAACATATTGATTAAATCAACACTCATACACAGTTGACAGAAAAAATATTTGAGAATGTACACTCCAAACAGTTGGTTTTCTTTGCTTCAGTTAAAGAGATAATTCAAACAAATAACATTTTCCACTTGATGTATGCATGCATATGAGTGGAAATTCTAGGGTCAGTAAGAGTCTTTTTCAAAATAGAAATTAAATAGTAGTTACAATAGACAGCTTGATACAAGCCAAGAGTAATCGGGATAGCAAGATATTGTAGGCCCTCACTACAAATTCATAAAAATGTTTCCACACCTTCAAACCAATACACGCATTTTACACTGCAACAAAACAAACAGCATTTCCAGTGGAAGCATCAGTCTGACAACATACCAGCAAAATTACAAGTAAAATCATCAAGTTTCATGGAGTACAGTATGGGACATGTGATCTTTAATTACTAACATTGCGTTATATGTAGCCATCTTCAGATTGGTCACTCGCAAAAAAAAAAAAAAAAAAAAAAAAGGCTGCAAGCGACACCCCCCTATATAACCTCTCCAGATTATGTAACAGATTCTAGATAGCCTCAGTTTTGTAGCAAGAAATGGGGAGATCATGAGAACAGAGGGGAGGGTCCCGAGTCTTGTGTCCTGCATTATACACCAGGAAACGGATTTAGCTGGTTAGTCAGGATCTGTGTCAAAAATTAGTCCAATTGAGGGGTGGGCAACACAGCAAACACCACCAACAACAGGGCCACAGCTCTCAACAGACTCAGAGAGCAGCTTGTAGCACCTTAAGCCCAAAACTGGCATCATAGGCCTGAACATTCAGCTGGTAGAACCTAAGCCCAGGTGGCAGACTTGCAAATCTAAACAACAGATGCCTGATGCTGAAAAGAAGCTGTAGCCAAGAGGCAAACTTTACCACATCCAGACAGTGAAGAGAAATTTCCTTGGAATGTTCTGGAACAGGATGTGTCAACACAATGTCCTGGTTAAGGTAAAAAAAAAGAAAAAAAAAACACCTTGGGAGGAAATCAAGCCCCAGCCTTATCCTGTAAGGAACGTTTCTCAGAACTGCACAAGGGCAAGGCTGCTAACTCAGAGACTCACCACACAAAAGGTGATGCCAACAAGAAACGTGATTTTATGATAAAGTCCAACAAAGAAATATCCCTATTAATAAAAAAGGGGCCTTCTGAAGAGCCGAGAGAACCAGATTTAGGTCCCAAGGAGAAACAGTAGAGCGTACCCAGAAAAGACATTTGCAACACCCTCAACAAACTAAGGATAGGCTAAGAGCATTTGAAACAGAATCGCCAAGGCAGAGATTTGTCCCTTAATTATATTCAAAGCCATATACTGATTTAGACCAGATTGGACAAAGGACAGAATACATCCCACTGAGTATTTTCTAAGATGAAAGTTCCTTGACTTGCACTAGTTGAAGTCAGCCTTCTAGGTGCAAGGGTAAACTTTGTGAGAAGTCAAATTTCTAGTCTTCAAGAGGGTAGGGATGATTGAGTCTGATAAGCCCGTCTCTCAAGAACATTGATTCAATATCCATGCCTTTAAGACAGTGACCAAGAAGCAGGAAGGAACACTGGCCCTTGGAAAAGATCTGGATGATCCAGTGCTCACCCAGAGTCCAGCCAGGAGTTCGAGTATGTCCAAGTAGCACATCCTCCTGGGCCAATACTGAGTGATAATAATCAATGGAATGCCATCCTGTCACGGTCCCTACCATGCCATCCAGACGGCCAGGCGTGGTCGCGGCCCCAAAGTGGCTCATAGAGTTATTGAACCTATGACTGCCTCTTTAGTGCTCCTGTTACTTTGCCTCTGAGCCTCTTTCAGCCTGCTTTCCAGCTTTGCACAGTTCTGCATGAAATACTAGGGCCATACTCTGGATCTTGTTGCAATTAGTACATGTCACTCCTGTTTCAGCTGAGGCAGTTTATCCAATCAGCTGGGTATAAAACACTGCCTCACTCTGAGGGCTTTGTCAGTCCATTGTCTCTTGTCTCTATCATTGCCAAAGGTGCCTGTGTTTCTTGTTTTGCTTAAGTATTCCTGTGTTCAAGTTACAGTGTTCCAAGACTTCTGACCGACCCTGGCTTGTTTATCGTTTATTCTGACTGCTGGAATCCCTGACTATGGCTTTACCTGGACAATCCTTTGGCAAATTCCTGTCAAGCCCCCGTGCACAGATTCACAGCCCAGGTAGCTTATCTCTTTGTTACCGTGGGCTGTGTCTTTTTGCAAGGGTGAGAGTACATCTCTGCGCATGGACTCCAACCTAGGTAAGCCCTTACACATCCATGTTGATCCTGCTGAGCAGACAAGGGAGAATCTGAAGTGGGTCTTCAGAGTAAAGGCTTGAGGGCTCCTGGATCTAGCAATAAAACTGCCGAGTTTGTTGTTGAGTCTGAATGTCAGAAGATTATCCACATTTAGCATCATCCACCCGTGGAAAAGGATTCAG
The DNA here is from genome assembly GCA_037952925.1 of Lithobates clamitans. Taxonomy (NCBI): domain Eukaryota; kingdom Metazoa; phylum Chordata; class Amphibia; order Anura; family Ranidae; genus Lithobates; species Lithobates clamitans. The sequence goes on from JBBGZY010001522.1 coordinate 1,114,368, forward strand.
ACTCTGAGGACTGAGAAAGTTCACCTGCCAATTTTCCACACCTGGGGTATGGATGATGGACAGGGTGGGAACATGAAGCTCTGCCCAAGAGAGGATCAAGTACACTTTTCTTTTAATTGGTGCACATTTTCGTAAAACCTTGATAACTGATGTAGGCAACAGCTGTGGCATTGTTTGACTGGTTTCTCATCATGATTTCTCACATTTCAGAATGTTGATAGGAAGGTAGACTTCCTCCATTCAGGACTGCTCCATAGACCCTCCAGAACCTCCAGATCTTTGGAGTAAAGGGTTTCCCCCGACTCCAGCACTGGGCTGGAAATCCACCATGCTAGAGAGAGTCTGATCACAGAGGGCACAGCCAGGGAGGCCTTTTGCTTTAACAGTAGATTGTCCAGGAACCCCACAACATAAACCCCTAAACACGGAGCACAACAAAGATAGGGGAAAACACCTTGGTGAAAACCCTGGAGAGCATGGAAGTATTACCCACTGCAAAATGCAAATAGCATTGATGTGGTGTAAAGATGGTAATGTGTAAATAAGCAGCCTAGATGTCTATTGAGGCCAAAAAATCTCATGAAAGGAGAGAGGCAATGACCAGCCTAGTAATTCCCAAGGGAAACTTTTGAATCTGTAAGAACAAGTTAAGAGTCTTCAGATCCAGAATGGGCTGGATTCCTCTTTCGGTAACTGTAAAAAGGTTTGAGCAGAAGCCTTTAAAGCAGGGGTCTCAAACTGGTGGCCCTCCAGCTATTGCGGAACTACAAATCCCATCATGCCTCTGCCTGAGGGAGTCATGCTTGTAACGGTCAGCCTTGCAATGCCTCATGGGACTTGTAGTTTTGCAACAGCTGGAGGGCCGCCAGTTTGAGACCCCTGCTTTAAAGCATTCTTCGTTTGTACAGGAGTAATGACTCCTTAATCACTTGCTGACCGACCCACGTATATGTACTGCAGGGCGGCGGCTCTCCTGCGCGAAATCACGTAGCTGTACATGGTTTCGCTCTCCCAGGTCACAGCAGGAGCCAATCCGCGGGTCCGGCGCAACCGATGTTTGCTGTGACCCACCAATCGTTCCCGAGAGAGGTAAACAAGGCAGATCGCTGTTCTATAATAAAACTAGAGGTGGCACAGGAACTCCTAGTTATTAGAGGTGTCAAACTAGGCTAATAATGTGTGAGCAACCAACACAGATGCTGCAATTATAATTGCCTAATAAAATGACACTAAACCAAATACCTAGTTGCTGAAAGTATAACAGCCGCTAGGCAGGTTCCTCTGAATCAAATAACTGCATACAACAAAATGACCAGAGGGTCTAGGGAAAGGATTCTTCAGAGAGGAACACACAGGTTTTGGAAAAGATACAAAATGGAATACTTTATTAATAAATAATTCACCCACAATAACAATTAGAAACCATAAATTACCTCCACCATTGGCATGACATAAAAATTGTACCACAAACAGACACCACATGTATCCTCCTCATACACTCAAAAAAACACCCCAAATTAACTAGCTACCGGTAGCAATCCCACTTAATCACAGGCAGTGAAGTAATTGATAAAATACGGTAACCTGCCCTAAAAAAATGGGATTGATACTCAGTTTCTGTAGCAGTCTCTATTAAATATAGATGATAACAGTCCTGCCAGTATGCGGCGAGCGGAGATGTAATACGCTAGGATTAAAGGCCGCTGATTATTTAAAGTGGATCCTTGAAAACTGAACGTAATCTTCTCAAAATTGCAGATGCTGTTAGAGTTATAACAAGTCTGTAAAAAGTATCAATGTAGACGACATCAAATAAAGCAGGTTGATTGAAACAAACACATACCTCCGCTCCTGCAGAGAGTTATCAGTGTATGTAGGAAAACAGCTTGCCTCACCTCTCAACTGGAACTGCTAGTAAATGAAATGAAGGTAGCCTGTAATAGAGGATCCTCGGAACGTTCCAGAGAAAGGAGTAAATACATGGTTGTCCTCAGGTAATAGTAAGTTACCCGGTCAAGGGAGGGCTGGCTGGAGCGAATCAAAGCGCTTTGCTGTACTCTGCACACGCTGCTCTATTGACGCTTCCCACTGATGTCAGGTTCTGAAGCTGTACAGTGTGAAGATGCTCTAGGCGGAAGCTTGACACTCAACAAGCGTGCACCACTTTTTCTTGATGATAGAAGGGTGACAGCATTCAGTAACTGTTTTCCAAAGCAGCGGAGTGTGTTCAAAGTCCCAACAATCTGCACTCATGCAGTGAGGTGATCCATTCGTCAGGCAGAAAAGGGCAAGTTTGGGGGGGGGTCGGGGGGTATGGAAATAGATTCCCCAGTGGGTGCCGTGGGTAAACCATTTTCTTCAAAGCTAAAAATACACTGGAGGGGCGTGGCTTGGCGCGAGATGCGAACGGCAGCACACTGAGGGAGCTCCGCTGACCCACACGGCCGTACACAACCCTGAACCGGACTAGCTGCCCACATATGCCGGGAAAGATTCCCCAACACCCCTCACACCTGCTGACGTCATGGATCTGCTGCATACCCGGCAGGGAACATTCCTGAGCTCTTTAGGAACACAGCAGCGGCCTAGGATCCAAGATGGCGCCGACCAGCCACGAGGACAAATTCAGTGAGGTCTCACAGTCTGCACCAGAGGACTCAGGCAGGGGTAAGAAAAGATCTGATCTCCCCCGCACCTACTCCGACATGTCTGTGATCGCTGCGGATATTAAATCGACCTTCTCAGCAGCGATCACTGATTTAAAGACAAACCTACTGGTCCTTAATGAAAAACTGCTATCTGCTGAGGCCGCAGGGAAACACAGAGACAGAGCCATTGCTAAAATTGAAAAAGCTTCCTGTGCACAAGCCCAACATTTCATAGAAATGAATAGGCACATTGAAGATTTGGACAACAGGGGCAGGAGATGTAACAGAGTGCGAGGGATCCCTGAAACAGTGGAGCATGACCAGATTATGCAAGCACTTCAGAGGGTCTTCAATAGTCTGCTGGAAAGACAAGAAGATACTGAGATAGACTTTGTCAGAGCACACAGGGCCTTACGACCAAAAGGCCCCGATACTTCTCCACCAAGGGACATTATCTGTTGACTTCAAAGCTTCAACCTAAAAGAAAATATAATGAGCAAGGCAAGAAGAAACAAATAGTGTTTAATGGAGAGAATATAATGCTCTTTCAGGATCTTTCCCAAATCACCTTAAAAAACAGACGAGCGTTACGCCCTCTGCTGGAGAAACTCAGGAATAGAGATCTGCGATATGCATGGCGATTTCCCTTTGCCCTCACGGTTTCTCACAATAGGAAACAACATGTCTTGCGCACACCTGCTGACCTGCCAGACTTCTGCACGGCCCTGAACCTAGGCCACACGGATCTTCCTGATTGGTATGCAGAATTCCTTCAGATCCCTCTGGACTATGTTCCGCCCAGGTCCCCACTGTACACTGGATAAAAGGCAAGCGAAGAAACAAAAGCAGAGTCGTGGAGGCGGATCCGGTTCACAAAGTTTTAAAGTTACGGTATTAATGTCGCATAAGTGTTTATACGTTTTATCGCTTTTTGTTTTAGATCCATACTTATGCAAAGTTTAGATTTTTTTTTTTTTACATTCAAGGTTACGGCTATGTGTACGTCAGCCAATTTCTCTCCTACCTCACTTAGTTTAATCCCCCTTAGGATACATTTGGGTGGCTGCTGCTGCGTCGTTAGTGCCTCCCTCCTACCCCACAGAGTGACCTCGTGCTCTGATTTACGGACACAAGGTACACTAAGATACAAACCTGGTACCCTCTCCTGGGTGGGTTGCACTGCCAAGGAGACGGCTCCCTGATATACGAACACTTCTCTTCTCTACATATACTTGAACCTACTCTTATTAGTTGCCTCGACCTAATTCTAGCACTAGTGTTAACTTGTCTTTGTCAGTTTTGCCTTTTGCAGTGGGGTCCTTGGATCATCTCCTCCTGTGCCGCCCGCATGGCCTACTCTTCCCTGGGACACGATCCCTCGGTGATATCGCACAATGTCAGAGGACTGAATATCCCAGAACGCCGCTCGACCTTACTGAGGGAGCTTAAAAAAAGGTAGGCCCCACTTCGAATTTCTTCAAGAAACGCATTTCAAGACAAACCATATACCCAAACTTACAAATCAATACTTCACAAGGGCATTTCATGCCACCAGAGACTCCAAGTCCAAGGGGGTCTCCATACTAATTAGTAAAGACGCACCGTTCAGCTTATTAGAACAAAAATCAGATCCAAACGGCAGATTCATATTTTTAAAGGGTACATATGGAGACATTCCAGTGACTCTTGCCAATGTATATTTCCCTAATAAAACACGTCACGTTCTGCCACCAAATTACTGAAGAGCTTCAGGGGTTTTCTGCAGGCTGTTTAATATTGGGGGGTGACAACGTACCATTAAACCCCCTGACAGACACCTCAAATGGCAAGTCATGCCTCACCTACAGAATTCTTAAAAAGATAAAATCTATGTTACATTCCCTCCAACTGACGGACACATGGCGCTTTCTTAATCCCGAGGGTCGTGACTTTACACATTACTCCACCCCCCACTCCAGATCTGCCCGAGTGGACTATTTGTTCATCACGCAAAAACACCTACCCTCTTTAGAAGCAGCCCATATTGGGATTCAGTCATTCTCGGACCACTCACCAATCTCCCTAAAGATTGACATATTGCACCCCCCTCCCAGACAACCAACGTAGAGACTTAATGCGTCTCTACTAACAGACCCAACAATACTCCCTTCGATCACCTCAGCCCTGACGGACTTTTTCAAACATAACTCTATCCCAAATGCTGACCCGCTCATTGTGTGGGAAGCCTATAAATGTACAATCAGGGGGGAATTGATTAAATGGGGCTCAAAACGCAAAAAAGAAAGGGAAGATAACAATCTTAAACTTGTCAAGAGTATTCACACTTTAGAAGCCCGGCAGAAGCATTCACTTTCGAAACTCACGGCCGGAAAGCTGCTTGAAGCTAGGAAAGAACTCAAAACTTTGACGCTAAAGCGAAACGCATGCTCTTCTTTAAGCAGAAACTGTATTATGAATCGGGTAACAAGCTGGGCAGACTACTGGCTATGGCGTTGAAGGAACACGTAATCCCAAACAACATTGCGGGCATAAAAAAACAGAACGGGGAAACAGCAGTAACCACAGAAGCGATTGCCGCACAATTTCAAGAGTTCTACACTAAGCTATATAATCTTCCACTACAACATAAACCTCAGGATATGGTAGGCGACAGGTCACGACTCATCCAAGATTTTCTGATTAAAAGCGGTTTACTGAAAATACAAGGATTAGACGTCTCCTCACTAGATGTACCAATAACTCAATTAGGAATCTATTAAGCTACTGAAAACGGGGAAAAGCCCAGGCCCTGATGGCTTTTCAGCCATTATTACAAAACCTTCTCAAACATTATCACTGAACCATTCGCTGCTGCACTGAACTCCATGTCCACTCCTAGAGAGATGACACCTGATTTCCTCTCCGCGCATATTGTGGATATTCCTAAAGCAGGCAAGTACCCCATGGACTGTGCCAGTTACCGTCCTATTTCCCTATTAAATTTAGATGCCAAACTTTTCGCGAAAATCCTAGCACTCCGCTTAAGCCCACTCCTCCCTGACCTCATCAGTTTGGAACAGGTTGGTTTTGTACCAGGAAGGGAGGCAAAAGACAACGTCACCAAAGCCCTGCTTCTCATTCATGCAACAAAAGATTGGGACATTGAAGGCCTTCTCCTCTCTACGGACGCGGAGAAGGCCTTTGATAGGGTGGCAATTATGATGGCAGTGTGTGGGCATGTAGGTCTAGGTCCTCATATGATGTTGTGGATTGCTGGTCTATACCACAATCCCACGGCAAGCTTGAAAATTAACGGCTCCCTATCTGAAAAAGTTCAAATACAAAATGGAACTAGGCAGGTCTGTCCCTTGTCGCCACTGTTATTCATCCTAACGCTCAAACCCTTTATCAGGACGATAAATCTGAACGCTGCGATCAGAGGGTTCACGGTTCGGGACAGGGAGTTCAAGCTGGCAGCGTATGCGGATGACTTCTTGTTCTTCTCAACAAACCCAACAAATAGTATTCCTAACCTACTAAGGGAATTCTCTCTCTATGGCTTTTTATCGAACGTAAAGATTAATTACACAAAATCTGAAGCATTGAACATCTCCCTTTCGGACACATTACTAGAGCTGACCAAATCCAACTCATTCTTCAGATGGGACCCTGGATCCAATAACCACTTCAATACAGGGCACTTAGACACCTTCCTGCCCAGACCAATTTTCAGCTTTCAGCGCTGTCGCAGTTTGAATGACAATTGCGCGGTCATACAACACTGTACTCAAACTAAATTTTTATCATTTTGTTCCACAAATAGACCTTTCTTTTGGTGGTATTTGATCACCTCTGCAGTTTTTATTTTTTGCTAAACAAATAAAAAAAAGACCGAAAATTTTGAAAAAAATAAAAGTTTTGCTTTTGTTACTGTTAAAAAAATTGTAAATAAGTAAGTTTTCTCTTTCACTGATGGGCACTGATAAGGCGGCACTGACAGGCACTGATACGGCGGCACCGATGAGGTGGCACCAATGAGCGGGCACTGACGATGGGCACTGATATGCGGCACTGATGGGCACTGGTAGGCCGAACTGATATGCAGCACTGATGGGCATTGATAGGCGGCACTGATAAGTGGCACTGATGGGCGACACTGATGGGCAATGAGAGGCGGCACTGCCGGGCACTGATAGGGTGGCGCTGATAGGCGGCACTGATACGTGACACTGATATGAGGCACTGATGGGCATCCCTGGTGGCACTGGTATACATTGAATTGGGCACTGACTGGCAGCTGCCTGGGCACAGATTGGCAGCTGCCTGGGCACACAGTGGCATTTCCCTGGTGGTCTAGGGGCATACCTGGTGGTCCAGTGTGTATCGCTTCCCTGGTGGTCCTGGGTGGCTTCCCTGGTGGTCCTGGGTAGGATCCGAGGGGGGGCTGTGCTCATAAACAATCAGCACAGACCCACCCTGTCAGGAGAGCAGCCGATCGGCTCTCCTCTACTCGCGTCTGTCAGACGCGAGTGAGGAAAAGCCGATCACCGGCTCTTCCTATTTACATCGTGATCAGCCGTGATTGGACACGGCTGATCACGTGGTAAAGAGTCTCCATCGGAGACTCTTTACCTAGATCGGTGTTGCGGGGTGTCAGACTGACACCCCGCAACAACGATCGCCGCGATGCGCGCCCCCGGGGGCGCGCAGCGGCTCGATATTCCTGATCACGTCATATGATGTCCGATCAGGAATATCAAACCACTTTGCCGCCGTCATTCTGTAATAGGGCGGGCGGCAAGTGGTTAAGTACCTGGGCACATGGTTGACACCACATATACAGTCCATTTACGAACATAACTTCCCCGGCCTATTAAAAAGTTGCACAGCAGACATCACAAACTGGCAAACAAAACACTTCTCATGGTTTGGACGGGCAGCAATCATCAAAATGGTAATTCTACCTAAATTCCTTTATCTAATGAAAACCCTTCCCATTAAAATCCCATTTCATTTTTTTAAAATACTCAATTCAACCCTTTTGAAGTTCCTTTGGAACCAATAAAAACCCAGATTAAAACTAGATAAACTGACCAATCCTAAAGAGATGGGGGGGGGGGGGGGATAGGACTTCCAAACTTTAAACACTACTACTACGCTGCTCATTTATCCAGATTAATTGATTGGCACTGCCATGGTAGGGCGAAAGACTGGGTTTCGCTGGAGGAATCACTAAATACGGCCCCGTTGAAATTCTCTCCCTGGACTCCAAGATCAAAGACCCCCATTAATGATCTCACCCACTTACAGACAATACCTTAAAGATCTTACGTCACATTGCTAACAGTAGGGTCATTATTTCCCCTCTTAGCCCCCTGACAATCCGGACTTTCCCTCAGGTATAAACACCTCAACATTCCAACCCACCCAAGGAGACGCATCACTACTAGCAGGTGACTGTTACGCTGACAGAAAATTTAAAGACCTATCTACACTAAAACGTGAGGGTAATCTACCCCAACTGAGATGGTGGTCATATCTCCAACTCAGAAGTTACTTAACCGAACAGAAACACACACGACTTCTACAGACCCATGACCGACCTGGAGTTGGTATGTCATGAGGGCTCCCCGCTACCTAAATCCACTTCAATTGCGTACTCTTGGCTGCAACGCATCAAGTCCTCGGGCATGGAAGGGCACAGGAGGAGATGGTCGGAGAAACTTCAGGAGGAGATCACAGAAACAATGGAGGTATGCGTGCACAATGGCACATAAAAGTACTATAAGTTCTAAGATGCAAGAAACAGGCTACAAGCTGCTAACACATTGGTACCATATACCTGACAAGCTCCATAAATGGGATGCCCACAAATCAGCATTATGCTGGAGATGTCAGACGGATAGAGGCACGTTGCTACATATCTGGTGGCAATGCCCCTTGATCATTCCTTACTGGAGCAATGTTAAAAACTTAATTAAAAAAATCACTGAGACCACTTTGAATCTAAACGCAGCTTGCTGCCTGTTACACATCAATCACTTCACTCTCAAAAAATACAAGAACTCACTGTCTAAACACCTCCTAAACGCGGCAAAAACTTTGATACCACTACACCGGTAATCTACTCGGGTGCCCTCCATCTCAGATTGGCTAAATAAAGTTAGAGATGTTTGCGAAATGGAGGATACCCTAGCACAAGACAATGGCAGAATAGAAAGATTCCAGAAAACCTGGCAGCCTTGGTTTGCATTTCGCTACTCTAAGGACCATGATGAGGCCAAACCCATACATTTCTAACTAATGCTACATATGGACACTCTTATATCTACCTGTAACTCCTTTCCTATTCTTCTTTTCACCCTACTCACTACTCCTTGCTTCCTTTTGTTGATTAATGCTAACTGCAAAGTGTAATGGTGAATTTAGCATTTTTAAGGTCAATCTTGGCATAATCCATTCACTCATCCTGTTTAGGATCTTTGACCAATAACGCTGGTGATACGACAATCCGGTGTATTCTTCATAGTTAGTTCTCATAATACAGCTGGTTATAACCTTTTATGAGTTTTCCACTCACTTATAAGTTACTCAAGCTAATTTTCTAATCTACAAAATTGCTGTATTGATACGTTGTATTCAATGTGCAGTTGTATCTGCGATTTGCGTATTGTGCATTTTCTCTCTCTTTTTCCTCATCTTCAATAAAACCAAATGTTTAAAAAAAAATACACTGGAAAGCAGGAAACTAAATACCAAAACGATTAGTCTAATTAGCTCCAGGGTGATCCAGTCAGACTGCCTGCATTCAAAAATTAACCCTGAGGACTCAAACACTGTGCAAACAAATACCTAATAGACCCAAGAGCCAGACAAGCACACATCTAAAAAATGTGAAAATATAACTCTGAATTAAATAGGATGAGTGTGATTCGATAAGAGCAGCAATGGATAAAAAGATTAAGAAAGCAGTAGATGTAATAAAGAAAAAGAGGAAAAGGGAAGATGGACTAGTATTAAAAAATTTTATTAATTTATGTATTGTCATCCCATAAATCATAGGCGAACAATAAATATGTTCAAACAGGATTCAGAGCAAAAAAGAACAGTATAGTCCAACTGAGTGTGCCAGTATCAACGGCAGTACTACTTGGTTCTGTATATCCCCATTAGCTAGGATTCTAAAAAGACTGAAAGATTGCATTCATTATTTAAGCCAGCAGTCTGGAGACTATTTAACCTTTTGCTGACTGCCTAACGCAGATATACTGAGGCAAAATGGCAAGGGCAGGCAAAATCACGTACCTGGCCCCACCTCCCCGGTGCCCGAGGCGGTCGGCTTAGTTAGGGGAGCGATCAGAGGTGAGGGGGAGACCACTCATTCATGGCCACCCCCTCGCGATCGCTCCCCACGAATGAGATTCTTCCTCTGCTGCTGTATAGTAAACAGCGGCAGAGGAAGTGATGTCATCGCTCCTCAGCTTGGTATTTTCCGTTCCGGCGCCGAGGAGAGAAGACATCGATGTGAGTGCACAACACTACACACAGTAAAACACACCAGGCACACTTTTCACCCAACCCCCCCCGTCACAGTGACACCAAGCAGTTTTTTTTTTTCTGATTACTGCATTGGTGTCAGTTTGTGACAGTTAGTGTGGTAGGGCAGTTAGGGTTAGCCCCCTTTAGGACTAGGGTACCCCCCTAACAAAGTTTTAACCCCTTGACCACCCCCCATCACCAGTGTCACTAAGCGATCGTTTTTCTGATCGCTGTATTAGTGTCACTGGTGACGCTAGTTAGGGAGGTAAATATATAGGTTCGCCGTCAGCGTTTTATAGCAAATAGGGACCCCTATATACTACCTAATAAAGGTTTTAACCCCTTGATTGCCCCCTAGTTAACCCTTTCACCAGTGATCACCGTATAAGTGTTAGGGTGACGCTGGTTAGTTAGTTTATTTTTTATAGTGTCAGGGCACCCGCCGTTTATTACCTAATAAAGGTTTAGCCCCCTGATCGCCCGGCGGTGATATAACTTAGGTTTTAGGGTCAGATAGGGTCTGCGTCGCCCCAGGAGTCAGGTTAGCGCCAGTAGCGCTAACACCCACGCACGCACCATACATCTCCCTTAGTGGTATAGTATCTGAACGGATCAATATCTGATCCGATCAGATCTATACTAGCGTCCCCAGCAGTTTAGGGTTCCCAAAAACGCAGTGTTAGCGGGATCAGCCCAGATACCTGCTAGCACCTGCGTTTTGCCCCTCCGCCCGGCCCAGCCCACCCAAGTGCAGTATCGATCGATTACTGTCACTTACAAAACACTAAACACATAACTGCAGCGTTTGCAGAGTCAGGCCTGATCCCTGCGATCGCTAACAGTTTTGATAGCGTTTTAGTGAACTGGCAAGCACCAGCGGCCTAGTACACCCCGGTCGTAGTCAAACCAGCACTGCAGTAACACTTGGTGACGTGGAGAGTCCCATAAGTGCAGTTCAAGCTGGTGAGGTGGCAAGCACAAGTAGTGTCCCGCTGCCACCAAGAAGAAGACAAACACAGGCCCGTCGTGCCCATAATGCCCTTCCTGCTGCATTAGCCGTACTTCCCCCATTCACATCCCCAACCAAATGCAGTCGGCTGCATGAGAGGCATTTTCTTTATGTCCTCCCGAGTACCCCTACCCAACGAACCCCCCCCAAAAAGATGTTGTGTCTGCAGCAAGCGCGGATATAGGCGTGACACCCGCTATTATTGTCCCTCCTGTCCTGACAATCCTGGTCTTTGCATTGGTGAATGTTTTGAATGCTACCATACACTAGTTGAGTATTAGTGTAGGGTACAGCGTTGCACAGACTAGGACACACTTTTACAGGGCCTCCCAAGATGCCATCACATTTTGAGAGACCCGAACCTGGAACCGGTTACAGTTATAAAAGTTAGTTACAAAATGTGTAAAAAAACAAAAAACAAAAAAAAATATAACAAAAAAAACAAAAATAGTTGTCATTTTATTGTTCTCTCTCTCTCTATTGTTCTGCTCTTTTTTACTGTATTCTATTCTGCAATGTTTTATTGTTATTATGTTTTATCATGTCTGCTTTTCAGGTATGCAATTTTTTATACTTTACTGTTTACTGTGTTTTATTGTTAACCATTTTTTTGTTTTCAGGTTCGCCATTCAGCTGCAGTGCGGATTTATTTATCGTGACAGCAACAGTGTTTGCTCCCACGATATATAAAGCCGTGACTCCAGCGGAGGTGATATATGCCGAAGCATGGGGGCAGCAGGGGCGGAGGAGCGATTTGCTCCTAACTTTTGGGGCGGATGCCCCCATGCTTCGGCATATATAAATGGTGCATGTATGCCCATCATTAGAAGTGGGTGAATGAAGGGAGGTATTCTAATGGTGGGCATACCCACCAATCTCTTTTTTTCGTTCAGCCCACAGGCTGCATGAAAAAAAAAAAAAGATTACAATATATGCCCAACAAGGACCAGCAACGTACTGGTATGATGCTGGACTTTGAGTGGTTATACCAGAATGATGCTTGCAGGTTTAGGTATCATCTTGGTAGCATTCTTTTCAGCCAGCGGTCGGCTTTCATGTAAAAGCAATCCTAGCGGCCAATTAGCCTCTAGACTGCTTTTACAAGCAGTGGGAGGGAATGTTCCCCCTTCCCACGTTTTTCTCTGGCTCTCCTGTCCCAACAGGGAACCTGAGAATGCAGCCGGTGATTCCGCCAGCTGACCATAGAGCTGATCAGAGACCAGAATAGCTCCAATCATCTCTATGGCCTAAGAAACCGGAAGCTACGAGCATTTCATGACTTAGATTTTGCCGAATGTAAACAGCGCCATTGGGAAAGCATTTTATCACACTGATCTTGGTGTAGTCAGATGCTTTGAGGGCAGAGGAGACCCCAGTTTAACAGTTTACAAAATAAGATAAAAAAGCAAAAAGAATAATAAAGAAAAAAAAAAAAGCACCCCTGTCCCCCCCCTGCTCTCGCACAAAGGGGAACGCAAGCGTTGGTCTGGCGTCAAATGTAAACAGCAATTGCACCATGCATGTGAGGTATCACCGTAAAGGTCAGATCAAGGGCAGTAATTTTAGCAGTAGACCTCCTCTGTAAATCTTAAGTGGTAAGCTGTAAAGGCTTTTAAAAATGTATGTAGTTTGTCGCCACTGCACGTTTGTGCGCAGTTTTAAAGTATGTCATGTTTGGTATCCATGTACTCGGCCTAAGATCATCTTTTTTATTTCATCAAACATTTGGGCAATATAGTGTGTTTTAGTGCATTAAAATTAAAAAAAGTGTGTTGTTCCCCAAAAAATGCGTTTGAAAAATCGCTGCGCAAATACTGTGTGAAAAAAAAAATGAAACACCCACCATTTTAATCTGTAGGGCCTTTGCTTTTAAAAAATATATAATGTTTGAGGGTTCAAAGTAATTTTCTTGCAAAAAAAAAATTTTTTTTCATGTAAACAAATAGTGTCAGAAAGGGCTTTGTCTTCAAGTGGTTAGAAGAGTGGGTGATGTGTGACATAAGCTTCTAAATGTGCATAAAATGCCAGGACAGTTCAAAACCCCCCCAAATGACCCCATTTTGGAAAGTAGACACCCCAAGCTATTTGCTGAGAGGCATGTCGAGTCCATGGAATATTTTATATTGTGACACAAGTTGCAGGAAAAAGACATTTTTTTTTTTTTTTGCACAAAGTTGTCACTAAATGATATATTGCTCAAACATGCCATGGGAATATGTGAAATTACACCCCAAAATACATTCTGTTGCTTCTCCTGAGTACGGGGATATCACGTGTGAGCCTTTTTGGAAGCCTAGCCGCATACGGGACCCCAAAAAACCAGGCACCGCCTTCAGGGTTTCTAAGGGTGTAAATTTTTGATTTCACTCCTCACTGCCTATCACAGTTTCAGAGGCCATGGAATGTCCAGATGGCACAACCTCCCCCCCCAAATGACCCCATTTTGGAAAGTAGACACCCCAAGCTATTTGCTGAGATGTATGGTGAGTATTTTGCAGACCTCGCTTTTTGTCACAAGGTTTTGAAAATTGAAAAAAGAAAAAAATAAACAAATTTTTCTTTCCTTTCTTCATTTTCAAAAACAAACGAGAGCTGCAAAATACTCACCATGCCCCTCAGCAAATAGCTTGGGGTGTCTACTTTCCAAAATGGGGTCATTTGGGGGGGGTTTGTGCCATCTTGGCATTTTATGGCCTTGGAAACTTTGATAGGTAGTGAGGAGTGAAATAAAAAATGTATGCCCTTAGAAATCCTGAAGGCGGTGCTTGGTTTTCGGGGCCCGTACGTAGCTAGGCTCCAAAAAAGTCCCACACATGTGGTATCCCCATACTCAGAAGCAGCAGAATGTATTTTGGGGTGTAATTCCACATATGCCATTGGCATGTTTGAGCAATATATCATTTAGTGACAACTTTGTGCAAAAAAAAAAAAAAGTTTGTCATTTTCCCACAACTTGTGGCAAAATATAAAATATTCCATGGACTTGACATGCCTCTCAGCAAATAGCTTGGGGTGTCTACTTTCCAAAATTGGGTCATTTGGGGGGGGGGGGGTGAACTGTCCTGGCATTTTATGGCCTTCAAAACTGTGATAGGTAGTGAGGAGTGAAATCAAAAATTTACGCCCTTAGAAATCCTGAAGGCGGTGCTTGGTTTTCGGGGCCCCGTACGCGGCTAGGCTCCCAAAAAGTCCCACACGTGGTATCCCCATACTCAGGAGAAGCACCTAAATGTATTTTGGGGTGCAATTTCACATATGCCCATGGCCTGTGTGAGCAATATATCATTTAGTGACAACTTTTTGTAAAAAATTTTTTTTTGTCATTCAATCACTTGGGACAAAAAAAAATGAATATTCAATGGGCTCAACATGCCTCTCAGCAATTTCCTTGGGGTGTCTACTTTCCAAAATGGGGTCATTTGGGGGGGGGGGGGGGGGGGGGTTGTACTGTCCTGCCATTTTAGCACCTCAAGAAATGAGATAGGCAGTCAAACTAAAAGCTGTGTAAATTCCAGAAAATGTACCCTAGTTTGTAGACGCTATAACTTTTGCGCAAACCAATAAATATATACGCTTGACATTTTTTTTAACCAAAGACATGTGGCTGAATACATTTCGGACTAAATGTATGACTAAAATTGAGTTTATTGTATTTTTTTATAACAAAAAGTAGAAAATATCATTTTTTTTTCAAAATTTTCAGTCTTTTTCCGTTTATAGCGCAAAAAATAAGAAACACAGAGGTGATAAAATGGCATCAAAAGAAACCTCTATTTGTGGGAACAAAAGGTCGCAAATTTCGTTTGGGTACAACATTGCATGACCGCGCAATTAGCAGTTAAAGCGACGCAGTGCCAAACTGTAAAAAGTGCTCTGGTCAGGAAGGGGGTAAATCCTTCCGGGGCTGAGGAGGTTAAAAGATAGATCCACATCTTTTCCCTTTGGTACAGAATTCGATCAAAGTCCCCCCCTCCTGAGGGGAAGGTTCAGTCTGTAGATACCTTTGATGCGGAGGCCACTCGGATCACCTCCGTGTACCTTCAGGAAGTGTAAAGGGAGTGGTCGTTTGTCATCCTTTTTGAGGATACTCTGGACGTGTTCACTGATCCTGACCTTAAGTTGTCTTTTTGTTTTGCCTATATAAATTTTATCACACGGACAAGTAACCATATAGATCACCCGTGTCGTGGAACAGTTAATAAATCCTTTGATTTTGAATTCTTTTTGGCCTGCAGTATCCGTGAACACTTTCGTCCTCTCCACGTATCTACAGATACGTGGAGAACATTTTCCACAAGAGAAGCTACCCCTCAGAGGGGGAAGATCAGTAAGCCAGTTTTTACTAGGGGATCTTATATATTCAGAGTGAGATAGGGTATCTCCGAGGTTTTGACATCTACGTGCTGTCATCACTGGGCGATCCCCAATAAATTTCTCCAAAATGGGAGCATCAGATAGAATGCTCCAATGTTTGGAGAGAACCTCTTTTACCTGGTCCCACTGAAATCCAAAATTTGTAATGATTCTGATGGGATTTTGGGAATTATGTTCCCGTTTATCTCTGGGTAAATTATTCAAAAGATCCTCTCTTTTGGTGTTTATAGCCTATTCTTAGCTCTCCTGATGGACCTGTGGGAGTAGCCTCTTTCCCTAAATCGTGTGTAGAGCTCAGAGGCCTCTTCTCGCTGTTCTATGACAAGGGGAGACAGATCTTGTGTTTGTGCTAAGCAGGAACACGGATCCCTGTCTTCCCACAGTTAAAGCATCCCCCACAGTGTTAGAAAGCACTCCTTAGGGACACATTTAACCCTTTGATTGCCCCTGATGTTAACCCCTGCCAGTGTCATTCGTACAGTGACAGTGCATATTTTTCAGCACTGATCACTGTATTAGTGTCACTGGTCCCCCAAAAAAGTGTTGAAAGTTTCACTTAGTGTTAGATTTGTCCGCCACAATGTCGCAGTCCCACTAGAAGTCGCTGATCGCCGCCATTACTAGTAAAATAAAAAAAAAAAAAAAATTCCATCCCATAGTTTGTAGACACTAACTTTTGAGCAAACCAATCAATATACACTTATTAAGATTTTTTACCAAAAATAAGTAGCAGAATACATATTGGCCTAAATTGATAAAGAAATTTGATTTTTTTACATTTTTTTTTATTGGATGCGTTTTATAGCAGAAAGTAAAAAATAGCTTTTTTTTCAAAATTGTCGATCTTTTTTTGTTTATAGTGCAAAAAATAACCGCAGAGGTGATCAAATACCACCAAAAGAAAGATCTATTTGTGGGGAAAAAAAAGGACATCAATTTTGTGTACAGCGTTGCATGACCATGCTGTCAGTTAAATTAACGCAGTGTCATATTGCACAAAAATGGCCTGGTCATGAAGGTGGGTAAACCTTCTGGGGCTGAAGAGGTTAAGACAACAGCTGCTGGACAGCAGCAAGCAGATCCACCCACCGTAATGAGGAAAAAAGAGCTTCAAGTGGGGAGTAGGCAGGGTGTGAAACTCCAGGTTGTAGCCCCTAGAGATGACACTCGGGCACCCTATCACTGAAAAGAATCCTTGGAACAAGACTGGAGGACCATATCTTACAAAAATACACTCTTACCTTAGATTTGGAAATGGAAAACCAAGAGTGACCAAAGGATTTTTGTTCTAACTCAAGGAGTAGAAGTTCTCCCAGCAGAGGTGCCTTCTATTTCTGGGTCAGAAGAGTAATCTTACCTCCTGTAATCTCCTAGATAAAAGGCTTTTAAAGGGTAAATGGCTTAAGGCACTTATTGTATGGGAGCTCAGCTGACCAGCATTTAAGCCATAGAATCCTGCGCTTGTGAATGTAGAGGATACTCATCTTGGAGATCTGATGAAGTGTATCCGCCAGGCTGTTCTTGCAGTAGCATAATGGTTTAAATGACTGTGGACTAAGACAACCTTTGGTTTAAACTAGAATTTCAGGCCATACATTAGGTCCGGACAGCAATGGTCTGGTAAACTGCCATAGAAGCAACCATGAGTTTTAGAGCAGAGCCCACAAAGGCTTTTTAAAGAGGACCTCTAACCTTTTGTCTACTGGGTTCTTGAACACAGGATTATAATCAGGGGCCATGAGAGTCTTGTTAAGACAGCAGGATCAACTACAGAGTATCTGCCCACATTTGTAGGAAGTTTTCCTTAATAGGATACTGCTGCAAAGTTTAAAAAAAGATCAGGCCCCGTACAGGACAGGTTCTACCAGCAGGTGGATGGGTAAAGTCTTAGCTAGGAAATGCATTTTAAAGAGGAGCTCCAGCCACCCCCCCAATTTTTAAGTCAGCAGCTACACATACTGTAGCAGCTGACTTTTAATGTTAAGGCACTTACCTGTCCAGGCATCCAGTGGTGTTCTCACCCGAGCCAATTCTTCAATCGGCTATTGGGTGCTGGCGACGCAATTCTGACTAAGGGAAACTGGCTTGCTAATGCGCATATTCGAAGCACATTGCGCTTTGCGAATGGGTTGCACTTCACAGGTCCCAGAAGGCTGCGGTGAAAGGAGGGGGGGGGGGGAAACCTATCAAACCCAGGTAGCCTTGCCCCCCCCAAAAGGTGCCAAATGTGGCAGCGGAAAGGGGAGGGGGAGTCAGACAAGCAGAGCGGATCCCTTTTGGCTGAACTCCACTTTGAGGTGCCCTATGTTGGATACCTTGGGATGAGCAGAATCCCAGGTACTGAATGAAAAACAGTATATTGTGTCAGTAGAGGAAATCAAAGAGACAGATATAGACAGTTAGATATTGCACCCAGAAAGAGGAAGAGACACACAGTGGCATTAACTCAACTGAAATTGAGGTAGGCACTGTGAATGCCAAGACCGCACAGGCAAACTAGGTGCTACAAATATCATAGGCATGCCAATACAGAAAATTGTAAAAAAAAAAAAGAAACCCTGCACTCCTAGATCTCAGTTGCAACCATTGGAAGGGTGGTCACGAGCCCCCATATAGGGATATTTAACACCTTCCCACCTCCCGGCCCTTTAAAGATTCTAAAAGTCAGGAGGTGGAGGCTGTGATTGACTGTCACATGATTGGAAAGCTCCCGATCGCTAGTATGCATTGGGAGCTTTCTGGTAAGCACAGTCAACTGTGCTGGGAGCACATGGTAATTGGTTTACACAGGGCCGCATAAATACGGCCGATAGGCTTGAAGACCTACACGTGGAATGGCCGCATATGTGTGTGCGACTGGCGTGAAGAGGTTAAAGCGGAGCGCCACCGAAAATTTTTTTTTTTTAAAAGTCAGCAGCTACAAATACTGCAGCTGCTGACTTTTAAAACATGGACACTTACCTGTCCAGGGCGCCCGCGATGTCGGCACCCGAGGCCGAAGCGTCTCTCCGTCCTCGGGTGCTGCCGCCTCCATCTTCGGTAAGGGAATCAGGAAGTGAAGCCGTGCGGCTTCGCTTCCCGGTTCCCTACTGCGCATGCGCGAGTCGCGCAGCGCAATACGGATGGTCCCTGCTGCCTCTGGGACCCGTGTGTTTCCCAGCAGGCAGCGGGGAGGGAGCAGGAAGTGGCGTAAATACCCGCAGATTCTGCGGCTATCTATGCCGGAAGTGGGTACAGATACCTGTAATATACAGGTATCTGTACCCCCCTCCCCCCTGAAAGGTGCCAACTGTGTCACCGGAGGGGGGGAGGAATCTAATGGGTGGAACTCCACTTTAAGGGAAAAAGATACCTAGGAATGAATGTTTGATGGGCTTCCACCCTGAAGCTTCTACAGGCAGGATTCACAAGAGGAGTACCCTCATCTTAGCTTAGCCCTGGGCATGTGAAGCACCCTGGGGCTAACTCCATTTCTTGCAGTGGAGTGTTAAGGGCAGTAGCTACAACAGGATCTATTACAAACTTCAAAGCCAGCCCTGCTTCTTCAGTTGGCAAGGTCTGGGTACAGAATAGGATACAGAGTATCTCACAAAAGTGAGTACACCCCTCACATTTTTGTAAATATTTTATTATATCTTTTCATGTGAAAACACTAAAGAAATGACACTTTGCTACAAATTAAAGTAATGAGTGTACAGCTTGTATAACAGTGTCAATTTGCTTTCCTCTCAAAATAACCCAACACACAGCCATTAATGTCTAAACTGCTGGCAACAAAAGAACACCCCTAAGTGAAAATGTCCAAATTGAGGCCAAAGTGTCAATATTTTGTGTGGCCACCATTATTTTCCAGCTTAACCCTCTTGGGCACCAGAGCTTCACAGGTTGCCACTGGAGTCCTCTTCCACTCCTACATGACAAAATCATGGAGCTGGTGGATGTTAGAGACCTTACGCTCCTCCACCTTCCGTTTGAGGATGCGCCACAGATGCTCAATAGGGTTTAGGTCTGGCGAAAACGTTTGGCGAGTCCATCAACTTTACCCTCAGCTTCTTTAGCAAGGCAGTGGTTATCTTGCAGGTGTGTGTTGGGGTCGTTATGTTGGAATACTGCCCTGCGGCCCAGTCTCCGAAGGGAGGGGATCATGCTCTGCTTCAGTAGGTCACAGTACATGTTGGCATTCATGGTTCCCTCACAGAACTGTAGCTCCCCAGTGCCGGAAACAGTAAAACAAACAATTAATCCACGAGGGCCAAGCACGTCCTCCTGCGTCACTTCCGGTATGCCTGTTGCCCAATCCCAACACGTATCGTCAGATCACGTGACTTCATCAGGGGATGATCAAGTGATGTGACGATACGCATCGGGATTGGGCAACAGGCATACTGGAAGTGATGCAGAAGGACGAGCTCCGTGCTCGTGGATTCATTGTTTGTGTTACTGTTTGCAAATGTGAGTAAACTGTTAGCTGTTTTAATAAAATACAACCCTTTTTAAAACGTACTAAACTATGGGAGATTGCTTTCTTATACCCCAACATTGAGCAGATGCTGAGGAGAGTACCGGATAGGACCTCCAGGATTCCTACAGAGGAAGTTACCTTGATTCAGGGACCCCCAGGCTGATACTACCCATGGAAACGGGCTGAGACATATAGACCCCTGGAATAGGATCTTTGTATCCAAATGCTGTTATCTTACAGCAGTGGGGTGAGCTGCTAGAGAGCACTGAGGTGTCACGAACCACTATAAGGATTAGAAACCAGTCACCCATTGGTTGGAAGATCACTCACCTTTGTCACCATAGTTGACACTATTGTGTCTTTATTTGGACTATACTGAGTTACAGTACATATTTATTTCATTACTACACATCCCCTATTGGGCACGAGTGTGATTTTTTTGCACTAGTTTGTTTACCATTATCAAAATAATTTGTTTTACTGTTTTTGATCATACGTTACTGGATGTTCATATATATTTTTATATTTCACTTGCATTCTCGGATATATTGTTATTTAACAGCGCATCATCATCACTCGATCACTGTATATAATTAGACTTGTGTGCTGCTATGTGAAAAAAACCTCAAACAGGTGATGATATGTCAAAAATGAAAGGAACCATTTAACAGTGCACTCAGAACACTAACCTGACTATAGTAATGTGTATGAAATGGTGCGCCTAATAAATTAATTGTAAGCAAGTACTGTATATACATATACTTAATAAATCAAATGACAAAACAATTCAATTGCGAAACACAAAAAAACAAAAGTGAAAACAATAAATATAAATGGATAAGTATAAAAAGTCCAGGTGAAAAAATATAGAAATGACTGCTCAGTCCATATCATAATTTGTACAGAGAAAAAAAAATAGATATATACAGTATCTCACAAAAGTGAGTACACCCTCACATTTTTGTAAATATTTTATTATGTCTTTTCATGTGACAACATTGAAGAAATTACACTTTGCTACAATGTAAAATAGTGAGTGTACAGCTTGTATAAACAGTGTATATTTGCTGTCCCCTCAAAATAGCTCAACACACAGCCAATAATGTCTAAACCGCTGGCAACAAAAGTGAGTACACCCCTAAGTGAAAATGTCCAAATTGGGCCCAATTAGCCATTTTCCCTCCCCAGTGTCATGTGACTTGTTAGTGTTACAAGGTCTCAGGTGTGAATGGGGAGCAGGTGTGTTAAATTTGGTGTTATCGCTCTCACTCTTTCATACTGGTCACTGGAAGTTCAACATGGCAACTTATTGCAAAGAACTCTGAGGATCTGAAAAAAAGAATTGTTGCTTTACATCAAGATGGCCTAGGCCATAGGAAAATTGCTAACACCCTGAAACTGAGCTGCAGCAGGTGGCCAAGACCATACTGCGGTGTAACAGGACAGGTTCCAATTCAGAGCAGGCCTCTCCATGGTCGACCAAAGAAGTTGAGTGCACGTGCTCAGCATCATATCCAGAGGTTGTCTTTGGGAAATAGACGTACGAGTGCTGCCTGCATTGCTGCAGAGGTTGAAGGGGTGGGGGAGTCAGCTTGTCAGTGCTCAGACCATACGCCGCACACTGCATCAAATTGGTCTGCATGGCTGTCTTCACAGAAGGAAGCCTCTTCTAAAGCTGATGCACAAAAAAGCCTGCAAACAGTTTGCTGAAGACAAGCAGGCTAAGGACAAGCAATACTGGGACCATGTCCTGTGGTCTGATGAGACCAAGATAAACATATTTAGTTCAGATGGTGTCAAGCATGTGTGGTGACAACCAGATGAGGAGTACAAAGTGTGTCTTGCCCACAGTCAAGCATGGTGGTGGGAGTGCCATGGTCTGGGGCTGCATGAGTGTTGCCGCCACTGGGGAGCTACAGTTCATTGAGGGAACCATGAATAAAAAACCATGTACTGTGACATACTGAAGCAGAGCATGATCTCCTTTTATTCTAACATCAGCAGCTACAAATACTGCAGCTGCTGACTTTCAAAATATGGACACTAACCTATCCAGGATGCCCGCGATGTCCTCACCCGAAGCTGATCCGCCTCTCAGGTGGAGGCGCCTCCATCTTCAGCAAGAGAATCAGGAAGTGAAGCCTTGCGGCTTCACTTCCTGATTCCCTACTGCGCGTGCAGGAGTCGCGTTGAGCGTCCTCACTGGTCCCTGCTGTCTTCTGGTGGGACATGTGTGCCTCCCAGAAGACAGTGGGGGGGGGGAAGGGGCTGGACATGGCATAGATCACCGCGGAGCCTGCAGTGATCTATGCCCGGAGGTGGTAGCAAATACCTGGATTAGACAGGTATCTGCACCCCCCTGAAAGGTGCCAAGTGTGACACCGGAGGGACGGGGGAATCTTAAAAGCGGAAGTTCCATTTTTGGGTGGAACTCAGCTTTAAGCCCTATTGAGCATCTGTGGGGCATCCTCAAACGGAAGGTGGAGGAGCGCAAGGTCTCCAACATCCACCAGCTTCATGATGTCGTCAGAGGAGTTGAAGAGGACTCCAGTGGCAACCTGTGAAGCTCTGGGGAACGCCATGCCCTAGAGGGTTAAGGCAGTGCTGAAAAGTAATGGTGGGCACACAAAATACTGGCACTTTGGAAATTTTTACTTAGGGGTATACTCACTTTTGTTGCCCTCGGTTCACACATTAATGGCTGTGTGTTGAGTTATTTTGAGGGGACAGCAAATTTAGTGTTATACAAGCTGTACAGTCACTACTTTACATTGTAGCAAAGTGTAATTTCTTCAGTGTTGTCACATGAAAAGATATAATAAAATATTTACAAATATGTGAGGGGTGTACTCACTTTTGTAAGAAACTGTATATCTATCTCCAGTGAAGCCAAGGATCAGACAGCAACCACCGCCACCAATGATTAAATTGGTCGCTCACCTCTAGGAATGACCATATGGTCAGACAAAGCTTTAGGATCTCAATGGACCGCTAATCAGATCTTCCCTGTATAGGCTCCAATACGTCTGCACACACACACTCCAATATTGTGCTTCTTGAATGAATGTCACTCAGAGAGAGCAAAGGTACCCATAGCGCAATATTTCCAGTAAAATATAAAAAAATGTATTCAATAGCTGCTTACATAAAAGTTCGGTGACATCCGCAGTACAAATAGTAGGAACACAATTTCCTCCTCACCACACTTCCGTGCTCTGTGGACACCGGAAATGGCGGCACAAGGCTCCACCCGACGTGTTTCATCACTGGTCACGTGACTTCCGCAGGGATCCCTGAGGAAGTCAGGGATCCCAGGAAAAATTGTTGGCACAATTATTAGAAAATGAACGGTAAGAAGTTCAAGATGACGGTCAATCTCCCTCGGTCTGGGGCTCCATGCAAGGTCTCACCTCGTGGGGCATCAATGATGAGGAAGGTGAGGGATCAGCCCAGAACTACACGGCAGGACCTGGTCAATGACCTGAAGAGAGCTGGGACCAGTGTCTCAAACAAAACCATTAGTAACACACTACGCCATCATGGATTAAAATCCTGCAGCGCACGCAAGGTCCCCCTGCTCAAGCCAGCACATGTCCAGGCCCGTCTGAAGTTTGCCAATGACCATCTGGATGATCTAGTGGAGAAATGGGAGGTGGTCATGTGGTCTGATGAGACAAAAAGCTTTTTGGTCTAAACTCCACTCGCCATGTTTGGAGGAAGGAGGAGGAGGAGTACAACCCCAAGAACACCATCCCAACTGTGAAGCATGGAGGTGGAAACATTCTTTTGGGGCTGCTTTTCTGCAAAGGGGACAGGACGACTGCACTGTAGTGAGGGGAGGATGGATGGGGCCATGTATCGCGAGATCTTGGCCAACAACCTCCTTCCCTCAGTAAGAGCATTGAAGATGGGTTGTGGCTGGGTCTTCCAGCATGACAACGACCCAAAACACACAGCCAGGTCAACGAAGGAGTGGCTCCGTAAGAAGCATCTCAAGGTTCTGGAGTGGCCTAGCCAGTCTCCAGACCTGAACCCAATAGAAAATATTTGGAGGGAGCTGAAAGTCAGTATTGCCCAGCGACAGCCCCGAAACCTGAAGGATCTGGAGAAGGTCAGTATGGAGGAGTGGGCCAAAATCCCTGCTGCAGTGTGTGCAAACCTGGTCAAGAACTACAGGAAACATATGATCTCTGTAATTGCAAACAAAGGTTTCTGTACCAAATATTAAGTTCTGCTTTTCTGATTGATCAAATACTTATGTCATGCAATAAAATGCAAATTACTTAGTTAAGTTACACTATTTAAAGTGATAGCACGAGAACCACTTTTACATTAGACCTCAGAACATGGATCCAGTAATCCATGTCCCTAGTCTGCTTGTCATCAGCAAACTATTTGCAGGCTTTCTTTTGCATTATCTGTAGAAGAGGCTTCCTTCTGGGACGAAAGCCATGCAGACCAATTTGATGCAGTGTGCGGGCTTCGGTCTGAGCACTGAGAGGCTGACCCCCACCCCTTCAACCTCTGCAGCAATACTGGCAGCACTCATATGTCTATTTCCCAAAGACAACCTGTGGATATTATGCTGAGCACGTGCACTCAACTTCTTTGGTCGACCATAGCGGGGCCTGTTCTGAGTGGAACCTGTCCTGTTAAACCGCTGTATGGTCTTGGCCACCGTGCTGCAGCTCAGTTTCAGGGTCTTGACAAACTTCTTATAGCCTAGGCCATCTTTATATAGAGCAACAATTATTTTTTCAGATCCTCAGAGAGAGTTCTCTGCCATGATGAACTTCCAGTGACCAGTATGAGAGAGTGAGCAATAACACAAAATTTAACACACCTGATCTCCATTTACACCTGAGACTTTGTAACACTAATGAGTCACATGACACCGGGGAGGGAAAATGGCTAATTGGGCCCAATTTGGACATTTTCACCTAGGGGTGTACTCCCTTTTGTTGCCAGCAGTTTAAACATTAATGGCTGTGTGTTGAGTTACTTTGAGGGGACAGCAAATTTACACTGTTATAAAAGCTGTACACTCACTACTTTACATTGTAGGAAAGTGGAATTTCTTTAGTGTTCTCACATAAAAAGATTTAATAAAATATTTACAAAAATGTGTGGGGTGCACTGTACAATGTACTGTACATTGGCTATGGTGCAGCAGGAATCATGATAAAATAAAAGAATAATGAGAGAGAGAGAAACAAAATGCTTCTATAGGAAGAAAGTCTCTCAGTGGAGAAGAGGTCCATCACCTAAGGACATTAGCAGAAAACGGAGGCTAGCTGGGAGTGGGAGTGGTTATATAGGAGAATGTCTACAGTCTTCCCTTTTCTGCCAGTGTCCAATCACCTGAAGGAAGCTCTATAAAGCCAAATGTTTTTTATAAAAGATCCTGTGTCCCATACTGTATGGCTAAGAAAATGTATTAATTCTCTGTCTAAGTAAAACACTTTCTTAAAGGCTAAGTTTACCTTTGTAACATGTTTCATGCTCATCATATATTTAGGGTGGAACATGTAACATGTTTCAGCTCCTGCCTCCCCCCCACCAATCCCCCCTCCCCATGACAGCGGGAGGAGGATCTTTTCCCAGCACCCGCTGACACAACTGAAAAACAGTGCAGCTGTGCGGGTCTCCACCCACATGGGTGAGTCATCCATTCACAGAATTCTGTGAATGAATGAACTACAAGTACCGTTGGCCACCAGCGCCATTCGAGGGGGGTTATAAGTATTTTCGTTGTTCATTGATTCTTCCTGCAATTCAGTAACTGCCTGCCCATATCGGATGTAAGGGCAGACAGTGTACTAAGAGTCTGCAGGATTCTGGCATTGTGGGCGCAATGATTTAGAAACTACAGTGTAAATAAATAAAATAAATGCATTTTTTTTCACCTGCAAAAAGATGTACATTTATTATTTCAGTTTTATTTTTTATATAAAAGGTGAACTTATCCTTTAACACCCAGCATAATCAATAATCATCAAATAAGGACACTTGCATGGAAATAAATTATGTAGCCAGAATAGACTACACTTTGCAATAATAATAGCACATGGGTATATGGATTGGGTATCTGCCTTTCAGCATAGCAATTTGTTCCAAGGTGAGAGAGTTTTGTGTACAGTAAAATAGTATTTGATAACAATGTGCCACACCCTACAACTGGAGTCCAGTCAGCAAAAATAGTTTGAACAGACTTAAGCCTGAGAAGTATATAAACACTCAGCAGTAACAAGACCGAACCACTAGATGCTGGATCATAGCTGTCAGACCTGCAGTAGTTAAAGTGGTTGTAGTCAAAGATTTAAATCAGCATTACCCCATTTAAGTTTGGGCTCTTACATTGGCAGTGTGTTTTTTTTTTTTTTTTTCAAATAAAGTGTCCAAATACCTTTTCCATGTAGCCCAATATTGCAGTCACATGTTTACTTCTGTTCAGTCTCCTGAGCTGCAGGACTGACATGAGATCACAATGCGGTTTATCCTGCCTTAAAGAGACAGGAACACATTTTTTTTGTTAAGGATTACAAACATTTTAATGTTTGCAACCTGTCAGTCTGGCTGCTTCACCTCAGGCTGCATGTGTTTAGTTTCACTATCAACATCTGCAGTTATAGTCAAGTCCAGTGTCTATGTGTGGGAAAAGGGAGGGAAGGAGCACTTCTTATCACTCAGATTCTCTGCCATAGAGTTCTTATGAATATTGCAGCATATACAACCTTAGAGCAAGGCTCCCCTGCCTTTGGTGGCGTCTCCAGTGACCTAATCTGACATTTTCGAACAGTATACTCAGTTCTTTGTTCTGGTCACCAAAATCTGTGATACCGCTGTGGATTCAGGGAGTGCTCTGATTAACTAGGTTATTACACATGTGTGCAAAGCATCATAGTGTTCAAAGAACATACTGTGATTTTATTGCCACATCTGAAGGCTTACGTACCCTGGAAGATACCAGAGATTAAGGTACACCAGAGAGACTAAATCACTGCACTGAAAATAGAGGGCGCACTGCGACTGACACAGTACAAAAAGGACTGTAAGCACCATAAGCCAGAGCTCAGTGCTCAAATGCCACATATTAAGCTAGGAAGCTAGGTTTCAACTGCCCCTTAAAACAATAAAGCCAGAAGATCTAATGCTTTTCGTTTAAAACCATTGTTTTATGACTGAAAAACAACCATCCAGTCGACTCACATAATAGCAGATTAAAATTGGCAGTCCACTTTTAAAATGCCCACAATCATGGAGATTGGGAATGGCCTTAGGCAAGTATAAAAGCCGCTGCTCGCTCACTAGAGCCAAGCTGGTGGACATTATGACATCTCGCCCCAAGTTCCACCCTAACGCGTTGCGTCACTGGGTGGGGGCTTTTATTTTTTTTAATCATTTTTGATGATTTTATCACTGTCACATTCACTTATCATATTTACGGTAACTATTAATGATGTTATGAATTTATACTTTATGGAGTACACAAATTTGGAGGTATTTGGTTTATTTATTTTATTGGCTGAAATTTTGGTTTACCAGCGCTGTATATTATTTCCTTTTTTCTTACATCAGAAACTGTAAAACTGCTGCAAAACTAGAGAATGTTCTACAGCAAACACAGCACAAACAGGTCTGGAATGCACTTTAAGGCTGAGCTTAGTGCTAAACTACCTTTTTTAGAGGTCCACTTACAAAGTAAGCCACCAGAAACTAGGTTACTCCAGAGGCTGAAAGGGCTCTGGGATTAACTGACAAAACACTGTCTAAAAATAGGATTTTTTCATCATACTTACCTGTAAAATCCTTTTCTTTGAGTACATCATGGGACACAGAGTTAGGCTAATATTCATTACCTGTTGGGTTATACTTCATCTCCAGGTGAATGCACACTGATAGACCAAAGGTCTTTAGACCGGAAGTGATCCCCTATGTAACCCCTCCCATACAGGAAGTACTTCAGTTTTGTAGCAAGCACTGAATCCTCAAAAAGAGGGGGGGACCCGAATAAAATAATTTACAGGTAAGTAAGACGAAAAAATCCTAATTTTCTTTTTCATACATCAAGGGACACAAAGTTAGGCTAATATTCATTACCTGCTGGGATGTCCCAGAGCAATAGCCTTCCGGGGAGGGAGACACCCTGCCAAACAATAGCCATCAGACCTTATACGGCAGCCCGCAGTACACTGCGGCCGAAAGCCGAATCCTCGGCTGCTCGAACATCCACTTGATAAAATTTTGTGTACGTATGCACTGAAGACCAAGTAGCAGCCTTACAAATCTGAGCCACAGATACCTGATGGTGAAAAGCCCAGGAGGTTTCTACACCCCTGGTAGATGAGCTCTCACCGTAAAGAGAGGTTCGTTACGTTTCAGACCAAATGACGGACCCAATTGGCAATGGAAGCTTCGGAAGCTGCCTGCCACTTCTTGGGTCCTTTTGGTAAAACAAAAAAGGAGTCCGATTCTCGGATTTCCGCAAGATCTAGACAAATAAACCTTGACTGCCCAGACAATGTCCAAAGAATGCAGTCGTCTCCCTTCCGCTGAACGAAGCTGAGAGAAAAAAGAAAGCAAAATAATATCCGATTTACAAATGAAAGGCTGAGACCACTTTTGGCAAAAAGGATGGAACAGGTCGTAACACGACCCTGTCGTGGTGAAGGATCAAGTATAGTTCCCTGCACAAAAGGGCTGCGACTCAGACACCCTTCTAGCCGAGGTGATGGCCATCAGGAAGGCTAGCTTGCGTGACAGCAAGTCTAATGGAATTTCCTTGATAGGCTCAAATGGTTGTTTTTGTAACACAGACAGCACTAAGTTCCAAGGACACATAGGTGACCTAATGGGGGAGGCAACGAGTTGCCCCCTGCATAAAGGTTCGGATCAGTGAATAGGAGGCTAAAGGACTTTGGAAGAATACTGATAGGGCCGAAAAATGATCTCTGATTGTACTGAAAGCCAATTTGATTTCCACAGCTGACTGTAGAAAAGAGAGAATTCTCTCAATCACGTATTTCCAAGGATGCCATTTATTGGCTTCACACCAAGCAAAGAAAATCTTCCAGACATTATGATAGATCTTGATAGTGACATCTTTTCTAGCATTAACTAAGGTGGACACCACTGGTCCCGAGATGCCATGGTCCTTTAACACCATCAATAGCCATTCTGTCAAATTTAGAGACTGTAATTTGGGGAGGAATTTAGGACCATGAAACAGTAGATCAGGGTGACATGGAAGCATCCATTGCCTGTCTATTGTCAGTCTCAATCTCCGGGAACCAGGGCCTTCAGGGCCAGGCTGGTGCCACCAGAATGATGAACTCCCTCTCTCTGAATCCAGCGCAACAAATGTGGAAGGAGAGGGATTGGAGAGAAAGTATAAACCAGGGAGTACTGGCTCCATGGAACTATCAGAGCATCTGCTCCGATTGCCAGAGGATCTCTTGTTCAGGACACAAACTGCTGTAGCTTGTTGTTGAACCTGGATGCCAGTAGGTTGAGCTCTGGCCACCCCAACATTGGCAAATTTCCTGGAACACCCCTGGGCGTAGGGACCATTCCCCCGGGCAGATCTGCTGGCGGCTGAGATAATCTGCCCTCCAGTTATCTACTCCTGGGATATGGACTGCCGATAGAATTGGCACATGTCCCTCTGCCCAGGCTAGTATGTGGTTCACCACCTTCAGAGCTGAACGACTCCTGGTACTGCCTTGGTGGTTTATATAGGCCACTGCAGTGGCATTGTCAGATTGCACCCTGATAAAGGCAGTCCTGAAACTCTGCCGTCTAGGACCGTAGGGCCAGACGTACTGCCCGTAATTCCAGGACATTGATGGGCAAGATCTGTTCTCTTCTTGACCATTTCTCCTGAGCTGTGAGCCCTTCTAGGGTTGCTCCCCAGCCTGAGAGACTGGCAACTGTAGTCAGTACTCTCCAAGTTACCGGGAGGAAGGATCTTCCCTTTCGCAGGTTCTGGTCCTGCAACCACCAGTTTAGGCTTAAGCGTGCCCGAGGAGATAAGAACAATGGATAATCCAGGGCTTGTCCTCTCCTGCTCCAAGCCAACAACATGTCATGTTGTAGAGGCCTGGAATGGAACTGGGCATAGGGCACTGCCTCAAAGGAGGATAGTGAAAGGAATTAATTAGGGGTGGATGGCGCTACCTTATCAGGGTACCTTGATTTATAAATTAATGAACCTCAAAAGGAACCAGGAACTATAGGATAATAAATGCACCCCTTTATCCCTCATTAGGTAGTGGATCTAGATGTCCACCATTACCTGAGTGGACTGTGCTAGCAGGTCAGTCTCATACCTACATGCAGGTGTACACCATGTGAATAATCAGCACAAATTAATTAGGTGACAATTGATAAGAAAATCAATAGTGACAACCAAACAAAAATAAAGTTAAATAAAACACCACGGTACAAACTTATATTGATCCCCAAATGTGTCCAAATGTGCTCATAAGCAAAAAGGTAAATTTGAATAGTCCCAACATTAGACATATAGTGCAAGGTTGCACATTAAATAATATAAAACTGATGGACAAGTGATGAAAATTGATGAACTTAGTGGAAAAAATTTTATGATGAAAAAAATATATATAGTGTAAAAAGTGTAATAAAGTCCAATAGCAAGAAGTGAAAACGTCTGTAATCGGTGACTTTCGTGAAACCAGCTGATCAAATCCAGTGACTTGCGGTGCTCCCCCTCAAAGATCCCCACTCACCAGCTCCCTGCACCCCTGCAGGGGTAGTAGGCATGCAATAGTAGGCAGCAGTAAGATGTGTATGGGTCATCAGGGTCCACCGCTCCAGCTGTGAGGTATCCCTCAGTGTATCCTCTGCTCTCCCCAGTCACAAAAACCCTGCGCCCCTTTCGGGTACAGGAACCTCTACAATCACTCCTTGACGCACTAAATGATGTAGTGCCTAAAGCAATAAATCAATAAATCTCTTTTTGGAGGATCCGAGGGAACGCTGGATCTTAAAAACCTCTGAGGGGGATCCCCCCGCAACTCCAGCTTGTAACCATGGGATATAGTTGGTGACCCACTTGTCCTGAACTATTGTTTTCCAAATGTCCGCAAAGTACAGCAGCCTTCCCCCCACCTGATGGAGTGGGAGCGTCCCCTCAAAAGGAGGGCTTGGTGCTGGGTTTAGAAGAATGTTGGACCCAGAGTTTTTTTTTGGCCCTGCGGCTTGCTCCTGGCCCTAGCGCCCTGTTGGCGGCGGAACTGCCTTGACGCTAAGACTTTTGAGGAAGCAGTCTCTGAGGATTTAAACAAGGGAGCCCTGGTGCTTTTCTTCACAGGAAGTAGAGAACTCTTCCCTCCAGAAATCTTTTGGATATATTTGTCCAAATGATCACCAAATAACTGTTCCCCATGAAAGGGGAAACCGGCAAATAACATCTTACAAGGAAGCTCGGCTGACCATTTCTTAAGCCATAAAAGTCTGCTCATATGTACAGACAAGAGAGCCAAACGAGAAACCTGCTGTATTGAATCCTTTAAGGTGTCAACAGCAAAACACAGCGCTAAAGGAAAATCTGCCTTATTTTCAGGCAGATCATCCTCCTGGTTAGGCCTGTCAGGCCGTCTGATCTGATCCTTTACGGACTGGCAGATACCAATTGCTGCTGGCTGGCTGAATAGCTGAACTAGCCAAAGAAAAGGAAGCTTTTCATAATGACTCCAATTTCTTGTCAACAGGGTCTTTCAAGCCCTGTGCGTTACCTACTGGACAAGTCAAGTTCTTGTTTAAGGAAGAGACTGCTGCATCTACGGCCGGCATGCTCCACTTCTTAAACTTTTCATCCATAGGATATAAAAGGGAACACCTCTTAGGAGGAACAAAAATCCTGTCAGGATAGTCCCAATCAGCATACACCGCCTGTTCCAACAGAGGGTGTTAGGGGAAAGCCTGTGTGGCCTGAAGAGGCCTCAAGGATCCCAAAGAGGACCAGGGAGGCTCAGTAACCTCTGCAAGAGGCAACTTAAAGGTAGAATGAATCATTTCGGTAAGTCAGGATCAAAAGCCCCTGTGATTGAGAGGCAGACACCAACTGGATATCTTCTTGTCCAGATTGCTCGGAAGCAGACTCATCCGCCAGGCCATCCACAGAATCCTGAGCTTTAAGCTCTTCCCCATCCTCAACCCATTTCTGCTCCAGACTAGGAGGCTCTGGGGAAGGGGGTCTGTCACGATTCTTGCCACCCTGCGGGATGGAGGCAATCATGCCAGCAATCCTGTGTTCTAACCTGGCTAGGGCTGAGGACAGTTCGTCCTTAGTGATAACGGGTGAAGCAGCAGCGTTGACTGTAGGCACAATCCCAGATAAGCGCAGCGGCTCAGATTGCCCGGAAGCCTCTGGTCCTTCAGGGGATACAACACTAGGGATACGACTAGGTTCATCAGGAACTACTGATGACATAGGTGTGCCCTTCCCTGTAGTGTTAGTCCCGCTCTTCTTTTTTGACATTTACTAGCCACAAAGAGGGAGTACCTGGGTATAGTGTTAACACACCTCAGAAGGTAGATCCTTTAATAGGGCTCACCACGCCCCTATGCAACAATCCTGCTAAGCACCTTTAGCCTGCCAAGCAAAACCGCTGCAAGTACCTGGTTCAGAGCCTTCTCTTTGTCCCACAGCTGGCTTCTGGAAGGACCGCATGCTTTGCATACACAGCTTAAATAAGCTGGCTGTGTGCCAGAATGGTCTGCACGTGCAGTCCCGGCGAACGGGCGTGGCCGTATTCAGATATGACGCAAATCTTTGTGCGCCCAGATAAAGGCTACGGCGCATGTGCGGTGAAGCCATGTGTGCCATGGCCACCCAACAAACCACTGAGCCCAGCATCACTTTTCTCCACAAAGAAGAATGCCTTGGGGCTCTGTTCACTTCCAACTCTTCAGACTAGCCGTCTATCTGATTGGGTTATCTCAGCTTAGCACAGCCACAGAGCAACCCCTGATCTCTACAGGTTGCTGATACCCACCAGATCATATTTGGTTTAATATTTGGCTATAAAGAGGAACCCCCAAGCTCTTCATCTGGTCTAGATGGGGCTG
The DNA here is from genome assembly GCA_037952925.1 of Lithobates clamitans. Classification (NCBI taxonomy): domain Eukaryota; kingdom Metazoa; phylum Chordata; class Amphibia; order Anura; family Ranidae; genus Lithobates; species Lithobates clamitans. The sequence continues at coordinate 1,147,471 of JBBGZY010001522.1, forward strand.
AATATGTTGATGCCACTCTAACAGAGGGTCATTGGTTCACCTCAAGAAGATTGCTTTTGCTATCTGTTTACAACTTACGTGTATAACCCATACACTGATGGTAAGGGTCAGTTTGTTTGGGTAATGGTGACGGTGTTCCTATCCCTTTCTAAGTTTTCCTTCATAATGGATCTCGTCTAATAGGGTTCCTTATTTCCTCCCGACGGAGAAGGCTCTGATTGGCTTCATTATATTTATGTCTTGGGACTTTATTTTATTATTCCTTTTGGGACATTATCTTATCATCTAACATTTTCTAGTGCTGCATCTTCTCTTTTTTAGGTTATGAATATTAGCCTAACTCTGTGTCCCATGATGTATGAAAAAGAAAAGTGCCACAGGCAGAACCCAGTGTCAAATTTATCTTTGCCTCATTCATGGACCTACTCACAAGGTAGTGCCATGGCCCTGGAGCTAGAGAACACTCTGCTGCTAACAAAATACGATATGGTCTAGAAAGCACCACTTGCAGAGCCCAGTGCCCAAAGGCCATCTTCTAGGCAGGCCCAACAATCTTCGATCAATGCGGGTCCAGGTACACAGCTCCAAAGATTAATCAAGGTAGCTGCTGTGTACAAACTAGCTCAAGCAGCTTTATAACATTTTTGATTGATGAGAATCTATAAAGAAGTATAATGAATGTTGATTAAAGAGAAAAACAAATGCAAAATGATAATTAGTTTTCCTCAGGAGAGCTGTGGAAAAAGCATCAAAACTCATAAGGCACTAGCAAAAACTGAAACATGACCGACTGAGGTGGAGTTATACGAAGGCTGTTGTAACTTGGCCATTGTCTAAACCTCCTACAGGCAGAAGTACAGAATAACCCAACTATATTAGAATAACTACTTATCCTGTGTGTCCCTTGAATAATAAAGAAAAGCAAAACCAGTAGGTGGTGTGAGCACATGCCTGTGGATAAATCAAGGGTAATATTACCCTGAACCACTAGATGGTAATCTATGCAATTCTTAAGATTAAAGTCTGAATTCCACATTAAAGTGATTGTAAAGTCTTGATTTGAAAAAATAAAATAAAATGAAATAATAACAGACATGTTATACTTACCTCCTCTGTGCGGTTGGTTTTGCACAGAGGAGCCTGGATCCTCCTCTTCTCAGGATGCTCTTCGCTGCTCCTGGCCCCTCCCTCCTGTCGAGTGCCACCACAGCAAGTAGCTTGCTATAGGGGCACCCGAGCCGAGTCACAGCTCTGTATGTCCATTCAGACAGGGAGCCCTGACCCAGCCCTCTCTCTCTTCTGATTGACTAACGGATATTGATTGACAGCCGCAGGAGCCAATGGCGCCACTGCTGTGTCTCAACCAATCAGGAGGAGAGTCCCGGACGGCTAAGACACTCATGGACATCGCTGGAGAGAGATGGGGCTCAGGTAAGTAATTAGGGGGTGCTGGGGAGGCTGCTGCACACAGAAGGTTTATCGTAATGCATATAATGGATTAAGATTAAAAACCTTCTGCCTTTACAGCTCCTTTAAGTTGCATGGTTTTGGTGAATGGCAACAGGAGCAGTGTAAATAAGGTTTAATGAGAAAACAAAGCTTTACACAGTTTAATCAAAATAGATTAAACTATATTCATGTATAGCGATAAAGTAGAGAAATACCAAATTACTTTAATAGTTTTAAAGATAAATTATCATAGCTTTGGGGATTGTGGATAAATTAGAAACACAAAACATATCTGGTGGACATGCCTGATGTTGACCAATAAGGGCAGCAAGAGGAAGAGCTCCTACAACTTCTGTTCAGGCTGTGAGGAGCATAGGGGCAGATAGGGTTTGCCTGTTCTGTAAATGGCTTTTAACATCTACTTTAAGGCTTGTTATGTAAAAAAGTTAACAAAAAACTTGTGTTATTAAATCCATAGATTTTTAGATAAAATGTAGAAGCAACATTTACATACTTGCTTAAATGAGGATTAATTTTACCCTTAATGCTCTTGTTTTAGCAAAATGAGAACTATAAAATCTCCTTTTGCACAGTTCCAGTGGCTATAAAAAGTATACACTCCTCTGTTAAAATGTCAGGTTTCTGTGATGTAAAAAAATGGGACAAAGATAAATCATCTTAGAACTTTTTTTCACCTTTAATGTGACCTATAAACTGTACAATTGAACAAAAAACTGAAATCTTTTAGGTGGGGGGAACTAAAAATTTAAAAAAATAAAATAATATGGTTGCATAAGTGTGCACACCATTAAACTAATACTTTGTTTGAAGCACCTTTTGATTTTATTACAGCACTCAGTCTTTTTGGGTACGAGTCAGCATGACACATCTTGACTTGGCAATATTTGCCCACTCTTCTTTGCAAAAACACTACAAAACTGTCAGATTGCAAGGACATCTCCTGTGCACAGCCCTCTTCAGATCACCCCACAGATTTTCAACCGGATTCAGGTCTGGACTCTGGCTGTGCCATTCCAAAATTTTAATCTTCTTCTGGTGAAGTCATTCCTTTGACGATTTGGATGTATGCTTTGGGTCATTGTCATGCTGAAAGATGAAGTTCCTCTTCATGTTCAACTTTCTAGCAAAAGCCTGAAGGTTTTGTGCCAATATTGACTGTTAATTTGAACTGTTCATAATTCCCTCTACCTTGATTAAGGCCCCTGTTCCAGCTAAAGAAAAACAGCCCCAAGGCATGATGCTGCCACCACCATGCTTCACTGTGGGTATGGTGTTCTTTTGGTGATATGCAGTGTTGTTTTTGTGCCAAACATATCTTTTGGAATTATGGCCAAAAAGTTCAACCTTCGTTTCATCAGACCACAACACATTTTCCCCACATGCTTTTGGGAGACTTCAGATGTCTTTTTGCAAAATTTAGCCGGGCTTGGATGCTTTTTTTTGTAAGAAAAGGCTTGCGTCTTGCCACTCTACCCCATAGGGCAGACATATGAAGAATACGGGAGATTGTTGTCACATGTACCACACAGCCAGTACTTTCCAGATATTCCTGCAGGCCTCTTGGCAGCCTCCCTGACCAGTTTTCTTCTTGTCTTTTCATCAGTTTTGGAGGGACATCCAAAATTCTTGGTAATGTCACTGTTATGCCATATTTTCTCCACTTGACGATGGCTGTCTTTGCTGTGTTCCATGGTACTATATATCTAATGCCCATTCTTTTGTATCCTTCTTCTGACTGATACCTTTTAACAATGAGATCCCTCTGATGCTTTGGAAGCTCTCTGCGTACCATGGCTTTTGCTGTAGGATGCGACTAAGAAAATATCAGGAAAGATCTAGAACAGCTGGACTTTGGGGTCAGGCTGGGTTCACACTGGTCCGACAAACGCTCCGACACTGGGAGCTCATGTTGCATGACGTGTGAAATGTTTCCCTATGGCAGCCGTCCTAACTGGTCCAACACAAGTCGTTCCGACTTTAGAAATGCTCCCTGTACTACTTTGGTCTGACTTTGATCCTACTTCAGCCCATTGACTATCATTGAAGTCGGATCAAAGTCTGATCCCCGTCTCGCATGATCCGACCTTGGCATGAGACTTGTGCTCAGATGATCTTGAGGAGGAACTCCGCGCCAAATTTTAAATAAAAAACCGGCATGGGTTCCCCCTCCAAGAGCATACCAGGCCCTTGGGTCTGGTGTGGATTTTAAGGGGAACCCCCTACGCCAAAAAAACTGCGTGGGAGTCCCCCCCAAATGCATACCAGACCCTTATCCGAGCACGCAGCCCGGCTGGTCAGGAACGGGGGTGGGGACAAGCGAGCGCCCCCCCCTTCCTGAATTGTACCAGGCCGCATGCCCTCAACATGTGGGGGTGGGTGCGGGCCCCCCCACCCCAAAGCACCTTGTCCCCATGTTGATGAGGACAAGGGCCTCTTCCCGACAACCCTGGCCGTTGGTTGTCGGGGACTGCGGGCGGGGCCCCCAGATCCCAGCCCCCCCCCTATATGAATGAGTATGGGGTACATCGTACCCCTACCCATTAACCTAGGAAAAAAAGGGTCAATAAAAAAAACACACGACAGGTTTTTAAAGTAATTATGACGTCACCACCCATCATGCCACGGGCCGTGACGTCTTAAGGGGGTGGGGTCACTGGGTGACATCAGCCGGTGACCACGCCCCATGCCTATACAAGTCGCCGCGCACCTCGCACACATTACAGCGGGAGAGAGCATCGTGTCAACATCGGAAGAAGAGAAGAGGGGCCGAGACGATGGAGAAGACCGAGCCACCGCAAAGCAAAAGAGCGGCAGAAGATAGCGGAGGAGCCCGGCAGAAGAACCAGACACCGGGAGAAGAGGCCAGAGAACGGGAGAAGAACCGGACACCGGGAGAAGAGGCCGGAGGGAGCAGGGAAGTCGGAAGAAGACCCTGGGAGCCGGAAGAAGATCCCCGGAGCCGCCTAATAAATTACTTTAAAAACCTGTCTAGTGTGTTTTTTTGATTGAAATTTTTTTTCCTAGTTGAATGGGTAGGAGTATGATGTACCCCATTACTCATTGACATAGGGTGGGGGAGCCGGAATCTGGGGGCCCCTTATTAAAGGGGGCTCCAGGATTTCGATAAGCCCCCCGCCCGCAGACCCTGACAACCAACGGCCAGGGTTGTCAGGAAGAGGCCCTTGTCCTCATCAACATGGGGATAAGGTGCTTTGGGGTGGGGGGCACGCAGGGCGCCCCCCTGCCCCAAAGCACCCACCCTCCCATGTTGAGGGCATGCGGCCTGGTACGATTCGGGAGGCGCTCGCTCGTCCCCACCCTCATTCCTGACCGGCCGGGCTGCGTGCTTGGATAAGGGTCTGGTATGGATGTGGTGGGGACCCCCACGCCGTTTTTTTTTGCGTAGGGGGTTCCCCTTAAAATCCATACCAGACCCAAGGGCCGGGTATGCTCTTGGAGGGGGAACCCATGCCGGTTTTTTATTTAAAATTTGGCACAGAGTTCCCCCTCAAGATTCATACCAAAAAGTGCCTGGTATTAGCGGGGATCCAAGTCGGATCCCCATTCATTGAAAGTCGGACACATGTCGGCTTCTAGTCCCAGGGCAAAGTCGGATCCAAAGTAGGACAGCTGTCGTGTCGCACCAGTGTGAACCCAGCCTCAATCAGAGTCACTTTAAATGATGGCAGGTGTGTACTGACTCCTATTTAACATGAGTTTGAATGTGATTGCTTAATTCTGAACACAGCTGCATCCAGTTGTGGGTGTGCACACTTATGCAACCACATTATTGTAGTTTTTTAGTTTTACTTCCCTTCCCTAAAAGATTTCAGTTTGTTTTTCAACTGAGTTGTACAGTTTATAGGTCACATTAAAGGTGGAAAAAGTTCTGCAATGATTTATCTTTGTCTCATTTGTTTACATCACAGAAACCCGACATTTTAACAGGGGTGTGTAGACTTTTTATATCCACTGTACATAGTTACATAGTAGGTGAGGTTGAAAAAAAGACACAAGTCCAACCTATGTGTGTGATTATGTGTCAGTATTACATTGTATATCCCTGTATGTTGCGGTCATTCAGGTGCTTATCTAATAGTTTCTTGAAGCTATCAATGCTCCCCGCTGAGACCACCGCCTGTGGAAGGTTATTCCACATCCTTGCCGCTCTTACAGTAAAGAACCCTCTACGTAGTTTAAGGTTAAACCTCTTTTCTAATAATTTTAATGAGTGGCCACGAGTCTTGTTAAACTCTCTTCTGCGAAAAAGTTTTAATCCTATTGTGGGGTCACCAGTCCGGTATTTGTAAATTGAAATCATATCCCCTCTCAAGCGTCTCTTCTCCAGAGAGAATAAGTTCAGTGCTCGCAACCTTTCCTCATAACTAAGATCCTCCAGACCCTTTATTAGCTTTGTTGCCCTTCTTTGTACTCGCTCCATTTCCAGTACATCCTTCCTGAGGACTGGTGCCCAGAACTGGACCGCATACTCTAGGTGCGGCCGAACCAGAGTCTTGTAGAGCGGGAGAATAATCGTTTTATCTCTGGAGTTGATCCCCCTTTTAATGCATGCCAATATTCTGTTTCCAACAAGTGTCTGGGGAATGCCCAGGAAAAAGCCAAAGTCTACTTACCACCAGCTTGCAGACAACCAAATTGACCTATCTAACAGTATGCGTTAAAAAAGGGGTTTAGTCCGCACGCATTTGCAAATGCATGCGTGAGCCACAGAGCCACGTCACGGCACCCTTGTATCTGTGGTCCTAACACTAAAGTATAAGTGTCCCCACAGTGGAGGCACATGCATTTAATGGATAAATGAGAGCAGGTGGCTGGAGGGGAGCCCACCCCACCTTAAAGGTGCAGGAGCACACCAAACACCCAGCAATAGCACAATGGCTGCAAAGGTGCTGGTGCACTGCTGGACCAATACAAACACTCACGTGATAACACAAACTTGCCACCACTCTCATTTATAGCTGGCTATCGCAGTAAGCAGCTTTGGGAGGCTAAAACAGGTACCAACAAGTGTCTGGGGAATGCCCAGGAAAAAGCCAAAGTCTACTTACCACCAGCTTGCAGACAACCAAATTGACCTATCTAACAGTATGCGTTAAAAAAGGGGTTTAGTCCGCACGCATTTGCAAATGCATGCGTGAGCCACAGAGCCACGTCACGGCACCCTTGTATCTGTGGTCCTAACACTAAAGTATAAGTGTCCCCACAGTGGAGGCACATGCATTTAATGGATAAATGAGAGCAGGTGGCTGGAGGGGAGCCCACCCCACCTTAAAGGTGCAGGAGCACACCAAACACCCAGCAATAGCACAATGGCTGCAAAGGTGCTGGTGCACTGCTGGACCAATACAAACACTCACGTGATAACACAAACTTGCCACCACTCTCATTTATAGCTGGCTATCGCAGTAAGCAGCTTTGGGAGGCTAAAACAGGTACCAATAAGTGTCTGGGGAATGCCCAGGAAAAAGCCAAAGTCTACTTACCACCAGCTTGCAGACAACCAAATTGACCTATCTAACAGTATGCGTTAAAAAAGGGGTTTAGTCCGCACGCATTTGCAAATGCATGCGTGAGCCACAGAGCCACGTCACGGCACCCTTGTATCTGTGGTCCTAACACTAAAGTATAAGTGTCCCCACAGTGGAGGCACATGCATTTAATGGATAAATGAGAGCAGGTGGCTGGAGGGGAGCCCACCCCACCTTAAAGGTGCAGGAGCACACCAAACACCCAGCAATAGCACAATGGCTGCAAAGGTGCTGGTGCACTGCTGGACCAATACAAACACTCACGTGATAACACAAACTTGCCACCACTCTCATTTATAGCTGGCTATCGCAGTAAGCAGCTTTGGGAGGCTAAAACAGGTACCAACAAGTGTCTGGGGAATGCCCAGGAAAAAGCCAAAGTCTACTTACCACCAGCTTGCAGACAACCAAATTGACCTATCTAACAGTATGCGTTAAAAAAGGGGTTTAGTCCGCACGCATTTGCAAATGCATGCGTGAGCCACAGAGCCACGTCACGGCACCCTTGTATCTGTGGTCCTAACACTAAAGTATAAGTGTCCCCACAGTGGAGGCACATGCATTTAATGGATAAATGAGAGCAGGTGGCTGGAGGGGAGCCCACCCCACCTTAAAGGTGCAGGAGCACACCAAACACCCAGCAATAGCACAATGGCTGCAAAGGTGCTGGTGCACTGCTGGACCAATACAAACACTCACGTGATAACACAAACTTGCCACCACTCTCATTTATAGCTGGCTATCGCAGTAAGCAGCAGTGCACCAGCACCTTTGCAGCCATTGTGCTATTGCTGGGTGTTTGGTGTGCTCCTGCACCTTTAAGGTGGGGTGGGCTCCCCTCCAGCCACCTGCTCTCATTTATCCATTAAATGCATGTGCCTCCACTGTGGGGACACTTATACTTTAGTGTTAGGACCACAGATACAAGGGTGCCGTGACGTGGCTCTGTGGCTCACGCATGCATTTGCAAATGCGTGCGGACTAAACCCCTTTTTTAACGCATACTGTTAGATAGGTCAATTTGGTTGTCTGCAAGCTGGTGGTAAGTAGACTTTGGCTTTTTCCTGGGCATTCCCCAGACACTTGTTGGTACCTGTTTTAGCCTCCCAAAGCTGCTTACTGCGATAGCCAGCTATAAATGAGAGTGGTGGCAAGTTTGTGTTATCACGTGAGTGTTTGTATTGGTCCAGCAGTGCACCAGCACCTTTGCAGCCATTGTGCTATTGCTGGGTGTTTGGTGTGCTCCTGCACCTTTAAGGTGGGGTGGGCTCCCCTCCAGCCACCTGCTCTCATTTATCCATTAAATGCATGTGCCTCCACTGTGGGGACACTTATACTTTAGTGTTAGGACCACAGATACAAGGGTGCCGTGACGTGGCTCTGTGGCTCACGCATGCATTTGCAAATGCGTGCGGACTAAACCCCTTTTTTAACGCATACTGTTAGATAGGTCAATTTGGTTGTCTGCAAGCTGGTGGTAAGTAGACTTTGGCTTTTTCCTGGGCATTCCCCAGACACTTGTTGGTACCTGTTTTAGCCTCCCAAAGCTGCTTACTGCGATAGCCAGCTATAAATGAGAGTGGTGGCAAGTTTGTGTTATCACGTGAGTGTTTGTATTGGTCCAGCAGTGCACCAGCACCTTTGCAGCCATTGTGCTATTGCTGGGTGTTTGGTGTGCTCCTGCACCTTTAAGGTGGGGTGGGCTCCCCTCCAGCCACCTGCTCTCATTTATCCATTAAATGCATGTGCCTCCACTGTGGGGACACTTATACTTTAGTGTTAGGACCACAGATACAAGGGTGCCGTGACGTGGCTCTGTGGCTCACGCATGCATTTGCAAATGCGTGCGGACTAAACCCCTTTTTTAACGCATACTGTTAGATAGGTCAATTTGGTTGTCTGCAAGCTGGTGGTAAGTAGACTTTGGCTTTTTCCTGGGCATTCCCCAGACACTTGTTGGTACCTGTTTTAGCCTCCCAAAGCTGCTTACTGCGATAGCCAGCTATAAATGAGAGTGGTGGCAAGTTTGTGTTATCACGTGAGTGTTTGTATTGGTCCAGCAGTGCACCAGCACCTTTGCAGCCATTGTGCTATTGCTGGGTGTTTGGTGTGCTCCTGCACCTTTAAGGTGGGGTGGGCTCCCCTCCAGCCACCTGCTCTCATTTATCCATTAAATGCATGTGCCTCCACTGTGGGGACACTTATACTTTAGTGTTAGGACCACAGATACAAGGGTGCCGTGACGTGGCTCTGTGGCTCACGCATGCATTTGCAAATGCGTGCGGACTAAACCCCTTTTTTAACGCATACTGTTAGATAGGTCAATTTGGTTGTCTGCAAGCTGGTGGTAAGTAGACTTTGGCTTTTTCCTGGGCATTCCCCAGACACTTGTTGGTACCTGTTTTAGCCTCCCAAAGCTGCTTACTGCGATAGCCAGCTATAAATGAGAGTGGTGGCAAGTTTGTGTTATCACGTGAGTGTTTGTATTGGTCCAGCAGTGCACCAGCACCTTTGCAGCCATTGTGCTATTGCTGGGTGTTTGGTGTGCTCCTGCACCTTTAAGGTGGGGTGGGCTCCCCTCCAGCCACCTGCTCTCATTTATCCATTAAATGCATGTGCCTCCACTGTGGGGACACTTATACTTTAGTGTTAGGACCACAGATACAAGGGTGCCGTGACGTGGCTCTGTGGCTCACGCATGCATTTGCAAATGCGTGCGGACTAAACCCCTTTTTTAACGCATACTGTTAGATAGGTCAATTTGGTTGTCTGCAAGCTGGTGGTAAGTAGACTTTGGCTTTTTCCTGGGCATTCCCCAGACACTTGTTGGTACCTGTTTTAGCCTCCCAAAGCTGCTTACTGCGATAGCCAGCTATAAATGAGAGTGGTGGCAAGTTTGTGTTATCACGTGAGTGTTTGTATTGGTCCAGCAGTGCACCAGCACCTTTGCAGCCATTGTGCTATTGCTGGGTGTTTGGTGTGCTCCTGCACCTTTAAGGTGGGGTGGGCTCCCCTCCAGCCACCTGCTCTCATTTATCCATTAAATGCATGTGCCTCCACTGTGGGGACACTTATACTTTAGTGTTAGGACCACAGATACAAGGGTGCCGTGACGTGGCTCTGTGGCTCACGCATGCATTTGCAAATGCGTGCGGACTAAACCCCTTTTTTAACGCATACTGTTAGATAGGTCAATTTGGTTGTCTGCAAGCTGGTGGTAAGTAGACTTTGGCTTTTTCCTGGGCATTCCCCAGACACTTGTTGGTACCTGTTTTAGCCTCCCAAAGCTGCTTACTGCGATAGCCAGCTATAAATGAGAGTGGTGGCAAGTTTGTGTTATCACGTGAGTGTTTGTATTGGTCCAGCAGTGCACCAGCACCTTTGCAGCCATTGTGCTATTGCTGGGTGTTTGGTGTGCTCCTGCACCTTTAAGGTGGGGTGGGCTCCCCTCCAGCCACCTGCTCTCATTTATCCATTAAATGCATGTGCCTCCACTGTGGGGACACTTATACTTTAGTGTTAGGACCACAGATACAAGGGTGCCGTGACGTGGCTCTGTGGCTCACGCATGCATTTGCAAATGCGTGCGGACTAAACCCCTTTTTTAACGCATACTGTTAGATAGGTCAATTTGGTTGTCTGCAAGCTGGTGGTAAGTAGACTTTGGCTTTTTCCTGGGCATTCCCCAGACACTTGTTGGTACCTGTTTTAGCCTCCCAAAGCTGCTTACTGCGATAGCCAGCTATAAATGAGAGTGGTGGCAAGTTTGTGTTATCACGTGAGTGTTTGTATTGGTCCAGCAGTGCACCAGCACCTTTGCAGCCATTGTGCTATTGCTGGGTGTTTGGTGTGCTCCTGCACCTTTAAGGTGGGGTGGGCTCCCCTCCAGCCACCTGCTCTCATTTATCCATTAAATGCATGTGCCTCCACTGTGGGGACACTTATACTTTAGTGTTAGGACCACAGATACAAGGGTGCCGTGACGTGGCTCTGTGGCTCACGCATGCATTTGCAAATGCGTGCGGACTAAACCCCTTTTTTAACGCATACTGTTAGATAGGTCAATTTGGTTGTCTGCAAGCTGGTGGTAAGTAGACTTTGGCTTTTTCCTGGGCATTCCCCAGACACTTGTTGGTACCTGTTTTAGCCTCCCAAAGCTGCTTACTGCGATAGCCAGCTATAAATGAGAGTGGTGGCAAGTTTGTGTTATCACGTGAGTGTTTGTATTGGTCCAGCAGTGCACCAGCACCTTTGCAGCCATTGTGCTATTGCTGGGTGTTTGGTGTGCTCCTGCACCTTTAAGGTGGGGTGGGCTCCCCTCCAGCCACCTGCTCTCATTTATCCATTAAATGCATGTGCCTCCACTGTGGGGACACTTATACTTTAGTGTTAGGACCACAGATACAAGGGTGCCGTGACGTGGCTCTGTGGCTCACGCATGCATTTGCAAATGCGTGCGGACTAAACCCCTTTTTTAACGCATACTGTTAGATAGGTCAATTTGGTTGTCTGCAAGCTGGTGGTAAGTAGACTTTGGCTTTTTCCTGGGCATTCCCCAGACACTTGTTGGTACCTGTTTTAGCCTCCCAAAGCTGCTTACTGCGATAGCCAGCTATAAATGAGAGTGGTGGCAAGTTTGTGTTATCACGTGAGTGTTTGTATTGGTCCAGCAGTGCACCAGCACCTTTGCAGCCATTGTGCTATTGCTGGGTGTTTGGTGTGCTCCTGCACCTTTAAGGTGGGGTGGGCTCCCCTCCAGCCACCTGCTCTCATTTATCCATTAAATGCATGTGCCTCCACTGTGGGGACACTTATACTTTAGTGTTAGGACCACAGATACAAGGGTGCCGTGACGTGGCTCTGTGGCTCACGCATGCATTTGCAAATGCGTGCGGACTAAACCCCTTTTTTAACGCATACTGTTAGATAGGTCAATTTGGTTGTCTGCAAGCTGGTGGTAAGTAGACTTTGGCTTTTTCCTGGGCATTCCCCAGACACTTGTTGGTACCTGTTTTAGCCTCCCAAAGCTGCTTACTGCGATAGCCAGCTATAAATGAGAGTGGTGGCAAGTTTGTGTTATCACGTGAGTGTTTGTATTGGTCCAGCAGTGCACCAGCACCTTTGCAGCCATTGTGCTATTGCTGGGTGTTTGGTGTGCTCCTGCACCTTTAAGGTGGGGTGGGCTCCCCTCCAGCCACCTGCTCTCATTTATCCATTAAATGCATGTGCCTCCACTGTGGGGACACTTATACTTTAGTGTTAGGACCACAGATACAAGGGTGCCGTGACGTGGCTCTGTGGCTCACGCATGCATTTGCAAATGCGTGCGGACTAAACCCCTTTTTTAACGCATACTGTTAGATAGGTCAATTTGGTTGTCTGCAAGCTGGTGGTAAGTAGACTTTGGCTTTTTCCTGGGCATTCCCCAGACACTTGTTGGTACCTGTTTTAGCCTCCCAAAGCTGCTTACTGCGATAGCCAGCTATAAATGAGAGTGGTGGCAAGTTTGTGTTATCACGTGAGTGTTTGTATTGGTCCAGCAGTGCACCAGCACCTTTGCAGCCATTGTGCTATTGCTGGGTGTTTGGTGTGCTCCTGCACCTTTAAGGTGGGGTGGGCTCCCCTCCAGCCACCTGCTCTCATTTATCCATTAAATGCATGTGCCTCCACTGTGGGGACACTTATACTTTAGTGTTAGGACCACAGATACAAGGGTGCCGTGACGTGGCTCTGTGGCTCACGCATGCATTTGCAAATGCGTGCGGACTAAACCCCTTTTTTAACGCATACTGTTAGATAGGTCAATTTGGTTGTCTGCAAGCTGGTGGTAAGTAGACTTTGGCTTTTTCCTGGGCATTCCCCAGACACTTGTTGGTACCTGTTTTAGCCTCCCAAAGCTGCTTACTGCGATAGCCAGCTATAAATGAGAGTGGTGGCAATATTCTGTTTGCTTTGTTAGCAGCAGCTTGGCATTGCATGCCATTGCTGTCCCGATCATCTACTAGGACCCCCAGCTCCTTTTCCATCCTAGATTCCCCCAGAGGTTCTCCCCCCAGTGTATAGATTGCATTCATATTTTTGCCACCCAAATGCATTATTTTACATTTTTCTACATTGAACCTCATTTGCCATGTAGTCGCCCACCCCATTAATTTGTTCAGGTCTTTTTGCAAGGTTTCCACGTCCTGCGGAGAAGTTATTGCCCTGCTTAGCTTAGTATCGTCTGCAAATACAGAGATTGAACTGTTTATCCCATCCTCTAGATCGTTTATGAACAAATTAAATAGGATTGGTCCAAGCACAGAACCCTGGGGAACCCCACTACCCATCCCTGACCATTCCGAGTACTCCCCATTTATCACCACCCTCTGAACTCGCCCTTGTAGCCAGTTTTCAATCCATGTACTCACCCTATGGTCCATGCCAATGGACCTTATCTTGTATAGTAAACGTTTATGGGGAACTGTGTCAAATGCTTTTGCAAAATCCAGATACACCACGTCTACGGGCCTTCCTTTATCTAGATGGCAACTCACCTCCTCATAGAAGGTTAATAGATTGGTTTGGCAAGAACAATTCTTCATGAATCCATGCTGATTACTGCTAATGATACCGTTCTTATTACTAAAATCTTGTATATAGTCCCTTATCATCCCCTCCAAGAATTTACATACTATTAATGTTAGGCTAACTGGTCTGTAATTCCCAGGGATGTATTTTGGGCCCTTTTTAAATATTGGTGCTACATTGGCTTTTCTCCAATCAGCTGGTACCATTCCAGTCAGTAGACTATCTGTAAAAATTAGGAACAACGGTCTGGCAATCACTTGACTGAGTTCCCTAAGTACCCTTGGATGCAAGCCATCTGGTCCCGGTGATTTATTAATGTTAAGTTTCTCAAGTCTAATTTTAATTCCGTCCTCTGTTAACCATGGAGGTGCTTCCTGTGTTGTGTCATGAGGATAAACACTGCAGTTTTGGTTACTGAAGCCCCCTGATTCACTCGTGAAGACTGAGTAGAAGAATAAATTCAATACCTTTGCCATCTCCCCATCCTTTGTAACCAGATGTCCTTCCTCATTCTTTATGGGGCCAATAAGGTCTGTCCTCCCTTTTTTACTGTTTACATACTTAAAGAATTTCTTGGGGTTTTTTTTGCTCTCCTCCGCTATGTGTCTTTCATGTTCTATCTTAGCCGTCCTAATTGCACCCTTACATTTCCTGTTGCATTCTTTATAAAGTCTGAATGCTGAGGATGATCCCTCAACCTTGTATTTTTTGAAGGCCTTCTGCTTTGCTTTTATATGCATTTTTACATTGGAGTTAAGCCATCCAGGACTTTTGTTCGCTCTTTTAAATTTATTACCCAATGGGATACATTGGCTAATGCCCTATTTAATATGCTCTTAAAGCAAACCCATCTCTCCTCCGTATTCTTTGTTCCTAATATTTTATCCCAGTTTATGCCTTTTAGCAAGGTTTGTAGTTTAGGGAGGTTGGCTCTTTTGAAATTCAGTGTCTTTTTATTCCCTTTATGTTTCCTATTTGTGTGATTTATACTGAAACTAATTGACCTGTGATCGCTGTTACCTAAATTGCCCTGTATTTCCACATCCGTGATCAGGTCTGTATTGTTGGTAATCAGTAGATCCAGTAATGTTTTATTTCTAGTTGGTGCGTCTACCATCTGACCCATAAAATTGTCCTGCAAGACATTAAGGAATTGGCGAGCCTTAAATGAATGCGCGGTTCCCTCCACCCAGTCTATGTCTGGATAATTAAAATCCCCCATTATGATAACACTTCCCATCCTTGCTGCTAATCCAATTTGTGATAGGAGATCTGTCTCCACTTCCTCCCTCAGGTTAGGGGGCCTATAGCATACTCCCAGTATTATTTTCCCCTTAGCTTCATCCCTTTGGAGCTCTACCCATAAGGATTCCACCTCCTCCCTAGCATCTATGCTGTGGCTCCTTGTCTTTCAGAGTCTCCTTGTAGCCAACTTTATGTACACTCTCCCAAGATTATGATGTAGGCAAAGAGGCTGGGCAGACACAGATAGCCTGATCTGTGAGCTGCAGCGCTGCCCCATCCACCAGCTTTTAGCTTCATGGGTGACTTTCATCTAATGGGCACTTGCATTATTGATTTAACAGTGTGCTTTCCCTGGCAGGTGTCAGGGAAGCGGCAGAGACTGATACAGCGGTGCTCATCTGTAAAATGAGAGCCATTACCGTATTTATCAGCGTATAACACGCACAGGCGTATAGCACGCACCTTCATTTTAAGGGGGAAGTTTCAGGAAAAAAACATTTTTTAAATAAACAACTTTGAATTAAAATAAGGGTCAGTGCCCATCAATGCAGCCTGATCAATGCCCATCTGCAGCCTCAATGCAGCCCGATTAGTGCCCATCTGCAGCCTCCTCATCTCCCATCAATGCAGCCTGATTAATGCCCATCTGCAGCCCAACTCCCATCAATGCAGCCTGATTAATGCCCATTTTTAGCATCAATGCTCATCTGCAGCCTCACCATCTCTCATCAATGCAGCCTGAACAGTGCAGGAAATCAGAGGAGGGGAAGAGCACCACCGGAATTCACCAAGCTGTCATCTCCTGTTTACTCGTCTCTCGGTCGGCAGTCACACACACACACACAGTCCTGCCTCTGCCATCGGCATTGGACCAGCTCCTGTGATAGACAGAACACTGGTCCAATGCCGGTGATGGAGGCGGGGCTGTGTGTGTGACGTGAGAGCTGAGTAAACAGGAGATGAGGGCTCCATAAATTACGGCGGCGCTCATCCCCCTCCGAGGTACACTATTAGCGTATAGCACGCACCCTGATTTGCCCCCTATTTTCAGGTGGAAAGTGTGTGTTATATGCCGATAAATACGGTATGTGTTGGATCAAAATTAGGAAAAAGAAACATTGAGTTTGCTGATATTAACAAAGATGAAGATGGAAACATTCAACAATTAAACATTAAAGAATAGTTTAACACTACTTTAACACTAGAAAACAGACGTGAAAGATGTTATAATCCAAACGGCAACACATTCTTAAAAAAGAAAAAAAAAATTACCGTATATACTCGAGTATAAGTCGAGATTTTCAGCCCTTTTTTTGGGCTGAAAGTGCCCCCCTTGACTTATACTTGAGTCACCGCCGTCTGCCTACATGATCAGCGTGTCATGCAGGCAGACGGCAGCCAACGTGTGCTATTACCATTTGGCGGCCATTCCCTGTTCAAAAGCAGCACCTCCTCCTCGTCTGTGATAGGCAGAAAACTCCATTTCCCAACAGTCAGTGTACAGCCTATCATGGACATTCTCTCATCCTCGTCCATGGTATGAAGATGAGAGAATGTCCGTCATAGGCTGACCGCTGGGAAATGGAGTGTTCTGCCTATCACGGACAAGGAGGAGGCATGGCTTTTGAACAGTAGAATGGCCGAATTGTATTATGACACGCTGATCTGTGCATGCCTCCTTGTGCCGCTCTGCACTGGACACAGGTAGGATGCACACAGACACATGCACATATACACAGGACACATGCACAGGACACAGGGAGGTATACAGCTGCAAATGGGCATTGTTGACCCTCTTTTTCCACTTACAGTAGCTGCTGCATTTCTCACCCTCGTCTTATACTTGGGTCAATAAGTTTTTCCCATTTTTTTGTGGTAAATTAGGGCCTCGACTTATACTCGGATCGACCTATACTCGAGTATATACGATACATAAAATACATACCGTACATAAAAAGATTAAATTTATGGCTTACCGTTTCATAAGAAGCTCCAGGTCAGCAAGTGTTATAGTTTTTCTGTTGGCATGAGCAGTGTATGCAGCCAAATCACTAGTCATCTGGTCCAAGAACATTTCTAAACTGTTAATATATTTACAAAAGTAAAAATAAGCCAGTAAGTCAAATTAATTCACTAGATGTCAGTATATCAGGTCATTACAAACTGTAACTGGTGAAAACATAAGTTCGGAAGAAATAAAATGCAGAAGGTCTAAGGTGCAAGCAGCCCTAGGTACAGTGTATTTTTCTTCAGCACATAAAACTTCTTTAACCCTTTGTCTTAGAACTAAATGGATAACAGTGAGAATGACTGGTATTTTGCTTTATCAGAATTGTATTTATTAAAAACATGACAATTCTTCACATGATATTTATGACTGTCTTTATTTTCTATAATTAATAGTTTCAGTTTAATTTGTTTACAAAATGGATACCAACAATATTATTCAAAACTATTTTTGAACTTCTATTGATAAAGTGGTTATATTCTACAGGTTGACATACAGTACTGATGTGCTTCACAGGTCACTTTGGAAAACCACAGCATTGTCTGGGAATGAAGGAACATGTCCCTTAAAGGGGTTGTAAAGGTTATCTCTGCTGTACAGTTGGTTATGCACAGAGTGGCCCAGATCCTCCTCTTCTGGGGTCCCTCCACGGCGCTCCTGGCTCCACTTCTACTCGAGTGTCCTGCCGGAGAAGAGCTCTCCGATGGGACACCCATGCGGGCGCGCTCCGTGTCCTGCTGTTGTGTCAGTAGACACAGACAGCAGGACTCGGCCCCACCCCCGGGTCATTGGATTTGATTGACAGCAGCGGGAGCCAATGGCTGCACTATCAATCTATCCAAATCAGAACACGAGACACTGGCCGGAGCTGGTGTGCTCGTTCCCGTTATGGGAATTACAGGGCTCAGGTAAGTATAAGGGGGCTTGGGAGCGCTGCTGCAGCACAGGAGGTTTTTCACCTTAATGCATAGAATGCATTAGGGTGAAAAACGGTGAGGGGTTAACAACCCCTTTAACGAAGCAGCCAGAGAAATAATTTAGTGAATTCAAAGGAAAGGGGCTGCACTGGAAGCCAGAGATCAGGACCATCTGAGATAATGGAGCCCCATCTTCAGCAAAAGCTGCAGCCCTCAGATAAATCCTTATATCCCTTACTATATATATTGGATAAAAGGAGGAAAGCACAATGCCCTTGTTATGGTGGAAAGAAAACAACCTAGAGCAGAAAGCAAAGTCTTACGACTAAAATATTCCTCTGAAGCAAAGCATCAGAGGAAGACTTCCAGAAGGGCAAGACTACCAACTTGGAGACAAACTTAACCAAACTGATGGTTTAGCCATCAAGCCATACCATCAGGGAGGAATGTGATAGGCCCCAAATTTATTCTGCATCAGAACAACGACCCCAAACATACAGCCAATGTCATTAAGAACTATCTTCAGCGTAAAGAACTAAAAGTCATGTAAGTGATGGTTTGACCCCCACAGAGTCTGCCTGGGATTACATGAAGTCTGCCTGGGATTACATGAAGAGACAGAAGGAAGCCTACATACAGTACGCAGAAGATCTGTGGTTAGTTCTCAAAGAAGTTTGGAACAACCTACTTGCTGTGTTGCTTCAAAAACTGTGTGCAAGTGTACCTAGAAGAAATGATAGCATTTTGAAGGCAAAAGGGTAGTGACACTAAATACTGATTTGATTTAGATTTCTCTTCTGTTCATATATTTATTTTTTATTCATTTTGTCAATTTAATAAAGATAAACTATTAACACTTCTATTTTTAGTTGGTTAATTGAGGGACACAGCTTCTCTCTTCATATTCAAGATTTATAGGATTTTAAAGTTCCACCTACCAGGAGTAGGACACTAGGCAGAAAAGAACTCAGCACCTCCTATGGGCAGTCATTACTGGATAAAACCCCCCCTTCTGCATAGGCAAGTCAGTTATTTCTGCCTAGCGTTTCAGGAGTAAGGATCGAGTTCCCTGCTGGGACCTTTTTATTTTTCTCTGCAGAGATCTTCAATCAACAGCAGGCTGAGCGACGGACTGGATAATTTAGATCCAGTGCTCACCCCAGTCTGTCCGAGTGCAGGCAGACCTTTAGCTAAGTGCTGGGTTGGCTGTGACCAGTCCCATCCTGGACTAGAGCAGCCAGCAAGTTAAACGTCTCACGGAGACACATGACCGCGTGCCGGAGTCTGTGTCACTGTTACCCTGGCCGACAGCCCCCTGCTTTGGTGGAGAGAAGGATCTGTCATGGAAGCCTTAGTGGCACGCATCACTGGATTGGTAAGTAGATTCCCCCTCCCTTCCTTCCCTGGTAGCAGTGTGCAGCACGGGTACTCCCTGAGGTGGTAGGTCCTGTGGGGTTCCCTCACCCAGCCTCTGGTATTACCTTCTGGCTTGCTAGCTGAGCTTCTTCCACTACCTGCCATTACTGGTATCTGGGCTCCTGGGATCATCCCTTGGGCATCCCTGGACAGGGAGAGGGCCTGTAGCATCCATTTTGGGCAAGGTAGCACTGTGGGACCTCTTCCCAGAGTCAGAATTGTGCTGAGCAGCTGACATTTGCTCTCCCTATGGCCGGGGATGTATGGGAGCTGCCTGAGGATGGGTTTGGTGGTTATTTTCTTTATAGCTGCAGGAAGGCAGCCATCTTGTTTTTCCTCCAGTATTGGGTTGAGTATGAGGATGGTCCCTAGGACAATTGTGTCAGGCTGGCTCTCCTGCACATTTTGTTGGACAGCAGTGGCACTCAGACAACAATTTAGAGCTCTGGCAATCTACCAGGTGGTGAGTCCTCCCTGTGGTGCTTCCCTTGCTGTGCCTGGTGATTTAGGGGTGTGTTATTTTTTCTCCCTGTATGCCCTTCGTATCCTCGTATCCAGTAGTGCCTTGCAGGGCTGGGTGCTAAACTGGAGTCTTAGGAGAATGCTACCCCTCCAGACACTATTCAGAGGAGGTTGGTTCCTTCTGTCCCCATAGACTGTCGGTGGTCCTGGAGTTGTTCAGAGAAAAAAGGTATGCAAAACATACCCTCCGCCATCACCCAAGTCCCCTAAATGCCTCTGAGTCGGGCTCTACTGTTGTCGGCTTTATGTCCCTGACCCCGATGTCCACGGCTAGTTAGGACGAGTCCTCTGCCTCAGTTTCTTGCACAGGAAAAGGCGCTAGTTACTGCGCTGCTCACCTCCATGCTGGAGATGCACAAGTCTGATGACTCCATGACTGATGCAAATCCTGTTCTTTTCCATACACACAAGTTGGCTAGATTCATTAAGGTCTATCCTGACCCTGTATATTTGACAAATTTGTCTACAAGGATTGAGAGCATTCCAAGAGTACTTTTGTACCCCTAAATGCTTTGTAGTATGCTAACTTTTTAAAGAGGCCCTGCTGAAGTGGACTTCTCCTCCTGTGATGGATCCACCCATTTCTAGGCTCAACAAGGCCACCATTCTCCTCCCTTAAGGATCCTGCAGACAGCAGACATGCACGTTCCATGTGTACCATTGATGGGCCAGCGCTGTGACCCGTGTTGGTGTCGGCCCTAGTGTCTCAGGCACAGACTGAATGAGCCCAGATTTTTCAGCAAAGGTATGGCTTCTGGCCAAATGCCTCAGTCATATGTTGGACTGGCAAACTGGTTGGTCCAGGGACTGAAATGTGTGTATTGCATCCATCAATACTGCTCCGTTAAACTCCAAACTCTCTTCAGACGTGGTGCTCCGGGCGAGTGCTTTGGCTCAGGGGTTGGTCCTCTGACCAGACTTTCGAGAACGCCCTCTTAGAGCTACCTTAGACGACATCATCATCAGGAACTTGACGGGCAGCAAGAATACCTTCCTCTCAGTCCAAGAAGGGGAAGGAACAGCGCCAAAACCTGGGTTCTCTCTCATGGCTCATAAGGGGTTTTTTTTTCACTCCGCTGGTTCCTAAAACACTCCAAACCTTTTAAGGTTCCACAGATTATTATTATTATAATACATGATTTATATAGCGCCAACAGTTTACAATGTAGAGTGGGGGACAACACAATTACAGTACAGATCAATACAAAAGGTACAGGAGGGCCCTGCTCATAGAGCTTACATTCTAAAGGGAGGGGGTAGTGGTACAAAAGGTAATAGCTGCAGAGAATGATTTGATGGGGGTTATTTGATGAGCGCCAAGTGCTCCTGGCCCCATACATCTTCAATGCCTGTGGATAAGTCCACCTCAGCATGAAGGTTCACCCGCACCCCTCTCTGGGGCAAGGGGGATGGGGTCACATTTGCTGGTTTTTAGGCCGGTATACCTCCCTCGTTTCTGATAAGTGGGTCCACTATCTGATTTTCCGGTTACAAGATCGAATTTCATTCCATTCCAGCTGAGAAATTCTTGCCTCCAATCTTCACCTCTCACCCAGTTCCTTCAGGCTCTGTAAGGGTGACAGAGGCCCTGCTTCATCAGGGCATGATTGTTCCATTTCCTGAACCAGAATAGTTCTGGGGTTTTTACTTCAATCTGGTCACGGTTCCCATGAAGGATGGGGTTTGCCCGATTTATTCCATATAAAAATGGGTACTTACAAAATAGCTGATAAAAACAGGCATGTAAAGGGATTAGAAATGGATCCGGACGCTGCTCACGGCGTGCGTTCCAGAAGCCAGGAAGTGCATTCCAAGGAGTAGGGAATGACGTCAGTGCCACCGGAAATACGTCGACATGTTTCGCCAATGTACAGGGTGTTATCAAAGACCTCAGTCCGAATCCATCTCTAATCCCTTTACATGCCTGTTTTTATCAACTATTTTGTAAGTACCCATTTGTATATGGAATAAATCCTATTTTCAAACGGTACTTTTCACTATCAGTTCCATTTTTTCCTTTTTTGGTGCCTGATGATTCTGTTGAGAAATTCCAACAAGAAATCCTTTGATCTGATGTGCACAACACCACTCCTGAGCTTCTCTGGATACCATCACATAAGCCTGAAGTGACCCCCAGACTTCAAAGCTGGGGGTCATCGCCATTTGGTGAGTGGGGACACATGTGGGGGTGGCGTTTCTGCACCTGAAAAGTCCTGGAGCGTCTGTGGTCTATTGCACTTCAAAAGTTTTTTTCCATTGCGGATCAGAACATTCAGCACATTTATTTGGACTTCATTTACATGTTTTTTGCTTTGTATATCCACATCTGCACTCATGTACACTTGGTCACACATGTCTAAACATTTGCGAGCACATTTCCATAATTTTACTTTTCTATTACCTACTGGCCACTCTCCTGCTTACTGGGTATATACAGGTGTTTCTTTTGGATTCTTCATCATGAACAAAGAAAACCATATACATATGGGAATTTATTATTTGGATAATATAACTCCCATTTTTCTCCTTAGGGGTATTTGTGGTTTAATTATATATGACTGTCGTCATTCTTGGGGGTATTATTCCCTTGTAGATCCCTGGAGGTGAATTTATTTATTGAAATGTACAGCCGTGGCCAAAAGTTTTGAGAATTACACAAATATTAATTTGCACAAAGTCTGCTGCTTCAAAGTTTTTAGATCCTTTTGTTACATGTTACTATGGTATACTGACTTATAATTACAAGCATTTCATAAGTGTCAAAGGCTTTTATTGACAATTACATTAAAGTGGAGTTCCACCCACTTTTACAACTCTTCAGCATTCCTCACTAAACTGTGCACTGTAAACTAATTGGATATTTTTTTTCTCAGCACCTACTGTATATCTGCTGTATTCATTTTTCATTTCCTCCTCCCTGGCCGTGGCCCATCGCATCATTTCCTGTTTGCAATGCCTTCTGGGAAGGGGCGGCAACTTCCTCCGACACTGCCGTTGCTATGGAAACCTGACCTGAAACCTATTACACTGCTTGTGCTGCACTAAGCATATGCGAGATCTGCAAGGATGAGATCCAGGAAGAAATACAGTCTGGCTTCAGATGCCCACACTTAAGATGGCCACGGCCTGTTTTAAGTTTATAAAATAACAAACTAATGCTATAAACTAACAAAACAGACCTTAGTTTACAGACTAACTTTACTAGAATACATTAATCTTGTGTATTATAGGGGTATTTTTATTTAAAAAGTATAATTTCGGCCGGAACACCACTTTAAGTTTATGCAAAGAGTCAATATTTGCAGAGTTGACCCTTCTATTCAAGACCTCTGCAATTCGCCCTGGCATGCTGTCAATCAACTTCTGGGCCCCATCCTGGCTGATGGCAGCCCATTCTTGCATAATCAATGCTTGGAGTTTGTCAGAATTTGTGGGTGTTTTTTTTTTCCCACTCGCCTGTTGAGGATTGACCACAAGTCCTCAATGGGATTAAGATCTCAGGAGTTTCCTGGCCATGGACCCAAAATTTTGATGTTTTGTTCCCTAAACCACTTAGTTATCACTTTTGCCTTATGACCAGGTGCTCCATCATGCTGGAAAAGGCATCAAACTGTTCTTGGATGGTTGGGAGACGTTGCTCTCGTCATTGGATTTGATTCACAGCAGGGGGAGCCAATGGCTGCGCTGCTATCAATCTATTCAAACAGGACCAGAGACACCGGCTGGAGCTGGTGTGCTCGTTTCCGGCGCAGGAACGATCGGGCTCAGGTAAGTAAAAGGGGGGCTGGTGCACTATAAGAGATTTTTCACCTCAATGCATTGAGGTAAAAGACCACAAGGGTTTACAACTCCTTTAACAGTATTTGAGTTTAAGATATTATGCGTTTCATAACTATTATACTCTTGTGTATTATTTTTTACTCTTTGGCCATTAAATCTTTTTATTTTTTTTTAGAAAGTATCTATTTTTTTCAACCCCTGAAGAAGATGAATAAAGTTTTAACGCGTTGGGGGAGCATTCACGAAAAAAATCCAGTTTTCTTTTAGCATTTTTTTCACACCTGCCTAAAATTTTTGCACAATACTGTATGTCTGCAAATGGATGGACCAGGTTTTAGTACCAGACCCTACTTGGCTAGTCCAGAGCTATCAGAAGTTCCTTCTGATTCAATGCATCCAGGTAACCAATGTCAGAGATACAGTCTCCGCAAAGCCAGCACTTGGTAAACACCCAGGGGCAGAAGTGAGACAAAAAAAAGTGATTGTGTCAGGGCTGGGCTCAGCCCTTCCTTCTTTGAGCTGGCCACTCAGCTGTCGACTAATTGCCAGCTCCCATCTCTCTCCACAGTTACCCAGCTGTTGTTGATTCTGCTCGTCAGTCCTGCCTACTTAAAGTCGTCCAGCTCACTTAATCTCTGCCTTCGCCTTTGTCAACATCACAGACTTTATCCTGCGTTCCTGTTGAAGACTTGCTCGGCTGACATTCCTTCTGGCTCCTGATCCTGCTTGCTGTACTACTACGTTTATCTCTGGCTCGCTGACATTTGCTTTGCTGACTACCCGATTCGGTTACTGAACTCTGCCTTGTTTTGACTACGCTTACTCTGTTTACCCCTTTATTATTATTAAACAAGCGTGATTTTACTTTACTTCTGTCTTGGTCTGATTAATGGTTCCTGATAGTAGGCGAAGGCCATGAATTCAGAAGATACAGTCAATGCACTTGTTGGTAATATTTTTTCCAGATTGGATGAGCAAGATCACTGCATGGATCAGTTTGCCATAGCGTTACAAACGCTCCAGAGTCACACGGTTCACCTGGAATCTCCCACTGTGGCTGCTCCGGTACAACCTGAGTTGTAGGCCATCCCTGCTGCTGTGCCAGTCTCTATGCAGACACCCGCCTCGAGTATTACCTCTATAAGGAGGTATGTCTGGTTCCACTCCGCTTCCCCAGCGATTTGGGGGCGATCCAGTTCAATGCAGAGATTTTCTCAACCAGGTTGAGATTTACTTTGAGATGCTGCCTCAGGCGTTTGCCACGGACAGAAGCAAAGTAGGTTTCGTAATATCTTTGCTTTCTGAGAGAGCCTTGGCCTGGGCAAATCCTCTATAGGAGACGCAAAAACCTGTTTTGAGTTACCCTGACTTTGTGGCCTCTTTTAAAAGGGTATTTGACTTTCCCGCGCGCTGCGCTTCTGCTGTCAAGTGCCTCATGTCCAGAGTACGAGAACTGTAGCCGACTACGCCATTGAATTTCGTACTCTGGCAGCAGAGGTTGCTTGGAACAATGAGGCCCACGTGGCTGCTTTTTCTCATGGTCTCTCGGATTCCATCAAGGATGAGATAGCAGCCCGAGATATACCCACTGAGCTGGAGAGGTTTATCATGTTTGCCATCCTCATTGACTCCAGACTCAGAGAAAGACTCTTTTAAGAAGTGCTTGCGGAAGCCTCCTGTTCGTTTGCCTCTGAGCTTTGCAGTCCCACCCATGCCTCCCTCACCTCCCATGCTTCATGCGTCTCTCTGTTTATGAGAGAGCCTTTAGGAGGAGGGAAAGATTGTGCCTTTATTGTGGCCTGGCAGGTCACTTTTTGAAGTCTTGTCCTACCCATCCAGGGAACGCCCGAACTTTGAGGTCCTGTCATGGACAGACCCTTAGGTGACGTTGTTTCATCCCAAGTTATCCAGAAGGATAAGCCCCTGGTTTCAGTCACCCTTTCTTGGGCTGAGTCGTCCATAGAGATACAAACTCTAATCAACTCTGGGGCTGTAGGCCTGTTCATTGATGCTGCCTTTGCATCGCAGCACTCAATTCCGCTGCAGCTATGTGACACTCCACTTGCCATTGAGGCTCTTGACGGGAGACCTCTACAGCCTGCCCATGTGACTCATGAGACGGTTCCATTGTCCATGGCCGTAGGGGCTCTTCACCATGAGATAATCCAATTCCAAGTTATTTCCTCACCTATGGTTATTGGTTATCCTTGGTTACAGAGGCACAACCCCTCTTTTGATTAGCTCCATGCTGAAGTTCTCTCCTGGTGAACCACAATGCAGTGAGACATGCTTTCAGAAGGTAGCCAAGGTCTTGTGAACCTCTTCACTCTCATCCCTGCCGAAGGAGTACCGCGATTTTAGCGATGTCTTTGACAAAGGTCAAACCGGTAGTTTGCCTCCACACCGGCCCTATGATTGTGCAATTGACCTTCAACCTGGTGCCATACCCCCTCGTGGCCGGGTTTACCCTTTGTCGGTCTTGGAGGATAATGCCATGGAGGAGTATGTTGCAGACGCACTTTCGAGGTCTCATCCTCGTCTCCTGCTGGTGCCGGTTTCTTCTTTGTGAAGAAGAGTGGTGAACTGAGACCTTGTATTGATTGTAGGGGTCTCAATCGTTTCATGATTAAGAATGCCTACCCGATTCCGTTGATTACAGAGTTATTTGACCGCCTCAAGGGAGCAACGGTTTTCACGAAGCTTGATTTGAGAGGGGCATACAATCTCATGCGGATTATGGAGGGCGACGAGTGGAAAACTGCGTTTAATACCAGAACAGGCCATTATGAGTACCTTGTAATGCCTTTTGGCCTTTGTAATGCCCCGGCAGTTTTCCAGGAGTTAACAATGTCCTCCGAGATTTGCTGCAGATGTGTGGTGGTTTATCTCGATGATATCCTCATTTTCCAAGTTCCTGGAGAGCCACCACACAGATGTCTGTCGTGTGCTTCAGAAACTAAGAGAAAATCTTTATTGTAAACTGGAGAAGTGAACAGGTTAAATTCCTGGGCATGTCATTTCCACTGCTGGTTTTTCGATGGACCCAGAGAAACTTTCAGCAGTCCTACAGTGGCCCTGACCCGTGGGTTTACATCCTGTGCAGCGCTTCCTGGGCTTTGCCAACTATTATCAGAAATTTATTCGTAACTTCTAGTCTCTGGTCGAGCCCCTGACTGATATGACCAGAAAGGACGTGTAAGGTACCTGGTAGGAGAGCCTGACTGTAGGAGAAGACCTCTCATACAACGCTGGTTCAGGAGCCACTGGAGTGGGGACAGTGGTCTCCTGAGCGCAGTGGGGTAGGAGTGCCTGTATAGTCTCTGATGTGGAGGCAGAGATCCCTCCTGGGATGGCAGGGCTGCAGGTGAGTGGAGACTGGAACAGCAGTAGACTTGACACACTGGATGGCTGAATTGCAGGTGAGAGGAGACTGGAACGGCAGCAGGCTTGACACACTGGAGGGAGAGATCACTGAAGCTGAAGCTGAGGGTGCAACAGCAAGTGAACGGCAGGCACAAGCAGAGTCAGACAGTCCGGGTCGGCAGGGAGCTGGCACAGATAATCACAGCAGGCAAGGCAGAGTCGGTGAACAGACAAGGGTCGGCAACGGTAGTAGATACAGACAGAAGAGTAGTTAGACAGGCCGGATCGGGGTTGGAGCAGGTCGGATGGTCAAACAAGAGGGGTCAAATCAGGTAGCAGACAATCAGGATACGGGTTCAAACAGGTTCACAGAGCTGAGACGAAGCAGCGATGTTCTCATGGAACAGGGGAACTTTTATGTGCTAAATGGCGCCAAACCGGCGCTAACGCGAACGCGCGCACCCGCGCCGCGCTGATGCACAGCAGCTTGATGCCGTGTCTGAACAGAAGCGCGCCGGCGCATAGGCGAATGCAAGTGCCCCGGTCGGGTGCTGGTAGATCCCTGACATTGCCCCCCCCCCCCAAGGGGCAGCCTCCGGATGCCCAACAACCTCTTCTCAGGATGAGTAGAAAAATAAGCACGCACTAAACGCCTGGCATGCACATTACTGTCCGGTTCCCATGAGTTACTTTCTGGGCCGTAGCCCTTCCACTTGATTAAGAATTGGTTTTGCCCTTGCCTTCTTCAACAATCAAGGATAGCCTCAACCTCAAATTCCTCGCTGCCATTAATTACAACAGGTTCAGGGGGTCTTGTGCCCCTAGCAGGAAAGGGATCAGGTACAGCAGGTTTGAGCAGAGATACATGGAATACTGGATGAATTTTAAATGAATCAGGTAAAGTCAATTCATAAGATACTTCATTGATTTTCCTTCTGACTGGAAAGGGTCCCATGAATCTAGGTGCCAACTTCTTAGAAGGACATGCTAATTTGATATTAACAGTAGAAAGCCATACCTGGTCGCCAATTTGCAAGTTCAGCTCCCCCCTTCTTTTCCGGTCGAAGATTTTCTTACCATCTGCCTGAGCCTTGGACACCGTTTCCTGCAACAACCGGCTGTTGTGACTGAGGAACTCCACTGTACTTTGTACTGCTGGAACCGAAGACTCTGAAAGGAAATCAGGTAGAAAAGTTAGGTGAAAGCCATAATTGGCGAAAAAGGGAGATTGACCGGTGGCAGAATGTTTGGCATTATTGTAGGCAAATTCTGCTAAGGGTAGTAGAGATACCCAATCATCTTGTGTGAATGATGTGAAGCATCTGATGTATTGTTCCAGGGTCTGATTAGTCCTTTCTGTCTGACCGTTCATTTGAGGATGATAGGCCGAGGATAGGGCCAATTCAATCTTTAGGGTTTCACACAGGGATCTCCAGAAACGTGAAGTGAATTGAACCCCTCTATCAGAAACTATGTTTACAGGCACTCCATGAAGTCTGATGATCTCCTTGATAAATATGCAAGCAGTTTCGGTGGCAGACGGGGTTCCCCTTAAAGGTAGAAAATGAGCCATTTTGGTTAGACGGTCCACAACTACAAAGATAGCTGAGCATCCTTCAGAACATGGAAGTTCCACAATAAAGTCCATAGAAATCATTTTCCATGGTCTGTCGGGGACAGGCAATGGTTTCAATAGGCCCCAAGCTTGATTCCTGGATAACTTATTCTGGATGCAGATGGGACAGGAACTAACATACTTTTCACAAAAGTCTTTCAGATTGGGCCACCAGAATGTACGCTGCACTAGTTCCAGGGTCTTGCGGACTCCAAAGTGGCCTGCCAATGGATGGTCGTGGAGAAGTGTTAAAACCTTGACCCGAATGCCTTCAGGAACAAAAATTTGGCTTCCTTTCCAGAACAGACCATCTCTACTTAGTAAAGAAATTCCAGTAGGCCTGGCTGATTCAGAGGATGCTTCCTTAATCAGGGAAAGTAAATCTTTTTGCAGCAGTAAAAAACTGTTTGCGGGTAATATGGTGTCAGGAGTAGATAAGTCCTTAGGATTGTCATGCATACGTGATAATGCATCCGGTTTGATATTTTTAGAGCCTGGGCGGTACGTGATATGGAAGGAGAAACGTGAGAAAAACAGAGCCCAGCGGGCTTGTCGAGGCTTCAGTCGTTTGGCAGATCGTAAGTACTCTAGATTTTTATGGTCAGTATAAATCAGTACTGGATGCATAGCCCCCTCCAACCGGTACCTCCATTCTTCAAGAGCAGTTTTAATAGCGAGAAGCTCTCGGTCACCAACGTCATAATTCTTCTCCGCAGGGGGGGAGAGTTTACGGGAGAAGAACCCTACAGGATGCATTATCTCTTTGCTACCTTTGCGCTGTGAAAGAATCGCACCTACCGCAATCTCGGAGGCATCAACCTCTAAAATAAACGGTAGGGATGGTTCAGGGTGACTGAGGATAGGTGCTGAAGTAAACAGTCTTTTGAGATTTTCGAAGGCGTCTTGGGCAAGTTGGTTCCAGGAGAAATGGATATTCTGTTTGGTTAACTGCGTGATGGGTGCAATTATGGCTGAGAACCCCCTGATGAACTTCCTGTAGAAGTTTGCAAACCCCACAAACCGCTGAACTCCCTTCTTGTCCAAGGGTACTGGCCAGTCCAGAACAGCGGACACTTTTTGTGGGTCCATCTTGATGCCTGTTGCGGAGATGATTAACCCCAGGAATTGGATGCTCTGTTGTTCGAACTCGCATTTCTCCGCTTTTGCGTACAGACTGTGTAAGCGGAGACAACCCAACACCCTGCGGACATGTTCCTGATGCAATTCGCGGGATTCTGAAAAAATCAAGATATCGTCCAAGTATGCAATTACAAATACATCTAAAAAGTCCCTGAGGACGTCGTTAATCAGGTGTTGAAAGGTTGCAGGGGCGTTGCAGAGTCCAAAGGGCATGACCAGGTATTCATAATGCCCGAATCGGGTTCGGAATGCTGTCTTCCATTCATGTCCAGCCCGGATACGGATTAAATTATATGCCCCTCTCAGGTCAAGTTTGGTGAAAATGATGGCAGTCCTTAATTTTTGAAAAAGTTCAGGTATCAAAAGGTAGAGGATACCGTGACCTTGTTTAGTTCACGATAGTCGATACACGGCCGGAGCGACTTGTCCTTTTTGGTGACAAAAAATATTCCGGCACCAGCTGGAGAGGTAGAGTGGCGTATAAAACCTTTGGCCAGGTTCTCATCTATATATGTTTTTAGTACTTCCTGTTCTTTCTCAGATAATGGAAAAATGCGTCCGTTTTACTAAAAACATCGATGAATTCATGATATTGTTTAGGTATGACCTGGCAAAGTTTCTGGTCGGTGTCTAAACAAAGTAGGGTAGATGAGGAATCCGAATCTTTCTTAAAACAGTGTTCAAGACAGTAAGAAGATGAGAATTTCACTTCTCCAGATGTCCAATGAATGTATGGGTTGTGGGCCTGCAGCCAAGGAATGCCCAGGATGATGGGAAACATAGGGGAGGAGATGACATCAAGAACCAGCAGTTCCTTGTGTTGGGAGGAAGTAGAAGCAGGCAGAGGCAGGGTTTCTTGGGTTACTTGTCCCGATCTGATGCGGGAACCATCAGCTAGAAACACAGCGAGTCCATGGGTCTTGGTTCGTAATGGAATGTTATGCTGGCTGGCAAAGTTTGAGTCAATAAAGCAACTGCATGCTCCGGAATCAATGATGGCGTTGATCGTTATAGTCCCTTCTTGCAGCTGTAAAGACAGAGGAATGGCAATGTGGGTAGAGTTCGCAGACAGAGCAGAAAGACTGGTATACACAGAAGATGGGCACTTACTTAACTTGACTGGACAGTTCAGGACATAGTGCCCAGTCCCACCGCAGTAGAGGCACAGATTGAGTTGCCGGCGTCGAGCCTGTTCTTCAGGCGATAAAGCAGGTCGCATCAGTCCTAATTGCATAGGCTCTGCAGAGTCCGGCATAGCATTAGCTGGATTTGAACTGGATGGGGGTAGGTAGCGTGCTGCCGGGAGTGGTGCTCTGGCTGTCATCCACATCGGGCGGGATTGTAAAGCGGATCGTTCAGAACGATGTTCCCGGATTCGCCGGTCAATTTGAATAGTCAGATTAATTCATGCTTCAAGAGTGTTTGGTACACCCACTCGGGCAAGTTCATCCTTTAAACCTTCAGACAGACCCAAGCGGAACGGATGACGCAGGGCCGCATCATTCCACTGAGTGTCCGCACTCCAACGTCTAAAGTCCATGATATAGTCTTCCGCAGGTCTGCGACCTTGCTGGAGCGTGAACAGTGCTGATTCAGCTGTTGCAGTCTGTTGAGGGTCCTCGTAAATTTGTGCCATGGCTTCAAAAAAAGATGATAAAGACTGGGTTAGTGCTGAGTCCCCCTCCAGTAGACGATGAGCCCAGGTCTGAGGTTCCCCTTGTAAGAGGGAGATCACGAACCCCACTTTGGTGGCCTCCAGTGAAAAAGTTCGGGGCTGTAACGCGAAGAAGAGCTTGCAGGCGTTGCGAAAGGCCCGGAACTTGGACCGGTCTCCAGAGAATCTATCAGGAGTGGGAACTTTTGGTTCAGGCGGAAGCATTACAACAGAAGGACCAGGAGCAGTCTGTGCCGGGGTTGCGGCTGAAGAGGAGGCCAGGGGGTTAGGCCCTGCTAGGTTCTGGACTTGTCCCTCCAATCTGTTGTAGTTATCCTGGAGGGATTGTACGGCTTGAGTGAGGGCCGCAAGGTGGGTGCATATTTCTTTCAAAGGAGAGGCATCTCCTGCAGGCTCAGTCATGGCTGCTTCGTACTGTAAGGTACCTGGTAGGAGAGCCTGACTCTAGGAGAAGACCTCTCATACAACGCTGGTTCAGGAGCCACTGGAGTGGGGACAGTGGTCTCCTGAGCGCAGTGGGGTAGGAGTGCCTGTATAGTCTCTGATGTGGAGGCAGAGATCCCTCCTGGGATGGCAGGGCTGCAGGTGAGTGGAGACTGGAACAGCAGTAGACTTGACACACTGGAGGGAGAGATCACTGAAGCTGAAGGTGCAACAGCAAGTGAACGGCAGGCACAAGCAGAGTCAGACAGTCCGGGTCGGCAGGGAGCTGGCACAGATAATCACAGCAGGCAAGGCAGAGTCGGTGAACAGGCAAGGGTCGGCAACGGTAGTAGATACAGACAGAAGAGTAGTCAGACAGGCCGGATCGGGGTTGGAGCAGGTCGGATGGTCAAACAAGCCGGGTCAAATCAGGTAGCAGACAATCAGGATACGGGTTCAAACAGGTTCACAGAGCTGAGACGAAGCAGCGATGTTCTCAAGGAACAGGGGAACTTTTATGTGCTAAATGGCGCCAAACCGGCGCTAACGCGAACGCGCGCACGCACCGCGCTGATGCACAGCAGCTTGATGCCGTGTCTGAACAGAAGCGCGCCGGCGCATAGGCGAATGCAAGTGCCCCGGTCGGGTGCTGGTAGATCCCTGACAGGACGGTAACCCGCAGAGTTGGTCTCTGGAGTCCATTAAGGCCTTTGAGACTCTCAAGGCTGCCTTTGTTTCTGCTCCTGTGTTGGCACATCCTGATCCTACGTTGCCTTTTATCCTAGAAGTTGATGCTTCTGAGACTGGAGTTGGCGTCCTTCTGTCTCAACCTCCTAAATCAGAGCGCTATGCATCCGTGTGGCTACTTTTCTAAGAAATTATCACCTGCATAGTGCAATTAATGATTGGTGACAGAGAGCTGTTGGCGATCATAGCCCTGAAAGAATGGAGACATCTCCTTGAAGGTACCACTGTGCCGGTTCTCATTCTTAATGACCAAAAGAATCTCACATTCTTGTCTGAGGCTAAGCGCCTCTCTCCCAGAAGGGCACGATGGGCTCTTATCTTGTTGAGTTTTAATTAGATTGTCTCATTCTTACCCAGTACTAAGAATGTAAGGGCTGACGCCTTGTCATGACAATTTTTCTCCACTTCCAAGTTGGAGTCGGTTCCGGTTCCTGTGATTCCTTCTGATCGTATCCTGGCTACGGTTCACACCAGTCTTACTTCTCCTTTGGGTGACAAAATTCTTGCTGCTCAGGTCCATGCCCCTCCTGAGAAACCTTGTGACCGCTGCTTTGTCCCAGAGAGTCTCCGTACTGCCATGCTTTAGACTTACTATTCTCCCAAGGCAGCTGGCCACCCTGGGAAGAATCAACTCGTTTGGGCCATTTCCCAACAATTCTGGTGACCTAGTCTACGGGCTGATGTAACTGCCTTCGTAGCTGCCTGTTCTGTGTGTGCTCAGAGTAAGACTCCACGACACCTTCCAGTGGGCCTCCTACAACTCATACCCAATGGAGAGAGGCCCTGGACCCACCTGTCTATGGATTTCATTGTTACCCAACTCCCAAGGCATCACTGTTATCCTTATGGTGGTTGACCGGTTCTCAAAGATGTGTCATTGTATTCCACTTAAGAAGCTGCCCACTTCTAACGAACTGGCTTCCATT
This sequence comes from Lithobates clamitans, assembly GCA_037952925.1. Taxonomy (NCBI): domain Eukaryota; kingdom Metazoa; phylum Chordata; class Amphibia; order Anura; family Ranidae; genus Lithobates; species Lithobates clamitans. The sequence goes on from JBBGZY010001522.1 coordinate 1,180,837, forward strand.
TTTGCTTGGGAAATCTTTCGCTTACATGGACTACCCAAGGTGATTGTCTCAGACAGGGGTAGTCCGTTTGTGTCCCAGTTCTGGCGAGAGTTTGGGGCACAGTTGGGAATTCTATTTGCTTTCTCCTCTGCTTATCACCCGCAGTCTAATGGGGCCGCAGAACGAGCCAATCAGTCCTTGGAGCAATTCTTATATTGCTATATTTCTGACCATCATAACAACTGGTCAGACCTATTACCGTGGGCAGAGTTTGCTCAGAAAAGTGCCTTGAATTCTGCTTGCTGATTGTCCCCATTTATGGCGAATTATGGCTTCCAACCTTCCATGTTGCCTGACTTGTTTGTGCCGCAGATTATTCCTGCATTAGAGGAGCATCTCCGTGGTCTTCGTTCCACTTGTGCACAAGTACAGACTCCATGCTGACCGCAGACGCCTGCCTGCACCTTCCTACCAGGTTGGGGACAGAGTCTGGCTTTCGTTTCGCAACCTCCGACTTAGTGTTCCTTCTTTGAAGTTCGCACCTCGTTTTATTGGGCCTTTCCGTATCCTTCGCAGGATTAACCCAGTGGCTTATGCCTTGGACCTCCCTCTTAGTATGCGCATCTCAAAAGTGTTTCATGTCTCCTTATTGAAACCTTTGGTCTGCAATCGGTTTACCATCTCGTTGCCACGTCCTCACCCTATACAGGTTGAGAACCATGAGGAGTATGAAGTACAATCCATTGTTGACTTCCGTAGGTTACGTGGGCACATAAGTCCCTTGTGCATTGGAAGGGGTACGGTCCAGAGGAACACTCTTGGGACTCATCCTCGGACCCAGCATTTCTGTATCCTTCGCAGGATTAACCCGGTGGCTTACGCCTTGGAGCTCCCTCTTAGTATACGCATCTCAAATGTGTTTCATGTCTCCTTATTGAAACCTTTGGTCTGCAATCGGTTTACCACCTCGGTGCCATGTCCTCACCCTATACAGGTTGAGAACCATGAGGAGTATGAAGTACAATCCATTGTTGACTCGCGTAGGTTATGTGGGCGCATACACAGTCCCTGGTGCATTGGAAGGGGTACGGTCCGGAGGAACGCTCTTGGGTCTCACCCTCAGACGTACATGCCCCTGTCCTCCGTGATTTCCATAGATGTTTTCCCCTCAAGCCCGGTGGTCCTCTGAGGGGGAGGGGTCATTGAGGGGGGTAGGGGGGTACTGTCAGGGCTGGGCTCAGCCCTTCCTTCTCTGAGCTGGCCGCTCAGCTGTCGGGTAATTGCCAGCTCCCATCTCTCTCCACAGTTACCCAGCTGTTGTCGATTCTGCTCGTCAGTCATGCCTACTTAAAGTCGTCCAGCTCACTTGATCTCTGCCTTGGCCTTTGTCAACATCACAGAGACTGTCTCCTGCGTTTCTGTTGAAGACTTGCTCGGTTGACGTTCCTTCTGGCTCCTGAGCCTGCTTGCTGTACTACTACATTTATCTCTGGCTCTCTGCAATTGCTTGGTTGACTACCCGATCCGGTTACTGAACTCTGCCTTGTTTTGACTACGCTTACTCTGTTTACCTTATTATTATTATTAAACAAGTGTGCTTTTACTTCTGTCTCGGTCTGATTCTTGGTCCCTGATAGGGTGTCCCTCATCACAAAACAAAGGAACTGCTGATGCCTGGCACAAATGGAAACATGCAGGTATGCATCCTTGATATCTATAGAAAACAGGAAATCCCCCGATGGAGAGAGCCAACCTTGCTGCGAATGGATTCCATCTGAAATTTTTGGACTCTGACAGAGACATTGATGCCTTGAGATCCAGGATTTGGCACACACTGTCCATCTTTGGTATCGTATAGTGGTTGGAAAAGAAACCCCGAACCCTCTCTGAGGAAGGAATTGGAGCGATCACTCCCTGCCTGAGCAAACCCTTGATCAACAGATGAAGATCACGAAGCGGGGATGTGGAAGGCAGGGATGGGAGGAAAATAAACTTGTCCGATAAATCGTAAGGTAATTCTGGTTAATAGTCCAACACAACCAGTTCGCAGACCCATTAGTAGGGGATGTGAAGGATCCAAAGGCCCGCAAACCAGCAAATTCCACTGCCTTGAAATGAACAGGTGGGGGCAAAGCTTCATGTGGTTGGAGATTTATCTGCAGGCTTGTTGGAACCATGCAAAAACTTCCCTATCCCAGCTTTGGAAGTTGATTTTGAAGGTTTTGAATAGTGGGCTAAAATTAAGTTCAAAGACCCGATGCAGATTACTCGAGATATTCTGTCCCAGATAGTGAATGTGAGAATTGGTTCACTTAAAATGATAATGGGAACATATTTGGTCTCTAGGGTGTGGGTGATCTTAATGCCCATAGCCTTTGACTTTGAATCCCTGTATCTATGCAATTCCGACAGAAGCTTTGGTAAGGAGATCAGCTGGAAAGTCAGAAAGAAAATCAAGTCAGCTAACTTATGCATTTAGTAGGGAGTCCCTATATGTTTTGTTGAGATCTAATTGTTCATAGAAAGGGTTCTAAGGCAAGTATAAATATAAGCGGCGACAACAGGCATCCTTGACACATCCCATTTTACATGAGAAAAGTGTCAGAAGTGGCCTCATTAACTTTCACTTAGGCTGATGGTGTAGCGTATAGTGCTGAAGGTCATTGTTTCATCCCCTTTCTGAGACCTACTGTATGCTTTCTAATGTGGCGTGTAGGAAGTCCCAATCAACTTTACTGAATGCTTTTTCCACATCAGCCAACAAACGCACTGGTGGAATATGTTTCACTTGGGAGACGTGAATGGAATTAAGGATCTGTTGGTTATTACCTCCGTCTTCCCTGTCTGGAGTAAATCCCAACTGATCAGAATGAATGAGGTTCAAAATATATGGAAGCAGTCTGGAAGAAAGAATCTTTGTAAAGATTTTCAAGTTTACATTAAGCAGGGAGAAAATAGAATTAGAATGAAGGAAGGAAAGGACCCTGCTTTATGCTCATAAAGCAGGGACCTTGCCTTCCTTCCTTCTAAATCTGTTATGATTCCTGCAGAGTTAACCACTTGCCGACCGCCTACCGCATATATACTGCGGCAGAATGGCACGGGCAGGCAGAATCACGTACCCGTACGTGATCTGCCTCCCGCGGGCGGGGGGTCCGATCGGACCCCCCCCCCCGGTGCCATCGGCGGTCGGCATTTGACTGGGAGCATCGGGAGGCGAGGGGGAGACCATCCGATCGTGGCCCCCCCCTCGCGATCGCTCCCAGCCAATGGGAATCCTCCTCTGCCTGTGTGTAGTTTCACACAGGCAGAGGATGTGATGTCATCTCTCCTCGGTCTGGCAGTTTCCGTTCCAGCGCCGAGGAGAGAAGACAAGTGAGTGCACACAACACACACACACACACACACACACACACACACACACACAGTAGAACATGCCAGGCATACTTTACACCCCCGATCCCCCCCAATCACCCCCCCCTGTCACAAACTGACATTTTTTTTTTTTTCTGATTACTGCATAGTGTCAGTTTGTGACAGTTACAGTGTTAGGGCAGTGAGTATTACCCCCCTTTAGGTCTAGGATACCCCCCTAACCCCCCCTAATAAAGTTTTAACCCCTTGATCACCCCGTCACCAGTGCCGCTAAGCGATCATTTTTCTGATCGCTGTATTAGTGTCGCTGGTGACGCTAGTTAGGGACGTAAATATTTAGGTTCGCCGTCAGTGTTTTATAGCGACAGGGACCCCCATATACTACCTAATAAATGTTTTAACCCCTTGATTGCCCCCTAGTTAACCCTTTCACCACTGATCACCGTATAACTGTTACGGGTGACGCTGGTTAGTTCGTTTATTTTTTATAGTGTCAGGGCACCCGCCGTTTATTACCGAATAAAGGTTTAGCGCCCTGATCGCCCGGCGGTGATATGCGTCGCCCCAGGCAGCGTCAGATTAGCGACAGTACCGCTAACACCCACGCACGCAGCATACGCCTCCCTTAGTGGTATAGTATCTGATCGGATCAATATCTGATCCGATCAGATCTATACTAGCGTCCCCAGCAGTTTAGGGTTCCCAAAAACGCAGTGTTAGCGGGATCAGCCCAGATACCTGCTAGCACCTGCGTTTTGCCCCTCCGCCCAGCCCGGCCCAGCCCACCCAAGTGCAGTATCGATCGATCACTGTCACTTACAAAACACTAAACGCATAACTGCAGCGTTCGCAGAGTCAGGCCTGATCCCTGCGATCGCTAACAGTTTTTTTGGTAGTGTTTTGGTGAACTGGCAAGCACCAGCGGCGTAGTACACCCCGGTCGTAGTCAAACCAGCACTGCAGTAACACTTGGTGACGTGGCGAGTCCCATAAGTGCAGTTCAAGCTGGTGAGGTGGCAAGCACAAGTAGTGTCCCGCTGCCACCAAGAAGACAAACAGGCCCGTCGTGCCCATAGTGCCCTTCCTCCTGCATTCGCCAATCCTAATTGGGAACCCACCGCTTCTGCAGCGCCCGTACTTCCCCCATTCACATCCCCAACCAAATGCAGTCGGCTGCATGAGAGGCATTTTCTTTATGTCCTCCCGAGTACCCCAACCCAACGAACCCCCCCAAAAAAGATGTCGTGTCTGCAGCAAGCGCGGATATAGGCGTGACACCCGCTATTATTGTCCCTCCTGTCCTGACAATCCTGGTCTTTACATTGGTGAATGTTTTGAGCGCTACCATGCACTAGTTGAGTATTAGCGTAGGGTACAGCATTGCACAGACTAGTCACACTTTCACAGGGTCTCCCAAGATGCCATCGCATTTTGAGAGACCCGAACCTGGAACCGGTTACAGTTATAAAAGTTAGTTACAAAAAAAAGTGTAAAAAAAAAAAAAAAAAAACACACAAACAAAAATATAAAATAAAAAAAAAAATAGTTGTCGTTTTATTGTTCTCTCTCTCTCTATTCTCTCTCTATTGTTCTGCTCTTTTTTACTGTATTCTATTCTGCAATGTTTTATTGTTATTATGTTTTATCATGTTTGCTTTTCAGGTATGCAATTTTTTATACCTTACCGTTTACTGTGCTTTATTGTTAACCATTTTTTTGTCTTCAGGTACGCCATTCACGACTTTGAGTGGTTATACCAGAATGATGCCTGCAGGTTTAGGTATCATCTTGGTAGCATTCTTTTCAGCCAGCGGTCGGCTTTCATGTAAAAGCAATCCTAGTGGCTAATTAGCCTCTAGACTGCTTTTACAAGCAGTGGGAGGGAATGCCCCCCCCCCCCACGTCTTCCGTGTTTTTCTCTGGCTCTCCTGTCTCAACAGGGAACCTGAAAATGCAGCCGGTGATTCAGCCAGCTGACCATAGAGCTGATCAGAGACCAGAGTGGCTCCAAACATCTCTATGACCTAAGAAACCGGAAGCTACGAGCATTTTATGACTTCGATTTCGCCGGATGTAAACAGCGCCACTGGGAAATTGGGAAAGCATTTTTTCACACCGATCTTGGTGTGGTCAGATGCTTTGAGGGCAGAGGAGAAATCTAGGGTCTAATAGACCCCAATTTTTGTAAAAAAGAGTACCTGTCACTACCTATTGCTATCATAGGGGATATTTACATTCCCTGAGATAACAATAAAAATGATTAAAAAAAAAAAAAAAATGAAAGGAACAGTTTAAAAATAAGATAAAAAAATAATAATAATAAAGAAAAAAAAAAAAAAAAAAGCACCCGTCCCCCCTGCTCTCGCGCTAAGGCGAACGCAAGCGTCGGTCTGGCGTCAAATGTAAACAGCAATTGCACCATGCATGTGAGGTATCGCCGCGAAGGTCAGATCGAGGGCAGTAAGTTTAGCAGTAGACCTCCTTTGTAAATCTAAAGTGGTAACCTGTAAAGGCTTTTAAAGGCTTTTAAAAATGTATTTAGTTTGTCGCCACTGCACGTTTGTGCGCAATTTTAAAGCATGTCATGTTTGGTATCCATGTACTCGGCCTAAGATCATCTTTTTTATTTCATCAAACATTTGGGCAATATAGTGTGTTTTAGTGCATTAAAATGTAAAAAAGTGTGTTTTTTCCCCAAAAAATGCGTTTGAAAAATCGCTGCGCAAATACTGTGTGAAAAAAAAAAATGAAACACCCACCATTTTAATCTGTAGGGCATTTGCTTTAAAAAAAATATATAATGTTTGGGGGTTCAAAGTAATTTTCTTGCAAAAAAAAATTATTTTTTTATGTAAACAATAAGTGTCAGAAAGGGCTTTGTCTTCAAGTGGTTAGAAGAGTGGGTGATGTGTGACATAAGCTTCTAGATGTTGTGCATAAAATGCCAGGACAGTTCAAAACCCCCCCAAATGACCCCATTTTGGAAAGTAGACACCCCAAGCTATTTGCTGAGAGTCATGTTGAGTCCATGGAATAATTTATATTGTGACACAAGTTGCGGGAAAGAGACAATTTTTTATTTTTTTTTGCGCAAAGTTGTCACTAAATGATATATTGCTCAAACATGCCATGGGAATATGTGAAATTACACCCCAAAATACATTCTGTTGCTTCTCCTGAGTACGGGGATACCACATATGTGGGACTTTTTGGGAGCCTAGCCGCGTACGGGACCCCGAAAACCAAGCACCGCCTTCAGGCTTTCTAAGGCCGTAAATTTTTGATTTCACTCTTCACTGCCTATCACAGTTTCGGAGGCCATGGAATGCCCAGGTGGCACAAAACCCCCCCAAATGACCCCATTTTGGAAAGTAGACACCCCAAGCTATTTGATGAGAAGTATAGTGAGTATTTTGCAGACCTCACTTTTTGTCACAAAGTTTTGAAAATTGAAAAAAAAAAAATTTTTTTCTCGTCTTTCTTTATTTTCAAAAACAAATGAGAGCTGCAAAATGCTCACCATGCCTCTCAGCAAATAGCTTGGGGTGTCTACTTTCCAAAATGGGGTCATTTGGGGGGGGTTTGTGCCACCTGGGCATTCCATGGCCTCCGAAACTGTGATAGGCAGTGAGGAGTAAAATCAAAAATGTACGCCCTTAGAAATCCTGAAGGCGGTGCTTGGTTTTCGGGGCCCCGTACGCGGCTAGGCTCCCAAAAAGTCCCACACATGTGGTATCCCCGTACTCAGGAGAAGCAGCTAAATGTATTTTGGGGTGCAATTCCACATATGCCCATGGCCTGTGTGAGCAATATATCATTTAGTGACAACTTTTTGTAATTTTTTTTTTGTCATTATTCAATCACTTGGGACAAAAAAAATGAATATTCAATGGGCTCAACATGCCTCTCAGCAAATTCCTTGGGGTGTCTACTTTCCAAAATGGGGTCATTTGTGGGGGTTTTGTACTGCCCTGCCATTTTAGCACCTCAAGAAACGACATAGGCAGTCATAAATTAAAGGCTGTGTAAATTCCAGAAAATGTACCCTAGTTTGTAGACGCTATAACTTTTGCGCAAACCAATAAATATACATAGACAAATAAACCGCGCTAAAGTGAGTCCAATAAAGTCTGTGATATTAAACAGTCTGTGGTACTGAACAATGAACTCCAAAATCCTTCTGTATGGTGAAGTGAAGAAAATAGAGTGACTGTGTGGTGAACTGCTTACCAGAACGTAAGCCAAAAACAGGCAGGTGGCTTAAACCCAGCCCGGGCCTTTGGGAGCACTTCAAATGGACTGAATCCTTTGCGCTCGAACGGCAGAACAAATCCACATAGAGTTAAATCAAAAACAAAAAACCATAGTGTGATACTGACATAACATACTTCATCAAAGAAGGAGGGGGTGTGTTCACACAAATAATCATAAAATAGATATCATGCAGGCACCCTGAGGATGTAAGACCACTCTGGGACGCCAAAAAAAATTGTGTACAGCATGCAATAGGAGGTGTCCTTATATCTACTGTAAATAACCACCAATTGCCATACAGCTAAAAGAACACCCAGTGCCCAGGTATGCGGGGCCGCTTACCAGATAGTGAACTAGTGAGGGCATCAATAGTACAGGGTGCAACTTATATGTGACCTGGGGTATATGTTGAATGAACCTACAGGGGTTCCTGCTCACCAGAAGGACGACCAGAGATAGCCCAAAAACGAAGTACTGGCAGAGTATCTCGATCCCGTCTTGGCAGGTCTTCCCAGGCTCGATGGATATGTGTATTAGAGAGGAGAAGCAGCCAATGGTGTGATAACGTACAACTCCAGTTTATTAAAAATAAAGCAAGCACTTACATATAAAACGAATAACATCGATGCCGGCCGGCACTTAAAACAGCTCCCGTCCACTCAGAGCAAAGCGTGGTGACGTCAGCACGTCCCTCCCAGACGCGTTTCGTCACAGGTTGACGTTCTCAATGGGGCTCAATTGCCCCATTGAGAACGTCAACCTGTGACGAAACGCGTCTGGGAGGGACGTGCTGACGTCACCACGCTTTGCTCTGAGTGGACGGGAGCTGTTTTAAGTGCCGGCCGGCATCGATGTTATTCGTTTTATATGTAAGTGCTTGCTTTATTTTTAATAAACTGGAGTTGTACGTTATCACACCATTGGCTGCTTCTCCTCTCTAATACACATATCCATCGAGCCTGGGAAGACCTGCCAAGACGGGATCGAGATACTCTGCCAGTACTTCGTTTTTGGGCTATCTCTGGTCGTCCTTCTGGTGAGCAGGAACCCCTGTAGGTTCATTCAACATATACCCCAGGTCACATATAAGTTGCACCCTGTACTATTGATGCCCTCACTAGTTCACTATCTGGTAAGCGGCCCCGCATACCTGGGCACTGGGTGTTCTTTTAGCTGTATGGCAATTGGTGGTTATTTACAGTAGATATAAGGACACCTCCTATTGCATGCTGTACACAATTTTTTTTGGCATCCCAGAGTGGTCTTACATCCTCAGGGTGCCTGCATGATATCTATTTTATGATTATTTGTGTGAACACACCCCCTCCTTCTTTGATGAAGTATGTTATGTCAGTATCACACTATGGTTTTTTGTTTTTGATTTAACTCTATGTGGATTTGTTCTGCCGTTCGAGCGCAAAGGATTCAGTCCATTTGAAGTGCTCCCAAAGGCCCGGGCTGGGTTTAAGCCACCTGCCTGTTTTTGGCTTACGTTCTGGTAAGCAGTTCACCACACAGTCACTCTATTTTCTTCACTTCACCATACAGAAGGATTTTGGAGTTCATTGTTCAGTACCACAGACTGTTTAATATCACAGACTTTATTGGACTCACTTTAGCGCGGTTTATTTGTCTATATATTTTGTTGGTGGGCCCCACTTATAACTGCAGCTTTTTTTGTTTGTAATTTGTTTGATACCTGTATACGGTGTCTTCTCACGTTTTATTCATTTACACTGGTATTATCAGAGATTTAAACTTTATTATTTAATTTCTATATTTTTAATTTTTAGTTTAATTCATCCAAGCGCAATTTTGTTTTTTCTTACAATAAATATACACTTATTGACATTTTTTTTACCAAAGACATGTGGCCGAATACATTTTGGCCTAAATGTATGACTAAAATTGAGTTTATTGGATTTTTTTTAGAACAAAAAGTAGAAAATATCATTTTTTTTCAAAATTTTCGGTCTTTTTCCGTGTATAGCGCAAAAAATAAAAACGGCAGAGGTGATCAAATACCATCAAAAGAAAGCTCTATTTGTGGGAAGAAAAGGACGCAAATTTCGTTTGGGTACAGCATTGCATGACCGCGCAATTAGCAGTTAAAGCGACGCAGTGCCGAATTGTAAAAAGTGCTCTGGTCAGGAAGGGGGTAAAACCTTCCGGGGCTGAAGTGGTTAAGGCATACCCAAAGCCTGGATATATTGTTGCGCTGCCAATTGCTTAGTCTTCTGCGAGAGGGAATGATCGCCCAAGTTATAAAGGACAGAAGAATACTCTTTAAAGGAGCGGGCAATATTTGGGGAGGATTTGGCCATAGCGTCTCCCTGTGCTTTATTTGGCATGCCCTGGCATGTCAGAGTGTTAGCCAGCATTCTGCTTGGTTTAATTGACTTTATAAATGTTTTCAACTATTTCTCCCCAGAATATACAGTATCTCACAAAACTGAGTACACCCCTCACATTTTGTAAATATTTTATTATAGCTTTTCATGTGACAACACTGACAAAATTACACTTTCTTCAGCTCTGTGTATAGAAAGGAGCATGGGGGAGCTCAAGTCCATAATGGGGTTGGTATTGACACAGCCCCAAATGATCCACAATGGCTCAAAAGGGATAGGGTCCAGAAATATTTAGACGGAATAAAGGTGGATAAAGCACCTGGACCAGATGGTATCCACCCACGGATCCTAAAAAAATGGAGCTCTGTCATTTCAAGGCCATTGTTTCTAATTTTTGGGAATTGTTAATAACTGAAATGGTACTACTGGATTAGCGCAGGGCCCATGTGGTGCCTATATTTAAAAAGGGATCAAAGTTTACCAAGTAACTATAGACCTGTTAGTTTAACATGGGGCACAGAGTTAGGCTAATATTCATTACCTGCTGGGACGTCCCAGAGCAAATGCCTTGAGGAGAGGGAGACACCCTGCCAAACAATAGCCATCAGACCTTATACGGCACTACGCAGTACACTGAGGCCGAAAGCCCTAAATTAAATGAAAGGCCAACACCACTTTTGGCAAAAAGGATGGATCAGGTATGGTTCCATGCACTAGAGTAAACACCACTGGTCCTGAGATGCCACGGTCCTTTAAGAGCCTGGCTTCAATAGCCATGGTGTGAAATTTAGAGACTGTAAATAGGGGTGGAATATAGGACTTCGAGAAAGTAGATCGGGGTGACATGGAAGCGTCCATGGCCCGTCTATTGTCAGTCTCACAACCTCCGGGAACCAGGGCCTTCTGGGCCAGGCTGGTTCCACCTGAATGACTGGAACTCCCTCTCTCGGAAACCTGCGCAACAAATGTGGAAAGAGAGGGATCGGAGGGAAAGCATAAAACAGGGAGTACTGGCTCCATAGAACTACCAAAGCATTTGCTCCGATTGCCAGAGGATCTCTTGTTCAGGACACAAACTGCTGTAGCTTGTTGAACCTGGATGCCAGTAGGTCGACCACTGGCCATCCCCAACATTGGCAAATTTCCTGGAACACCCCTGGTTGCAGAGACCATTCCTCCGGGCAGATCTGCTGGCGGCTGAGATCATCTGCCTTCCAGTTATCTACTCCTGGGATATTGACCGTCGATAGAATTGACAGACGTCCCTCTGCCCAGGCTAGTATGTGGTTCACCTGCTTCAGAGCTGAACGACTCCTGGTACAGCCTTGGTGGTTTATATAGGCCACTGCAGTGGCATTGTTGGACTGAACCCTGATAGGGCAGTCCTGAAGCCCCACCTTCCAGGACCGTAGGGCTAGACGTACTGCCCGTAATTCCAGGACGTTGATGGGCAGGATCTGTTCTTTCCTTGACCATTTCCCTATAGCTGTGAGCCCTTCTAGGGTCGCTCCCCAGCCTGAGAGACTGGCATCTGTAGTCAGTACTCTCAAAGTTACTGGGAGGAAGGATCTTCCATTTCGCAGTGTCAGAAACCATGAAATCAGGCCGAGACAGAAGTACAGTTAAATCACACTTGTTTAATAAAAGTAAAAAGAACAAACGTAGTAAAAACATAGCCAAAGTTCAGTAACCGGAACGGATAGTCAGACAAGCCAGAAGTCAGGGAACAGCAAGCAGGATCTGGAGCCAGAAAGGATGTCAGCAAAGCAAGTCTTGAACAGGATCACAGGAGATAGTTTCTGTGATGTTGGCCAAGGCAAAGAACCTCTGGACGGCTTAAGTAGGCAGGACTGACGAGCAGGATATCATCAACAGCTGAGTAACTGTGGAGAGATAGGAGCTGGCAATTAACCGACAGCTGAGCGGCCAGTTTCGAGAAGGAAGGGCTGAGCCCAGCCCTGAAAGTACCCCCTCCTCAATGACCCCTCCCCCTCGGAGGACCACCAGACTTGAGGGGAAAACATCTATGGAAATCACGGAGGACAGGGGCATGTACGTCCGAGGATGAGACCCAAGAGCGTTCCTCCGGACCGTACCCTTTACACTGCACCAGGTACTGTATGCACCCACGGAACCTATGGGAGTCAACAACAGACTGTACTTCATACTCATGGTTCTCAACCTGTACAGGGTGAGGACGTGGCACCGAGGTGGTAAAGTGGTTGCAGACCAAAGGTTTTAATAAGGACACATGAAATACATTTTAAAATATGCATATTAGAAGGAAGGTCTAATGTGTAAGCCACTGGGTTAATCCTGCGAAGAAAACGGAAAGGCCCAATAAACCGAGGTGTGAACTTCAGTGAGGGAACACGAAGTCGGAGGTTGCAAAATGACAGCCAGACCCTGTCCCCAACCGGATAGGAAGGCGCAGGCAGGCGTCTGGGGTCAGCATGGAGTCTGTACCTATCATTAGCATGTCGCAAAGCCTCCTGGACGTGCCCAAATCTACGCTTCATAATCATCTGTTGATCGAGGGTTTGCTTAGGCAGGGAGTGATCGCCCCAATTCCTTCGAGAGGGTTTGGGGTTTCTTTTCCAACCACTATACGATACCAAAGATGAACAGTGTGTGCCAAATCCTGGATCTCAAGGCGTCAATGTCTCTGTCAGAGTGCAAAAATTTCAGATGGAATCCATTCGCAGCAAGGTTGGCTCTCTCCAACGGGGGATTTCCTGTTTTCTATAGATATTAAGGATGCATATCTGTATGTTTCCATTTGTGCAAGGCATCAGCAGTTCCTTTGTTTTGTGATGGGTGACAACCTATCAGGGACCAAGAATCAGACCGAGAAAGAAGTAGAGTAAAATCACACTTGTTTAAGAATAATAAAAATAATAATAAGGTAAACAGAGTAAGCATAATCAAAACAAGGCAGAGTTCAGTAACCGGATCGTGTAGTCAGCCAAGCAAATGTCAGAGAGCCAGAGATAGTAGTACAGCAAGCAGGATCAGGAGCCAGAAGGAACATCAGCCGAGCAAGTCTTCAACAGGAATGCAGGAGAAAGTCTCTGTGATGTTGACAAAGGCGAAGGCAGAGATCAAGTGAGCTGGACGACTTTAGGTAGGCAGGACTGACGAGCAGAATTGACAACAGCTGGGTAACTGTGGAGAGAGATGGGAGCTGGCAATTAGCTAGCAACAGCTGAGCGGCCAGCTCAGAGAAGGAAGGGCTGAGCCCAGCCCTGACAGTACCACCTCCTCAATGACCCCTCCCGCTCGGAGGATCACCGGGCTTGAGGGGAAAACATCTATGGAAATCACGGAAGAGGACAAGGGCATGTACGTCCAAGGATGAGACCCAAGAGCGTTCCTCCGGACCGTACCCCTTCCAATGCACCAGGGACTGTATGCGCCCACGGAACCTACGGGAGTCAAAAATGGATTGTACTTCATACTTCTCATGGTTCTCAACCTGTATAGGGTGAGGACGTGGCACCGAGGTGGTAAAGCGATTGCAGACCAAAGGTTTAAATAAGGAGACATGAAACACATTTGAGAGGGAGGTCCAAGGCGTAAGCCACTGGGTTAATCCTGCGAAGGATACAGAAAGGCCCAATAAAACGAGGTGCGAACTTCAAAGAAGGAACACGAAGTCAGAGGTTGGGAGACAGCCAGACTCTGTCCCCAACCTGGTAGGAAGGTGCAGGCAGGCGTCCGCGGTCAGCATGGAGTCTCTACCCATCGTTAGCATGTTGCAAAGCTTCCTGAATTTGTGCCCAAGTGGAATGAAGACCACGGAGATGCTCCTCTAATGCAGGAATACTCTGAGGAACAAACGAGTCAGGCAACATGGAAGGTTGGAAACCATAATTCGCCATGGACGGGGACAATCGGGAAGCAGAATTCAAGGCACTGTTGTGAGCAAACTCTGCCCACAGTAATAGGTCTGACCAGTTGTTATGATGGTCAGAAAAATAGCATCGTAGGAATTGCTGCAAGAACTGATTGGTTCGTTCTGCAGCCCCATTAGACCGTGGGTGATACGCAAAGGAGAAAGCAAGCAGAATTCCCAACTGTGCACAAAAGGCTTGCCAGGACACAAACTGACTACCCCTGTCCGAGACAATCACCTTGGGTAGGCCATGTAAGTGAAAGATCTACCAAGCAAAAATGGAAGCCAGTTCCTTAGAAGTGGGCAACTTCTTAAGTGGAATACAATGACATCTTTGAGAATCGGTCAACCACCATAAGGATAACTGTTTTGCTCTGGGAGTTGGGTAAGTCCACAATGAAATCCATAGACAGGTGGGTCCAGGGCCTCTCTCCATTGGGTATGGGTTGTAGGAGGCCCACTGGAAGGTGTCGTGGAGTCTTACTCTGAGCACACACGGAACAGGCAGCTACGAAGGCAGTTACATCAGCATGTAGACAGCATGATGCCAACAAGATGTCTTGTTGTAGAGGCCTGGAATGAAACTGGGCATAGGGCAGGCTACAGCGCATGTTCGGCGAAGCCGCATGCACCATGGCTGCCAAAAAAACTGCTGAGCTCAGCTGCACTTTTGCAAACACACGTGCGCCATGGCGAACCAAAGCGAAATGGCGTACCGTCGTGCTCAGGTACAGGTAAAAAACAACCAGACACAAGCAAAAAAGGTACACTTTGCAAACACCCAGAGCTAGCCCAAAAATTCTCACGCACGGTCACCGCACACATGTGTCCAGCCTCTAGCTAGCTTGACTGATTGTTAAAATCACTGGGACACCCCACAATAATAATGGGGTTTCACTTACCCGTCCAGGCACAGGGCAGCTCAGAAATGAAGAGCCCAATTTTCACCCTTCACGGCGGGTTTCTGTCACTTGAGGACCTTCAAGGACTGGGTACCCTTTTCATGTTTAAGGTCCACTCTCTTGGACCTGTACAGCACCCTGCAGGAATGCCTTAGCGCTGTAGTGTCCAGGATGCCACTTCGCAGGGTCCCTCTCCCAGAGGCCACATTACAGGCAAAACCTTGCAGGATCTTGAGTCTTCTTTGCGGTCAATTAGTTTCAGTATAAATCACATAAATAGGCAACGTGAAGGGAACACAAAGACACTGAATTTCAAAAGAGCCAACTTCCCTAAACTACAAACCTTGCTAAAAGGCATAAATTGGGATAAAATATTAGGAACAAAGAATACGGAGGAGAGATGGGTTTGCTTTAAGAGCATATTAAATGAGGGCATTAACCAATGTATCCCATTGGGTAATAAATTTAAAAGAGCGAACAAAAATCCTGGATGGCTTAACTCCAATGTAAAAATGCATATAAAAGCAAAGGAGAAGGCCTTCAAAAAATACAAGGTTGAGGGATCATCCTCAGCATTCAGACATTATAAAGAATGCAACAAGAAATGTAAGGTTGCAATTAGGACGGCTAAGATAGAACATGAAAGACACGGCGGAGGAGAGCAAAAAAAAATCCCAAGAAATTCTTTAAGTATGTAAACAGTAAAAAAGGGAGGACAGACCATATTGGCCCCATAAAGAATGAGGAAGGACATCTGGTTACAAAGGATGGGGAGATGGCGAAGGTATTGAATTTATTCTTCTCCTCAGTCTTCACGAGTGAATCGGGGGGCTTCAGTAACCAAAACTGCAGTGTTTATCCTCATGACACAACACAGGAAGCACCTCCATGGTTAACAGAGGATGGAATTAAAATTAGACCTGAGAAACTTAACATTAATAAATCACCGGGACCAGATGGCTTGCATCCAAGGGTACTTAGGGAACTCAGTCAAGTGATTGCCAGACCGTTGTTCCTAATTTTTACAGATAGTCTACTGACTGGAATGGTACCAGCTGATTGGAGAAAAGCCAATGTAGCACCAATACTTAAAAAGGGCCCAAAATACATCCCTGGGAATTTCAGACCAGTTAGCCTAACATCAATAGTATGTAAACTCTTGGAGGGGATGATAAGGGACTATATACAAGATTTTAGTAATAAGAACGATATCATTAGCAGTAATCAGCATGGATTCATGAAGAATCGTTCTTGCCAAACCAATCTATTAATCTTCTATGAGGAGGTGAGTTGCCATCTAGATAAAGGAAGGCCCGTAGACGTGGTGTATCTGGATTTTGCAAAAGCATTTGACACAGTTCCCCATAAACGTTTACTGTACAAAATAAGTTCCGTTGACATGGACCATAGGGTGAGTACATGGATTGAAAACTGGCTACAAGGGCGAGTTCAGAGGGTGGTGATAAATGGGGAGTACTCAGAATGGTCAGGGGTGGGTAGTGGGGTTCCCCAGGGTTCTTTGTTGGGACCAATCCTATTTAATTTGTTTATAAACGACCTGGAGGATGGGATAAACAGTTCAATCTCTGTATTTGCAGAGGATACTAAGCTAAGCAGGGCAATAACTTCTCCGCAGGATGTGGAAACCTTGCAAAAAGACCTAAACAAATTAATGGGGTGGGCGACTACATGGCAAATGAGGTTCAATGTAGAAAAATGTAAAATAATGCATTTGGGTGGCAAAAATATGAATGCAATCTATACACTGGGGGGAGAACCTCTGGGGGAATCTAGGATGGAAAAGGACCTGGGGGTCCTAGTAGAAGATCATTACAATTAGAAGAAAAGAGGTTTAACCTTAAACTACGTAGAGGGTTCTTTACTGTAAGAGCGACAAGGATGTGGAATTCCCTTCCACAGGCGGTGGTCTCAGCGGGGAGCATTGATAGCTTCAAGAAACTATTAGATAATCACCTGAATGACCGCAACATACAGGGATATATAATGTAATACTGACACATAATCACACACATAGGTTGGACTTGATGGACTTGTGTCTTTTTTTCAACCTCACCTACTATGTAACTATGTAAGCTCGGGTACCATTTATCTAAGCTTATAAAGCCTGTGTCAAATGGATCCGATCGGTCAATCCCTTGATTCATTTAAGAACTGTTTGTGGGACTAGAGACCTGGAGTTCAGAGAGCTCGAACAACCGTGCCACCCACCTTGCAGACAGGCAAAAACTGAAGTACATCCTGTATGGGAGGGGTTATATAGGGGATCACTTACTGTCTAAAGACCTTTGGTCTACCAGTGTCCATTCACCTGGAGATGAAGTATAACACAGCAGGTAATGAATATTAGCCTAACTCTGTGTCCCATGATGTATGAAAAAGAAAGATCAATTTGACTAGTGACTAATGACTAGTACTCTGAATGGTCTAAAGTTATCAGTGGTGTACCCCAAGGTTCAGTACGGAGATCCTTACTTTTTAATACCTATATAAATGATATAGAGTCTGGGATTAAAAGTAACATTTGTCTGTGCACATGACACTAAACTATGCAGTGAAATAACGTCCTTACAGGATGTCTCTAATTTAGAAGCCGCCCTCAATGCACAGTCTAATTGGGCAACTAAGTGGCAAATGAGGTTTAATGTTGATAAATGTAAAGTTATGCACTTGGGGGCCATGAATATGCAGCATACATACTAAGGGGAGTACAACTGGAGGAATCAATGGTGGAGAAGGATCTTGGGGTTTTAGTGGATCATAAGCTCAATAATAGCATGCAATGCCGAGTTGCGGTTTCCAAAGCGAGCAAAGTAGTTTCTTGTATTGAGAGGTATGGACTCCAGAGAGAGAGATATCATTTTGCCCCTGTACAAATCATTAGTAAGACCTCATCTGGATTATGCAGTTCAGTTTTGGGCACCAGTTCTCAAAAAGGATATCAGGGAACTGGAGAAAATGCATAGAGGGTCAACCAAACTGATAAGAGGCATGGAGGAGCTTAGCTATGAGGAAAGATTAGAGGAACTGAATCGATTTCCTCTTGAGAAAATGTGGAATAGACTCCCAGAGGTGGTTCTGGCAAGCTCAGTCGATTGCTTTAAAAAAGGCCTGGATTCTTTCCTAACTGCACACAATATAACTCGGTACTAACATTTATAGGTAAATTTGATCCAGGGAAAATCCGATTGCCTTTTGGGGGTGGGGGGGGGGAATCTGAAAGGAATTTTATTCCCCTGCTGTAGCAAATTGGAGCATGCTTTGATGGGTTTTTTTTGCCTTCCTCTGGATCAACCATGGGTGTTGGTTTGTGTATATGGGATTGTATTTTGTTTAATTTTTTTGGTTGAACTTGATGGACTTGTGTCTTTTTTCAACCTATGTAACACTTTGTTACAATGTAAAGTAGTGAGTGTACACCTTGTATATCAGTGTCAATTTGCTGTCCCCTCAAAATAACTCAACACACAGCCATTAACCCTTTCACTGCCCGGTTCGTACAGACCTACAGAAGTGCCTGCAGGTGGCCAAGTCCATACGGCCCCTCCTTTCTCCCTCTCCTATAAGGTTATGGTCACTTCAATGACCACAAGCTTATATAAGAATTGTTCAGAAGACTCTGCTGAACTATTCTTTAACTCTGATCAGCAAATTACAACAAGCCGATCAGAGTTATTAACCTGAAATGAGACCGCACCCCCCCCCTTCCTCCATGCCACCGCTTCCCTGTCCCCTGCCTCTCGACCTGCAAACGCTCCCTTCCACCTATAATTACCCCCCACTCTCCTTTCCTATCCTTTCAACCCCCTTCTCCTCTCCAGCATTGATTAACCCCCTCCACCCGATAGGACCCTCTCCCTGCAAAGGGATCCCCCTGCAGTTACCTTTAGAAGCTGGCATCCCTCCACTGCAGCATGGGGCTTGGGGGGTCCAAATGTGTCCCCTCTCCAGTCAAATCACCCCCGATCCATCCCTGCTCCGGTGGCATCCATCTTTACCCTCCCATAGCCTGCAGATGCTGGCCGCATTGATCTCCGACAAGCTAGGGATCGCGTGCGCGGGGGGGGGGGGGGAGAGGGGTGGGGGTGAAGTTGGGGGGGCTTGGTAAACATGTGTTTATCAAGCCCCCCTGTAGTAGAGTGGGGGCAGGCAGCGATCACTACAGCTGATATATAGTAAACGCGAGTGTTATGTATCAGTCTGTCATTTTATGAATGAATTAGGAATCTCTATACAGATTCCTTATCCCTTTCACGCCTAAGCCTATTTCTGACATTTGGTGTTTTCAAGTATATATATATATATATATATTTAGCAGAGAATCTAGAGAATAAAATGACAATTGTTGCAATATTTTATGTCAAACGGTATTTGTGCAGCGGTGTTTTAAACACAACTTTTTGGGAAAAGGTCCACTTTCATGAGTTTTAAAAAAACTAAACAGTAAAGTTAGCCTAATTTTTTTGTATAATGTGCAAGATGATGTTACGCCGAGTAAATAGATACCAAACATGTCACGCTTTATAATTGCATGCATTCGTGGAATGGCAACAAACTACGATACCTAAAAATCTCCATAGGCGACGCTTTAATTTTTTTTTTTACGGTTACCAGGTTAGAGTTACAGAGGAGGTCTAGTGCTAGTACTATTGCTCTCACTCTGACGATCGCGGCAATACCTCACATGTGTGATTTGAACACTGTTTATATATGCGGGCGCGACTTCTGTATGTGTTTTCTTTGCTGCGCGAGCTCGTGGGGATGGGGGAGCTTTAAAAATTTATTTTTTTATTTGATTTATTTTTATATTATTAAATTGTGTTTTAAAAAAAAACATCTCTTGTGACAGTAATAGGTGGTGACAGGTACTCTTTATGGAGGGATCGGGGGTCTTAAAGACCTCCAATTCCTCCTTTGCACTTCAAAGTATTCATATCACCGAAAACGGCGATTCTGAATACTGTATATTTTTTAAAAATCCGGCGCCATTGGCAGCCGAGTAAATAGGAAGTGACGTTGCTTCTGTGTTAACATTCAGGAGACTGGAATGAAGCCGTTTCCGGCTTTGTGCCAGTCTGTCTCTAGCCGCCGGAAGTGGCGGATCGTGGATCGTGTCTCCTGGTGGGAAGGGAAGCCCGGTCAGAGCGGCGGGAGGGGGGGGGGGGATGTCCCCACCGAGCAGCTTTTAGCCACATCGGGACAGCAACCCCCCCCCCCCAGGTCTGCCTGCACTCAGCTTCTCCACGGTGATGCCCCCCTCCCTCACTCACCTCTCCATGGCCTCCTCGGCTTCTCCTACTATGCAACCCGATCCGCCTCCTGTCTTGATTGGCTGGAAGGAGAAGACAATATTGATTAATTGTCACAAGTGGGTGGGTTCAGGGTGCAGTGCTCTGCGCCCCGAGCCCAACCTTTTTCAAGCTAATTAGCACCTCAGGTTCTAATCACGTGGCTTGAAAAAAAAAAAAATACATACAAACGGCACCCATGTGCCCCTAATGGATCGGCCGCTCCTGGTAAGACCCCTTTCACATGGAGTGGACTCGGTAAAGCAGATCTGCCTGCTCATCGGAGGATCTTTCTGCTGATCCCCAATGAGCAGGCGGATGACAGGTCTGCGTCCGCCAATGCAGAGCGGACACAGTCGCTGTTCTCTATGGGGCGGTCAGATGGAAACGGACCACCTGTCCATTTCCATCCAATACCATCTGATTCGATCTGCTAGATGGATGGGGAATGGGATTCCCATCCATCTGTTTTTAGCGGACTGGACCAGATCAGATGCAGGCGGGTGTAAACGGACACATGACACAAGGTGAAAGCAAGATGAGGAGTGGACATGCTATGTGAGTGTGTCTCACGCCCCTGGGTAATTACACAGCAGATGGCAATTAGCAGGACAATCAGCTGAGCAATCGGCAGTAGCAGAGCAGCAGAGGAGGTGAAGGGGATATGTGCTTGCAACAGTTCAAAGAGTGAGAAATGACAACTCTGCAGGTGGGCTGAGAACATATCTCACTGCGCAGAGTGAAGATCATGGATGCCCAAACCAAATACAGAGCCAGGAGGAGAGGAAGCAAGGGAATAAAGAGACAAAGGAAGGTCAAACCACGCCGGGACGAGGATCCCCAATACCGAGAGGTGGATCACAGGCAGAAGCCCGGAGATTATCTGCACACGGACGTGGATACCAGGTACCAGGGGGGAGTGGGATGGCAGAAGCTGGCAGAAGATCTTTAACATTCGATCATGGCCATAGCCCCCATCAGACCCCTGGGGACAGTGGAGGAGTAGTGGAATTAGGGGGAGGTGTTGCGGTGGCTTGTGGAGAGACCCCCATAGGGCATGGCTATAGTTCCCTGAAGACCATTGAAGATGGAAATAGCGAGCAAAGGCATAATAGTCCTGAGCAGAGAGAAGGAGAGACAGCTGGAGGGGATTGTGAAGAGAAATGCCGCTCTCAGGACTGCCACACCTGGATAATGCTCCCGCCATACTCAACCTCCAGGTGCTGGCTCTGCACTAGAACGTGAAAAAGGAAAAAGATCCTGAACAGCCGCACTTAACAAAAAAAGGCATCTTTATAGGGCAAAAATAGCTCAGAGCTATGAGTAATGAGCTATGAGTAAGCATCAGTTGATGTGAAAGGCGTTTCCTCTGTCATTCACCTCTGATGTGACTGTATCTTGGATTTTATCTATTTTTGCCCAATAAAGATGCCTTTTTTCATTAAGTGCGGCTGTCCAGGATCTTTTTCCTTTTTCACAGCTGGAGGGGATAAGGGGAATAAAGAGATAACCCACTTAACCCAGGCAACAACAAAATCCAGAGGTAATACCCCACCTGGGAAAGAACCAGGCACATTGAACACCCTTGGGGAAGATATTCAGTTAGCCAAATTGGATTGGGATATCAAACATATAAGAGCGCTTTCCACAAAAGCAGATAACAAACAACTGATAGCAGCAGTGGAACAGTCATTTAAACAGGTAATAGAAGAGATAAAGGAAAATACGATAGCATTGGGACTTAGAGTGGAAGAAGTAGAAAAAAAACAAGAAGAAATTTATACAGGCTGTGGTGGATGTACAGGAAAACACCAAATGTCAGGAGGAGGCGATGAACTTTTATATGGATCAGTTGGATGATTTTGAAAACCGGGAACGTAGACAAAACATACGTGGTCTCCCTGAAGCATATCACACTAGCAATCTAATAGTTACTGTACAAGGGTTATTTCAGCAATTTTTGGGGGGAACAGAGCAAAAAGCTTTGGAAATGGACAGAGTACATTGTGTTACACCTTATGTCCAGGCCCAATATAATAAGGATAGCCCGAGAGATGTTATTTGTAAGATGCACAAATACTCCGTGAAAGATACACAAATACTACTACCGTGAAAGAGGCGATTATGAAAAACACATGGGAAACACCCATAATTGAATTTAAAGGAGCAAAAATATCTCTGTTCCCTGATATATCCCACCGCATGCTGATGCAGCGCCAAACTGTAAGAACATTGTTGGAGGCCCTGAGGTCAGCAGATATTAAATATCACTGGGAGTTCCCTTTTCGTTTGACAGCATCACGACACGGCAAAATGGCAGTGCTTCATACCAGGGATGATTTAAAAAGATTTTTAGAAATACTGGAACTACCCCAAGTGGATTTTCCGGATTGGAGAATGGCAACTATAAAACCCACTCTGCAGAGCCCAGAACCTGGGTTACAGGTCCCTATTAAAATACGGAAAAGGGTCTGCGCAGAGAAGAATTAATCTTTAATGCAAGGATCGGTGCAATGAACTGAAAGATTAAGAAATAATTTTCTCCCCCCCCCCCCCCCCATTTTTTTTGAGGGTAACATACGCCTCATAAGTTTAGCTCATCACCTCCTCACCTTTTTTTCCCTCTGGGGCCTTTTTTATTTTTTGGGGTGGGGGTGGTAAAAGTTTGCCTCATCACTTTTTTCCTCCTCTGTCACAGCCATAGAAGTTATACAAGAAAAATAATTGGACTAAAACTATGGCTGGGGGATATTTGACCCCTCACACGTACTAGATATATATGTGTTTTTACTGGTTTGCTCTTTTTTTTCTTTTTTCTTCTCTTGTTTTTTCCTTTTTGTTTTTTTGTTTGTGGGATATATTTTTCAATTAAGCGGGGCCCGATGTAAGGGGCTAAATAATCTGCATGAAGGCAGAGGGAAGGAAGGTACCAGAGTGGGGACTACGGAAACCACACGGACCTGTCCTCCTTTTAGTTGGTACAATTAGGCAAAATGGTGTATTGTAGGAAGAAGGTTTTTACTTTTATTCACTTTTATCGTGTTTTTGTTGTATACTTGGTATGTCTTATAAATGCACCTAGAGAGGGAAAAACAGAGACACACAGCAATGACTTAGGAAAACCATATGTCCACCCAAGATATAAATAATGTCTAGTAAAATGAAAATTGTATCCTATAATATGAGGGGCTTGTGTTCTCCCCACAAAAGGGGGCATCTGTGGCAGAAATTATGACATTATATGGCAGATGTGTTATTTATACAAGAGACGCATTTTACAGAAGGATCGCTACCTCAAATGCCCCAATATCCATATAACCAGTGCTTCCATTCAGTTTCACCCATTGCAAGGGCAAGGGGGGTGATGATAGCCTTTGGATGAACATGCCCCTTGACCTCTATGGTAGAACAAGGGGACCCGGAAGGGAGATTTGTATTTGTTAAAAGGTACGCTGAATGGACATTGATATATATTTGCCTCTATATATTCCCCGAACACCTATACGGTGGACTTTTTGTCCAAAACCATCAAGCTCCTAGAGAAATTTAGGGAAGGATTTATGGTCTTAGGGGGAGACTTTAATGTGACATTAGACCCTAGAATTGATACCTCAACGGGGAAAAGCCCATTGTCCTTTAGGGCAATCAAACATGTAAAACAACTATTTAGATCCCTCCATTTGGTAGATAGCTGGCACATAACACATGCGGAAAAAAAGATTATAGTTATTATTCTAAAACCCATAAAAGTTTATTCACGGCTTGATCGGATTTTTTTGGATCAGTACTATCTGAATCTATTGAGATCGGCTACTATTGAGCCTATAACAATATCAGATCACGCCCCCATCACAATAACTTTTTCTCCGGTATCTATAGAATATAGAGAGAGGACGTGGAGATTAAATGAAACACTATTGGATGACAGATAGAAGATATAAAAAAAAAAAAATTGGTGGAATATTTTGAAATGAACATCCCGGGGGAAGTCTCAGAACAGACAGTTTGGGAAGCCCATAAGGCGGTTATTAGAGGAGAATTAATTGCACATGGTTCACAAGTAAAAAAAGAAAAAAACGGATAGAAATCGAGGACTTATTGAAAGAAATACACGAGTTGGAGAAAAAACAAAGTAAACCCTGATCAACATGCAACCAGACGCCTGGAGATGTTGAGAATAAAGATCTCTAGATGCCTGGATCAAAAAGCCAAAGAAAAGCACAGATATTTTGCTCATCGTTTCAACGAGCAAGAGATCAAATGTTGCCGATTATTGGCCAATCAATTAAAAGAACAAGACTCGAGCCATGTACATAGCATCTCAAGAAATAATAAACTGATAGTAGATACAAACTCTATAGCGGGGGAATTCCACCAGTTTTATACGGATCTTTACAATATACAGCCAACTGCCATAAGATTGGAGGAGGGGAGACAGGCGGAGGAGATTAAAGAATATCTTAAGACCATTGCCATGCCAACTTTGCCCAACGTAGTTATTGAGAAGTTGGAGTGCCCAATTACAATTGAGGAGGTAAACAAAGCAATAGAAAATCTGCCAATGGGGAAGAGTCCGGGACCAGATGGCCTAACAAACGCATATTACAAGAAATTCAATACAATTCTGATATCCCCTCTATGTAGCTATCTTAATAAAATCACAACATTAAATCCTCCATTTACAGAAGCGCTATTAGCCTATGTGACAGTGCTTCCAAAACCTGGGAAAAACCCGAATTATTGTGCTAATTACAGACAGATCTCACTCCTTATCTTAGATATTAAAATATTAGCAAAGATCCTAGCCATCCGATTACAGGACCATATAGTCCAATTATGAGAGGACGCAAAACAAGAGATAACACTGTTCGGGCCCTCCATATCTTCCATTAAATGGAAAATGGACCTGATGAAATTCAGAGGATAGCTCTGTCAATGTATGCAGAAAAAGCATTTGACAGAGTTAACTGGGGGTTTATGTTGGAGGTACTGAAGGAAGTAGGTCTGGGGGAGAGGATGACAGGATGGGTATCGGCCTTGTATGGGAGACCAAGGACCAGAGTAAAAGTGAACAGAACCCTTTCAGATTATTTTAATATACATAACAGTACAAGGCAGGGGTGCCCCCTTTCCCCATTATTGTTTGCCTTGACTCTGGAGCCCCTCCTCTGTAGGGTCAGGGGAAATAAGGAAATAGTCGGGGTAGGGGTTGGTACAGAGGAACACAAAGTTTCAGCATATGCTGATGACTTATTATGCTATATATCAAAACCCCTGGAATCAATACCTGCCCTGATGGATGAAGTACAGAAATACAGTAAATTATCCAACTTTAAAATAAATTTTGAGAAGTCAGTGATACTACCAAGCCATGTTTCATCAGCAGTACCTACATCTCTGCAACACACATATCCTTTTGTATGGAAGGCAGGTGCTCTAATTTATTTATGAGTACACATTACATCAAATAAGAAATTACTGTACGAACTTTATTATGGTGCTTTATTGGTAAAGATAATGACGGACCTGCAGAGATGGAGAAGCTGCTCCCTAACATGGTTTGGTAGAGGTAATACACTAAAAATGAACATAATACCTAGAATAATTTATGTTTTATAAACTATTCCTATTATACTCCCTCAGAACTTCAGAACTTTTTCAAACAGATACGCAAAGCTTTTGTATCCTTTGTATGGAAGGATAAAAGCCCCAGAATATCACATGATATATTACGCTGAAGTAAAGGAGGAATTGGGCTCCCAGATATGGCCATGTATTATAGAGCGATGTCACAAGTATGTATTCTAAATTGGTGTCATGATAACACAAGTAAGGCTTCGGTCCCATTAGAAAAAACAATGGCAGGTAGAAACTTAGAAGAGGCACCTTGGATACCAATGGCGTCAAGAGGTCTTGCAAGGTGGACTTCTCCAATAACACGGGGCTGTTTATTGGTGTGGGACAGATTAAATAAAACCGGCAAATATGCCCCTTGGCTATCTCCGCTGGCACCATTAGGAGGGTACCTTGGTTCGCCCCAGGAGAAGAGGTGGGGGCATGGGGCTTGTGGGGATTGGAGGGGAATACAATCTGTGCCCAGTATGCCCCACAGGGGACCCTATCTCCTTTTGAGGAGGTCGTGGCATCCCTGGGGAACATACCTGGAGAACATACCTATGGCAAGGTGTTAAGTATTATCAAATATCTAATTTCATTGGGAAATTAAAGAACAAATTAAGGCCTTTGAGTTCTCTTACTATATTTGAGAAGATAGAGGTGAGAGATAGAAATTAGGGTGTTAATATTGAACAGAAACACATCAAATAAACAAGGATTAACAGATAATGAAGGTGAGCCTAAACTCAGGAAAAATTAGAATAATTTCTGAAAAATGTGCTAGTATAATAACTACACAATTAACAAAGTCCAAAAAAACGAAAATGGTGAATTATAAAGTCCAAAGAAATCCAATTAGATGTGCAGTACCGTTGACATATGGGGGATTCCAATCACCGGTATGAACTGTGAAGGGAAAAACAGAATTACCTCCACCATAAACAGGGGGAGGCTTACCAGATCTTATTGACTTGGCGGGGCTTACACCACCCAAGTCTGCAGAGCTTATTAGGTTGAACACATCTGTTGGAAACAACTGGTGACAGATCTGTATCAATCAATCGACCTTGGACTGTCACTGAATAGTGACTTGAAGGCTCTAATCATCATGAGGAGGGTGGAAGGTAAATGCCAGGAGGGATATATCATGCAATGAAAAGATAGGCTAACATAGCGTGATACCGTATAAAAAAGGCAATTTATGAAAAATAGAATTAAACACACACATTTGGAAGAGTAGAAAAAAGCATGTATATAACAGAGTGATGCAAACAGAAGGTCCACCCGACACGTTTCGACTCCACGGTCGTCATCTGGGGAGTGGACCCCCTGCAGCAGCCTCGCTTATAAAGATAAAATGACCCCAGAACCTGCTAAACACGGGAAATGGCTCTAAATGACATCACTTTCGGTTCCTGTGTCGCGATCCCGGAAGGAAATGGATACCTAGATATTTTAGCTCAACATTATGTGCATGTCTCCATAGTGTATGATGTACATGACATTAAAATAAAAGGCGGATAAAGTACAGTGCCCAGCCCTGCAATTACAAAATGTCCTTATGTCGAACCAACACTTCCCTGTAATGAAAACGAGGCTTGGTTTGGTGATGTCCGTCATACAATATGACCAAGCCTCATTATGAAAACGAGGTTTGGAGTTAAGAATATGTGTAATGGCCGTCGAATAGGCTAGACAAGCCTCGCTATGAAAACGAGGCTTGGTTAAACTGGTGTCCGTTTAATATGGGAAACCAAGCCTCGTCATAAAAACGAGGCTTGATATAGTAACCTCCATGTGACTCGGTGAGATAAACATAGTAGCATAGTAACCAAGCCCCGCCGTGTACACAGAGGGGCCGATCACATGCCATCCCGAGCCAATCAGCAGAGAGTAAATCACAAAAACAGAAAAAATGTCCACCTGCCCCACAGAATGAAGAAAGTGCACGATTAAGTTATTGATACTAAAGCCAGCTTAGAGGATCAAGATGTTCTATTGGATGCAAGTCCAACAACGGCTGCAGCAAGGTCTGAGGTCAGCGGTCACAAATCAAATAAAGTAAATACCGATAACTAAATAGAAACCAAATATAGACAAAAAAGACCCTACTCCAAGAGTTAAATGAAAAACTTAAAACTAACATTGTTGACAACAAAAGAGAGTGGGTTAGAAATAGCCCATATACACAAATAAATAATAAAAGAAATTTATATGTTGAAAAATTCGTAAAAAGGGGGGTGGGGGCGCTTCCAGGTGATCTCAGAGCAAAAGTAGGCAATTAACCTCTATTTAAAAAAGAGTTAATGTCCCACTCTACGTTCATTCCCTGTGGATGGTGGGTCTGCAATTCATAGATCCAAAAAGTTTCTAGTCTGGATACCCCTCTCGTTCAAGCTCTGCCAAGTCAATAAGATCTGGTAAGCTTCCCCCTGTTTATGGTGGTGGTACTTCTGTTTTTCCCTTCACAGTTCATACCGGTGATTGGAATCCCTCATATGTCTAACGGGACTGCATATCTAATTGGATTTCTTTGGACTTTATAATTCACCATTTTCGTTTTTTGGACTTTGTTTATTGTGCAGTTATTATACTAGCACATTTTTCAGAAATTATTCAAATTTTTTCTGAGTTTGAACTCACATTCATTAAGTGTTAATCCTTGTTTATTTGATGTCTTTCTGTTCAATATTAACACCCTAATTTCTATCTCTCACCTTTTTTATGGTATAGTCACCATACTAGCACATTTTTCACCATACCTGCATTTTTTTCAGAAATTTCACTTTTTCTTTGACTCACATTTCACCATGTATGAACCTCTGTTTATTTGATATATTTGCATATTCATATATGGTGGGATTGCCTAAGAATTAGATCTTTCGGGGAAGAGGCAGCCCCATGGATAGAAAAGTTATCCAACAAACCTATTGAAGTGTCGCCTCTACAGTTTCTATTCCATGGAATGCCAGCTTCTATTAAATCATATAAAAAAAGTGTTATCCCACATTTGCTAAACACAGCTAAAACACTGATACCTAGGCACTGGAAACAGATTACATGTCCTACACTCCTGGAATGGAAAAGCGAGGTAAAAGTAATAATAGAGGCGGAAAGATGGGTGCATAAAATCAGAAATCAACAGGACAAACTTGAGAATATATGAGCAGATTGGAAACAATATTCTCCGGAGATTGGGAAAGAGTAAAATACATTAGAAAGGTGGATATAGGTAGGCATTGTAATAATACCGTAGGAGGTAACATTGTCGTGAAGTCTCAGCCCTTGTATAGGTGTACCAGATATTAAGATAATGTATATGGAAATAATTGTAGAATATTTAATTTGGTGAGTGGGGGGGGGTTCTTTTGGGGAGGAGGGGAGGGGATGGAAGAGGAAAGTGGAAAGGGGCATTTTTTTTTCTATTATATGGAATAAATATGGACAAAGGCACAAACATAAAATAATACATTTATAATAGATACACGATTGCACATAAGTTAGGGGTTATGCTCTCTTTTACAGGTCTTAAAATGTTTTTTATTTTTCTTCACCTGTCATTAATGGTAGGCTTCATGCACATTTTTGGTATGTAATGCACTTATAACAGATACACGATTGCACATAACTTAAGAAGGGATTACATTCTCTTTTACAGGGGTCTTAACCACTTAAGAACTGGACCATTATGCTGCTTAAGGACCAGAGGACTTTTTCCAATTTGGCACTGCGTAGCTTTAACTGCTAATTGCGCGGTCATGCAATGCTGTACCCAAACAAAATTTGCGTCCTTTTCTTCCCACAAATAGAGCTTTCTTTTGATAGTATTTGATCACCTCTGCAGTTTTTATTTTTTGTGCTATACACGGAAAAAGACCAAAAATTTTGAAAAAAAAAGATATTTTCTACTTTTTGTTCTAAAAAAAAATCCAATAAACTCAATTTTAGTCATACATTTAGGCCAAAATGTATTCGGCCACATGTCTTTGGTAAAAAAAAAATGTCAATAAGTGTATATTTATTGGTTTGCGCATAAGTTATAGCGCCTACAAACTAGGGTACATTTTCTGGAATTTACACAGCCTTTAATTTATGACTGCCTATGTCGTTTCTTGAGGTGCTAAAATGGCAGGGCAGTACAAAACCCCCACAAATGACCCCATTTTGGAAAGTAAACACCCCAAGGAAATTGCTGAGAGGCATGTTGAACCCATTGAATATTCATTTTTTTTATCCCAAGTGATTGAATAATGACAAAAAAAAAAAATACAAAAAGTTGTCACTAAATGATATATTGCTCACACAGGCCATGGGCATATGTGGAATTGCACCCCAAAATACATTTAGCTGCTTCTCCCGAGTAAGGGGATACCACATGTGTGGGACTTTTTAGGAGCCTAGCCGCGTACGGGGCCCCGAAAACCAATCACCGCCTTCAGGATTTCTAAGGGTGTAAATTTTTGATTTTACTCTTCACTGCCTATCACAGTTTCGGAGACCATGGAATGCTCAGGTGGCACAAACCCCCCCCAAATGACCCCGTTTTGGAAAGTAGACACCCCAAGCTATTAGCTGAGAGGCATGGTGAGTATTTGAAGGCGGTGCTTGGTTTTTGGGGTCCCGTGCGTGGCTAGGCTCCCAAAAAGTCCCACACATGTGGTATCCCCATACTGAGGAGAAGCAACAGAATGTATTTTGGGGTGTAATTTCACATATTCCCATGGCATGTTTGAGCAATATATCATTTAGTGACAACTTTGTGCAAAAAAAAAAAAAAAATTGTCTCTTTTCCGCAACTTGTGTCACAATATAAAATATTCCATGGACTCGACATGCCTCTCAGCAAATAGCTTGGGGTGTCTACTTTCCAAAATGGGGTCATTTGGGGGGGTTTTGAACTGTCCTGGCATTTTATGCACAACATTTAGAAGCTTATGTCACACATCTCCCACTCTTCTAACCACTTGAAGACAAAGCCCTTTCTGACACTTTTTGATTACATGAAAACATTTTTTTTTGCAGGAAAATTACTTTGAACCCCCAAACATTATATATTTTTTTTAAAGCAAATGCCCTACAGATTAAAATGGTGGGTGTTTCATTTTTTTTCACACAGTATTTGCGCAGCGATTTTTCAAATGCATTTTTTGGGGAAAAAACACACTTTTTAAAATTTTAATGCACTAAAACACACTATATTGCCCAAATGTTTGATAAAATAAAAAAGATGATCTTAGGCCGAGTACATGGATACCAAACATGACATGCTTTAAAATTGCGCACAAACGTGCAGTGGCAACAAAATTAATACATTTTTAAAAGCCTTTAAAAGCCTTTACAGGTTACCACTTTAGATTTACAGAGGAGGTCTACTGCTAAAATTACTGCCCTTGATCTGACCTTCGTGGTGATACCTCACATGCATGGTGAAATTGCTGTTTACATTTGACGCCAGACCGACGCTTGCGTTCGCCTTAGCGCGAGAGCAGGGGGGACAGGGGTGTTTTTTTTTTTTCTTTATTTTTTTTTGCTTTTTTATCTTATTTTTAAACTGTTCCTTTCGATTTTTTTTTTTTTATCATTTTTATTGTTATCTCAGGGAATGTAAATATCCCCTATGATAGCAATAGGTAGTGACAGGTACTCTTTTTTGAAAAAATTGGGGTCTATTAGACCCTAGATTTCTCCTCTGCCCTCAAAGCATCTGACCACACCAAGATCAGTGTGATAAAATACTTTCCCAATGGCACTGTTTACATCTGGCGAAATATAAGTCATAAAATGCTCGCAGCTTCCGGTTTCTTAGGCCAGAGATGTTTGGAGCCACTCTGGTCTCTGATCAGCTCTATGGTCAGCTGGCTGAATCACCGGCTGCATTCTCAGGTTCCCTGTTGAGACAGGAGAGCCAGAGAAAAACATGGAAGACGTTGGGGGGGCATTCCCTCCCACTGCTTGTAAAAGCAGTCTAGAGGCTAATTAGCTGCTAGAATTGCTTTTACATGAAAGCCGACCGCTGGCTGAAAAGAATGATACCAAGATGATACCTAAACCTGCAGGCATCATTCTGGTATAACCACTCAAAGTCGTGAATGGCGTACCTGAAGACAAAAAAATGGTTAACAATAGAGCACAGTAAACGGTAAAGTGTAAAAAATTGCATACCTGAAAAGCAAACATGATAAAACATAATAACAATAAAACATTGCAGAATAGAATACAGTAAAAAAGAGCAGAACAATAGAGAGAGAGAATAGAGAGAGAGAGAACAATAAAACGACAACTATTTTTTTTATTTTATATTTTTGTTTGTGTTTTTTTTTTTTTTACACTTTTTTTGTAACTAACTTTTATAACTGTAACCGGTTCCAGGTTTGGGTCTCTCAAAATGCGATGGCATCTTGGGAGACCCTGTGAAAGTGCGCCTAGTCTGTAGAATGCTGTACCCTACGCTAATACTCAACTAGTGAATGGTAGCGTTCAAAACATTCACCAATGCAAAGACCAGGATTATCAGGACAGGAGGGACAATAATAGCGGGTGTCACGCCTATATCCGCGCTTGCTGCACACATCTTTTTTGGGGGGGGTTCGTTGGGTAGGGGTACTCGGGAGGACATAAAGAAAATGCCTCTCATGCAGCCGACTGCATTTGGTTGGGGATGTGAATGGGGGAAGTACGGGTGCTGCAGAAGTGGTGGGTTCCCAATTAGGATTGGCGAATGCAGCAGGAAGGGCATTATGGGCACGACGGGCCTGTGTTTGTCTTTTTGGTGGCAGCGGGACACTATTTGTGCTTGCCACCTCACCAGCTTGAACTGCACTTATGGGACTCGGCACGTCACCAAGTATTACTGCAGTGTTGGTTTGACTACGACCGGGGTGTACTAGGCCGCTGGTGCTTGCCAGTTCACCAAAACGCTACAAAAAAAACTATTAACGATCGCAGGGATCAGGCCTGACTCTGCGAACGCTGCAGTTATGCGTTTAGTGTTTTATAAGTGTCAGTGATCGATCGATACTGCACTTGGGTGGGCTGGGCCGGGCGGAGAGGGAAAACGCAGGTGCTAGCAGGTATCTGGGCTGATCCCGCTAACACTGCGTTTTTGGGAACCCTAAACTGCTGGGGACGCTAGTATAGATCTGATCGGATCAGATATTGAACCATTCAGATACTATACCACTAAGGGAGGTGTACGGTGTGTGCGTGGGTGTTAGCGGTACTGGCGCTAATCTGACACTGCCTGGGGCGACGCACATCACCGCCAGGCGATCAGGGGGCTAAACCTTTATTCGGTAATAAACGGCGGGTGCCCTGACACTATAAAAAATAAACGAACTAACCAGCGTCACCCGTAATGGTTATACGGTGATCAGTGGTGAAAGGGTTAACTAGGGGGCAATCAAGGGGTTAAAACCTTTATTAGGTAGTATATGGGGGTCCCTGTCGCTATAAAACGCTGACGGCGAACCTAAATATTTATGTCCCTAACTAGCATCACCAGTGACACCAATACAGCGATCAGAAAAATGATCGCTTAGCAACACTGGTGATGGGGGGTGATCAAGGGGTTAAAACTTTATTAGGGGGGGCTAGGGGGGTACCCTAGACCTAAAGGGGGCTAATACTAACTGCCCTACCACAGTAACTGTCACAAACTGACACCATGCAGTAATCAGAAAAAAAACAAAAAAACAAAACTGCTTGGTGTCCTGTGTGACAGGGGGGGGGTGTGATTGGGGGGGGATCGGGGGTGTAAAGTGTGCCTGGCATGTTCTACTGTGTGTGTGTGTTTGTGCACTCACTCAGATGTCTTCTCTCCTCGGCGCCGGAACGGAAACTGCCGAGCCGAGGAGAGATGACATCACATCCTCTGCCTGTGTGTACTACACACAGGCAGGGGAGGATTCTCATTGGCTGGGAGCGATCGCGAGGGGGGGGCCACGAATGGATGGCCTCCCCCTCATCTCTAGTCGCTCCCAGACCAACGGCGACCGCCTCAGGCACCGGGGGGGGGGTGTGTCCGATCGGACCCCCCCGCCCGCGGGAAGGCAAACGTACCAGGTACGTGATTTTGCCTGCCCATGCCATTCTGCTGACGTATATCAGCGTATATCAGCTTCCCCTATCATTGATGGTAGGTCCCATGCACATTTTTTGTGATAAATTAATTTTTAATTTTTTCCTTTTTTTGGGATTGTGCCCCTCTTTTGCCTCCGCTTCCTCCCCTTCCCTCTCCCCTCTCCTCCCCCTTTTATTTATTTATTTTTGTTTTGGAAGTTTTAGGTTGGATGGGTCTTTTTTTTTTTTTTTTTTTTATTGTTTGGATGAGGTGGGGGTGGTGGGTACTAAATATTGTATAGAAGGGTTTATTAGATAAACAATATAATTGAGAGGGATTTAAGGTAGAAGAGCAAAGATAAAAAAGTGTACATATACAGTCTACTATTTTTTTCTTTGTTTTTATATATCTTTTTGTACAGTATTGTATGGTTTGTCCTAAATGTAAAAAAAATTAATAACATTTGAATTATAAAAAAAAAAAAATGGACACATGTCCATTTACATCAGCCTCTCCATAGAGAACAATGGGTGGTCCGATTTGGCCCGCCTGAAAAATGGACAGGCAGACCCGATCTGTCTGCTCGTGTGAAAGGGGCCCAATATCTTGTTCACACAGGGCATACACAGCATACCTATACAGGGATGCACAGGTGTTCTGTGCATCTCTGTACAGGCAGTCCCCATTGATGTCATTTGGGATGCAGCAACTGGACGAACAGAGCTGTTGCTCCCAATTTATATCCATGTAGGTCTGCATGCATGTCCCCGAGCTCACACTGCCTACCCACACGGATATCAGATTGGAAACAGCTATGCCTGTGCAGCCTTTGCATCCAAATTGACATATATGGGACTGCCTGTACGGGGATGCACAAAACACCTGTCCATCCCTGTGCGGGTAAACATTGCCCTTCATGCCTTATGTGAACAATGCTTTAGTAGCAATTTAGTTAGAATTTTGTAAGTTATGTTGTGTTAATGCGAAAATATTCTGATAAACATTTGCGCAAATATCGCGCTGCCCTGAAAATCAGTGGAACCTTTTTCTTCTACTGGCCATGTGCGTTCTGAAAATGTATGGTTTGGGGGGTCTATTACAAATTCTAAAAACTGCACGTGAAAAAAGAAAACCTCCAGATTTTCTAAGCAACATTTGCGTACATCCAATTTCCACCATTTCTCAAAAAAAAGTACAAATATGTGTTATTTATTAACTCAATACAGGTTAAGCTTTTATATTTAGTAGGAATTTAGCAGGAATTTTGTAAAATTTGCTGTGTTTGTATCTGCTACTAATGATTTTAGTGTAATTTTAGCAAAAATATTGCTATGGTAAACATTTGCGTAAATATCGTGGGGCCTTAAAAATCAGTAGCACCTTTTTATTCTACCTATGCTTTCAGAAAAGATATGGTTGGGGGGGGGGGTCTTTTACAAATTCTGAATGCTGTAAGGGGAAAATGAAAACCTTCAGCTTTCTAGAGAAATTTGCATATTTACATTTTTGCGTACGTTTGATTTTAACCATTTTGCAAAAAGGTGCAATGTAAAAAATTACAAATTTGTAATGTATTAACTCCATACAGGTTAAGCTTTTATATTTTCATATTTAATTGGAATTTAGCAGGAATTTTGTAAAATTAGCTGTGTTTTTATTTGCTTGATGATGTAATTGTATTACGAAACGCGTAGGGTGGAGCAGGACGACGCACTGACGTCACCACCAGTCACTGCTCTCACTTCCAGTAGGACGGGTCTGTCCAAGTGTGTTCGGCCGACACATCGGACTTCAGGCTTGTTTATGAAGCGACTTCTGTAAGTGTGTTTTTGTCTTATTACCTAATAAAATGTTAAAAAGGTTTTACACGATCAGAGTTTCCCTATTTCTATTGCATGCCATGCATTCCATCTGAGCCGTTCTATTTAATGTGATGATCCGAGGTCCTAGCGGCAGACCAGCACGGGAGATACACTCAAAGTCACAGCTGTCATGCTTTTCATGATCCTCTGTAATGGGGCATCATGCCTGTCTGGTAAGGAGTAACCCCTTCTATACCGGTGGTGGATCACATTTCTACATTACACAATAGTTGAAGACCGTCTCATGCGGACTATATTATTCTTTTTCTTTGTTTTGCATGGGTTTGATGACATTTGTTATCAGTGATCACAGAGACTTGTATATTATTTGATTTTGTATATTACACAAACCGGTCCGGTTACTACAAATCACATAATTTGGGTAGTGATTAATATTTCACTTAGTTTTATTCATTATTCATTGTTTGTTTACTTATCAGCGCGATTCATGTGTTTATTTATTTGCTATATGGGTGTCATATTTCGAATTGCTGCTTGTCACAGTTTATTAGTTTATGATTTAACTTTTCTTTTTATAATAAAGAATTTTTATTCATTTCAACATATTCAATTTTGCTTAAATTTCATTTAATACATTTCTAATTGCCGATTCATATCTACTCTCCACTCCATATCACCACCAACAAAAACATTTCCTGTCGCATCTCATGGCAGCATACACCTATGGGTAGTGGCTCCGCCCCCGCAACCTGATAGGACCGCGTAGCTAATAAAGTCTGAGAGAGCCCCTGCCCCAGCATTCTCCTTTTTTTCCTCACCTGTCAAGGACCGAAAACATGCATCCCTTACCTAAAACATTCGCCCCAGCCAGGTTCTAGCCTCTCCTGGGTGGAAGTCCTATCCTGTACAGCCTCTAAATGAGCTCAATGGAAGGAACCCCACTCTGATGGTCTCAGGGGTATGTTACAATACATTACAAACCTTAAACAGGTTTATGGATCGCAACGGTCTCCAGCTCCTTTCTGTGCACCTGTGGGTAACTTCCCCTCCTGTCTGTCTCCATAGCTCCAGCTTGTCAGGACATCCCACTTTCCAGCTTCCAAAATGGCGTCGGAGGCCTCAGAGCGCATCTGAGCATGCTCGAGCGTGACGTCATCACCCCAGGACGGCGGCAAGTTTAAAAATGCTGTAATGTCAGCATTTTCTTGTCTCTTCTCTCCTGAGCCTGTAAGGGGGAATTTTGACCGGATTTCTTTTTCTACTCTACCCAGCTGTTCTACCCTGTCTCTCTCTTGCTATCTCCACGCCCAGGTAAGATCTATGATGGCTTTTTTCTTTGCTTGTTTACTATCTGCTATCCCATGCATGCTAAGCCACCTATATAATTATAGGTTGATTCATCACCTTTCATGGAGACCGTTGCCCAGGTAGACCATCGCCAGCCTACTAGGTAAGAGGGGATGATGGGTAAGTATGAAGAGAAGGAAAAAGAGAGCCCTCACTAATGCTGTTTAAATTGAACAGCCCCACCAGGTCTTCCAGATCGTCACATTCAAGACGAGGGGAGCCTTCAAGAAGGAGCCGCTCAAGCCACAGGCAGAGTCGCTCAGAGCGCGGCAGAAGTCGCAGAAGCCGCTCAAGTCGCAGGAGGAGCAGATCAAGTCGCAGGAGAAGCCGATCAAGATCAAGGCATAGTCGCTCCCACCACAAAAAATCCCCTGCGCACAGGAAATCTCCTGTCACCCAGCCTTCCCGTCCACCCGGGAACTCCTGCTGGATTTGCGGTGCTACAGCACTTCCAGGCAAACTGGCCTGTCGCACATGCTTCATTGAGGCAACTAAGGACAGAGAAACAGAGGCAAGAGAACCAATTGATCCATCACCACAAGTCGCAGAGCCAGAAGCCAGCAGACCTATACAAAGTACCTCATCCACTGCCCCATCATCATCAAAGACGTCAGACCCTCTCTCTGACACTGATGATCTAGAGGCATCCACCGGCTTCGACTTCTCATTGATCGACCCATTCGTGAAGTCAGTAAAAGAGGTGATCGACTGGGTGGAAGAAAAAGAAACTCCTCAAAAAGTGAGGAAATACTTTCCAAATCTTAAAAAAGACCCAGAGAACTTCCCGTTCATTGAGGAACTTGAGGATCTAATTAAGGATGAGTGGCAAAAGCCAGAGAATAAAACTGGCCTCACCAACAGATTATCAAAACTCTATCCACTTAAAGAGCCTAACGTCAACCCACTAATATCTCCTCCAGTGGTCGACTCCTCCCTAATGCGCCTCGCCAGGCACGTAACACTTCCAATAGAGGATGCAGTCACATTCAAAGACGTCCTGGATAGAAAGATCGATCTGGATCTTAAGAGAACCTACCTCTCGGCAGGTGGCGCTTGCAGGCCAGCAATAGCATTGGCTGCCGTCGGTAAGGCTATCTCAAGCTGGTCCACGATGGCCGAGAAGCTGGTATCGGAAGGAATAGAGCAGGAGAAAGTTATCTCAGCACTCCAAGAACTTAGTCTTGCAGGCGACTTTGTCGCAGAAGCCTCTGTGGATATAATTAAAACCACTTCAAGAGCAATGTTAAGCTCAGTAATGGCCAGAAGGGCGCTCTGGTTAAAACCCTGGTCGGCAGATCCCTCCTCAAAATCCAATTGGTGCAAAATACCCTTTGATGGCGTAAACCTTTTTGGAGAAAAACTGGACGTGGCTATTTCTAAAGTCACGGGGGGAAAATAGGGACTCATCCCTTCAGATAGGAGGCCCAGGCAGCAGAGACCACCGGTTTCTAGAAGAAATCTGCCAGATAAATACAGAGAGGCAAGATCCTACAGGCCCGGAAAAGAGTATAGGAGGAACTGGAAGAATCCCCAGTCATCATTCCTCAAGCTCCAAAAGTCTAAGACCCCTGCGTCAGGGGAACAAAAGTCTTTTTGAAGGTGCGTCCGCCCAACCAGCTTTAGTGGGGGCCAAATGGAAATTCAAGACACGGGCTCCAAGAGACCAATTCTCTGTAACCAGATTACCTGCATCTCGGGAAAAAAGGATGCTACTGACAAAGTACGTCCAAGACCTGTTACAAAAGGAAGCCATAGTGGAAGTTCCAATATCCCAAAGGTCAACGGGATTCTACTCCCCGTTGTTTCTGGTGAAGAAGAAATCGGGGGATCTACGCCCTGTCTTAGATCTAAAGAATCTCAATCGCTCAATCTTAGTCGAGACATTCAAAATGGAGAGCCTCCAGTCAATTCTTCGGGCCATGAATATCGGGGATTGGATGCTTTCCGTCGATTTACAAGACGCCTATCTGCACGTCCCCATTCACATCTCATTCCAAAAATGTCTCCGCTTTGCGGTAGGTCTACATCATTTTCAATTCCGAAGCCTCCCGTTCGGGATCTCCACCGCTCCAAGGACATTCACAAAAATCTTACTGCCAGTAATAGCCTTACTAAGAGAACAAGGATTGAGGGTCCATCATTACCTGGACGA
The DNA here is from genome assembly GCA_037952925.1 of Lithobates clamitans. Classification (NCBI taxonomy): domain Eukaryota; kingdom Metazoa; phylum Chordata; class Amphibia; order Anura; family Ranidae; genus Lithobates; species Lithobates clamitans. The sequence goes on from JBBGZY010001522.1 coordinate 1,219,896, forward strand.
CATCCTTTTGCTAGCAGACAATCAGGATTCCCTTCTACTGCATCGATCTATTCTGATTACCACCCTACAAAACTTCGGCTGGATCATAAACTGGGGGAAAAGCAATCTGCAGCCCACTCAGAGAATGATATTCCTGGGGGCGGAACTAGACACAAGTCTCAATACGGTGGAACTTCCGCAGGAAAAAATTCCCAGCCTCATTCAGAAGGCAAGAAAGTTATTAGCCTCTACCACACTACCAGCCCGGGAGTACCTCAGCATACTGGGGTCATTCTCAGCAACCATCCCAATGGTACAATGGGCCCAATGGAACACCAGACCTCTGCAAGCATCATTGTTAAAACAATGGAACGGGGTATCATTGTCTCAGCCGATCGTAGTCCAGAAAGAAATAAAACAATCACTCTGGTGGTGGACCAGATTGAACAATCCGAAGAGATGCAGGCATATAGTCCCTCTTCCTCAGGAAATAATCACTTCAGACGCCAGCCTGAAGGGCTGGGGGGCACACTACCGCCATCACGCAGTCCAGGGCCTTTGGACATTCAGAACACAGAACGTGGTTTCAAATATATTGGAGATAAAAGCAGCTTTCCAAGCTCTGTTAGCCTTCAGCCCCCTCCTCAGGGGGAAAGAGGTCCTGCTAAAATTGGACAACAGAGTGGCAGTTGCCTATATCAACAGGCAGGGGGGCACCAGGAGTCGCTCCATGATGCAGGAAGTCCATCCAGTCTTCGAGTGGGCACAGCTGAACCTGTCGGGATTAACGGCAGCGTATGTCCCAGGAGTCCAAAATCAACTAGCCGACTCTCTAAGTCGGACCTTTGTATCAAACAACGAGTGGGCCTTAAGTCACCAAGCCTTTACCCTCATAACCCAGACCTGGGGAATAACGGATATAGACCTGGCGGCAACACCGGTCAACACGAAATGCCAGAGATATCTAGCCAGAATTCCTTTCCCATCGGCAGAAGGCACGGATTGCCTACAACACGACTGGAACTTCCGTTTGGGGTACATATTTCCGCCAACACCACTCATTCCGAGATTCTTACTCAGACTCAAGAGGTCGAAAGCCACAGTGCTAGCAGTCCTCCCATTTTGGCCGAGACGACCATGGTTTACGACGCTCCTCCAATTGAGCACAGCAGAACCACTGACACTCCCAATGACAGCGGATATACTGTCGCAGGGGCAACTCCTTCACCCATTTCCGGAGAGGCTGCATCTAACAGCATGGAGATTGAAAGGACTAGGTTCTTAGTCCAAGGTTGCTCCCAGAAAGTGATAGACACTCTCCTCCAGGCCAGAAAATCCACGACCAATAAAACCTATAAAAGGGTCTGGGAGAGTTTTCTCTTAGTCGCACAACAGCAATCCTGGAACCCGGCATCTCCATCAGTTCCTCAGATCCTCGAGTTTCTCCAGTTAGGTCTAGATAAAGGTCTTAGGTCTAGTACCCTGAAGGTACATGTATCAGCCCTATCCGCTATGACAGGAGTGAAATGGGCTCAAGAACCTCTCATCATCCAATTTCAGAAGGCTTGCCTAAAGCTGAGACCACCTAGGAAACCTTCCTTCCCGTCATGGGATCTTTCAGTAGTGTTGGAAGCCTTATCCCATGAGCCATTTTTTCCGTTAGAGAATGTTTCCCTGTGGGACCTAACTCTCAAAGTCACTTTCCTAATAGCAATTACATCAGCTAAAAGGGTATCGGAAATTCAGGCCTTACAGGCTAAGGAACCATACTTGATGTTCTATCCAGACAAAGTAGTCTTAAAACCATCGGATCGCTTCATCCCGAAAGTGTCATCATCTTTCCACTTTAACCAAGAACTATGTCTCCTCACCCTATCCACAGAACAGGGTGATCCACATCCGCTTGACATAAAGTCGAATATCCAGGCCTACCTCCTGGCAACCAGCAATTTAAGGAAGACAGAGGACCTACTGGTCATTCCTCATGGGTTTAGAAGAGGACAAGCAGCAACCTCTCGCACCATCGCAGCATGGTTGGTGAAGATCATTAAGAGAGCTTACGCATCTAACAATGCATGAGTACCTGAGGGCTTAAGGGCACACTCCACAAGGGCAATGGCGACCTCCTGGGCGGCCTACTGCAGGGTATCAGCCGAAACCATCTGCAAAGCAGCCACTTAGTCTTCGAAAACCACTTTTATCTCTCATTATAAAGTGGACTCCGCTAGATTGTCCACGGTAGAATTTGGGAGAGCAATTATTCAGGCTAACTCCTCAATACCTTCTAAATAAAAAACTTATCTTTTGCTCATACCCACCCAGTTTGCGAGTTATTCCCCATAGGTGTATGCTGCCATGATGCGACAGGAAAACGGAAAATTGTATACTCACCTTTCCGTAATTTTCCTTTCCTGTCGCATCTCATGGCAGCATACAAATGCCCACCCATCTGAGGTGAGGTATATATACACGGAGAATGCTGGGGCAGGGGCTCTCTCAGACTTTAATAGCTACGCGGTCCTATCAGGTTGCGGGGGCGGAGCCACAACCCATAGGTGTATGCTGCCATGAGATGCGACAGGAAAGGAAAATTACGGAAAGGTGAGTATACAATTTTCCGTTTTTCCTTCCTCTATGCAAATATTCCCCTCTCCCTCCCCTTCCTCCCCATTTATCTTCTGTGTTCTTAAGCCTACCCCTTTAGTTACCCCAGTGATTCCATATTTAACATTTTTACTACATTGTGATCACATTATTTCAACATTCAGTATTTCTTTCCCCAAATCGGTGTACTCCCCCCTCCTTCCTACCCCTCAGTTATCACCTGTGTTCTTAATCTCCTTCCCTCTTCCACCATTATCCTTACATTTAAATTCAAATATTTTCTTAAGTGTCATCAAAGTGAACCAAAAATACCTTCCCCCTTTGTGCCCAAAGGGTACATATGTATTCCTCCTTCCCCCCCTCCCACCCTTAATTATGGAGGTGAAAAGAGGATGGAAGAGAATGAGGGAGAAAAATAAATAATTTTTTAAATTCCCCACCATACCCTCCCCCCCCTCCCTCATTCATCAGGAGTAAGTGGGTGGGTCGGGGTCCTACCTCATCATACCCCCCCACCCCTCTCCCTCAGGCACCCTTCGGCAAAAAAACTGTTCCCCCTTCTTACTTTTAATCAGAACCGCACGGCAGTATCCAGCATATCTATTCCAATCTATATTTCATATGAGTAATATCTCCATGTTTCCCATATGTCCTTAAATTCCTCATGTCTATCCTTAATCCTATATACCCATTCTTCTGCTTCCATTGTTTTATCTACCTCCTTTTTCCACTCAAGCAATGTCGGGCACTTAGATTGTTTCCAGTACCTTGGGACCAATACCTTTGCAGCGTTCAGCAAATGTGGAGTAACACTTTTTTTGTATGTTTTATTCGAGGATGGCATTCCGTGGAACAAGAAGTGCATAACTGAGAACTCTATAGGTTTTAAAGTCAACCTCTTGATCCAGGGAGCCACTGCCTCCCAAAATTTTTTGATCTTCGGGCATGTCCACCATAAGAGGAGGAATGTGCCCCTCTCCTGACATCCTCTCCAGCAGCGTGCATCCACTTTTGGAAACATTTGTGCTAGGCGGGCAGGGGTAAGGTACCATCTGGTCAAAAATGTATATGCCATCTCCTGGGTATAAGAACTTATTGAGGAGCTACGAGTTGTTTTAATCAGCCTTTGTCTCTGTAGAGTTGAGAACCTCTGCCCTATTTCTCTTTCCCACTCCTTAATATAATAGGGTGTTGATGTATTCTGAGTTTTAAGGATCAGTTTTATACATCCTAGATAATACATGCTTAGCCTCTGGATTCTCTATGCACCAAGATTCAAACGTGGTGAGGGAACTCAGAGGTCTAATCAAAGAATTCCTTTTATTGTAAAAAATAGGATTTTTTATAACAGCTTACCTGTTAAATCCTTTTCTTTCGATGGGCATCACGGGACACAGAGCCACAGTAATAACTGATGGGTTATGTAGGTACCTTTAGGTATTGGACACTGGTCACACCCTAATCAGAAAGTTCAACCCCCTATATAATTCCTCCCCTTCCAGGGATACCTCAGTTTTGTAGCAAAGCAATATAAGTGTATTAGAAGAGGGGCGGGACCTCTGTGTCCTGTGATGTCCATCGAAAGAAAAGGATTTTTACAGGTAAGCCGTTATAAAAAATCCTATTTTCTTTCTCGGACATCACGGGACACAGAGCCGCAGTAATAACTGATGGGATGTCCCAAAGCAATGCCAACTGAGGGGGGAATCACAACCAAGTAGGGTGCAATCAGACCTGAGGACCCTGTACCGCTGTCTGCAGCACACTACGCCCAAAGGCGATATTCTCATGCCTTCTCACATCCACCTGATAAAATCTGGTGAATGTATGGACTGAAGACCAGGTTGCGGCCTTGCAGATCTGAGCCATAGAGGCCTGGTGATGCACTGTCCAAAAAGCACTAATAGCCCTTGTGGAATGTGCCTTGATCTGAAACTGAGGAATCTTCTGTTTCAAACCGTAAGCCTGAATAATCAATTGTCTAATCCATTTAGAAATGGTAGCTTTTGACGCTGCCTGTCCTCTACTGGGATCCTCTGGCAGCACGAACAAAACATCCGTTTTGCGAATTTGAGCAGTTGCTCCCAGATAGGTCTTGACTGCTCTTACTACATCCAAAGAATGTAGTGACCTCTCTTCCGAAGAACAGGGATCTGGAAAAAAGGAAGGCAGAACAATGTTGGTTTTGAAAATCTGAAACCACCTTCGGTAAAAAACTAGGATGAGGGCGCAGTACCACTATCCTTGTGTATAATCAAATAAGGCTCTTTACAGGAAAGAGCTGCCAATTCTGATACTCTTCTAGCATTAGAGATGGCTACCAGAAAAATTAGTTTCCTTGTCAGCAAGATCAAAGGAATCTGACGTATTGGTTCTAAAGGTTGTTTCTGTAACACTGACAGAACCAAGTTCAAGTCCCAGGGGTTTAGAGGTGCCTTAACCGGAGGATTAAGACGCATCACCCCTTGCATAAAGTTTCGGACCAAAGAATGCGAAGCAAGTGGCCGTTTAAACAATACTGATAAAGCCAAGACCTGGCCCTTGATGGTACTCAAGGCCAGCCTCATCTCTAACCCTAATTGTAGAAAATCAAGAATTAAACCCATGAAATATTTTCTGGGATGTCAACCCCTGGATTCACACCAAGATACATAAGCTTTCCAGACTCTATGATGAATCATTCTGGAAGCTGGCTTCCTTGCATTGATCAAGGTAGATATGACAGGACCTGAAAGCCCACAACTCTTCAGAACGTGGGTCTCAATAGCCAAACCGTCAAATTTAGCGTTTGTAAGGCAGGATGGAACACTGGACCTTGAGATAACAGGTCTGGGCATACCGGTAGGTTCCACGGGGAACCCACCATCATCCTTACTATTTCTGCATACCAAGTCCTTCTAGGCAAAGCGGGGGCCACCAGAAGTACCGACTTCCTTTCCTGCCTGATCCTGCGAAGGAGTCGTGGCAGTAGCAGAATAGGCAGGAAAGCATAAATCAGTGAGAACCGATGCCACGGAATCACCAATGCATCCGTCCCGCATGCAAGAGAATCCCTCATCCTTGCCACAAATCTGTCTATCTTTTTGTTGAATCGGGATGCAAAGAGATCTACATCTGGGACCCCCCATCTTTGGCATATGGCCCAAAAGACGTCGGTATGCAGAGACCATTCCCCTGGGAGTAACTGCTGGCGACTTAGATAGTCCGCCTGCCAGTTCTCTATCTGGAATAAAAACTGCCGATATGCATGTCACATGCATCTCTGCCCAGACTAAGATCTGGTTCACCTCCTTTTGAGCAGCTCGGCTCCGGGTGCCTCCCTGATGATTGACATAAGCCACTGCTGTGGCATTGTCGGACTGGATCCTGACCAGGCAACCCTGTAGCCTGATAGTCCAGTCTTTTAGGGCTAGATATACTGCCTGGATCTCCAGAATGTTGATGGGTAAGGTCCTCTCGGTCTTGGACCATAGCCCCTGTATCGCAGACTGTTCCAGAACTGCTCCCCAACCTGACAGACTGGCATCTGTTGTTACCACCGTCCAGGTAACCGGTAGAAAGGATTTCCCCTTCTGCAGGTTTTCGGGTATGAGCCACCAATTGAGGCTCTGACGCACCGCATGCGACATGTGCATTGGAAAGTCTAATGCCTGAACCTTCTTGTTCCAGGCCGACAGAATACTGTGTTGCAACAGTCTTGAATGAAACTGAGCATAGGGAACTGCTTCGAATGAAGACACCATCTTTCCCAGCAGCCTCAAACAAAGGCGGACAGAAGGACCCTTCTTGGTCCTGACTGTCAGAACCAGCTCCCTTAAAGTAGTGATCTTTGCCTGAGGAAGAAATACCTTCTCCTGGCTTGTATCTATGATCAGACCCAAATACTCCAGTCTTCTTACTGGTTTTAGAAAAGATTTTTCTAGGGTGAGGATCTAGATGTTCCAGATACTTGACCGTGGTCTTCAAGTTCCCGTTCAAGGAAGCCACCGACCGGTCTATCAAGAGCAGGTCGTCTAGGTATGCTATGACAGTTATACCCTGAGCCCTTAATCTGGCCAGAGGAGGGGCCAAGACCTTTGTGAACATTTGAGGTGCAGTGGCTATCCCGAAAGGCAGAGCCACGAACTGGAAATGGCGCCCTCCTATCTCGAAAGCGTAGAAACTTCTGATGAGCCGGAAAAATGGGCACATGTAGATATGCATCTCTGATGTCCATCGATGCCAAAAATTCTCCTCCCTGCAGGATGGAGACTACTGTCCGAATTGATTCCATGCGGAAGGACTGAATCCTTAGGAATCGATTCAGATCCCTTAAATCCAGAATGGGTCTGACATCCCCATTTGGTTTTTGGACCGTAAAAAGGTTGGAATAGAAGCCCAATCCTTGATCCTTTGTGGGATCCACCATAATGACCTCTTGCGACAAAAGTTGCTCTAACGCTAGAAGGAGCGACTGCTTCTTCTCTGGGTCTCTGGGAACACTTGATCTGAAGAAAACGAGGAAAGGGAAATTCTTGGAACTTCAGCTTGTACCCTAAAGGTTACCGTGGAGATTACCCATCTGTCCTGGAAGTCCTCCTGCCAGAGCTTTGAGAACTGTAGCAGTCTTCCCTCCACTCGAGAGCGAGCGGGGGCGCCGATTCTGGAAGAGGTCTTAGTGTCTTGTCTAGAAGACTTCTTCCCCCAGGACTTCTTTTGTTCCTGGGGTTGACTCTTGTTTCTTGCCCCAGACGGAGGAGGCCGTCGTGACTGCCTGGAGGCTGAAGCTCTGGCACTGGGGAAAGAGTCCGTTTGAAAGAGGGACACTTACTCTTCTTAACAGGTAAGAGAGTGCTTTTCCCACAAGAGATTCTCTTGATATAGTTATCCAAGTCTTCTCCAAACAACCTTGCACCATGAAAAGGAAACCCAGCCAAGAGCTTCTTACATGGTGCTTCGGCTGACCAATTTTTCAACCATGAGATTCTTTGCACCAACCCAAGTGAAAGGCGAGAGGTTTGCATGATAGAATCTCTGATGGCGTCAACAACATAACATAAGGCCGCTGGATGGTTAGCAAACCCCTGGGCCTGTAGTTCAGGTAATACTTTGATGACCTGCTTAACATGGTCTCTTAAGTATTGACAGACTCCAATCCCTGCTACTGCAGGTTGGGCCACTGATCCTGCTAACGAAAAAACATCCTTTAAGAAGGATTCCATCTTTTTATCCACAGGATCCCTGAGCATTTGAGCGTTGTCTACAGGACAAGTCAGACTACTATTTTTAGAGGAAATGGCCGCATCAATGGCCAGCATTCCCCACATCTTAATAAATTTTTCTTCCATAGGATAAAGTGTTGAAAACTTTTTCGGCGGAAGAAATCGCTTATCTGGGTGATCCCACTCAGAATAAAGGAGCTTTTCAAGCAAATTATGAACAGGAAAAGCATGTGCTGCTTGGGAAGGTTTGTGACCCCAAAGCAGAAGAGAATTCTTTAACAGCTTCAGGTACGGGCAACTTAAATGTGGAGCGGACCAATCCAGTAAGGATCTGCACTAAGACTTTCTCCTCTTGGGAAGTCGCAGAGGGTCCCTTTCCACCTGATTCCTCCGAAGAGGAATTATCTGTCCCATCCTGATCCTCTGAAAGGGATTAATCTCCTTTATCCCAGAGCTCCTCTGCTTGAGGGTCTTGGGAAACAGAGGATGGCCTAGTACGTTTTCTTCCACTGAGTGAAGCTGTATTCACGGCCATTAATCTTTCCTCTAACCCAGTAATGGTTGAGGAAAAAACCTCTTGTGTAATGTATACAGGGGCTGAAGTGCCGGAAGCAGGTATAGCCCCAGACCCCAACGGCTCTCCCTTTCCAGGCGTCCCTGGCCCCTCAGGTGGGGAGGATGTAGAAGACAGGGGGTCCTCAGAACCTGAACGAGGTCCCCTAGTTTCTGTGGTTCTGGGGGTACTTGAACCTCTTCTACCCATAGTGCAAAGCAACAAGGTGTGAGGTATCCAAAATGAACACTGACTGCTGAGCGATGTAGTCTGGCAAAAGCCTTGCTACCAAATGCCCAGTCCGGTGTTACCTTAGTAAATGCAGCCTAGGAGAATGCCTGTGTCCCACCTTACATGCGACTGTCAGCTCTGTGTCCCTCCAAGGCTCAGAGCACCTGTAGAGTGAGCTTTAAGTAGCCATGCTCCTTGCACTGTGGGCATCTGAGCACGCTGACGCTGTGCTGCCGCCCCGCCCCTCCCCTTAGTTTTTTCGAAAACGAGCGCTTCCCGCGCAAGCCTGACCCTTCCGGAGTAAGCATGGAGGAAGGCTGGGGGTGGAGCAGGAAGGAGAGAGGCCGGCAGCGATGGGACCTGCATAGATGCAATGGCGGCCTGGCGGCGGCGACAGTGCGGTATAAAAACCGCCTTACAGCCCACCTGCGGCCTCCCCTTGGCCTGGGGGGAACATCCCTAAGGAGAAATCCCCCCATCCCATCCTACCTGGAGCCGGAAGAGCTGTGCAGCGTGGAACGCTGAGACAGAAACAGCATGAGTAGGTATGTGCTCTTGGCAGCCCCCGGTGGTCACACTAGGCATAGCATGCATCTACCTTAAAGGAGAAAACCTACTAAAATTCAAAATTCTGTGGAATCTCTTCTTACCTTATCCAGCTGCAGGGTGCTGTATACACAGACCCAATCTTCACCTCTCACGGTGGGCTCCGTTTGAAAAAACCGTCAGAGACTGGGGCCCCCTACGAATAGGGGGATCCTGCAGTTCTGGCCCTGTAAAGCACCCAGCCAGAAATTAGGAGGTTTAAAGCCATTTTCTGATCTGCAGGGTCCAGCTCTCTAAAAAGAGAAGCATTACAGGTAAAAACGCGTTTCTTCGGACACGAGGCCCAGGTACCATCCAATTCGGCCATGAAAAGACACTTTGAATGGATCCAGTTCGCCTGGCTTGCACCAGTATAGGATATCAGGATATTCCCTTTGGAGCTTCAGCACAGGACATCTTTACACGTCCAACACCTAAGACACTGGCGTAAAAACTGAGGTATCCCTGGAAGGGGAGGGATTATTTAGGGGGTTGAACTTCCTGATTAGGGTGTGACCAGTGTCTAATACCTAAAGGTACCTACATAACCCATCAGTTATTACTGTGGCTCTGTGTCCCGTGATGTCCGAGAAAAATCTGCAATTTGAAAATATCTCCAAGTAGACATTGGAATGTCTCCCCACTAATATTAAATCCTTTAAAAGGTACCAATGTGCCCAATGAGGCTATCCTAGCACTTGTTAACCCCCCCCCCCCCCATCTCTGCCCCATCCTTCTAGGTTTCTTTCATCTTCCCCCGGTTAGAACCATGGAAATCCCTCCATTGGGGCCAAAGGGGATATTACGGGGGCGAACTTTCCAAGGGCATTTAACTTATCCCAAACCGATAAGGTAGTTATGGTTATTGGTGATGTCCATTTCGATAGTCCCCTATTCCCAACTGGAATCCAGGGTGCTCCTTCTAGGTTCCCGCCAGCTATTGTCTTCTCCAGGTTTACCCACTGTTTATTTAAGGAATCATGGCGCCAGTTCATTATTCGTACCAAGGCCATAGCCTTGTAATACAAATTCATGTCTGGGAGTCCTAACCCTCCCTCCGTTTTATGTCTCCTTAATATATCATATGAGAGTCTTGGGTGCTTATCTCCCCACACAAAGTTCGAGAAGAGCCTTCTCATCTGCCTAAAAAAAGGATTGTGGAAGTGTCACAGGTACCGTGTATAAAATATAAATGATTTTCGGCAATACATTTATTTTTAGCGCATTCACCCTTCTGAACCAGGTCAGCAAATGGCCCTTCCAGCTTTGCAAATCTCTTTGTATTTTTGCTAACAGGGCCATAGTTGAGTTCATATAACTTCTTTAAATCTGCTGTAATATAAATCCCTAAATATACCAATGAGTCTAAGTTCCAAATAAAAGGTAAATTGTGTTGTATGGAGTTCCTCATCTTAATAGGAACATGGCTTGGCATCAAAATGGATTTTTCAAGATTTATCTTAAAATTGGACAGGACTCCGAATCTATTTCCTGCATTAATTCTTTCAGTGATTCTTGGGGTTTAAATAGATAAAATAAAAGGTCATCCGCATATGCTGACACCTTATGCTTCACCGCCCCAATACGAATCCTGGTAGTCCTTCCATTCCTCCTAATCTTAAATAAAAAAGGTTCAAGGATCAAGGCAAATAGCAGGGGTGAAAGTGGACACCCCTGTCTGGTCCCATTATGGATATTAAACAATTTGATAACCCTCCATTTACCTTAACCCTTGCTTTAGGATTGTTATATAGTGCCAAGACCCAACCCATCATGCGTTCTCCCAGACCTACCTCCCTCAGGACCTCGGACAAAAAGACCCAATTAACCCTATCAAATGCTTTCTCAGCATCCATTGATAACACCACCCTTGGAATTTGCTCTGGTCCATTTTGGGCCGAATGTAATATTTGTAAAGCTCGAATTGTATTGTCTCTAGCTTCCCGGCCTTTTATGAATCCCCGTTTGATCTAAGTGTATTATTTTTGCTATGTGATCTTGCATTCTAAGGGCCCAAATTTTTGATAGGATCTTCGTGTCCGAGTTCAGGAGGGAGATGGGCCTGTAAATTGACACATAACTGAGGGTCCTTCCCCTCCTTCGGGAGGACCGTCACATGCGCCATTAGTGCTTCCGGGTGCAAAGGGCTAGATATTGTTATGGAGTTGAAGTAATTGCATAAGGGATGTATTAGCACTAAGAGAAACTTTTTATAATATGCATTCGTAAAGCCGTCTGGGCCCGGGCTTTTACCCAATGGTAATCCCTTTACTACTTTACTCAACTCCTCCACCGTAATTGGTTGTTCCATTTCCTCAAGTGCTACATTTAGAATAGTGGGTAGTTCAGAGTCCCTTAGGTATTCTTGAATCTCATTCCTCACCCCTCCAACCCCAGCTCCTACTGTACCCACATCTATATTATACAAAAATCTATAATAACTTTGGAATTCCGCTGCTATTTTTTGGGAATCAATTACCTGTTTATCATTTACTATTAACTTATGGACATGCCTTGCCTCTTGTTGTTTCTTTAGTTGTCTCGCCAGCAACTTTCCCCCTTTGCTGCCTTGTTCATAGAAGCGGTGGGCATAATACCTTTGCTTATTTTTGACCCTCAAGTCCAAACATCTGGTTAGGCTAGACCTCAACTCTACCAACCTATTGGCGTCTTCTGGGTCCCGACTATTTCTATGTTTAAATTTCTATTATATGTATCTCTTCTAAAAGATCCGTAATTTCCTTTTGTTTTTCCTTCTTAATACGCGAACCTTGTGCAATCATTTCCCCCCTAATAACCGCCTTATGCGCTTCCCACACTGATTGATTGGACACCTCACCTGGCATATTGGTCTCAAAATACGATATTAGTCTGTCCCGCAGGGTTTCAAAGACCCTTTTATCGTCCAAAATGGACTCATTTAATCGCCAAGTCCTTTCCTTCTTACTTACCCCATTCATTCGTAAGTTCAAAGCTACTGGGGCAGGATCAGATATCGTAATTGAACCAATTACTGAAGATTGCACAAGATGTAAATCAAATTGATCAACCAAAAATAAATCAATCCGTAAGTATTGTGCATTCTTGAGTAATAACTATAATCCTTTTCTAAGCTATGTAACACTCTCCAACTGTCCACCAGATGGAGCGATCTAAGACTCTTTTTTAAGTGTCTCTGAGCCCTAAAGGATAATGTTGTCTTACCTAATGAGGTATCCATTTCAGGATTCAGTGTGAGATTAAAGTCCCCCCACCCCAATACTAAAACTCCCTCCCTAGTCCTTTCCAGTTTCTTTAATTACCTTGATATAAAGTCTACCGTACAGCTATTAGGGGCATAAATTGAGGCAAACGTATAACACTGACCTTGGATTCTCCCCTTTACAAACAAAAAATGGCCCTCAGGGTCCACTTCCATAAGTGAAAATGGGCATGATCTGTTAAAGGCTATTGTAACACCCCTAGCTCCACGAATAGGAGAGGTCGAATGAAACCATTGATTGAATGGAAAACAGGGCACTCGGGGGGTCGACCCTGCTGTGAAGTGCGTCTCCTGGAGAAATATGATATCTGCTCCAAGAGTACGCAGTTCACACCAGAGACGCCCCCTTTTGCTCGGCGCTCCTAGGCCCCTTACATTATATGATACTATCTTTACCTCTGCCATCTAACCCTTTATGCATATACTTTCCTGTATCTACTGCCGCGCCGTTCCAGGGGTTCCCCTTGAATATGGGGATTCTGAGAAAAAGGTGCCTGGGCTGGAGAGAAGAGGGCGGGAAGGGGAAGAGAAGAGAAAAAAAAACAAAAAACAAAACCCACAACAATTCCTATCATCTCCCCTAAATGAAGGAACAATCCTCCTAAGGGCATACCCCCTATTCCTGAGATTGTCCTCCCTTCTGCCAAATGCAGAATAAAAAAATCCTCCTTTTGGGACTTTCCTATTGGGGCAAAGATGTTTCATAGTATGAATAAGGTAAATATATATAAATAAAAGGAGGAGGGGATAAAGGACGGGGGAGAGAAGGGGAGTGGAGAGAGAAAAAAGGAGGAAACAGGGATGAGGAGAAAAAAAAAAAAAAAGGGAGAGAAAAGGACAAAAAATTTTCCCCTATCTCCCCCCCTTTCCAAAGATGACACGTTTCCCTCCTCCCCCCCCCCCCCCCCCAACCCACCAACCTCCCCTCCAATTAGGATCCATTCAATTTTTATCTATGCCAGTCTATAGCTATATTTTGTCCATCCTAATTTGTCTTCCTCCTTCTGCTTCTAATTGGAATTTGATTCCACTGCTCTGGACGGGGCAAAGGAGATCTAATACTGTTCATTCTCCAATCAGGAAAGTCCACCATCGGCAAGCCCAGTACTTCTGTAAATTTTTGTAGGTCGTCTTTGGATCTAAGGACTGCTGATTCTCCCTCTTGAGTGGCCTTCAAACAAAAAGGGAAACCCCATCTATATCTCACTTCCGCGGCCCGCATAGCTTCTAATAGGGGTCTGACAGTCCGGCGTTGCATTAGTGTTCGATATGATAAGTCCGAGAACAGAGAAATCTGGTGACCCTCATACTCTATCCTAGGATTTTTGCGGGCTGCATTCATAATTGCCTCTTTCAGTGTGAATTTGTGCAATTTACAAACGATATCTCGGGGTCTATCCACATTCTGATTGACATAAGACAGTGAGCGGTGTACTCTGTCTATTTCAATGACATCTGGGGCATAAGGCCCCAATATTTGGCGAAACAAGTCCGTTACTGTTTGAACTAAGCCTGTGGCCCCTTTTACCTCAGTTAAGCCTCTTATGCGAATATTCTGCCTGTGGATTCTATTATCTTGATCATTCATTTGATCTAATAGAGAATTTAACTTTTCTTCATGCTCCTTCATTACTTCTTGTGTATCCGCCACTGCTTGCTTAATATCATCTTGACTTGTCTCTATCTCCTCCACGCCCCAAAGCTATTGTGTCCTCTCTGAGCCCTTCAACCATTTGCTTACAGGACAATTCCACTGCAGAGATAAGTTGCTGTATGTCATTCTTAGTAAGGAGAGATCTGAAGTGTTCTCTGAATTCCTTATCCAGATCTATCTGTAATATTTCTGTCTGGAGTGTCACTTGGTCTGTATTGGGGATTTGGGTCAGGGACGTCAATTGCTGTATCTGTGCCGCTCCCTGGCCAGAAGACTCAGAATCTCCACTATGGGGGGTTCACTCCCATATTCATCCCTCAGAACATTCTCCCCCGAGGCGCCTCTGGATTCCACCTCTCCACTTCCGCCTATGTCTTGTCCCCACAGTCTACCGTCAGGCTTATTACCTGCTCTGGGGTATTCTTTGTAGCTCAGTCCCGCTATACACTGGCTGTCCCTCTCAAAGATGACCTCTCTTTCAGCCCTCTCTGATCCACCCACCGCCAAGTCCTCTGTCACTGTTAGACTCCTCTGACTTTTCAATGGCGTCTCCTCACCTTGCCTTTGTTTATTTCGGAGGTCAGGGAGATCGGGCTTTATCCCACCATATTCTGATATCCTCCGCTCCGTCCTTCCTCGGTGGGGATAGATAGGCTCTCAGGCCTCCGGTCTGTGCCTTCTTTTGGGGCTGTCTCAGAGCCCGGGATCAGCCGCGCGCTCACGCAGCGCGTCCTCTCTCCATACCACGCCCCCTCAACCACTCATGATTTAACTTTTCTTTACTATTTACCAACACACACCTTAGCGCAGTTTTTCTTTTTTTTTCTTATTTTATGTACTGTGAAATACTGAAGCAGAGAATGATCCCCTCCCTTTGGAGACTGGGCCGCAGATAAGTATTCCAACATCACGACCCCAAACACACCTCCAAGACGACCACTGCCTTGCTAAAGAAGCTGAGGGTAAAGGTAATCGACTGGCCAAGCATGTCTCCAGACTTAAACAAAAGAAAGAAGTCTTGCGAGCCACAATAATCCAATGCTCAGTGTACACAAAGTTAAAAATAATAATAGAAATGGATATCTAGCAGCAAACGCAGTTCACGTATTCATAACCGTGCAAAAATATAAGTAAAAAATTGCGCTGCGCTTGATTATATACCATAAAGGGTAATACCCGAAATCACTTGAAAAATAAAACACCAAGAAAATATTTATACGCAATACTTCCTACGTGCAATGTGCATACCATCATCTAAAATACAATATACATAAATTTGAACAATTTTAAGTGTAATGTGCATACATATAACTATAACAGTATTGAAACATATATACTTGTGCATATACTGAATATCTTAATCCAGTGACAAACTGAAAAACATGCAATGACTCATATAAAGTGCAACATGCAAGGATCTGTTTAAATATTAAAATCAAATTGTATATACGTGCACAGTGCGTCTTGAAAACACAATTGATGAGATCTATATTAGTGAAATCCTTATAATAGTGTCCAAAATATCCAAATTAAATGTGCATCCGTATTCAAAGAAACCAATAAATGTCCAAATCATCCAGTGTGCTGAATTCCAGTGTCACAAACAACCGTGATGTGCCTCGGTGATCCCCCAAAGTGATTGCGCTCACCTTAGAGCGTGTGACACAGTGATTAGCTGCGTCAAATCACGCTGTGTAGCCACCCCCCGGGCTCTGCATGGTAAGCTAGATACGATCTCCACTCTGGGTTAATATGGCTTCATAGACATCCAATCATGAAATGAAGAGAGACTCCTCTGCCGCCAAATCCAGCAACGTCTCCTCTCTACGTCCTTCCAAAAGACATTCACTGTCTAATCAATCATGCACTCGACAGCTGATGGAAACATTGCTGGACTCCAGGACAGGTAAGTGTCCGATATTTAAAAGTCAGCATCTGCAGTATTTGTAGCTGCTGACTTTTAATTTTTAATTTTTATTTTCTAGTCTGAAGAACTGCTTTAAAAAAAAAAAAAAAAAAAAAAAAAAAACTATGGGAGACTACAAGTGAGTTTGTTATGGCTAAACAAATGACACTTTCTTCCTGAAATTCACAGTTGTAGATGCCCACAGGGTCACATAAGTGGGTTTGGCTTGTATCAATGAGGGATATGTTAATCTGCTTCTTTGCATAAATTATATAACTATATCCTTGAAATGTAAACAATCTAGCACTTTCCTCTTAGCTGTTAAAGTGCCAGGTATATACTGTATATTCTATACACTCAAATAATATTTTAACAGCACAAGACTGTCCTCTGGATTCTTCTACACTACCTTCTTTACCCATTTGATTGTTCATTCCTGAGTTTTATCAACCCTAAATGATGGTGATGATTTTAGCTCTTTCAATCAGAGGCTTAGCGCCATGCGTTACCAAGAGTGGTTTGCATGCCAACTCCCACTCCTCCAGATTGACGTCTGCCCATTAAGACATTTTAATATTTGCATAACTTTCAAGAAGCTATGTACACCCTGCTGGCTTCTCTCACTGGCCACACTTTGCCTGAACTGCTAGGAGAAAAACCTAGTTATGTAATCACTGTGTCTAAAATAAGGGAAGTAATAAAGACGAAGGGTTATTTTCATTTTATGTTGGAGGGGGAAAGAAGGAACCAGGAGGGGCAAAATATAAACAGATTAAAAAGCTAAGTTTATCCTTGGAACATGTTATACCCACATTTAGGGCAAGAATTCTTTTCCGCAGCAGCTGCTTTCACATTTAAAATTGGTGTGGCTGTGCGAGGCTCTGGTAATGAATAAACAACAAGTCCTGCATTCTACTGTGGCAGACAGCTTGTAGCTCTCAATGGACTACGAGCATGCTGATCAGCATACTCATAATTCATTCACAAGTCCTCCAGTTTTCTAACAGAAAGCCTGTACACAGGTACAGGTAGAAAGCTAGGACCCAGACACTGCACCCATGATCCACTTATTTTGGGTGCAATGCTTTGCAGGCTCTTTCATTTATTATTTTTCTCTTCAGGGCCAATTCACACTATGTGCGATGACCAACGTTTTTACCATGCGTCTGTCACCGCAAGGACGCACAGGAAAAAATGGTTAATTTACACTGCAAAACAGCCTAGTGATGCGGTAAAATGCAGACATGCTGCATTTTATTGCAGGGCACCGGCCCAAATCGAACTGCAATGTCAGGCAGTGCGCTGCCAGACATTGCAGTAAATGAAATTCAATGAAATGAAATGAAATTCAATTCAAATAACGCTCACACATATAACAAAAAAAAAAAAAAAAAGGGAAAAAAAAAAAAGGGAAAAAAAAAAAAGAGCAGTGCAATGTGATAAAACTTGCACCACACTGCCCCCTAGCGCAGCCGGCAACAGAGAACGCTGAAGCAGTGATTAGTTCCTGCTGCTTGGCAGCTGCAGTGTGAATTGCCCCTTGAAGGTGAACATATAGTTTAAATTTCTGTGTTAACCCTGTGTCAGCTATGACATTCAACAAAAAGTACAATTAAAAAAATCGAATGCTTACAATTTTTCAGCATCAGTGGAAGCGTTCTTAGACAGTTGCATTTTGGCATGAAGACCAAGTATCCTCTTCACAAGGCTGCTCTTAAATGCTGATCTATCTTTCTTTGTCTTCAAGGCAGTTTTCCTATGAATCTTCTTACCAGCAACAAGCTTATTAGGAGGAATCCTAACCAAAAAAAAAATAAAAATTTAGCAGTGCTGTCCCTAATCTTAAAGTTAAAACGAAGTTCCACCCAAAAGTGGAACGTCCACTTTAAGCACTCTTTGCCCCTTACATGCCACATTTGCCATGTAATTTTTTTTTTTTTTTTGTGGGGGGGATGGGTGGGTACCTTCTTTTTAGGAGGGAGTTCCTGTCCCACTTCCTCCTCCTGCTTCTCAGCCGCCTAGGCAACTACCCCCATCCCCTAGGTGGCCCCTCCCTCCCTGCAATCTTCTGGGACATATCACAGGTCCCGGAAGATTGCCTGGCCAATAGCAGAGCGAAGCGTGACTCACACTTGGGTATCGCGTTCCCGACCATGAAGCCGTAAGCTGTCACGGCCAGGTGCCCACAGTTGCTATGACGGCGCAGGAGAGGAGCGAGGCTCTGGGCAGCCGCATCGCTGGACCGTGGGACAAGTCAGTGTCCGTTTATTAAAAGTCAGCAGCTACACTTTTTGTAGCTGCTGACTTTTAATAAACGAAAAAGGGCTAAAACTCCACTTTAAGACTAAGGTGTCTATTTATAATTTTTTTTCACACAACATTTACAAACCCAGGATTCTTTTTTTTTAAATGAAAACAAATAAAAACAAAGTGCATATTTTACAAATATTTTAGTTCAGAACCCACAACAATACATAAGAATCAAATTATGTTCTACCAAAGAAAAAACAATGGGAATAGTCATAAATGCGCAAACTGTTGGTGCTATATAAATCCTGTATAATAATAATAAAAAATGTATCATTTTCATTTGCCTATCCATCTACTCCTATTGTCAGCCTATATGTGTTTATTCTAGATCTCTTTGCAGCCAAATGCACAGATATTTGGTAGATTTATAGTAAATATATATATATATATATATATATATATATATATATATATATATATATATATATATATATATATAAATAAAATATATATATTTGCATTAGGGACATTTGTACCAGATTCAAGCTGCCCAAACACAAGCAGAATTGCATTAAAAAAATGTTGTTTTTGAAAAATTAATTTAGTTTTCCAAAGTCTAGTGGGATCGCACCGTTGAGCATAGCAACAGGAACATTTGCAGGCACAGGATAAAACTTTTTTTGTTTACAAAGTTCTATCTGTAAATATGTAAATTTTTTCTCAAAGGAAAACCCTATTATAATGCGCATGCGCAAAACACAAAGGAAACACATTTAATACATCTGATTCCACTCAAGTGGAAGGTTTGGATGAAATTTTAAGGGTTTTCAAACTAAATTGGTTCACTCGATAGCAAGATCAAAGGCTTTGACATTGATAAATGTAAAGTTATGCACTTGGGGGTTAAAAATATCCATGCATCGTACATACTGGGGGAGTACAACTGGGGAGAGCAATGGTAGAGAAGGATCTGGGTGTTCTGGCAGATCATAAGTAGGGTTGCACCGATACCCCTTTTTTAAGACTTTTTTTCAAGTACTCGCCAATACCAATTACCAATGCTTTTTTTTTAATGTCATGTGACAGTGGCACTAATATGCAGCACTGATGAGGCGTGGACTGTGTCAGTAGTTTTTTTTTTTTTTTTTTACAATTTAATTTTCTAATTTTTTTTAATTTTTTTAATTATTTTTTACAATTTATTTTTTATTTGTTTTTAAAACCATGCTTTCTTATTTATTTTTGGGTTGGGGGGGAAGAGGGAAGAGAGAGAGTGGATGGTGTCAGTGTGTGTTTTATTTTATTTTTTAGTATTTTTACAATTTAACCTTTTCAATATTTATTACAATTTTTTTTTTATTACTATTTTTTTTTAGCCCTGTTGGGGGGTGATCACTTATGCTGTGCATTCGGAAAAGGAAGGAGCCGGTAAATTACATATTTACTGTCTCCTTCCTCCACTCTACATCCTGACAGATCGGGGACAGAGGGGGTTTGGAGCACGGAGGGGGAACAGTCAGGGGACAATTGGTGCGGCGCTGCGGGGGAGTTACAATCACCAATCTCCCTGTATACATTTCAATAAAGCAGCTGAAAGCCGCGGGGGGGGGGGGGGGGAGGATAAGCGGCTGTCAGCTGCTGTATACAGGGAGGTCGGTGATTGCAACTCACCCCCAGCACCGCACCAATCGTCCCTGACTGTCCAGGAATCGGATTAAGCACCACTTATCACCTGGCCAATACCATCCCTACAGTGAAGCATGGTGGATGCAGCATCATGCTGTGGGGATGTTTTTCAGCGGCAGGAACTAGGAGACTAGTCAGGATCGAGGGAAAGATGAATGCAGCAATGTACTGAGACATCAGTGATGAAAACCTGCTGCAGAGCGCTCTGGACCTCAGACTGGGGGGGGGGGAAGGTTCATATTCCAACACAGGCAAGATAACAAAAGGAGTGACTACGGGACAACTCTGTCCTTCAGTGGCCCAGCCAGAGCCCAGACATGAACCCAATTGAACATCTATGGAGAGACCTAAAAATGGCTGTGCACCGACAGCCCCCATCCAACCTGATGGAGCTTGAGAGATCCTGCAAAGAAGAATGGGATTAACTGCCCAAAAATAGGTGTACCAAGCTTGTAGCATCATACTCAAAAAGACTTGAGGCTGTAATTGGTGCCAAAGGTGCTTCAACAAAGTGTTGAGCAAAGGATGTGAATACGTATACACGTGATTTTTTTTCATTATTTTTAATAAAGATTGCAAAGATTTCAAACCAACTTTTTCACGTTGTCATTATGGGGTATTGTTTAATAAGGAATGAATTTAATTCATTTTGGAATAAGGTTGTAACATAACAAAATGCGGAAAAGGTGAAGAGCTGGGAATACTTTCCAGATGCACTGTATATGCAGCCTAGGTCAGTTGTAATTGGCTACAGCTGGAAGCATTGCAGTGATTAAACCACTGTTCAGCCCCTTTGGTGATAACGAATCCAACAAAAAGATCCAGTTTGCTTCCTTTTGTAATAATACCTTATCCCAGTCTCCCCTCCTTTCAGATAATTCGAGCTTGTAAATTACCATGCATTTAAAACCTCTAGTTGAGGCTCCATGTACGTCCCTGAATTGTATTGCCACTGGTGACTTGTCACCCTTCGTGGATATACTTGTCAAATGCTTGCCCCATCCTCTTGCGGAATTCTCTTCTAGTTTTCCCAACGTATACCTTGTCACAAGGGCAAATTATCCACTATACTATGAATATGGAGGAGCAATTGACAAATGATCGTATTTTATATGTCCGTTACCCCTCAGAGTTCCCGAAGGTTTTGGTCCTCACCACATACCTGCAGACACTAAAGTGTCTGCAGGGGTGTATACCTATTAAGGGTGAGATAGATTAAAAAACCCTAGTTAGACTTACCGGTGATGGTATTTCTACGAGCCTTTCAGGACAGCACCTTGGAGAGAGCGCAGCTCCACCTCTTAGACAGGAAACACTGCGTGACAACGCCCCTTTAAAAAGCAGCTGCTTCCACCATGCCGTCAGTTGTTACCGAGAATTCCTCCAACATGCTGGAAAATATAATCAGACAATTACCAGGTCCTATAATTATACTTTACATATGATAACCAAGGGAGGGAAGTAGGCTGCTGTCCTGAAAGGCTCGTAGAAATACCGTCACCGGTAAGTCTAAGGTTTTCTCCCTTCGCCTTTCAGGACAGCACTTTGGAGAGGATAACCGAGAAACTTATTTCAGGGTGGGACTACTGCCTGCAAAACCTTCCTACCAAATGATTGGTCCGAGGCTGATAGTAGATCCAAGCGGTAGTTCCTTATGAAGGTCGAAAAACTGGACCATGTGGCAGCCTTGCAGATTTGCTCAGGAGATGCCCTGGCCCTGTCTGCCCATGATGCCGCCACTGCTAGAGTAGAATGAGGTAATACCCCTTCCGGAGGTTCCAGACCCAAAGATTTGTATGCCTCTTTAATGGCCTGCTTTAAACATCTTCCAAGGGTGCTCTTGAAAGCTTTACCTCCTTTGTGAGTACCTTCCATTAAAACAAAGAGTGAAGATGACTTTCTGATTTCCTTTGTTCTTTCCAGATATTTAAGCAGACACCTCCTGACATCAAGGGTATGGAAAGCTTCTTCTCCTGCTCCCCAAGGTAAAGGACAAAAAGTAGGGAGAATGATTTCCTGTGTACGGTGAAAAACTGAAGCCACCTTTGGTAGAAATGCTGGATCCGTCCTTAAGACTACTCTATCCTGTAGACATCTCATAAAGGGCTCCTTAATTGAGAGGGCTTGTAACTCACCAATTCTATGTGCGGAAGTTACTGCTACCAGTAAAATAGTCTTTAACGTCAAGAAACTTAATGCTTCTTCTATGGGTTCAAACGGTGCCTTAGTTAGTCCCTGAAGAACTAAAGATAAATCCCATTTGGGAAAACTAACAACAGGTCTAGACTACTTTTGCCATTGCCCTAAAAAATCTGATTATTAAAAAGGTACCCCTGACAGGGTTCTTTCCAAAAAAACTGATAAAGCAGCTACCTGCGTCTTGAGCGCACTTGCTGCTAACCCCTTCTCCAATCCCTCTTGAAGAAATTCCAAAACTGAAAAAGTGGTACGAAAATCAAAGTTTTTACTGGAACACCAAGAATTATAGATCTTCCAGACTTTAAAGTAAATGTCTCTCGTCACTTTTTTTCTACTTGCAAGAAGGGTAGGAATAAGCTTCTCTGATAAACCCTTCTGTCTTAAGATTTGTTCTTCAGAAACCAAGCTGTTAGTCTGAGGTAAGCTGGATCTGGATGGAGAATTTGGCCCTGACTCAACAGGTCTGTCCTGATTGGTAATCTCCAAGCAGGTTTCACTGAGAGGTTCATCAAGGTTGAAAACCAGGGTCTTTGTGGCCAATAAGGAGCTATTAATATTAGCCAAATTCAGATTGGAGTCCACGGAGCTAACACCTTTGGTATCAGTTGAAACGGGGGAAAAGCGTAGGACAGATGGAAGTCCCACTTGTGAGCTAACGCATCTACTCCGAGAGCTTGATCCGGTCTCTGAAGAGAGAAGAAGACTGGTATTTTCGCATTTTCCTGTTTTGCAAAGAGGTCCACTTGGGGATAACCCCAACTCTTGGAAATTGTTTTGAATAATTCCTGATTGAGAGACCACTCTGCTTCCCTTATTTCTTTCCTGCTGAGGAGATCTGCTAAGGTGTTTTCCGTCTCCTTCAGATGGACTGCTGATAGAGAGGCCACATTGTTCTCTGCTCATCTTAAGATCTGATGCGCCAAACCCATTAGGGTTTTGCTTTTTGTGCCCCCTTGCTTTGTTAAATCTAATACTGTCGTCATATTGTCTGACAATATTTGGACATGTTGATTCACTAGAAATTCCCGGAGGGAGAGGAGGCTTAAGTGAACAGCCTTTAACGCTCTCCAATTTGAAGATCTTCTCGCTTCTGGTTTGGTCCAAACTCCCTGAATCGTTTTTTCTTCCAGATGAGCTCCCCATCCCCATGCGCTGGCATCTGTAGTCAGCCTTCTGGTTACCGGAAAGACCCAAGGAAGCCCTTTTGAAATTTTTTCTAGGTTCCTCCACCAGAGTGACCTTTTTGCTCTTGCCCCCATGTTGAATTTCTTCTCCAGAGGTTCCTTATATGACCAATTCATCAGGATATCCGATTGCAGAGGACAGGCATGCAACCTGGCCCACTGTACCGAAGGAATTGCTGCTGTCAACAGTCCCAGAGCAGACATGGCTTGTCTTACAGAGATCTCTGCGTTGGATTGAAGTGTTTTCAGGGTCAATTGCATCTTGTGGTAGAAAAATTCTCTGTTCTATCGAGTCTATTTCGTACCCCAGAAACCTTACCCTTTGAGATGGAATTAAGTTTGACTTCTGAAGATTGAGAAGCCATCCCAAACCTCTTAGATGTGTTTGAACTGTCTGTAGGTTGACCTCTACTTGACCCTTTCAGTCTGCAAACAATAGCAGGTCGTCCAAATAGGGTACTATTGAAATCCCCTTCAGTCTCAGGGGCTCCAAAGATTCCGCCATCACTTTTGTGAATACCCTGGGAGAAGAGGAAGGACCGAAAGGCAGAGCCCGAAACTGCAGATGCCAAATCTCCCCCCCCCCCCCCAGATTGACTGCAAGACGCAGAAACCTTTGTGATGGGGGCGCTATTGGTATATGGAGATAGGCATCTCTCAAATCGATGGAAGCCATATGACATTTGGGGGTTAGCAAGTTCCTCACTGAGAAAATCGTATACATCCTGAATTTTTTGTATTTTATGGATCGATTTAGAACCTTCAAATTGAGAATCAGGCGGAATTTTCCTGATGGCTTTTTGACCAGAAAAATGTGGGAGTAAAACCCCTTCCCCTCTTGATCTTTCGGAACCTGGGAAATGACCTTCTGTTGCATCAGTTCCTGTAACAGAGACTTCATGGCCAGAGCCTTTTCCTGATCCTTTGGTAGGTTTGTGATGTAAAACCGATTTGGGGGGCTTTGTGAGAATTCCAATTGATATCCCTTTTTGATTAACCCCAGAACAAAAGGACTATTTGTTGTTTTTTCCCAAATTGGTAAAAAGTCCTGTAGTCTCCCCCCTACTAGATGGTCATTGTTTTTTAGGGGTTTGTTCTGGGGTTCTAAAGAGTACCCCACCTCTACCTCTTCCTCTCTGAGAAGACCAGGGTCTCTTCTGTGTGTGGTCCTTTTCCTTATCGGCTTGTCGAAAAGGACGAAAATTTTTCCTCTGCTGTACAGTTTTCTTCTTCTGTGGGAAAGCTTTCTTCTTATCGGCTGTGCTGTCAAGGACAGTCTCCAGTTCTGGCCCAAACATCAGGTCTCCTGAAAAGGGAATTCCGCACAGTTTTACTTTAGAAGCTGAATCCCCTGTCCAGGTCTTTAACCACAGTGCTCTTCTTGCTGAGTTAACAAGCGCAGAGGACCTGGCTAACATCCTGATAGATTCTGCAGAGGCATCTGCCATTTATTTTACTGCCTTAAGCAGGGTAGGGAAGGACTCCAATAAGTCTTTTCTGGAGGTACCTGCCACAACATGATTTTTAAGTTGATCTAACCAACACTCCAGATTCCTAGCCACAACTGAAGCCGCCAGTGCTGGCTTAAGATTAGCTAGAGATGAGTCCCAGGCTTTCTTCAGTAGCCCATCTGCCCTCTTATCCATAGCATCTTTGGGAATACCCATGTCCTCAAAAGCTAAATCAGTTTTCCTAGATACTTGAGAAAAAGCAGCGTCTATCTTTGTTTTTTTATTCCACAACAGTTCCTCATTCTCCTCAAAAGGAAACCTCCTTTTGAGGGCTTTGGGAAAAAAACTGTCCTTTCTCTGGATCCTTCCATTCCTTTTTAATAGTGTCTGTTAACACTTTATGCACAGGGAACACCCTGTGTTTAATTTCCTCCAGCCCCAGGTACATCTTGTCATGCACGGACAGCTGAACTTTTTCTTCCAGGATCTCCAGGGTAGTATAAATTGCTTTGAGTAATTCATCCACCTCCTCAAGTGATAGCTTATATCTACATGATCTTGACTCTTCTTCCACCTCCTCCTCCTCTGAATCAATGGTTGAGGGTGGAATGCTTTCCCTTTCCTCCTCCGACTCACTTTCCACCTGTCTGGAAGTGGACTGAGGGAAACTGGAGTGAGAACTCTGCTCTTGGCTGGAACTCTGGCCGCGCTTTACAAGGGAACGCACTGTCCCTAGGGCCTCTGCTAATTCCTTCCTCACAGAAGATAAGAGCTCTTTGCACTCTTGTGAGGATTCTTCTTTTACTAAATCCACAAGGCAGGATTTGCACAGTGGTTTGGGCCAAGAGTCCCTTAAAGGATTTTTGCATGAGGGACACTTTCTCCCTGTTCTCTCTGATTTGGCAGTAGCTTTCTGAAACATAGAAACAAGAAAAAGCCAGGTCCTTAGAACTAAGGCTTCAGAGAAAAGTAGTACCTCCAGCCAACACCTTAAGTGCCCAGAGTCTCACTCCTTTGCTGAACTGCTAATGGAAACTGTTACCCCATAGCAGACAGCAGCAGGTTTTGAATAACCACATAAAAGATAAAACCCAGTGATATAAAAGGAAAGAGGTGCCACCGCACCTCTCCTACCTGGGCCTGGCCGGGAACCTGGGCGCCTGCATCCGCCATTGCTGCTGACGATTCCGCTGTCTCCATAGTGCAATCCGCAGCTGCTGCACTGTGTACTAGACTCCATGTGCCAAACAAAAGGAAGTCCCGGCCAGAGGACCCGCCCCTTCCTCCTGCGTTCCAGCAGCAGGAACCAATCGCTGCTACGCCCTGCCGGAAGTCTCCTCCCACCGGAACTGACATCACCTGCTGTCCGGGATTCGGCGCCGCCATGCAGAGGCCTGGCATGGACGCTCTTACTGACTGAGTGTTTCCTGTCTAAGAGGTGGAGCTGCGCACTTTCCAAGGTGCTGTCCTGAAAGGCGAAGGGAGAAAATTGGGTTAGATTCTCTAGTTCGAGAATACTCACTGGACCAATACATCTCTAAATGTTGGCGCTCGCCTAGCAATCAAGTTTGGTTGAGGGCCCAATAGGATATACCAGTGCTTGCCAAGGGCTGCTTTCAATTGGTTCCAGTGAGACGCATAAGTGGTAACAACTCTGATTTGCTCCTACTTAGGTCCCTGTGGGATGTTTGTATTCCCTTATTCAATCCCAAGGATTGTGTCTCTGTTTTTATTTAGTGCTTTGGACATCGATCCAGGTATTAACTTCCATGTATTCAATTAGTTCAGTTTCACATGTGTCAATCCCTGGGTCAGTTTACCTACTGCACATCTGTCAGTTTCTTTTCCAAAGTACACAAGTTTGAAATAAATACGTCATAAAAAACAAACACATCTTTAAATATATATACCGTATATACTCGAGTATAAGTCGTTCCGAGTATAAGTCGAGGCCCTAATTTACCACAAAAAAAAAAAATGGGAAAAACTTATTGACCCGAGTATAAGACGAGGGTGAGAAATGCACAGCTACTGTAAGTGGAAAAGAGGGTCAACAATGCCCATTTGCAGCATCACTGTGCCCATTTGCATGCCTCACTGTGCCCATTTGCAGCCATAGGTCCCCTGAACATCAAACTCGGTAGTTAAGGGTTCCTAGATGCCCCCTAGCTGCAGCCAAAATTTGGGGTCTCTGAACCCAAAGGGTCCCGAAATGACATTGCTGCAGATGGACACAGTTGACCGAATTTGGGGCCCCGTATCTCGGGGATACTTAGTGCTAAGAACCCCAAATTTGGTGTGCAAACCCAGTGGAACTAGCGCCATAAAATTTCCAAAGCTGGGGTTTCTAGCACCAAGTGGCCTCGAGATATAGGGCCCCAAAAATCAGTTCAGAAAATGTCAAGCACTTTTTTGCAGCAGAGAATGACATTTTCCGAACCGATTTTGGGGCCCCGTATCTCGGGGCCACTTAGTGCTAGGAACCCCAGCTTTGGATATGTTATACCAGTTCCACTGTGTTTGTACACCAAATTTGGGGTTCCTAGCACTAAGTGGCCCTGAGATATGGGGCCCTAAACTCGGTTCAGAAAATGTCAAGCACTTTTCTGCAGCAGAGAATGACATTTTCCGAACCGATTTTGGGGCCCCGTATCTCGGGGCCACTTAGTGCTAGGAACCCCAGCTTTGGATATGTTATGATACCAGTTCCACTGTGTTTGTACACCAAATTTGTGGTTCCTAGCACCAAGTGGCCCTGCGATACAGGGCCCCAAAGTCGGTTCGGAAAATGAAATTTTTTGCTGCAGAAAAGTGCTTGACTCGAGTATAAGTCGAGGGGGGCACTTTCAGCACAAAAAAATGTGCTGAAAAATTCGACTTATACTCGAGTTTATACGGTGAATTAAATTGTCTCTATTGCATGGTGAGAGCCCATGACCCTTGCTTAACAGATAGGTGATCCTGAACCAATATACTGTATGTTCTGTTAAATTAATAATATTCAAGTCTCCTTTCTCTGATTCTCTGTGATTACCCTGTTCTTCCCGGTTTCTTGGATTGCCTCGGTTCCTGTATTTGGGTTCCCTTTCCTTTTTCTATTTCTCTTCTGTTTCATTTTTCTTCTATTTGCCCCCCTGGGACTTTCCTGTCTATTCCTTCTAGAGTGGTCTTTAAAAAAGTTACTGATTTATTTCCATCATGACCTTGGTTTCTTTTTTTCTCTACTTTGTTTCCTGAATCTACCACAGGACCTACGTCTGCTTCTTTTTCCTTCCAGGTCAAAGATTTTTTCACTTTCAAAGTCCATCAAATCTCTCTGAAATTTCTTCTGTTTGCCAATCTTTTGTTCTTTCTGAAATTCCTCCACCTCCTCCTTCAGTCTTTCATTAAATTTCTCAAATTCCTCAAGATCCTGATATTTATCTAATATTTAAAAATAATTTTGTCTAATTTCTTGCACCTGGCTCTCCTATTCATGCAACTGTATTTTTTCCTCTTCAACAATTAGCCCTATAATGTGCAATCTATGTTTGATCGATTCCTCTGTCCAAATTTTTAGGAATTGGTCATTATGGAGGTGCTCTGCTGGAACAAAACGCTTCCGTAGCCCTTGTGGTATCATTTTAGCTTTTATATATGCCTCCTAGGAAATAATATTCCATTTTCTCTTAAAGCGGAGTTCCACCCAAAAAGTGTAGCTACTCACTTTTATTAAACACACACTTACATGTCCCATGGTCAAACGATGCAGCCGCCCGAACCCTCGTGCCTCTCCCTCTCCTCGGCATCACTACTGTGGGCACCCGGCTGTGACAGCCAGGTGTGCACGGGAGAGTCCCTGAGTGGCAGGGCAATCTTCTGGGACCTGTGACATGCCCCAGAAGATTACTGGGAAGGAGCAGAAGTGGGAGCTGGGTACCTTTGAAAACTAGGTACCAGCCCCCCCCCCAAAAAAAAATGAAATGCCAAATGTGGCATGTCAGGGGGTCAGGATTCCTCAAAGCGGAAGTTCCACTTTTGGGCGGAACTCCGCTTTAAGGTGCTTAGTAGTTACATATCCACGTTTTCTAAATAATTGCCTAAATTCACTCTGGCGTTTGGCAGCATTTTGTTCCTCTCTGCAGAACACTGCCCTTATTTCCTGCTCAACCTCATTATTAATAAGGAAAGTCATCATAGATGCCCTCCGTTTGGTATAAATCAAGCCAGCGGTATTCAAAAATCCACACTAAAAGAGGGGTGGTTTAGATGTTAATTGTAATACCCCCCACCCACTGGAGAGACAGCAAAAAGTAATCGGGGATGCCCCTATATAAATCCATGTGGGGCTACAGGGGGATGTGCCAATAGGATAGGGGGAAAATAGGGTGGTAAAAATAAGAGAGGGGTAGACCAATGGATGCTGTAGGGTCTCAGATACTTTGAGTTTAACCATTTAAGTGCCGGGCTCTACCATGGCCAAGAAAAAAATCAAGGATGAGATATATATCAAAAATTGATAATGGGAACCCTGCAGAGTGAACCTATAATGAAGAGGTACTCTCCTACTAATATACAGGGGGGTGTAATCAAAAAACCTGAGTCCACCCAAAAAAAAAAGCAAAATGTACATACCCAGATGGGTAACCTCTTCAAAATTTATTTTGCATACAGTATATAATGCAAGACAAAAATGAACAGAATCACACACACCAAGAGTCCCCCCCACTGCTTCTCCCCCACCCTGCATATCAACCCTCAACTGCTATACCCTCCTAATGCCAATCCCAGATATATGTCCTCTACAATAGGGAAAACAATCCACCAGTGGGAGCTGCGGCACACCCACACCACAAAAGCCCCCTAAACTCCCCGCTAAGCCACCTGCACATCGAATCCAGTTACTGCCCCGCCTGAGCCCTGACAAGACCAGCACCCCACCTTAAAAACACAATGAGTGAATGATGTGCTCTAACAAAACAGGGCTAAGACTGACAAATCCCACTCCTGTCAACCTGTCTCAGTTCATCACTCAGTGTATGATACAGAACACAATCTTCCTATGCATAGAAAGCCACCAGTCATCACCCGTGGCCACAAATTAGAGACATTCCCACAGCACAATTTTTTTAGAATTCGGAGAATCCGTACAAATGTCAGAGACTTTCATAAAGAGAGTAGAGAACTCAGACAAATATTTAGGGCACAGGGAAACCCCAATTCCATCATTAGGAAGGCTATGTTCAAAGCACAAAAAAAACTCCAATCGAAACGATCCTTGGGATTGAACAAGGGAATACTAACATCCCACAGGGACCCAAGCAGAAGCAAATAGGAGTTGATACTGCTTATGTGACTCACTGGAACCAACTGAAAGCAGTGCTTGGCAAGCACTGGCATATCTGATTGTTGGACAAAAGGCTGAAGCAAATATTGGGCCCTCAACCAAACTTGATTGCTTGGCGAGCACCAACAATTGGAGATGTACAGTATCTATCAAAAGTGAGTACACCTAGAGGTGCGCATCTTCAGTGGTCTCACGATTCGATTACGATTATCATGGGAACGATTTGATTAGATTCCGCGATGCATCACGATTACTGCCGATAGTTTTCATCAACATATTCAAGTAGTCAGAACTGAAGGATGGAGGAGTCTGGGGATAGGGAAGGAGAAATCCATGAATAGGAAAGGAAGGAGTCTGGAGTTAGGAACTAAAGGATGGAAGTGTCCGGGGATAGAAGAAATGAAGGATGGAGGTAAAGGGATAAGAATTGAAAGACAGTGAAATCCATGGATAGAGGATGAAAGAGTCTGGGGATAGGGAAGGAGGAACCCATGAATAAGCAAGAAAGGATTGAAGAATTTGAAGAATAAGATTGGAAGGCTGGAAGAGTCCAGGAATATTATTCAATAGAGTCTGGGGGAGGGGTGATAGAAACTGAAGGATGGAGGGGTCCAGAGATGAGAATAGATGGGACCTAAGATTGTTCAGGGTTGCATGAAATGGGGTTAGAGACTGAATGGAGGTGGGTGGGTGAGGGTGGTGGGAATTGGTTTGAATAGGGAGGTGGAAGAGGAATGGGCCAGGAGCCATGTCCGTCTGATGTGGAGTTTCAGGGATCTGGGATTAGTAATATTGATTGGGAGCATTTTGAGACATATAGGGGGGTTGAGCGAGAGACAGTGGCAATTGAGGGAGGAGGAATGGGTTGTGGAGGACATCAGGCAGTTTGACAGCCAGCTGGGGAACTTGCTGTCATATCTGCATTAAAAAACAAAATAAAGTAGGCACTGTATGATTAGTTAGCAGCTAGCACACGGTGAATATACAACCAACTACCCAGGGCCCTCTCCTCCTCCCCCAACCACCTTCTCCAAATGGCCACCCAGGGGCCCTCTCCTCCAAATGGCCACCCAGGGGCCCTCTCCTTCTCCAAATGGCCATCTAGGGGCCCTCTCCTTCTCCAAATGGCCACCCAGGGGCCCTCTCCTTCTCTCCCAGCCACCCAGGGGCCCTCTCCTTCTCTCCCAGCCACCCAGGGGCCCTCTCCCTTAGCCACCCGGGGGTCCTCTCCTCCTCCTCTTGCCACTCAGGGGTCCTCTCCTTCTCCCCCTGCCACCCAGGGGTCCTCTCCTTCTCCCCCTGCCACTCAGGGGTCCTCTCCTTCTCCCCCTGCCACTCAGGGGTCCTCTCCTTCTCCCCCTGCCACTCAGGGGTCATCTCTTCCTCCACCAACCACCCTGGGGCCCCTCACCACCTTTCCTCAGTATATGTGACCAGGCTGCAGTTAGGGGCGTGGTTACCTGCATGTTCCCAGGCCAGTGCAGAGATCACCTCCCGGGAGAAGGTGTACTGTGCACTTATCAGCCCTATGTCCCTGGATCAGAGCCAGCAGGATCCAGATCACCGCCACAGTGCGGCGGCCCTCACAGCCAAAGACCTTGAATAGCCCATCACGGCAGAGTGAGCTGACAGACCGAGCAGTCTGAGTACACCCCTAAGTGAAAATGTCCAATTTGGGCCCAATTAGCCATTTTCCCTCCCCGATGTCATGCGACTCGTTAGTGTTACAAGGACTCAGGTGTTAATGGGAAACAGGTGTGTTAAATTTGGTGTTATCGCTCTCACTCTCTCATACTGGTCACTGGAAGTTCAACATGGTACCTCATGGCAAAGAACTCTGAGGATCTGAAAAAAAGAATTGTTGCTCTACATAAAGATGGCCTAGGCTATAAGAAGATTGCCAAGACCCTGAAACTGAGCTGCAGCACGGTGGCCAAGACCATACAGCGGTTTAATAGGACAGGTTCCACTCAGTACAATACTCACCATGGTCAACCAAAGAAGTTAAGTGCACGTGCTCAGCGTCATATCCAGAGGTTGTCTTTGGGAAATAGACGTATGAGTGCTGCCAGCATTGCTGCAGAGGTTGAATGGGTGGGTGGTCAGCCTGTCAGTGCTCAGTCCATACGCCGCACACTGCATCAAATTGGTGTGCATGGCTGTCGTCCCAGAAGGAAGCCTCTTCTCCATGTCCTGTGGTCTGATGAGACCAAGATAAACTTATTTGGTTCAGATGGTGTTAAGCGTGTGTGGTGGCAACCAGGTAAGGAGTACAAAGACAAGTGTGTCTTGCCTACCGTCAAGCATGGTGGTGGGCGTGTCATGGTCTGGGGCTGCATGAGTGCTGACGGCACTGGGGAGCTGCAGTTCATTGAGGGAACCATGAATGCCAATATGTACTGTGACATACTTGAAGCAGAGCATGATCCCCTCCCTTCAGAGACTGGGCCGCAGGGCAGTATTCCAACATGATAACAACCCCAAACACACCTCCAAGACGATCACTGCCTTGCTAAAGAAGCTGAGGGTAAAGGTGATGGACTAGCCAAGCATGTCTCCAGACTTAAACGCTATAGAGCATCTATGGGGCATCCTTAAATGAAAGGTGGAGGAGCGCAAGGTCTCTAACATCCACCAGCTCTGTGATGTCGTCATGGAGGAGTGGAAGAGGACTCCAGTGGCAACCTGTGAAGCTCTGGTGAACTCCATGCCCAAGAGGTTTAAGGCAGTGCTGGAAAAGAATAGTGGTCACACAAAATATTGACACTTTGGGCAGAATTTGGACATTTTCACTGATGGGTGTACTCACTTTTGTTGCCAGCGGTTTAGACATTAATGGCTGTGTGTTGAGTTATTTTGAGGGGACAGCAAATTTACACTGTTATACAAACTGTACACTCACTATTTTACATTGTAGCAAAGTGTCATTTCTTTAGTGTTGTCACATGAAAAGATATAATAAAATGTTTACAAAAATGTGAGGGGTGTACTCACTTTTGTGAGATACTGTGTCTCACAAGGAGCAGTTTGTTAACAGACATCGGGAAGCCAAGATTGATGGACCAAAAGCCGTGCGTACTAGAGACTCCACTGTGCTCTGTGTATTATTCACATCAGCAGCATGATGATGCAAAAGGATGGTTACCCATCCAGCAAGGGACCACCCCTATAATGCAGACTGAACCTTAGGCACATTTGGATAATCTATATCATGTAGTACCCAGCCTGGATATAAGGATATCATATGTTATCTGTTATGAGAATTACTTACTCCCACAGTAATGTGAACTGCTATCAGACTGTTATATTTGATACACAGTAGTAGAACGGAAACGCTTCTCACAGCATTCTTCTGTTCATAGACTGTCATTACTAGTATACAATCATCCATCCAAAGGCCAACAGATCTTGTCTGGGATAGAGGTTCGTTTACGAACGATGACCATGACTGATACTGTGTATGCACATGAAGATTGTGTTGTATATTATACACTGAGTGATGAACTAAGACAGGTTGACAGGAGTGGGTTTTGTCAGTCTTAACCCTGTTTTGTTCTAGCACCTCATTTACCCATTGTGGTTTTAAGGTGGAGTGCTGGTCTTATCAGGGCTTAGGCGGGGCAGTAACCAGACTCGACGTGCAGGTGGCTTAGTGGGGAGTTTAGGGGGCCTTTGTGGGGTGGGTGTGTCCCAGCCCCCACTGGAGGATTGTGTCCCCTATTGTAGAGGACATATATCTGTTGATATGCAGGGTAGGGGAGAAGCAGTGGGGGACTCTGGGCGTGATGCTGTTGATTTTTATTGTGCATTATATATGCGCAATAAATTTTGAAGTGGTAACTCGTCTGGGTGTGTTTTTTTTGTTGTTTTTTATTACACCCCCTGTATATTAGGAGAGTACCTCTTCCTTATATGTTCACTCTGCAGGGTTCCCATGATCATCGATTTTTGGAATATATTTAGAAACAGCTTATAAATGGACACGTTTGTGTAAAAAAAAAAAAAAAAAATCTGCACATTTTACAAAAACTTGTGGAAAAAAATGACATGTTCAAAAGGCTCATTATGGCTCATACAGTGCCTTGAAAAAGTATTGATAGCCCTTGAAATTTTTCACATTTGTCATGTTACAACTAAAAATCTAAATGTATTTTATTGGGATTTTATGTGGTAGACCAACACAAAGTGGCACATAATTGTGAACTGTAAGGAAAATGAGTGTTTTTTCAACTTTTTTTACAAATATATGAAAAGTGTGGTGTGCATTTGTATTCAGCCCTCTTTACTCTGATACCCCTAACTAAAATCTAGTGGAACCAATTTCCTTCAGAAGTCCCCTATTTAGAAAATGGAGTCCATCTGTGTATAATTTCATCTCAGTATAAATATGGTTGTTCTGTGAAGCCCTCAGAGGTTTGTTAGAGAACTTTAATGAACAAACAGAATTATGAAAGCCAAGGAACACACCAGACAGGTCAGGAATAAAGTTGTAGAGAAGTTTAAAGCAGGGTTAGGTTATAAAAAAATATCCCAAGCTATGAACATCTCATGGAGCACTGTTCAATCAGACGAAAATGGAAAGCGTATGGTACAACTGCAAACCTACTAAGACATGGCCATCTGCCTAAACTGACAGGCTGGGCAAGGAGGGCATTAATCAGAGAAGCAGCCAAGAGGCCCATACTAACTCTGGAGGAGCTGCAGAGGTCCACAGCTCAGGTGGGAGAATCTGTCCACGGGACAACTATTAGTCGTACACACTCCACAAATCTGGCCTTTATGAAAGAGTGGCAAGAAGAAAGCCATTGTTGAAAGAAAGCCATAAGAAGTCCAGTTTGCGAGAAGCCATGTGGGGGAACACAACAAACATGTGGAAGAAGGTTCTCTGGTCTCGCCAAACTCCCTGATCACCAAACCAACAAGCAGTGTGTGTGTGTGTGTGTGTGTGTGTGTGTGTGTGTGTGTGTGTGTGTTTGAATGGATGGGTGCATGCACAGCTGCAATTTCCTTACAATGACAAAATTGTCTTTTTAATATATTTAAATGGTCATTCACTGAATTTTTTTCTGTCTTTGTGATTACTATGGTGCGTTTTTTCTACAGTAAAATATTTTTAATCAACCATGGTGTGCCACCTAAGTGACCTTCTTGGTAGGCTTTCCTCCTTTTGTTTATGCATGGTCTGGTCACATGGACTGCACCATATATGCATTGCCTATGAGGTGAATGGCTGAGATATAATAAATTACTTACATGAATACTGTTCGATAGTTCAATTGGTCGATCCAGGCTATAAAATTGAAATTTTACCATAGATGGTAGACTATAACCTTCACAAAGACCAAAAAAATATATATATAAATTTGGGTTATTTTTAACAAAGATATGTAGCAGTATAACTTTTGGTCAAAATTTATAAAGAAAAATTACTATTTGCTAAATTTTATAACCAAAATAAATAATGAATTTGTTACAAAACTTTTGTTCTTTTTTTTATTTATAGCGCAAACAAATAAAAAACCCAGTAGCTCTATTTGTGTGAAAAAAATGACAAACATTTCATATGGGCACAGTGTTGCATGACTGAGTAATTGTCATTCAAAATGTGAGAGCATTGAAACTGACAATTTGCCTGGTTAGGAACGGGGTATAAGTGCCCAGTAGGCAAGTGGTAAGAGTGTCTCAAACTTTCTATCTGCAGAATCTTTGGAAGAAGGTACACCTACAATAGGTACAGTTAGAAGTTAAAGACTAAGACAACAGGATCAACCACAGAAATAAATTAAATTCTTTTTCCATTGGATAGAGTTTGAAAAGATTTCGAGGAGAGTGAAAATCCTTTCTGGAGTGATCCAATGGTCATATATTGCACTTGAAATCTATTCATGAACATGAAACGTCTTTAAAGATTTTAACCCAAGATTGTACTTAACCACTTCAGCCCTGGAAAGTATTTACCCCCTTCCTGACCAAGCCCTTTTTTGCGATACGGCACTGCGTTGCTTTAACTGACGGGTTGTGTGCCGTACCCAAAGAAAAAATAGTTTTTTGCGCTATAAACCAAAAAAGAGCGACAATTTTGGAAAAAAAACAATATTTTTTACTTTTTGCTATAATAAACATCCCCAAAAAACATATATATAAAAAAAAAAACGAAAAAAAAATTTCTTCCTCAGTTTAGGCCAATATGTATTCTTCTACATATTTTTGGTAAAAAAAACAAAAAAAAAACAAAAACACAAAAAGCGTATATTGATTGGCAAAAGTTATTGCATCTACAAAATATGGTATTTTTATTATTATTTTTTTTAATTAGTAATGGCGGCAATCTGCTATTTTTAGCATGAATGCAACATTGCGGCAGACAGATCGGACACTTTTGACACTATTTTGGGACCATTGACATTTCTACAGCGATCAGTGCTATAAAAATGCACTGATTACTGTGTAAATGTCACTGGCAGGGAAGGGGTTAAACACCAGGGGGCGATCAAGGGGTTAAGTGTAGATCCCTGTCATGTTGCTAGGCAGAACAGGGAAATGCCTCGTTTACATAGGTATCTCCCCATTCTATCATCGAGTCCGCAGAACCCGCGGATATGCTACTGCAGAGTGTGCTCTCCCGCTAGGCGCCGATGACAGCGTGACTTATGGGTACGTGGTTTGGCACACCCGTGCCATTCTGCCGACATGTAGCGGGGTGAGCTGGTCAGCAAGTGGTTAAAGGGAGATGCTGAGACGGGAAAATATAGCTGCACAATGCCAAGGCTTTTGCAAGCGGCAGAACTGAGCTTATCCAAATTAGCAAGCATGGTGTGTGAAGCTCCCTCTTCAATAAAGCCGTTGAATGGGGAAGAAAAAAATGCTGCAGCTTCCTCCAATACTGCTTCAATGTTCTCTTAATTCCCTTCTGGGTCTGCCTTGTCTTGGGCAGGCATATCAAAATCAGGTAGAGAAACAGGTGTAGGAGAAGCAGTTTTTGAATCCAGGGCAAAGATGGCTGACCATTATTTGTCACAGAAATTGTGAACAGATGCAGAAAGTTCTGGTTTTGTTAGGTAGGCTGCTTTTTGTGCACCTAAAATAATCAGATGAAAATACTGGTGTTAGAGCCGCCTCCTGCTCTAGTACAAATGGTCATTCTGAAATTGAATGTTGCGGGGGGATTTGGCAGAGCAAATGTTTGCCTGCAGTTTTGCCGTGACTGCAGCTTATCTCCCTGTTAGCTATGTGTGAATGCCCAGGGCAGCCATCAGAAATCTTTGGGCCCCTTACACAGCTTTAGGCCTCCCCCCCCCAAGCCTGACCACCAACATACCCCAGAGCTTGCCCACTTGCTATCCCACCGAATC
The DNA here is from genome assembly GCA_037952925.1 of Lithobates clamitans. NCBI lineage: Eukaryota > Metazoa > Chordata > Amphibia > Anura > Ranidae > Lithobates > Lithobates clamitans. The sequence continues at coordinate 1,257,319 of JBBGZY010001522.1, forward strand.
CACACACCGGCCACCTCACCTGTACGCACCTAGCCCCCCCCAATCGTGTATATATGTTAGCCCCCCACAATCCTGTATATATGTCAGCGCCCCTCACGCCTGTATATATCTGCCCCACCCCCTCACAACTGTGTATAGGTCAGCCCGCCCACCTATATATATTCCAGCCTCCCTCACACCTGTATGTTCGCTCCCCTCATATCTGTGTATATGTCAGCACCATCCCCCCACGCACTTTTATGCATGTCAGCACTAGCCCACACACACCTGTATATATGTCATCCCCCCACGCACCTGTATATATGCCATCCCCACTTGTATATATGTCAGCCCCCTCACACCTGTATATATGCCAGCCCTATCCCCCACACCTGTATATATGCCAGCCCGCCTACACACCTGTATATATATGTCAGCCCCACCCACACCTGTATATATGCCAGCCCCCCTCACACCTGTATATATGTCAGCCCCACCCCTACTTGTATATATGCCAGCCCCCTCACACCTATATATAAGTCAGCCCCACCCCTGTATATATTTCAGTACACACACACACACACACACACACCTGTATATTTGTCAGCCCCCCCACACCTGTATATATGCCAGCACCCTTCACTCCGGTATATATGTCAGCCCCCTCTCCCACACACACCTGTATATATTCCAGCCCCCCTACACACCTGTATATGTGTCAGCCCCACCCCCCACACCTGTATATATGCCAGCCCCCCTCACACCTTTATATAATTGTCAGCCCCACCCCTACTTGTATATAGGTCAGCCACCCCACCTGTATATATGCCAGCCCCCTCACACCTGTATATAAAAGTCAGCCCCCCCCCCGCACCTGTATATACGTCAGCCCCCTCCCCCACACACACCTGTATATATATGTCAGCCTCCCTCACACCTTTATATAGGTCAGCCCCCCACCTGTATATATGTCAGCCTCCCCCACACCTGCATAAATGCCAGCCCCATCCCCCATCTGTATATATGCCAGCCCCCCTCACACCTGTATATGTGTCAGCCCCCCTCCGCTCCTGTATATATCCCCCCCCTCCCCCACAAACACACCTGTATATAGGTCAGCCCCCCACACACCTGTATATACAGTATCTCACAAAAGTGAGTACACCCCTCACATTTTTGTAAATATTTTATTATATCTTCTCATGTGACAACACTGAAGAAATGACACTTTGCTACAATGTAAAGTAGTGAGTGTACAGCTTGTATAACAGTGTAAACTTGCTGTTCCCTGAAAATAACTCAACACACAGCCATTAATGTCTAAACCGCTAGCAACAAAAGTGAGTATACCCCTAAGTGAAAATGTCCAAATTGGGCCCAAAGTGTCAATATTTTGTGTGGCCACTATTATTTTACAGCACTGCCCTAACTCTCTTGGGCATGGAGTTCACCAGAGCTTCACAGGTTGTCACTGGAGTCCTCTTCCACTCCTCCATGACGATATTGCTTAGCTGGTGGATGTTAGAGACCTTGCACTCCTCCACCTTACCTTTGAGGATGCCCCATAGATGCTCGATAGGGTTTAGGTCTGGAGACATGCTTGGCCAGTCCACCACCTTTACCCTCCGCTTCTTTAGCAAGGCAGTGGTCTTCTTGGAGGTGTGTTTGGGGTCATCATGTTGGAATACTGCCCTGCAGCCCAGTCTCTGAAGGGAGAGGGATCAACCTATGCTTCGGTATGTCACAGTACATGTTGGCATTCATGGTTTCCGCAATGAACTGTAGCTCCCTAGTGCCAGCAGCACTCATGCAGCCCCAGACCATGTGTCAGGTGTGTGTATGGAAATCGAGATGCTAAGAAGGCTCTCCTTGTGGCTAAGTGCAGCGCGTTCCTGGAGTTGGGAACAGGAAGTGCGGTCCCCAAAGAAGCACAGTTGGCCAGGTCCTTGTTGGCAGTCCAATGAGCTCGGCCACAGAGGGATGACTGAGCTGGCAGAGCAGAACTTGCTGTGTTCAGGTAAATAGAGAAACCAGGAGACAGGCCAGGGGTCATACACAGACAAAACAGTCCAGAGCATACACAGGGGCGAGCCAAGGTCATACACAGTCATGGTCCAGGTACAAACCAAAGGTCAAGCCGGGAGATCAGGAAGCAGAAGCAGAGTCCAGGAGCAGGCCAAGGGTCAAACCAGGAGATCAGGAAGCGAGGTCAAGGCAAGCCGGGTCACAACGGATAATCACAGATCAGGAAGCAAGGTCAAGGTACACAAGGGAGCGGAGGAGATAATCCAGCAATGTCCTGTGGTCACAGGCTGGCTTACATAGGGCCACTGGCGCCAGCGTCTGTCACGCCACTTGCGCGGCACACGCTTGTGCACGTCTCGGGACCCTCAGTGGGCGTCTATGAACGTTCTGGGCAACATTGCCAGTATCGTGACGGCCATGTCCCTGACACCATGACACTCCCACCACCATGCTTGACATAAGGCAAGACACACTTGTCTTTGTACTCCTCACCTGGTTGCCGCCACACACACTTGAGACCATCTGAACCAAATAAGTTTATCTTGGTCTCATCAGACCACAGGACACGGTTTCAGTAATCCATGTCCTTAGTCTGCTTGTCTTCAGCAAACAGTTTGCAGGCTTTCTTGTGCATCATCTTTAGAAGAGGCTTCCTTCTGGGACGACAACCATGTAGACCGATTTGATGCAGCATGCGGCGTATGGTCTAAGCACATGACGCTGAGCACATGCACTCAACTTCTTTGGTCGACCATGGCAAGGCCTGTTCTGAGTAGAACCTGACCTGTTAAACTGCTGTATGGTCTTGGCCACCATGCTGCAGCTCAGTTTCAGGGTCTTGGTAACCTTCTTATAGCCTAGGCCATCTTTATGTAGAGCAACAATTCTTCTCAGATCCTCAGAGAGTTGTTTGCCATTAGGTGCCATGTTGAACTTCCAGTGACCAGTAAGAGAGTGAGAGCAATAACACCAAATTTAACACACCTGCTCCCTTATTCACACCTGAGTTTGAGGAGACAAATTTACACTGTTATACAAGCTGTACACTCACTACTTAACATTGTAGCAAAGTGTCATTTCTTCAGTGTTGTCACATGAAAAGATATATTAAAACATTTACAAAAATGTGAGGGGTGTACTCACTTTTGTGAGATACTGTATGTCAGCCCCCCCCCCCCCCAAACCTGTATATATGTCAGCCCCATGCTCCCACACCTGTATATATATGTCAGCCCCCACCTGTATATATGCCCCCTACACAACACCTGTACATGTCAGCCCCACTCACACACCTGTGTATATATATATATATATATATATATATATATATATATATATATATATATATATATATATATATATATATATATATATATATATATATATATATATATATATATATATATGTCAGCCCCACCCCCCCACACACACCTGTATACATGTCAGCCTCCCCACACACCTGTATATGTCAGCCCCCCTCACTCCTGTATATATGTCAGCCCCATCCCCCCACACACCTGTATATATGTCAGCTCCCCCCCACACCTATATTTATATGTCAACCCCCCCCCCCCCACACCTGTATATATGTCAGCCGCCCACACCTGTATATATGTCAGCCGCCCACACCTGTATATATGTCAGCCCCCCCACACCTGTATATATGTCAGCCCCCCCACACCTGTATATATGTCAGCCCCCCCCCCACACACACCTGTATATATACCAGCCCCCCCCCCCACACACACCTGTATATATGCCAGCCCCCCCCACACCTGCATATAGGTCAGCCCCCTCCCCCCACCTGTATATATGCCCCCCACACACACCTGTATACAGTGGGGACGGAAAGTATTTAGACCCCCTTAAATTTTTACTCTGTTATATTGCAGCCATTTGCTAAAATCATTTAAGTTTATTTTTTTCCTCAATGTACACACAGAACCCAATATTGTCAGAAAAACACAGAATTGTTGACATTTTTGCAGATTTATTAAAAAAAGGAAAACTGAAATATCATGATATAATCAATATAATGAGGGTGTAGAACCATTTCAAGGATGATCAGAAGAAATGGACAGCACCCGAATTAAATATATGAGTGTCACAGCAAAGGGTCTGAATACTTAGGACCATGTGATATTTCAGTTTTTCTTTAATAAATCTGCAAAAATGTCAACAATTCTGTGTTTTTCTGTCAATATGGGGTGCTGTGTGTACATTAATGAGGAAAAAAAATGAACTTAAATAATTTTAGCAAATGGCTGCAATATAACAGAGTGAAAATTTAAGGGAGTCTGAATACTTTCTGTCCCCACTGTATATGTCAGCTCCCCTCACACAAATATTGGGACATCAACACAATTCTAATCTTTTTGGCTCTATACACCACGACAATGGATTTGAAATGAAACGAACGATTTGCTTTAACTGCAGAATTTCAGCTTTAATTTGAGGGTATTTACATCCAAATCAGGTGAACGGTGTAGGAATTACAACAGTTTGTATATGTGCCTCACACTTTTTAAGAGACCAAAAGTAATGGGACAGTAATGTTAATCTGCCGAAGAAGATGGAGAAGAAGAAGATGGAGGAATTAGAAGAACACTGAAGGAAGACCAGAAGTAAGAAGATGGAAGAAGCAGAAAGAAGAAATTAATAAAGGACTTGTGAAAAAAAGTCGCTTGTGTTTTTGAACCTTGACACTTTTCTGTGAAATGGTAGGGGTACATTTGTACCCCATTACCAATTCACACGGGGGGCGGGATCTGGGGGTCCCCCAGATTCCGATAAGCCCCCCGCCCGCAGACTCCCACAACCAGCGGGCAAGTGTTGTGGGGATGAGGCCCTTCTCCCAATCAACATGGGGACAAGGTGCTTTGGGGGGCTACCAAAAAGCACCCTCCCAATGTTGAGGGCATGTGGCCTGGTACGGTTCAGGAGGAGCGGGTGCTCTCTCGCCCCCCCCCTTTTTCTGTGGCCTACCAGGTTGCATGCTTGGATAAGGGTCTGGTATGGATTTTTGGGGGGACACCACGCCATTTTTTAAATTTTGGCGCGGGGTTCCGCTTAATATCCATAACAGGCCTGAAAGGCCTGGTATGGAATTTAGGGGGACACCCACGCATTTTTTTTTTTTTTTAATTTGGTTTGGGGTTCCCCTGTGGGGAACTTCCATGCCGTTTTTATCAATGAACTTTTATGTGTATTGCTGGACCAATTCATTATAGCCGGCGCTAGCGATAGTAGTTTTACATTACTTTTTTTCCTTTGCTGTCAGACTGTTCTAAACACGGGAAACATGCGCCCCTTTACAGGCATACTATAGACACCCCCCAGGTACGAAATTTAAAGGAATATTACACTATTATTGTTTCACTTTAAGCATTATTAAAATCACTGCTCCCGAAAAAACATCCGTTTTTAAAATTTTTTTTGCATTGATACATGTCCCCTGGGGCAGGACCCAGGTCCCCAAACACTTTTTATGGCAATACCATGCATATAAGCCTTTAAAATAAGCACTTTTGATTTCTCCCATAGACTTTTAAAGGGTGTTCCGTGGCTTTCGAATATGCAGCGAACACCCCAAATTGTTCACTGTTCAGCGAACGAGCGAATAGCGAATGTTCGAGTCGAACTCATGTTTGACCCGAACATAAATACCTAATTACAAGCCCTCCCATAGCCTGGGACAGGGACCAAGTATTAAAGAGGTTGGACCAATCTATGTGCTCTGCTTTAATTTGTGGCATTAGAAGACCGTGGAGAGTTGATTGAACAACCCAAAGATAAAATAATAAGGGGTAATAAAATAAGCTTGTCAAGTTGAAAGTGATTTCTCTGTGAAGGACATGACGTTTATCATCTTAGGAGACTAGCACAAAACTGAGAACCCATGGAGTGGGGTAGGGTTATAGGGGAGCTACCAAGTGGACATGCCCGCAAAAAGCTATGTTCAATCACCTGAAGAAACTAGCATATAACACAGAGTCTACCAATACTTTGCTTTTGTGCTGTACTGGATAAATAACTTCCTAAACCCGCAAAGGTAATCGGATATTCTAGATCAATAGTCTCTGGCATTCTTAAATATCCATAAACGTAAAAACCAAGTAATATTTTATGCATTTAAGAAAGTATTCAGCGGGGCGTGACTGGATGGGAGATGTGGGAGCGGGTGGATTGAGAGCGCGAAGATGTGTGTGGGCTCTCCACCTGTCCTTCCTCTTGGCGCAGTGGCGTGTGGAGGCTGCCGCTTGGTGGTGGAGCAGGTGGGGAATTGAGCCGATGGACCTGCCCGCCTGTTTGAACTGCGCCCCCCCCCTTCGAGCGCAGTGACGAGAGGAGGAGTGTGCTTCCGAGCCGCGAGTGATACCGAGGTGGCTAGGAGACACTGTGCATACCTGTGCAGACGCTGAACACCGCAAAATCCCACGAGAGAGAGAGGAAGACCACAAGGAGAAAACTCTCTGCGGCGTCACTGCTGGAGGAGCCGTGAGTGCACAGTGAGACGACCTGAAGGGGAAAGTATGACACTAGAGGCAAGCTAAGCTGGATTCTGTGGAATCCACCAGCGGAGTCCCCCCCAGGGGGGTTAGAACTGACCCAGACGGTGAGCAATTCTTTTATGTAAATAACTGCCTCGCTGGATGCAGGGCGGACTGGGAATGAGTTACCTGAAATGTGAATAAGCCCAAGCACTGTGCTCTGATAAAAGGCATATAAGCAGCCCAGCAATATGTACTGAATACTTCCTCCTCTTTTTTATTGGGATAATATCCAGCTGGTATTTGTTTTAGCCTTATCCCTCTCAGAGACTATGTTTCATGAGACTCAGGAATTGCTGGAGTAATAGCCTTGGCGTTTACTACAAGATACGCTTCCTTCACAGCATAAGTGTATAAGAATTAGCAACAGCTGATCCAATAAACCATGCTCCCAGTAATAATGATGGTATTACCCAGGTTGGAGAAAAGTGGGATTTAATACATTTTTTTGTTTTTTGTCCCCCTTAGTAAACCCTGCTGCCTCAGCATTAGAGTCCTTTGAAACACAGAATTATAAGATTCTTGAGCTGTAGCTCTACTGCTCAGGGGACTTTGTTATACATCATCCTAGTATATTAGCAATGTTTAAAATCCAGTTTAGCTGTCCTGCTATTGATATCCCTAGGGATTTAGAAGAGAAGAGAGGGGGGGAAAGAGAGAGAAGAGAGAAGGAACCCCCCCTTTTTTTTCCCCCCTTCTCTCTTCCTTGGTACCATACAATTTTGATAGCCATTAATCCCTGTGTCTTATAAAAACAGGTATGGCAACTAGAACGAGAGGAGAAGAGCAAATGCAGTCAGAGAATGTTGGGTCACAACTGCGCTCCAAGGATAAGAACTCCCAGCAGGCGACTACAGCCGCAGTAAAAAATTTTCATACACCGGTGCAGACGCCCATAAAGGAGGCTCAACAGGCAAAAATACAACAGGGGGTATCAGTGAACAGAAAAAGTCTGGGCCATTTATCAGCCATAGCATCAGCTGCTCCAACAGCGGAGACTGAGCAGTAAGAGTGTGGGGCCGACAGAGCAACATGAAGAGATACTCTCTGACCCTAGCCCTATTTTTGAGAGAGAACCGACAATGAAGGATGTACTCCAGGCTGTAAATGCATGTAAGCTTTCATTAAGGGAATTATGTGACCAACTGAAGGGGGTAAAGGAGGATTTGATATTGGTCAGACAAGATCTACAAAAAACAGCAGAAAGAACAACAGTCCTGGAAGGGATTATAAGCCAAATAGAAGACAATATCTACCCACTAAAACATGATGTTAAAAATATGAAAGATCAGATGAGTATATACGTGTCAAAAATGGATAAGATGGAGAATAGGCTCGAGGAGATAATGTGAGACAGGTGGGGCTCCCTGAAAGGACTGAGGGCTCTGACCCTATAGATTTCTTAGGAAAATGGTTCATGGAAGTTTTTGGAAGAGACATTCGTGCTGTTTTCAATTGAAAGAGCACATAGGGTCCCTTTTAGAGCCCCACCACCAGGATATCCAAGACTAAAATTGATGAAATTCCTTAACTATAAAGACAAAGCGATACTCTTAGGGAAGGCAAGGGAGACGGGGAATATTTTTTATAAGGGAAGTAAGGTCTCGTTCTACTCAAACTTTTCGCCAGATCTGCAGAAGCGCAGAGCAGGTTTTATTGAGATAAAACGCACCTTACAAAAATTCAGTTTGACATATGCACTGCTTTATCCAGTACGGCTATGGGTAGTAGCACTGGGAGGAACACAGATTTTTAATACCCCAACTGGAGCAGAATTGTGGTTGGAGGACAATTAGGAGAAACTGCAGATAAACTGATGGAGGGAGGAGGATTAGAGGGGAAAGAAAGGAGGAGACCTGTATGGTATGTTTTTTTTTTCTTCTTCCTTTCTCCGCCTTTAGATTGAGATATGGATTAATTGACTGAGTGAAAGGGTGTGCGTGTGTGTGTGTGTGTGTGTGTGTGTGGGGGGGGGCGACACACACACGAGGAATGGGTTAGGTTTTGTCACTTTATGGACGAGAGATGTATGTTTAAAAACTTTTTAAATATTGTTTTCTCTGGTGTTGATAGGGAAGGGGAGTGGGAGAGAAATAGGAAAGTATGTTGCACTGAAAGAATGGAGTGGAAATTGGTCACCATTGGTGTTGGTATTGAATTTAGGGGGAAAAAGAACTCCGGGGACTTGGAAAATAAGCCTATTTTGGCTTGAAATTATTAAGAAATCAGATGAGGTACTCACTAAACCTTAGAAATAGAACATGTTTCAAATCTTTCCGACGGACTCGATTCGTATCGAAAAAAACGTTTGTCTCTATGCTAGTCCAGTTGTACTTTATCACGTTCGAAACGATCAGACATTGGTGGGACTGTGTGTAGGCAAGTCCGTTTCGTCGGAACTCCGTCGAAAAGTCCTTCGTAGTTCAGTCTGAGGAGAAGTCCGCTCGTGTGTACGCGAAATTAGAGGTATATTGATTCAGCAGGTGGCAAAACACAACAGGAAATCAAGGGAGGGGGAAGAAAGTATCAGAAGAGAGGTGATGATGGCCAAAAATAACTATGTAAGTGATCCATCTCCGGAGAAAAAAAAATATGGATTAATAAGCAAAAGACTACAAAATAGCTATTACTAGGAAGGCTGAGAATAGACTGCTTTTTCAGAAACAATGCTTTTTTGGGGAAGGGGAAAATGTGGGTCGAATGCTGGCACAATTGGTGAAATCCAACTGTTCCCCCTCTACTATACCTACAATTAAGCTAATAGGAGGAAAGATGACATCTCTCACTTGAGAGATTATAGCCACATTTAGTGACTATTATAGAAAGTTGTATACATCGCAGAGGATGGGGCAGGAGGGAGAGATGGATAAATTCCTGAGGAATCTGGAGATAACGTCCATCTCACAAGGAGATAGAGAGGACTTGGAGGCTCCAAATACAATTAGAGAACTTCAACAGGCAGTGGCCGGAATGGCAAATCAGAAATCCCCTGGCCCGGATGAGCTCCAGACGAAGATATACAAATATTATGGATAAATATTACTCCCGGAGCTGTTTGGAGTGTTGAGGGGGGCGCGGAGGAGGGGAGACTGCCAGCCTCGATGCTTGAAGCTACTATTGTAGATACATAAAGAAGCGAAGGATCCGTTAAAGGCAGCCTCATACAGACCAATCTCTTTGTTGTGTTCTGTTAAAATAATAGCTAGGGTCCTGGCAGCCAGGTTGAATAGGATTGTCCCAAAACGTATTCACCCAGATCAAAGGGGATTTGTCGCAAATAGATCCACCAGTATGAATATTAGAAGGACATTCCTGAACCTGCAGACCCCATCAGACAACAAGGGAGCAAGAGCTATGTTGTCACTGGATGTGACCAAAGCCTTTGATAGCCTGGAGTGGGGATATGTCTGGCGGGTTCTGGAGGAATTTGGATTTGAGCCTTCCTTTATAGGTTGGATAAAAATGTTATACAACAATCCGAGTGCTAAAATTAGAATCAACAATGAACACTCGGATAAGATTCAATTAAAAAGAGGGACTAGACAGGGATGCCCATTGTCTCCCTTGCTCTTTGACCCCGCAATGGAACCATTGGCAATAGCAATAAGATCGTGCCCTGACATAAAAGGATTCCAGAGGAGGACAGGGGAGGAAAGAATTGCGTTGTACGCGGACGATGTTCTTCTTTTCTTGGGAGACACTGGACAATCTTTAAACAATGCTATGAATATTGGGGAGGAATTTGGAAGTTTTTCAGGATTAGTGATAAATTGGGAGAAGTCGGAGTTCCTACCGGTGGACCCTATGAGTAACCCAATTATTTCTGAGATGCCCCGATTAGTGGTAGTAGATACACTTAAATACTTGGGGACACTTCTGACGAGAAATCCTAACCAGTATATCAGTAATAACATAATACCATTATTGACTAAATTCAAACAAAAAATTAAGATTTGGAAGCAGTTTCCCCTGTCAGTAGCAGGCCAATGTAGCCTGATAAAAATTATATGGATGCCACAACTAATGTACGTGTTACATAATTCCCCAGTGTGGATATGTAAAAAATGGTTTAAAAAAAATCTAAAGGGCAGACGCGAATCCGGCTGCGAACACTGCAGCTCCCGACTGGGGAAGGGGGCTTGGCGTTACCTCACCCCAAGAGCTATTATCTGGCTGCACAGTTGCAACAGTTAATGGGATATGATATCGTGGGAGGAGGAGATGCAAATAGGAGAATAGTACTCTCAGGAGATTTGCATAATACATTAGTGGACGCGTTAGAGGCGGAATCCTTTTATTATAAGAAGTTTTTTTTTTTAAAGTTGTTTTTATTGTAATTACAAGGTAAATACAAAACAGAACAGAGCCTATTGGGCATACCCAGGCTCGGTCAACAACTAAAAACTAATAAAAAGAGAGAAAAAAACCCAAAAAAAAACCAAAACAAAAAAAACCCATACATATAGATAGGAATATATATATATATATATATATATATATATATATATATATATATATATATATTCCTAACTAAACCACTGTACGCTCAACCACCTGTGCAGAATATTCAAAGCAATCCTCTAATTCCATGCATACCCTGCAATACTCACTTTAGTCATTCATGAAATGAGATGTGCATTACAATAGCATATTCATATCCCCCCCCCATAAACTATCGACTGAACAGCCTAGGGACGTTTATGAGATCAGGGATGCCACTTGAGCCATTCCCGGTACTTAATAGTGTGAAACTAATCATTGATCGAATTTGCAATAGTGGACAGGGATTCCATCCTAATATCCCATATTTTGTGGAATTTTTTGCCACACGACAGGTAAGTAGCTTTGTATAATGGTAGAGCTGCATTCACTAACCTCTTCCAGAAATTTATTGAAGGCGCAGATGAGGCCTTCCATCTGAGTACTATAGATTTACGGGCATAGTAAAGTAATAATCCTAGCAGAGTTCTAATTTCCCGGCGTGGGGCCAGTGGTTCAACGAGTCCCAGCAGACATAACCTCTACAGACAATGGCACAGGAATGGTGGTGACAGTCAAAATAAATTTGGTTACATCAACCCAAAAAATTTCAATTTGAGGACAGTTCCAAAAAATATATGAGTGAAATCTGCTGAGGCTGAGTTACACCTCCAGCAAGAGGCAGAAATAGATGGATAGATTCTATGTAAGTGCTCAGGCGTGTAATATACCTTATGTACTATTTTAAATTGCTCCAATTTATCTCTGGCTGATACTAGCTGTGAAAAGGGGTATTCTCACATTTCTTCCCAATCTTCTGTGTCTAATGTAGGGAAATCTACCTCCCACTTTGCCTTAAGGTTTTCTAGTCCCTTGTGGACGTTAGGGAGTAGTGCTTTATATATGGTGGATAAGGGCTTAGATGGAGCTTCATCTCTGAGCAGAGTCTCCAGATTCGAGGTGTAAAAGGCCACAGGAGCATTTCCAAACTGAGTGTTGAAAGCGTGCCTAAGCTGCAGGAATCTAAACAGGTGTGAGTTAGGTAAATTATATTGTTGTTTCAACCTGTGAAAAGTCTGTATTCTGCCCTCAAGACAAATTTGATTTATATATTTGATGCCCTTGCATGCCCATACTCCAGGGTCGGGAATGGACCCGAATTCTGGCAATTGCGGGTTAAACTAAAGAGGGCTATAGGGGGAAATGTGTACAGAAGGTATGGGGCGTAGTGAATTTGCCACTGACCACGCCCGTGTGACTGCTCTCATTGCTGATGTAAGAGGGAAGGGAGCTCTAGGGCCCTGGTAAAGTAGGTTCCGTAGCGCCTCATAAGACCCCAAACGTGCGGCTTCCAGGACCACTGCTGCGTTGGACTCAGAGACCAGCCAGTTGTGGGGGTGGGATAACATAGCCGCCTCAAAATAAGAGTGAAGGTCAGGGCAAAACAAGCCTCCCTCTCACCAAGGTCTCTGCAGCACCGTCAGCTTAAATCTCGGCTGACCGGATCCCCAGAGAAAAGATAATAAAATGGTGTTTATCAGACGAAATACCTTTTTGGGGATCCAGACAGGTGCATGTCTGAGAGCATAGAGAAAGGCAGGTAGAAGCTTCATCTTAAATAAATTGATCCTCCCGATTAAAGAGAGAGGGAGATGTGCCCATGCCTTCAGTCTCTTTCTCATCCTTTGTATCAGTGGTTCTAAGTTAAGGGTATAATAGTCAGAGGTAGATGTGGAGATGTGAATACCTAGATATTTAAATTTTGTCTGTCCATAGTAAGGGTAGGTTGGGATCTGCTACATTCTTTGCGGCCTTATCTATCGGCAAGATTTAGGATTTATCCCAGTTTACTTTGAGCCCCGAACAGCTAGTGAAATTAGAAAGAATGGTCAACGTCTCCCGAAGAGACTGGGCAGGGTCACTCAAGAAAAGGATAAGATCATCCGCATATATAGCAACTTTCTCATGTATGGATCCCAGCTGTATGCCCCTAACCCTGTCTGCCTGTCTGAGGGCCGAGGCAAGTGGCTCCATCACCAAGGCAAAAAGGGCCGGTGACGGTGGACATCCTTGCCTCGTACCTCTTCCAACAGAAAAGGGCGCCGACAGAGCACCAACAAGCTTAATCTGCGCCTTCGGGTCCTTATATAAAATATCAATCCATCTGTGGAATACTTCTCCAAAACCCATAACCTCTAGGACCGTGGACATAAAAGGCCATGCCACCGAATCGAACGCCTTTTTAATGTCCAGCGTCACCATTACCCTCGTAGAGGACTCAATGGGAGGTAGCTGAACATGTGTAAACACTCTATGTAAATTTATATCTGTTGATTTCCCTGGCATGAAACCAGTCTGGTCTATATTAATCAGGGATGGTAAAATCTCCCGCAGTCTGGTCGCTAATATTTTTGTCAAGATCTTGAGGTCATAGTTTAGCAGGGAGATCGCCCTATAAGAAGTACAGAGGGATATGTCTTTGCCGGGCTTAGGGATAAGGACTATGTGTGCCTGATACATTGAAGGGGGAAAGGACATCTGTTTTTTACTTTCAGAAAAGACTTAAAAATTTTGGTGCAATTAATGAAGCATACATTCTGTACCATTCACCAGGTAGGCCATCAGGTCCCGGTGTTTTACCACTAGGAAATGAGCAAATCACCTCTATCTCCTCGGTGATAAAATTTGTCTCTAAAAATTCAAGATCCTCCTGTGAAAGAGTGGGTAGATGTAGGGAATGCAAAAATTACCTACGCCGATCTTTAGGCCAGCCAGGGACTGCCTTATATAAGTTTTCGTAGAAGGATCTTGAATTCATCTAGAATTAGTTCGGGGGTAAAGATCACCTGACCATCTAAACTACAGATTTCTGACACCACCGTCTGCATTTTAGAGTCCGCAACTAAAATCGCTAGGAGTTTTCTATTTTTGTCTCCGGATTCAAAGATCTTCCCCACCAGAGAATTTAAATCTAAATGTGTGGCCGAGGCAAGATGTAGAGATAATGCTCTTTTTGCCTCAGCTAGCCGGCTAAAATGATCCAGAGTAAGGGAGCCAGAAAAAGCCTCCGCTGCTCTAGCCTCTCCCTTGTCAAGTGCCTGGACCTGACAGGACATCTCAGAACAGACCACTTTAATAGCTGAAATGTATTCTCCTCTAGTGTTGGTCTTAAAGGCGTCCCAGACTATCTGCGCCGAGGCTGAATCCTCATTGATCTCCCAGTATTGTTGCAATTTGGGAGAGACCTCCTCCCCCACCCTCGAGTCCTGCAACAATTTGAGTGCTAAACGCTAACAGTCTCGAATCCTGGTGTCCGACAACTCCAAGGTGACCTCTAGGGGTGCATGATCAAAGAGGCCCACAGGTAAGTACAAGACCCCCCTCACTGCCGCCAGGGCACAGGTGTTGCCAAAGACCAGATCGATCCTGGAACCCGATTTATGAGTAGTAGAGTGAAAGGAGTAAGCCCTATTGGTTTGATGCTTCCATCTCCAGATCTCAGTATAATTAAATGCTTGTGCCCATTGAAGCAAGTCTGGCGAATACACCCTATTTGGATTGGAGTCGTCCAGGGACAGATCCAAAGTATTATTAAAGTCTCCAGCTATGTATAGTCTGTAGAATTGTAATGTAGCTAAAAGCGCATATAACTTGTAGAGAAACCGTTGGTTAAAGGGAGGAGGCACATATATATTCACTAAAGCATAGACCACCGCTCTGATCTCCAGTAATAGGATTATGAATCGGCCCTCCTGATCAGTTTGTAGATGCAGGACCTTATATGCAAGGGATTTGTTCAATAGAATGGCCACTCCCCTTACATAACTGGAGTACGTTGCATGAAATGATTGTCGTACCCAGGGTCTGCGTAGCGCCAGGATCTTGTTCCCCAGAAGGTGAGTCTCTTGCAGGAACAAGATATGGGGTCTGTGATTATTCAGATATTTAAACATTAATGCCCTTTTTACCTCGTCTTTGAGACCCTGTACATTCCATGATACCAGTTTTAACTCCATGAATGCAGTGACAGATTATGATACAACATAATGATACCTACATGTGGGGGGTCAGCCCCCACAGGACCAAGGGAGAATGCCAAAAGTATAACAAATTTTGCACTGGGCATAGTGAGCATTAAGAGGACACATGAAATATAAGCATCAGTCAGTGGATATAGAGCGTACAAAAAAGAAAGAAAAAAAACAGTAACCTACTGACCATGAAATACCCCTAAAAGAGAAAATAGAACAAAAAACAATAACTTTGGTCAGTTTAATACCCAAAACCTGAACTCAAACGCTTAGATCTTCAGACTTCTGAAAAAAGTTACAAAGTGCCGCCGACACCTCTTCAATTAGCGGGGAAGAAAAAAAAAAAAGAGAAAACTGGGGGGGGGGTTAGAGGTTGATACTTCAGTGATTTACTTCTAACAAGGTAGCTCCGGGGTAGAAGAATGTATAAGAAAAGCACATCTAGTCTAGAGCTAGAAGGATCTTTAATGATCAATGTTTCTAGGAAGAAAAAAAAAAAAATTAATAATCGCAGTCAGTGGCAAGCCCACACACCAGCTTCCGGGGGTGGAACGGTCTTCGACCCAAAATAATGTGTAAATTCTGCGTGAGGGGCACAGGAGTCAACTAGCAACAACATCTGATGATGAGGTCCAAGAAGCTATACAACAGAAACTGATGGCTGGATAAACTACCCCCTCGAACATGGATCCAGAAGGAAGACAGAATCTTTGTGCTAACTTTCAGATAGCGACTTGTAGTGGGGAATAGCATCTTGTGTTTACCGTAGGTTGTTCAGCCAGTCGTCTGCGTCAGCCGGCGAGTCGAAGAATCTGACTGAGCCATTATAAGGGACCCGAAGACGGCTGAGATACAACATGCTGTATTTTATGTCCTTTTCACGTAGGCATTTACGGACATCATTAAAGGACTTCCTCTTGCGTTGAAGGTCTGACGGGAAATCCGGAAACAGAAGGACTGAGGAGTTGCTGTATGGAAGCGAGGAATATTTACGAGCTGCGGAAAGGATCTTGTCACGGTCCCTAAAGTTGAGGAAGCGGACCAGGAAAGGTCAGGGATTTGCACCGGGGATACTGCGTCCCGTGGGCACGCTCAACGACATAGGTCGGGGAGGTATCCGCGAGGCCCAACAGTTTTTTGAAGAATTCTTCCACGAACTCCGCTGGTCGGTCACCCTCCTCCCCCTCCGGGAGACCCAAGACGCAGACGTTGTTGCGTCTCGCTCGGTTTTCTGCGTCACCGGATTTAGCGACAAGCAGTTGTACTGTGCGTTGTAAGTCCGCTATGGTGTTGGTGTGGGTAGCTGTAAGATCTTCAGTGGCAGAAATTCTAGATTCTGATTCAGTCAGCCTACCCCTGATCTTATCCAGGTCATTTCTAATGAGATTGCATTCCTCTGCAAGGCGGTCTATTCTCACCAGCATTGAGGTTTTACTTTGTTCAATGGCGGCCAGGATCACTGCAGTGCTATCCTGGGAGGGTGGGGCAGAGAGCCACACTTGGAGAAGCTTCAGGCACCATGGCTAATTCTGTCAGCAGGGTCTGCAGTCTCCCTATGAGAGAAGGATCTGGTTGTGCAGCCGATGTAGGGGCCAGGTGTGGATGAGCTTTTGGGCCAGTGTTTAGGGCCCATGGAGGAAAGGTGGGCAGTAATCGCCAGCAGTCCTTCGCTGGCCTGCAGGTAGTGGCTGTCTAATGAGGAGGGCCGGCCAGGGGCACTATGTAGGAAAGGTCCAGGGAACTGGATGGATGTAGGAGAGTGAGAAGGATGCTGGACCCCAGAGCTCCTCAGCATGCCCACACAGTCCGTTCACCCCAGATGGCTCAGCAGTGTTCAGCAGGAAGGTGGAGGGCTGGCAGGGCAGCCGTGAGCTACAGTGTCAGCGCTTCTGAGTCGAGGTCAGGCCGGCCGCGGAAAGTGTGGTAGGCTGCACTAGGCCGGATTAGGACGCGACCACGCCGGGCAGTTTCAGCGGCCCCACGGACCCCACCAGGCACAAAGAAGGGCAAGCTGGAGGACGAGAAGAGCCCCTTACCTCGCAGATTAGTCCAGGAATGGCTCTCTCTAACAGGGCACAGGCCGGGAAGATGGCGGGGGCCGCGGGTGTGAAGGATTGGTTGTTTCCCGGCTGATCACGGGCCCGACCTCCACAATATCCTCACAGGCTGCAGCGGGGAGTATATATGAGTCGGCGGGCAGGTATTTGGGCGTTTTTGGCTGGTGAAATGTGCAGATGGCTAAGGATTAAGTCTCAGATGCTCGGAGCTCCTCACTAGCACTGCCTGCGCTCACATCCTGACACGCCCACCCCCCCCATTATATGAACTTTACAATAAAAATGGTAATAAAAGTTTGGAAAACAGTTAAGAAATGTATGGGGGTATTCAGGGTTGCTCAAACATACACCCCTCTGGAACAATAAGAACCTCCAGGAGCTGTTGCCAATAGGAAGGGTTAAGGAGTGGGAAACACAGGGCATAAATAGATTGGATTCAGTTATATGAAGGGAACACATTAAAAATAAAATAATACACATTAAATATTTTACCCATTGTTTTTAACTTTATACAGTTTAATTTTTATTAATTTTTTCATTATAGTAGTTATAGTTTTGGGAACCCCCCCTTTGGTTTTTTTCTGTGTATTATTTATTTTCCAGACGATCCCTACATTCTCCCTCCCCATCATCTTTTAGGGTTGGGAATCTTCCATTTCACCCAGTGAGTGGTCTGAATTTCCCCCTTTTTTGGAGCAAATCCTACCATATACTTTTTGATTGGGACATCATAATTTGCAAGCCTTTGTAAGTTTTTTTTTTTTAACCATGCTTTACCACGCGCTGTGTGTTTCTCTCGCAGATTTCCGCATTATTGCTGCTCTCAGTTTCTTTAAGGCAGTTCTCCGCCTTTCTAATTTGGTGCCTCTCTTGGATCATAATATCTGGGGGTTCCTTTGTATGATAAAAGGCTTACACAGACCGAGTGGATGTCCGATGGAGCATTGGAAATTCTTATTTGAATCACGATTTTTGTAAGTCTTTTGTATATTTCAGTACAGGCTTCAGATGCATGTTATGAGATATATGTATGTAATTTATATTTAAATTATATTTTGTACTTTTCAGAAATGGCAAAAATTGTCCCTGAGGAGGATTATATATTCAACTATTTCGAAACATGTTGGATTCTCACTCATGGATAAGGAGCATCTGTGTAGTGGGATTTTTTGCCATCACTGTAATACAAAAATTGTGCTATCTTTATGTCTGTTTTTGTACAAAATAGTTTTTACATTTTTGTATAATAAATTTTTTTAATTAACATAATTTTTTCAATTCAACTTGATTTTGCCCTTAAAATCCCATTTTTTTGAGTTTCTTTTTGTAAAAAAAAAAATCCATTTATTTTTACAGGTAGATGTGCATTTATTACTTTTTTTTTTTCTTAGGAGCTTACAGAGCATCACACCTGAAATGCAGGTGCAATGTCAGGCTCCTGTTCACAATACCTAGATCTCCCTGTACCTCTGTGACGACTGACAGTTCCTGATCTGTAGTCAGTGTGAATGAACTAATTTTTCTCCCAGCATGTATGATGAGCACATATTTTTAGCTCTCAAGTGCATCGCTTTACATTTATTAACATTAAGTTGCTCAATCACACAGTGCATTAAACACTGCTTTTAAGTTGGAGACATGCTGTAAGGATGTTATAACACTACATAGCTTGGTATCATGTGCAAGCACAATAGAATACATATATTATATCTGCAAGGCGGCTATCCTGCGCAAAATCACATACCTAGTATGTGATCCTGCATTTCCTGGTTTCCCTGGGGAGGGCCTGCTCCGGCTAGACACAGCGTTAGCTGATTGGTGGGTATGGCGGACTTGATGTCCGCCAGCACCCACCGATGTTTCGGTACACAGACAGAATGGTGGTCTGCCTATGAAGATAAGGCAGATCACCGTTCTGTCACTAAAGACGACATGGATCCTGCATCTCCAAGCAGGGACACCGATCCATGCCTTTTCCTAGTACAAGCACCTCACCCATAGTAGTAAAGCACTGGTCAGGCACACATTTAACCCTTTGATCGCCCCTGATGTTAACCCCCTCCCTGCCAGTGTCGTCAGTACAGTGACAGTGCATATTTTTTAGCACTGATCACTGTATTGGTGATACTGGTCCCCAAATTAGTGTCCCAACTGTCCGCCACAATATCGCAGTCCCACTATAAGCTGCTGATAAATGCAATTACTAGTAAAAAAAATAAATAAAAATATTCCATAGTTTGCAGATGCTATAACTTTTGCAAAAACTAATCAATATACGCTTAGTGTACATTTTTTTTTTACCAAAAATTCGATTTTTTACAATTATTGGATATGTTTTATAACAAGGTAAAAAATAAATATTTTTTTTTCAAAATTGTTAGTCTTTTTTTGTTTATAGCGCAAATAAAAACAGCAGAGGTGATCAAGTACCGCCAAAAGAAAGCTCTATTTGTGGGGAAAAAGGACATTGATTTTGTTTAGGTACAGCATGGCACGACTGCGCAATTGTCAGATAAAGTAACGCAGTGCGGTATCGCAAAAAATGGCCTGGTCGTGAAGGTGGTTAAACCTTTTGGAGCTGAAGTGGTTAATCACTACTCTTCGAATATAGTATTTTAGCCAGTTTGTATTCATTAACAAATTAATTTTTCTAAGCCATTAGGCTTTAAAGTTTCACATTATCCCACGATGTTTGAGGTAAGCCACTGCTGTTGCATTTCCTAGTGGGATTACATAGCCGAGAGGTCCAGCTTTAAAAGGACAACCAAAATGCTAGGAACTCCAGGATATTGATTGAGAGACCAGCTTCTTCCAGCAACCACGTCCCTATTGTACTGAGAGAGAATCCAGGACTTCTCAGATCAACAACTGAAGAATGTCCCTAACTCCAGCACTCGACGTGTGAAACACAAGTCCAGGGCAACCTTGGTTTTGTGGGTCAGGCATATGTTACAGTTCAAGGACCAAGCCTGCCATGACCCATGCTGGCACAAATTTGAGTTGCAACATTCTGGAGTGAATTTGGGCATAGTGAATTTGAGCATTATTGAAGGGCACCGCTGTACTTCTCACAGATGGGTTTCATGCTGCCACTTTAAGGAACAAGATGCAACAAACTAAAAGAACGTCTAAGGGGCGGCCCTCTGGGGGTGACCTAACCCCCCACTTGCAACACAGGAATCAGCAGCCAACAGTAAAAGGATCATAACACCGAAACCGCTAAAACAAGACTGGGCAAGTACGTAGTCTTTCAATGAACTCTGAGAAGCTGAATTTTTTTGTTACTCACCATAAAATCCCTTTCTCGGGTTATTGACGAACATAGCTGCTTCTTCTTTATCCATGACTAAACAGCCACCTGAAATACCTTGAGACCAAAACTGGAATCTGAGGATGCCAACACAAACTTTTGAAAAGTTAGTGAAGTGTGCACAGACAACCAGGTTGTAGCTTCGCAAGCTTGAGAAACTGACACCTGCTGTTTGAACACCCAGGAAGCACTAATCGCCCTAATAGAGAGCTCCGTAACAGCAAATGCCAAGCCTCTTTGGACCATCTGTGAGCACAAAGAGAAAATGGACCTCTGAAAAGCAGCCATCACTGAAAGGCGCAAATCACATCCAAGGAGTGAAAGGCCCCCTCCTTAAGGCATGATGGCTAAGCACACAGACGAACAATGTCCTCCTTCAAGTGAGGATTCTACATCACCTTCGGCAAAAAAAGCAGGAAGTGGAAGCCCCACCATGTCATTATGCAAAATCAGAGAAGGCGGCTTACAGGACAAAGCCTCCACCTCCGACACCCTCCGGGCCAAAGCGATAGCGACTAGAAATGCAACTTTTGTGAAAGCGTAAGCAGGGGAATATCCGAGATACTCTTAAAGGGATGGTTCTGAAGACTCAACAATCCGAAATTTAAGTCCCACTGTAGCAACGAAGAACGCACAGGGTGCACCACATGACAACCCCCTGAATGAAAGTGCGGACCAAAGAGTGCGTGGCCAAAGCATGCTGAAAGAAAACAGCCAGAGCAGAGACTTGACCTTAGATAGGGCACAAAGCAAGCTTCTGATCCACGCCACGTTGCAGGAAGCCCATCGCCCAAGCCACTGAGAAGGAGGATGGAACCCCTCCAAGGCTTTGCGCCAAATTATATAGGCCCTCTAGGTGCAATGATAAATCTTCCATGAAGTACACTTCCGAGCCTTCAACATAGGTGGAATCACCGAGCAGGCAACCCCTTGTCCTTCAGAACACGGCTTTCAACAGCCATCCCATCGGCGCCAGGGATGGTAAAGCAGGGTAGAACAGCTGCCTCTGGTACAGGTGGTCTTATTGAAGAGGCATCAGTCAGGAGGCGTCTGCCACCATCCGCACTAAGGTTGGGCGATGAGGCTAGTCTTTAGCCACCAGGGTGAAAGGGATTCTTTCGGCCACTATCCTGCGCAACAGATGAGGTACGAGGCGGAGGGGCAGAAAGGCGTTGATGAGATTGGACTGATCATACAGAGCCACTAGAACATCCGTAGTGCCACCAGAGGATCCAATGATCTCGCAGTGAACCTGGGAACCTTCCAGTGGAGGCGGGATGCTAGATCCACATCTGATGTCCCCCAGTGAAGACAGAGCTGATGGAACACCTCCGGATGTAGGGACCACTCGCCTCGATCCAGTATCTGATGACTGAGGTAATCTGCTTGCCAGATTTCGACACCTGGAACATGAACGGCAGACAGAGCCTACCCACTTAAGGACCAGCCACTGTATATATACGTCATTAATTTAAAGATGGATATCTCGTTAACGGCAGCAGCTGCTGCCACAACCGAGGTATCTATCTTTAGGGCCGGCGATTCTGTACACGATAATGGTGGTCTCTGCGGCGGGTTTGCAGCGAGATCACCGTTATCGGCGGCGGGAGAGGTGCTACCCCCTCCCGCGCCCTCCGCTGCTTACCGGAGCCGTCGGTAGCGGCGGAGGCGATCGGGTCCTTTCTCTTCCTCATTATAGAGACAAGTGAGGCTAAGATGGCACCCACCCGTCTCTATACCATAGGACGGCCGGAGCGACGTCATTACGTCGGCTCCGCCCACTTCTCTTAAAGGCACATTTTTTCTGTGTCATTTTTTTAAACGACTTTTTTTTTTTGCATTTTAGTCTAAATAAGAGATCTGAGGACTTTTTGACCCCAGATCTCATATTTAAGAGGACCTGTCATGCTTTTTTCTATTACAAGGAATGTTTACATTCCTTGTAATAGGAATAAAAGTGATCCAATTTTTTTTTTTAAAACAGTGAAAAAATAAAGTAAAATAAATTTAAAAAAAAATATTTTTTTTTAAAGCGCCCTGTCCAAACGAGCTAGCGCGCAGAAGCGAACGCATAAGTGAGTAGCGCCCGCATATGAAAACGGTGGTCAAACCACACATGTGAGGTATCGCCGCGACTGGTAGAGCGAGAGCAATAATTCTAGCCCTAGACCTCCTCTGTAACGCAAAACATGCAACCTGTAGAATTTTTTAAACGTCGCCTATGGAGATTTTTAAGGGTAAAAGTTTGATTCCATAAGCGGGCGCAATTTTGAAGCGTGACATGTTGGGTATCAATTTACTTGGCGTAACATTATATTTCATAATATAAAAAAAAAATTGGGCTAACTTTACTGTTGTGTTTTTTTATTCAAAAAAGTGATTTTTTCTCCAAAAAAAGTGCGCTTATAAGACCGCTGCGCAAATACGGTGCAAAAAAAAGTATTGCAATGACCGCCATTTTATTCTTTAGGGTGTTAGAACCCCCAAACATTATATATTGGTTTTTTTTCTAAGTAATTTTCTAGCAAAAAAAACTGTTTTAAACATGTAAACACCTAAAATCCAAAACAAGGCTAGTCCTTAAGTGGCTAAAGAAACCTTTCCGCTCATCGCAAGATGTGAGACGCTTCCAGCGCCGTCGCTGCACTCCTTGTGCCTTCGCGATAATAGACATACACCACTGCGGTGACATTGTCCAACTTGATCCTGGTTGGCAGACCCTTTAGACGATCTGTCTAATGCGTTAGCAATAACCCGCTTGCGCGAAGCTCCAGGACACGGATGGGCAGACAGGCTTCCTCCAGAGTCCGACGACCCTGAGCCACCAGAGGAGGGAGGACCTTATCGACCGCTCCAGGTGAAGGGTAGCCATCATCAGGCCTAAAACCTACATGCAAAAATGCAGGGAGGGCCATCTGCAAGTCAAGAGGTGCCGAACTGCAGACCAGAGCTTCTGGAGTTTGTCTTGTGGGAGGAACACCTTGGCCCACTCCAAATCGATGACCAACCCCAGATATTCCAAGCACTTTGATGGGGACAGACTTCCTGGGGTTCAGGAACAACCCGAAGTCCTCAAAGGAACGCAGGGACAAAGTCTCTGCCCACAGGAGCAAGCCGTCCAGCTAACCGATCACAGCAATCCCCCATTGTCGCAGCAAGGCCAAGCCTAGGGCCAAGATCATGGTAAACCCCCGGGTAGCAGAAGTCAGACCTTAGAGCAGCGCTACAAAATGATAATGTGCTTCCCCGACAGCAAAGCGTAAGAAACACTGATGTCCCTCGCAGATAGGGATGTGCAGGTAGGTGTCCCTGATGTCCATGGATGCCAGAAAATACCCCTGGTGAAAGGAGGCCACCACTGAGTGAATGGATTCCATCTTGTAGACCCACACAAAAGGCACTCAGGGCCTTGAGATCCAGGATCGGGCGAACTCTGTCCGTCTTCGGGACTGTGAACCGATTGCAATAAAATTCCCAGGACCACTCTGGCTCGTGCACCAGAACCACCACTCCTCGAAGAAGTGCATCCTGCACAGCCCTGTACAGAGCCAGCAGACGGTCCAGCAAGAGCCACAGATTAGAGGGAAAGAACCTGTCTGGCAAAGAGGAATGAAATCCTATTTTGTAGCATTAGAGAATTAATGATTTAGCGAACCCACCGGACAGAAATGAGGGAAGTCCACAGACCTGGAAACCAGCGAAGGCGACTCTGCCACCCTGGGGGAGGACTTAAATGGCTTCTGGGTCAGAGATGCTTAGAGCCACCTGCAGGATTCCTGAAAGGTTTAGAGCCCTTTGTCGAGGGCCCAGGGGGCAAAAAAAAAAAATGCTTGTGAGCTGAGAAGGTCAATCCAGACTTCTTGCGCAGTTCCTTTTCCCTCCTGGTCTGTGGGAGGAAGGTACTCTTGCCACCTGTAAGAGTCTTAAGAAGGTCATCCAGCGTGACCGCAAACCTTTTTTTATAAGTCTGGTCCACTGTGCAACATTTGAGCCAAAGAACCGGTCTCAAAGCCACCACCGAAATAGAAAATTTGGAGAGAAGTCGGGCTGCGTCACAAACTTCAGCCCCCGTACCAACTGTATTGAAAATTTATAGACGCTTGAGGCATCTGGCTGGTACTCAAGGTTTGCAGCAAAACCTTGGCCCCTTTGGTCAGCGTCTGAGACACCAGAGCCGTAGCCAAAGCAGGCCCGGAGTGCAGATCTAGCGATGGTGAACAGGGACCAGGCTAACGCTTCTGCCCTGCAGTCCACAGGGTCCCTAGAGGGAGATTCCTGCACCGGGATTCACTGTGGCCTCATTGAGCCGGGAGATGAGTGTATCCACCACCAGTGGAGTAATCCACTTCTTCAGAAGGGCCTCCCCAAAAGGGTAGCGTAGCGTGAAGTGCTTGGGAAGTAAAAATGGGCGCTTCGGCGACCCCAGTCCTTGCAGAAAAATTTGTCAAATTATGCGGGATAAGGAAAAACCTTAGAAACCCGAGCTGTCCACATCTGATGCTCCCGCGGAATCCTCAGTTTTAAGCGTCTCCAGCACAGCATCAATTAGAGCGGTGACTAGCGCCTCCTCCACCTATGTAGCGAGGCTGAGGCTCCATCCTCCCTGTCCGGGGAAGCAGAGGAGATGTCATTTTGGTCCGTGGCAAAATGTGAAACAGGTGGTGATAGAACCAGACATGAGCTCAGAAAGGTCTGGGGAATAGGGCAATGGCAGGGGGCACTTCTTGCTTGCCTTGCATCCAAGCACCGCCTCCACACGGGAGACATACAACTCCAGGATGGCCGACAGTGCGTCATGGAGGAACCCGCAACCTCCAGGAGGGGGTGCGGAGGGGACATGTGCTCCTGAGATTCCATTAGGACCACCGCCCAAGGGGTGCTGCTGCAACCAGGGACCCACAATGTACTCAAACAGGAGAGACCATCCCCAGGCTGCCCAGCCGAAAGAGAGAGAAGAGAGACCCCCAGGAGGATTCCTCACCAGATCATCAGAGGCTGCAAGGAGACCCACACGTGCCAATGCCGCTGTTTCCAGCTCAGACTGTGCTCCACAGTGCCAAAGAACATCCACACACACTCAGATCTTTTTCAGACAAGAGCATGGTCGCTGCCCCGGGCTACAAGAAAATGGGCATTTGTTTGTTACCGGTGTAAATATGGTCCGGGGACACACTGGGCACCTTTGCTGCCACTGTGCTATTGCTGCGTGTCCAGTGTGCTCCTGTTCCTTTAAGGGGGATTGGGCTGCCTCCAGGCCCACCTGCCCCTCATCTATCCATTGAATGCATGTGCTCCCACTGTGGAGATGATCAGACATTCTGTAGCGTTTAGGACTGCAAGCATACACAGGGTGCCGTGAAGAGGCCTTGCAGCTTATGCATGCATTTGCAAATGCGTGCTATCTAAACCCCTGTTTTTAACGCAGACTCTTGGACAGGTTAATCTGGTTGGTCAGCAGACTGGTTGGTGAGCTGAGCTTTGGAATGTTTTTTGTCTTTTACAAGAAATTGGCCACCCTGGACCGCACCCAGCCAGCACATAAAGCCTGTATAGACACTTGGTCTCAGGCAAAAATGGCCACCTAGCATGGCAAGAAGAGCCCTGTCTCCAGATCACAGGGAAAATGGCAGCCACGCCTCTGGGAACATTGCCGCTGGCTGCACAAGCCACGTGGCGGCAACATGGAAGCTTTCCAGGACTCAGCATGAGGCAAATAACCACCAGCAGCACACCCCCACAGCTGAACCAGCTTCCCCCCAGGCAGGGGTACCCCAGAGAGGCTCGAGAACCCATGCAGCGGGATGGACAAAAACAGTCTCAGGGAATTTTCAGGTAAGGAGGGACCCAGCAACCCCCACAGCAGCACCTGCATCCTCCCCTGCGACCAGCCAGGCCCTTACAAGTAGCCCTCAGTGAGAAGCAGCCAGAAGAGAAGGGAGGGGACCCTGCAGGACCGACCACCCCAGGGAGTACTCGCACTCCAAACTGCATCTTGAGATGGCAGGGAGGAGGCATCTACTTACCAGTCCATCGGAGCATGCGGGTATGGCTCCCGTGACAGATCCTCCTCTACACCAAAGTGGGGGGTCTGTCATCCAGGGGGGTAACACAATGACTATAGGCGCCCGGCCATGTGTCCCCACGAGACGTCTAACTCGCTAGCCGCCCTGGTCCAGGATGGGGCAACCGAGCAATTAGCTAAGGGTCTACGCAGGCTTGCTGGTCAGACTGGGGTGACCACTGGATCTAGATTACCCAGCCCGTCGCCCAGCCCGACTGTTGATAGAAAAAAATTCCACAGGGGAAAAAAAGTCCCAGAACACCACATCCATACTCCTGAAGACACTAGGCAGAATGACTGGAGGCCTATAGCAGAGAGAGGGTTTATGCCCAGAGAGGACTGCCCATAAGAGGAGCCAAGTCTTTTTTCTGCCTAGCTTGGTGAACTGACAAGTAGCCACCTTCCAAACTTGAATAATAGAGGCAGAATGACAAAAAGAAAGAGAGCATGCTAAGCACCCTGATAGAATTCCATTGTTGGAATCGGAGCCTCATGGCCCACAAGGGCATAGGCCTGAATCACCGGTCTACAAATCCATCTGGAAATAGTGGAAGATGAGGCATCTTAACCTTTATCTAGGACCCTCCAAAAACGAACAGAGCAATAGACTTCTAAATAGATGCTGTGACCAAAAGATAAACCCTGATAGTGCTGATCACATCCAAGCAATAATAAGCCACTTTTCCTGGATAAGAGAGATGTGGACACAAAGGTAAGACTATGCCTTCATTAATGTGAAAGGCCGATGCCACCCCAGGTAGGAAAAAAAGTCTGGGTTGAAGAACCACCTTGTTGCTGCTTACAGGAAAGAGCTGTGAGCTCGGACACTCAAAGGGCAGAAGTGATGTCAACAAAGAAGGCCACCTTTTGTGACAATGTTGAAAGGGGAATACCCTGGATATTTCCAAAGGTATGTTTTTGTAAGACCGACAAAACACATTTCAGGTCCCAGCGGTAGAGGAAGCCAAAAAGGCAGAGTCACCTAGGTGAAACCTTGGATAAAAGTGCGAACGAGAGATAGAGGCCAAGGGATGCTGAAAGAGCATGGCCAGGGCAGAGACCTGGCCCTTAATTGAACTAAGGGATAACATGCAATCTCTGCACTTTTGAAGAAAGTCCAAAATACAGGAAACAGAAAACTTGTGGGCATGTACCACTAGATATTCACGTAAGGGAAGTAGGCCTTCCAGGTGCAATAGTAGATGAATCGAGTAGTAGACTGGTGGAAATATTAGCAGAAGACTATGACCACCAAGCGAGATCCATGAACCAGGCCCCGCGGGGCCAATCCAGACCCGCCAGAAAAAGTGGTACTCTCTCGCTTCATCCGTGGAAGCAGCTTCAATGGTGGGAATGCATAAATCAGGGAGTACTCATGCCAAGTAGCCACCAGAGCATCCACCACATCCGACCCTCTGAGTCTGGACATAAAGAGGTCAACATCTGGGGTGCTCCAATGCTGACAAATCTGTAGGAACACCTTGGGGTGTAGGGACCCATTCCCCTTTATCCAGACTCTGGCGACTAAAATAGTCTACTCCCGGAAATGTGGAATGGCAGATAAGGTGGGACATGATAATCCACCCAACTGAGGAATACTTCAGAGGCTGCCACGGAGCTTCTGGTGCCACCCTGGTGATTGATGTAAACCACAGTTGTGGCATTGTCCGATTGCACTCGGATCAGGTGACCTTTGAGAAACAGTCCAATGAGAAAGGGGAAAACTGACTGCTCGAAGTTCCAAAATATTGATGGGAAGGCTGGATTCCTGTAGAGACCAGCAGCCCTGGACTGGAGAGTACTCCATCATGCCCACTACAAAGAGTCTGGCGTCTGTGGCGATGGTCTTCCAACTGAGGGGAAGAAAGGACTTCCCAGACAAAAGAAGCAAGGAGCAAATCCGCCAAGTCAGCGATGCCTTGGTTGGCAGAACAGGCGTATGGGAAGGTCCAGAGGCCTCGGGACTTTGTTCTATTTGGTCAAGAACTCTCTTTGTAGAAGTCTGGTATAAAGTTGGGCATAGGGGATGGCTTTGAAAGAAGCAACTGTGAGACCCAGAATCCTCATGCAAAACTGAATGGAGGCTGTCCGTAAGGAAGGAGGCGAAGGACATGATGCAACTTATAGGGTTTCTCCTGAGGGAGAAAAGACTTTTGCTACGGATGTGTAAAGCAAAAGCCTCAGGTCTTCCAGAGGCAGTGATGGAATCAGGACAGACTTGTGTAAATTGAGAATTCACCCAAGAACCTCCAGGGTCTTGGCTGTGATGGACAGGTTGCACTCTAAGTCCAAAGTTGATTGTGAGATAATGGACAACCTTCTCCTTTTTAAGTTCAATCAAGATCCCCCGTAAACGCAGGAGGGCCAGGAGCTACAAACTGGAAGTGCAGGTCCCCCATGGCAAATCGAAAAAACCTCTGATGGTAACAAATAGGGACATGAAGATAAGGCATCCTTGATGTTGATCAAGGCAGGAGGTCCCCCGGTATAAGGAGGCTACAACAGATGCACTGACTCAAAACTTGCGCTCCTTCAGAAACGAGTTCAGGGACCCCCCCCACCCCCATCCTCCTTCGGTGAAGAGGTTGGAATAAAATCTCCTGAACCATTTGGATGGTGGAATTGGGGCTATGATGCCCTGACCCAAGAGTCCGGTCGAATGGATGCTGTGGATAAAGACTGAGGTTGGAAGGAAAGAAATTACCTGGCAGCAAGGGCAAAATTCTATCTTGAATCCAAAAGAAATGACCTCCAAGATCTAGCTGTACAAAAATGTGAGCATGCCAGTGACCTGCAAACAAAACAAGGCATCCTCCCACCTTGGGGTGTTGAGGCGGGGGCACACCTTATGTGGAGGTGGGCGTCTCTGCAGACTTTGAGTTCACGGGCTGCCAAGAACGTTTATTGACAAGGGAGGCAGAGAGTTTGGTGGCCTTGTCCTTAGAGGAGGAGCCCTGGCCATGAAAAAAATTCTTGTGAGCACAAAAAGAAGGGTCTGTCTTGTGATGAGAGTCCCTAGTTTTTGGAGCCTGAGAGAGAAAGGTGCTCTTGCCCCCTATGATATTATTGATGATGTCATCCAAGGAGGCATCAAACAGGAGGTCGTAAGCACCTTCAAGGAAGTCTGGTCGGCCGACTAGCGCTTAAACCGGAGGAGACCACTGTAGAGGTCCTACAAGAGACCACTTGAACGAAGTTGTGGTATTTGGGCTCCTGGACTAGTTGATCTGCTAGTTCAACTTCTGGCATAGGAGCTTGTCCCACTCGGTCAGGTTCTGTGAAACCATACCCAAAGCCAGGGCTGGACAGATCAAGACCAGAGAGGCCGCATATAGCAAGTGTGCCCTCCAACTTCTTTTCCGCAGGGTCTCAAAATAAAGTGTTCCTCGGAAGGTATAAAGGTAGCTTTGCTTATGCGGGAAATAGGGGGGTGTATCAGAGAGGGGGTAGCCCACTTTTTGAAAAATGCTTCCTTAAAGCTATAGCAGACAAAAAAAAACACAAGGAGAGGGGGAACAGCTTGGCTGGGTGCACCCACGGTTAACAGAGAAGATCTTCAAAAAAGGTATCATGCAGAAAGACTTTGGATGATCTCTTCTGTTTAAGGGACTTGAAAGTCCATCGTTGGGGGCTGGAATCCTCCATTTTCAGGGTTCCTCTGACTACCGTAATAAGCAGAGATACCAATGCTTTCTCACATGTCAATTTACCGTCACTATCAGAAGAGGAATCCGCTGCCGGAGAATCTGGAGGTAAAGACTGGGGTAGTTCTGTGTCTAACTTATCAGATGCTGATGCAGGGGAAGGACACTTAATAGCCAGCCTATGTGCAAATGCCATTTTCATGCAACAAACAAAACCTTCCATGGCACTGGAAAAGGCGTAGAAAGTTATGGATGGATCTGAGGACCCCAACTCGCATCCAAGAAAGGAGTGGATGCCTCCAGGACTTGGGGGGGGGGGGGGTTGTCAGGTTAAACAAAAGGGCTCCACTTGGGAAAAGGTACCCTCTGCACTGCAAGAGCTGCATACAGCGGTGGATTCCCTACCACATTTTTGCAACCTTCCTGTTGTAGCTCAACCATGCTGGTATCTGGGAGCAGATAAGTAGCCCTCCCCAGAGATGCACTCACCCCTCTTATGGACGGGTACCTGCTGCTGCAGAAGATGGCCACAGAGCACTGCAGTAGGCAGAAGTGACCAAGACAGCAGATTTGATCAGGTGCAAAGATCACAGCTCCCGAGATAAGCACAGCTGTAACTCATGCAGCTCATGTGGAGTGGCACCGATCAGCGCTGTAGAGCAGCGTTGTCTGCGCTCTCCTGTGCCCAACAGTGATGAGATGCCTCTGGAGCGGTGTGTGTAGGGTTGCCACCTGATCCCTTTAAACCTGAACACATAACAATTACACAGGCTCTGAAGCTAATTTAATGCAGATAAGGCACAGAGTGAGTTTAATTACCACCTTAATCAGCCACAAAACCTTTGTAATTATGTGTTCAGTTTTAAAGGGATGAGGTGGCAACTCTAGGTGTGTGAGGGTCAAGACTGTCCCCCACCTGCCCCAGGAAACAGAGCAGGAGAACAGCACGGCAAAGTGCAGAAAATTGCATCCACAGCTCCCCCTCTGGACCCACCCGTCTGTGCTGTGCAGATTTCCCAGGAAAAAGGACAGAAGCAGCAGCCATTCCACAGCCCATATGCTATGAAGCTGTGGGCTGGGAGAGACAGAGCTAACTCAGCCCTCTGACTCTGCCAAGTTAACCATTACTGTGCCACACTAAGCACAAAACAGCAGACAGTCCCAGTTCCCTGCTGAAATAAAGCCCAGAAAGAGGGGAAAAGAGGGGAGGAGGAAGGAACTCACAGAAATAAGGAGGGATCTCCACAAAGATCTCCGGGTGGGGGGATGAAGCACCTTGGACCCAATGATAATCTAGGCGTTGTTGGCTAAAAAACAAGAAAAATAGAAACTAGGAGATAGAAAGCTCCATGTCCAAACTCCTAAGATGCTAGGCAATAAGCAAATCCTTTGTTGCAGATGGGGTGGGGGGTTTGGCTACCACCAGAGAGCTACCCCTTGGGGGGGGCTTTTAAGTTTAAGTTACATCAACCTTCTGCTCCTGAAGGTGGCAGCATGAAACCCAAAGAAACAAAGAAATATAGCTGTCCTTCAATGAACGAGAGAGAAACACTTATAACTCTCAGAAGTAGCGGGTTTTTATGGACTGAAGTTTTGCCTTCTTTTTCTGGGGCCAAGGCTTAGTCTTCCCCCCAGGGATCGCATTGATAAAGTTGTTCAGGGACTCGCCAAAGAGGCATTCCCAATCAAGGGCATATGTAAGGGGTGTTTCTTGCATTGATACTCCGCAGACCAACAGTTAAGCCAAAGGGTCCTCTGCATAACAAAAGGTGACTCATTATGGATATTTTGCATAAAAATTTTAAAAATCTGCAAGCCTGTCAACACAGTAACACAGTCAAGTAGTGTCACAGCCATGAGCTTTAATTGTTAGTACAGAATGATCCATTAGCATAGATCCAGATTTCTAAGACACATTCTTTGGAATGAAGAGCTAAAGACTGGCAGATAGGCAGGGCACCAATAAAAGGGTAGGCCTGGGAGGGAAGGAAATGAAGACCCTAGAAAAGGCTTCCAGCCAGGGCCGATCCTAGGGTCATCACCCTGGGATCCTCCCATGATCTCTTAACAATAAACAAAAAACAGGAAGAGAGTACTCTAATGGGACCCTGAAGGGGGGTCTCTCTAATGGACACAGATAAGGCTTCTGTTAGAGAGTCTGTTAGAAAGAGCCCCCAGACATACTACAGGAGATGGTCAGAAACTGCAGACATACTACAGGAGATGGTCAGAGACTGCAGACATGATACAGGAGATGGTCCAGAGACTGCAAACATGATACAAGAGATGGACCAGAGACTGCAAACATGATACAAGAGATGGACCAGAGACTGCAAACATGATACAAGAGATGGCCAGACTGCAGACATGATACAAGAGATGGTCAGAGACTGCAGACATGGCACAAGAAATGGTATAGGACTGCAGACATGACACAAGAGATGGTCAGAGACTGCAGACATGACACAAGAGATGGTCAGAGACTGCAGACATGGCACAAGAAATGGTATAGGACTGCAGACATGATACAAGAGATGGTCAGAGACTGCAGACATGATAAAAGAGATCAATGCATCAAATGCAGCCTACCAGTGCCCAACAAATGCAGCCTACCAGTGCCCACCAAGTGCAGCCTACCAGTGCCCACCAAGTGCAGCCTACCAGTGCCCACCAAGTGCAGCCTACCAGTGCCCGCCAGTTGCAGCCTACCAGTGCAAGCCAGTTGCAGCCTACCAGTGCAAGCCAGTTGCAGCCTACCAGTGCAAGCCAGTTGCAGCCTACCAGTGCAAACCAGTTGCAGCCTACCAGTGCAAACCAGTTGCAGCCTACCAGTGCAAACCAGTTGCAGCCTACCAGTGCAAACCAGTTGCAGCCTACCAGTGCAAACCAGTTGCAGCCTACCAGTGCAAACCAGTTGCAGCCTACCAGTGTGTGTGTGTGTTTAGATGGATAGTGAGTTTTGGGTTGTACTGAGTGAATTCCAGCCAAAGCTCGTTTAACTGTACTTCTCCTACAGATCACAGGAGTGCAATTTGTTTTGCACTCCTGTGACCTGTTTTCAGAAGAGAGCAGACTGAAGTCTGCTCTCTGCTGTCACCAATGTCAGTCCAGGCACCACGTCATCTCGACAATAAAGTCTGTTAGCGGGTCTCATCACTAATCCAGAAAGGTGAAAAAGAAGTGCCTTTCGGCACTGCAGCAACTAAAGAAGCGTTCTCCTCTTTTAGGGGAGAGACAATGTCATTCTCCTAGGACTTTGGCAAAAGAAAACTGTACCTTAAAGTGGAGTTCCACCCAAAAATGGAACTGCAGATACCTGTCTAATACAAGTATTTGCTCCCACTTCCTGGTATAGATCACCACGGCGTTTGCGGTGACCTAGGCCACTTCCGGAGTCTACTGTCCTCCCCCGCTGTCTTCTGGGAGACAGAAGACAGCAGGGACCAGTGAGGACGCACAGCGCGACTCGCGCATGCGCAGTAGGGAACCAGGAAGTGAAGCCACACGGCTTCACTTCCTGATCTCCTTACCGAGGATGGCGGCGGCAGCAGCCGAGGGACGACAGACAGATCGGCTGCCGACATCGCGGGCTCCCTGGACAGGTAAGTGTCCATATATTAAAAGTCAGCAGCTGCAGTATTTGTAGCTGGTGGCTTTTAATATTTTTTTTTTCAGGGGACCTTCGCTTTAAGTACAGCCCAGTATAACTCCTTCCACACTCATCATGCCTTAGATTTTGCTAGTGTCCAAATCCTGAAGACAGCAACATAACCCTATGTACATGTATACTTATCTGGTGTCATGTAATGTATATTTAATGAGGACTGGGAACTATATTTGCAATCTATGCCCATCATATCGGTCTCCTCGTCATACAGGCTCTCTGTTATTTATCTTGCATACCGCACTCCGGTGCTGCTTCACAGATGGGGTAAGAGGGAGTCCCCTCTGTGACCCAAATGTGAGGGAGCTAATGGAGAACTTGTACATTTGCTGTGGCGCTGCCTGAAACCTTTTTAGATATTGGAAAAAATAGGATTTTTAAAACAGCTCACCTGTAAAATCCTTTTCTTTGAAGTACATCACGGGACACAGAGCCATAGTAGTTACTATGTGGGTTATAGGCCACCTTCAGGTGATGGACACACCCCAAAATAAAAAATGCACTCCCTATATAACCCCTCCCACTACTGGGAGTACCTCAGTTTTGTAGCAAAAGCAATACACGTCTATACCAAAGATGGGAGGGACCTCTGTGTCCGGTGAGGTACTTCAAAGAAAAGGATTTTACAGGTAAGCGGTTTTAAAAATCCAATTTTCTTATCGTACATCACGGGACACAGAGCCATAGTAATTACTATGTGGCATGTCCCATAGCAATGCCAACTGAAGGGAGGAAGTCATAACAAAAAGTAGGGCAATAAGAGACTAGAGGACTTATACTGCTGCCTGCAGTACCTGGCGCCCAAAGGCGATATCCTCATGACCTTTTACATCTATTTCATAGAATCTGGTAAATGTATAGACTGAAGACCCAGTTGCGGCCTTACAGATTTGAGCCATGGAGGCTTGGTGATGCACTGCCCAGGAAGCACTAACAGCCTTAGAAAAGTGTGCTTTGATTTGAGAGGGTGGAATCCACCTCTTTAACCATGAGCTTTAACGATTACTTGTTGAATCTATTTAGAATAGTAGATTTCGATACTGCCTGTCCTCCTTTAGGACTTTCAGGCAATGCAAATAAAAACATCAGTTTTTCGAATCTGAGCAATCGCCTTTAAGTAGACATTGACTGCTCTCACCTTATCAAAAAAAGGTAGTGATTTTTCTTCCAAGAACAGGGTTCTGGAAAAAGGACGGTAAAACAATATCCTGGTTTAGATAAAACCTGATAATTATAAATCATAAAAAACGCGAGGCTTAACGCTGCGCTAAAAAAATTTTTTGGAATGGATGGTAAAATGTGAAGAAGCCGCCAGCACAAAAAAAGTTCAATACTAAACTTAAATATATCAGATAAAAATAAAAATGCAGCGCTAATAACACTAATGTGACAGAAAGGTAATGATGTACAAAACTCTCAGAAAAAAAACATATGCATATGAAATAAGGATCAGCATATCAAAAAAGTTACTAAAGTTGATAGCCCATCAAACATTGGTACAATAAATAAATAATAAAAAAATATTATAAAAGTAATGGTGAAAAGCAGTCTCACATGAAAGACTAAAACCGATATCTCAAAAAAATATAATCATAAAAAACAATAATCAATTATATAAATACA
Source organism: Lithobates clamitans (assembly GCA_037952925.1). Classification (NCBI taxonomy): domain Eukaryota; kingdom Metazoa; phylum Chordata; class Amphibia; order Anura; family Ranidae; genus Lithobates; species Lithobates clamitans. Next base: position 1,292,742 of record JBBGZY010001522.1, read on the forward strand.
ATAGAAGGGAGATTGAAATCCCAAATAATTGTGCAAATATAGTCCCGATAGCAAATAGTCAGGCAGATCCAACATCCAAGGTAGTTCACACCCAAGTGAGAGTTGAGGCTCCTTACCAGCTATAGGTGACCACCATAACAGTGGTCTCACCAGGCATTTGGGAAATTTCAGGTCACCCACTAACCTATGCCGACATCCAGTTGAGTTAGTAATACTCAAAAAACAAAAACAAAAAATGCTCCCATAGTGTAATAGTTCAAACAAAGTTGTTTATTAAGCTGATTGAATTGTACTTACAAAACTCTCCATTCTTTAAAAGCGTAATCGTGTCAAGGTAAAAGACGCAGTGTCTCCACGAGCTTCCTCCCGCTTACTATGTGCGTCCCATCAGTCACCAAGGAAAAAACGTAATGACGCCAGCGTCCCAGGCCTGTTGGATCTGCCTGTCACCACTTTTTTTTGGAATTTTACTCACATTGTATATGGATTGTTCAGCTTGGAAATCTTTGCACTATTTGCTATCGGGACTATATTTGCACAATTATTTGGGATTTTAATCTCCCTTCTATTGTATTTATATAATTGATTATTGTTTTTTACGATTATATTTTTTGAGATATCTGTTTTAGTCTTTCATGTGAGACTGCTTTTCACCACTCTTAGATTGTAAGCTCTAAGGAGCAGAGCCCTCTGATTCCTACTGTATCAAATTGTATTGTATTTGTACTGTCTACCCTCAAGTTGTAAAGCGCTACGTAAACTGTTGGCGCTATATAAATACTGTATAATAATAACAACAACTTTTATAATATTTTTTTCACTTATTTTTTTATTTATTTATTGTACCAATGTTTGATGGGCTATCATCTTTAGTCACTTTTTTGATATGCTGATCCTTTTTTTCATATGCATGTTTTTTTCTGAGAGTTTTGTACATCATTACCTGTCACAGTGTTTTTAGCTCTGCATTTTTATCAAAAACCTCATAATACCTTTGGTAAAAAGTTAGGATGAGGACGCAATACTACCTCATCTTTGTGAACAAAATTATCGCTCTTTACAAGAAAGAGCAGCCAATACTGATACCCTTCTTGCAGCAGATATGGTTACTAGAAAAAAAAATAATAAGTGTAAAATTGATGCGCTTTAAATTGTGATGATAGTGCAAAAAATACCTCTGCTAGGAAATAGCTTAAATAAATGAATAGATAATGCATATATAAAATAAATAAATAAGTATGGTGCTAATACATGTATTATTAGTCCCCATAATTATTCTGCAAACTAGTGATGTGACGGTGAATAAAAGTTATAATAACACTCTGAGTATTAAAATATCCAAGCGGAGATAAATATGTAGGAGAAATAAAAGTAATTAATTCCTTCCCTTAATCCAATTGATTGATTCACTGGGTTAAACCGTTTGTTTCAGGATATTTAGTTTTTCTTGCATCCCACTTCAGCCTTAATACTGCTGGTGATTCGGTTCTCAGGGTAAAGATTTATGCAAGACAAGCAAAAAGATAGATCATTGTGCAGTAAACATCTGAGATAGTGCACAAGCAAACAGGGACAAGAGATACACTCACATACTCCCGGTATATTAAAGGCATTCAGATATGCAGATTGCAGTCAGCCGCTGTGGACGAGGCTTCCCATAGAGAAAGCGCTGCTGTTAAACTCAAGATGTATTGCAGCACTGAACGTCCTAAGCTCCTCCCACGCGTTGCGTCACTGGCACGTGACTTTCTCAAGGAAAAAACGTTTTTTCCTTGAGAAAGTCACGTGCCAGGAAAAAAAGCGTTTTCCTTGAGAAAGTCACGTGCCAGTGACGCAACGCGTGGGAGGAGCTTAGGACGTTCAGTGCTGCAATACATCTTGAGTTTAACAGCAGCGGTTTCTCTATGGGAAGCCTCGTCCACAGCGGCTGACTGCAATCTGCATATCTGAATGCCTTTAATATACCGGGAGTATGTGAGTGTATCTCTTGTCCCTGTTTGTTTGTGTACCATCTCAGAAGTTTACTGCACAATGATCTATCTTTTTGCTTGTCTTGCATAAATCTTTACCCTGAGAACCGAATCACCAGCAGTATTAAGGCTGAAGTGGGATGCAAGAAAAACTAAATATCCTGAAACAAACGGTTTAACCCAGTGAATCAATCAATTGGATTAAGGGAAGGAATTAATTACTTTTATTTCTCCTACATATTTATCTCCGCTTGGATATTTTAATACTCAGAGTGTTATTATAACTTTTATTCACCGTCACATCACTAGCTTGCAGATTAATTAAGGGGACCAATAATACATGTATTAGCACCATAATTATTTATTTATTTTATATATGCATCATCTATTCATTTATTTAAGCTATTTCCTAGCAGAGGTATTTTTTGCACTATCATCACAATTTAAAGCGCATCAATTTTACACTTATTATTTTGCTTTTGGTTATCTGATCACCTTGTATTGATAGCAGCTTTAATTTATTGATTTAATCATAGCACCAATCTTATTATAAAAAAAAAAATAAAAAAATTTTAAGCACATTTAATTTTATATCATCAATATTTATCCACATCAGCGCTTGTTTTTTATACTCATTATTAGAAAAAAAATAGTTTTCCTTGTCAAAAAAAGGACCAAGGGAATATGTCGCATCAGCCCAAAAAAAGGCTGTTTTGTGATGTCGACAAAACTAAAATTCAAGTCCCAAGGGTTCAGGGGTTACTTAACCAGAGATTAAGCCAAGTTACCCCCTGAATAAAGTTATGGGCCAAAGAATGTGAAGCAAGTGGTCGTTGAAATAATACCGATAAGGCCAAGACCTGTCCTTAGAAAGCACTCAAAGCCATCTTTATTTCTCACCCCATGTGCAGAAAAAAAAAAAATCAAGGACTCTACCTAAACTTATTTCCTGGGGTGCAGCTCCTGGTTTCACACTAGGAGATATATGTTTCCCAGAATCCATAATATATAACCATGGAGGCCGGCTCTGCATCAACCAAGGTAGAAAACTACCGAACCAGACAGCCCACGCTTCTTCAGAGTGTGGGCCTCAATAGTCAAACTGTTAAATTTAGCGTGTGTAAAGTAGGATGAAACTCCGGACCTTGCGAGAGAAGGTCTGGCCGCAAAAGTAGGGTCCATGGGTTTCCTACTGCTATTTCTACATACCAAAATTTCCTAGACCCCGCTGGGGGTTACAAGAATCAACAATTTCCCTTCCTGCTTGATCCTGTGAAGAAGTTGTGGATGCAGGCAGAATAGGAGGGAATGCACAAATCAGTGAGAACTGATTCCACGGGAATAGCAAGGCATCCGTTCCACATGCTAGCGGATCCTTTGTTCTTGACACAAAGTTGTCAATCTTATTTGTTGATCCTGGACGCAAACAGATCTATGTCTGGGATTCCCCATCCTTGACATAATGACAGGAAGATATCGGGGTGAAGGAACCATTCTCCCAGGAAAAACTGCTGGCGACTCAAGTAGTCCGTCTACCAATCTTCTATTCCTAGAATGAAAACTGCCGATAGGCAAAATACATTGTTTTCTTCTCAAGATAGGATAAGATTCACCTTTCTCTCAACTTCTTGTGTCCCCTTGGTGATTAATATAGGCCATTGCTGTGGCATACACGGATTGAATCCTAGCAGGACAATACCTTAAACTGAACATTTAGGCCTCAGAACCAAGTGTTCTGCCTGAATTTTTAAAATGTTAATGGGCAATGCCATTTCTGATCTAAGCCACTTCTCCTGGACAGCTGCCTCTTTCAGGACTGTCCCCCAACCTAAACAAAAAAAGGTTGGCATATGTTGATACTATTTTCCAAGTAACCGAAAGAAGGATTTTCCTCTTCACAGATTTTTGGATGTTAACCATAAACTGAGGCTCCGGTGCACTGGTATTTCCAGGTGGTCTTTCATCTGGGTACTAACCAGGCCCAACCCTGCTTAGCCTCCAAGAACGGACGAAATCGAGCGATATTAGGGTGATGTGGCCGTAGGCCTTGGAGTCAGACACATTGGGAATATAGAGCTTGAATTCTTTGTTTCAAGCCGATAGGATACTGCTTTGCAGCAGTCCAAAATGAGACTGAGCATAAAGAACTGCCTCGAATGAAGCCACCATCTTTCCCGACAACCTCACGCAAAGTTGAATAGGAGAAAAAACATCTTGCTTCGACTACCTAGATCAGACCTTTATGGCGCTGATCTTAGTCTGGGGTACGAATACACTTTTCTGGGTGTATCTATGATCAGACCCAAGTATTTTTTTCATGTTTTAAAGAAAATTCCTCCTAGGTTGAGAATCCGTCCTAGATATTCCAGGTAGTCGAATGTGGTAACCATACTTTAGGTCTAAGCGGGCTACCGACAGGTCTAACAAGAACAGATCGACTAGGTAAACCATAATCGTTATACCTTAGGCCCTCAATCTGGCTAGAGAAGGAGCCAGAACCTTGTACTCGAGATGTAGCAGCTAGATCGGAAAGCAGAGCTACACACTGAAAAAGAAGATTTTCCACTTTGAAAGAAAATATTACTAGTGAGCGAGGAAATAGACATATGGAGATATGCTCTTCATGCAAAAAGGGAGAGATTATATTCAGCAATTGAATTTTAGATTTTTGAGATCTAGAACGTTCATTTGGATTTAACCAAATTCCAATCTCTGCTCTTACATGGGGCCACCACGAACACTTTTTGCCAAAATATGGTCCAATGCTAGAGAAAAAGATTTTTTTTCTCTGGATCCTTAGGAATGTTTGATCTGAGAAAACAAGGAGATGGAAACTCTTAGAACTCCAGTTTGTACGTTGGAGATATTGAGGAAGTCCCCCATTCGGCTTGACATTCAAAATCTTTGGATATATCCCAAAATATCCCCAGACAGCTGTCTTACCGCAAAAGGGAAGACTAGCCAGGAGCTTCTTGCATGATGTTTAGCGAAGGCGCAATCTGTCATAGCAATTATTGCAAACAAAGCTGCCTCCTGGACCCGCTGAGCAGGATAACCTTAAACACCAGTGTCTCTAAAATTGTAGAGTCAGTTTCTCTCATAGGGTACACCCAATGGTCCTCTCGGTCGGACAGGGCTCTACAAACGGTATTTAGTCCCTCCGTCTCACTGGACGGCAAATAAAAAGTTGTCTGCTAAAGACCTAAAGGTCGCTGTCACGGTAATCCACCGTTCTTTCTTTTTTTTAACCTACATAGTCGGGGTATATCTGATTATTTTTGTGTCAATCACTCAATTGTCCGTTCACCTTGTGTATGCAAGGTAATAAAATCTGAACAAGGGTACGGTTACTATGAATGTGCTCTGTGGTGTATGAAAATGGTACGTTTTGGCTTTTTGAACCCTGTGCCATCCTATGTATATTGTTTTGATTTCATTGTGTGTGCTCATGGTTTCTTCTATGATGTAATTTTTATTTACTGTACAACTGCCTTTGTGACACAATAAAATGTATTTTTCGGATTTAAAAAAAAAAAAAAAAAAAATGTATGATTAACATAGGGGCGGCACAGTGGTGTAGTGGGTAGCACTCTCACCTAGCAGTAAAAAGGGTCGCTGGTTCATATCCCAACCACAACACTACCTGCCTGGAGTTTGCATGTTCTCCCTGTGCCTGCGTGGGTTTCCTCCGGGTTCTCCGGTTTTCTCCCACACTCCAAAGACATGTTGGTAGGTTAATTGGCTTCTGTCCAAAATTGGCCCCAATATATGAATGGGGACCTTGGATTGAGGGTAGGGACTGATTTGTGTGTTCGATGTACAGGGTTAGGGACAATTGTAGACACGCACCCACACTCACTCAGGTTGAACTGGATGGACTGGTGTCTTTATTCAACCTTACTAACTATGTAACTAGATTAGACTATTTTTGGTATGGTTTATATCATTTTTATAAACTTTGTAATTTAGATATTTATGTACATACTGTGATATGGGGGGATTTAGCTTTTATGGTAGATGAGCTTTTAGTGAAGTCTTATTATGTTTTAAAAAAAAGGCTTGTCAGCCCAATATTTAAATATAAATTTAAATCTTAAAGTTGCCCACACAGGGGTTTCAGCTTCATAAAACAGGAATAGAAAATATCGAGCCTCCTGGCTCCATCTTCAGCAGCACTGCTGCTCTTTTTACTAGTCCCTTAACTTTGGTTGCAGCACCTCACACAGGCCCACTTCTGGCCTCTAAATGGGGTTTCTCTAGCCCGAGATTGCTCCTTCTTCCAAACACATCCAGATTCCTTTTACCAGCCCCCTTGACGTGCTAGACCAGAGGGTCTGGGAGGCTTTCTCAGAATAAACACATCAGGGCTTCACAAACTACAACTTTGAGAATCCTTTGTCATTTCCAAATTTCATACCGTGGTAAGGCCTTGTACTGTCACAATATAATCAACATACTGTATGATGTCCTGTTGGACGATATTGATATTACCCCAGAACATTAGAATGCACTGTATGAGCTTAAATTGTGATACCGATAGCTAGGCTTGACAAAGAGGAGATTTCCCAAACAAAGTGGGTATGAAAGCTGATACCTTCCTCCCTGCCAGTCAGGCCTTCATCCCCGTGAATCCTGTTCCTGGGTACAAGGCGGCGCCACCACTGTATTCTCACGAGAATACAGCGGCGCTCATGTGACCAGGAACGTCCGCCTCTCTCCTCCTCGCTGACCTCAGCTCCCTCCCTCAACCCCATGCGCTGCTGCCTCGAGGTAATAGAGAGAGAGGCGAGAAGCAGCCGTGATATAAGGTAGCGGCTGTATACAATACTCAGTCAGTAGTAGTACATACATTGTGATGACAAGCTGACAACAAGTGCCCCTTGACTTGATAAGTATTTCTGGGGGGGTAGTGCCCCATCATTGGTGTTCTGGGGGGTGGGTGGAATAGTGCCCCATCATTGGTTTTCCTGGGAGGGGGGGAAATAGTGTCGCATCATTGGTGTTTCTGGGGGGGGGGGGGGGGGATAGTGCCCCATCACTGGTGCTCCCAGGAGGAATAGTGCCCCATCACTAGTGTTCCCGGGAGGAATAGTGTCCCATCATTGTTGTTCCCGGGAGGAATAGTGCACCATCACTGGTGTTCCTGGGAGGAACAGTGCCCCATCATTGGTGTTCCCGGGAGGAATAGTGCCCCATCATTGGTTTCCTGGGGGGGGGATAGTGCCCCTTCATTAGTTTTCCTGGAAGGGGGAATAGTAGTCTCCCCTCATTGGTGTTCCTGGGGGGGGGGGGGGAGGGGTTTCTTGTACTATAAACCCCATCATGACAGGATACCTGTGTATGACCTGTGTATACCTGTGTAACACTCCGTTTTTTTCATTATTTTTTTTAAACGAAAAAAATGGCATTACTTTTTTTTTAATGATTTTTTCAGATCAACAAAATAATCTGCCAACTAATCGATTATGAAAATAATAGTTGCAGCCCTAGTTGCTAGTGAACCAGCACAGTGCTGAAGAATAGTGATGTCTTATACTGCTGTTGTGGGCTATGAATTAAACATATCTTTATAATTATCTATATAATCCAGGTCCATTTACAAATCAGAAGGTGAAGTTAAACAAATACCTATCTGCAAAACTATACCAATATCAGCCCACAGCCTGCTACTCCATCATACATAATCAATTTATAGAAAACTCCTAAAATTATATGCTTTCTAAAGCACGAACCAAACTCTAAAATCCAAACGAGTTGCTGTAAAAAATATTAACGAGATATTCAATACAAATAATACTAGTAAAAAGTGCTAAAAACTACAGGAATAAATATTATATACACACACACACATTGGTCAGACATGAAATTCATATATATTTAGCCCAATCACAATATATCATTCATAAATCGTCCTTACATTTTAAATATAAAAGTGCTCCAGAGCAAATTAATTCATATAGTGTACACATGTCCAAAATGTGCCAAATCCACTGATATGGTGCTGACCAAAGATGGGACAATCCCCCTTTAATTCATCCCAACAGATACCACTCCATTACCTGACACCCCCAAATGGTGATAAACTCACCTTAGAACGTTGACCACTTATATTAAATATTACAATATTAAACCAAAAATTACATTTTAATGTATATTTTAAATGAAGTGTAAATGTGGTGGATGAGTTTTTTTCTTTTTTGTATTTCACCTTGTGACTCAGCCAGTAACACACTTCCTGTCTTATGGTGTCTCCATTCTGGATGGAGGAGCAACAAAGAAACCTTTGAATTACAACACTGCCAATCTGGGGAGAGGATATTGCTAGTAGATTTTGATGGTCTTGAAGTTGTCTCCAAACGGTGGCCCTTTGCTTGCCTTTGTCTGGCCCTTGGGACACTATTCCTTCCACTGACATCAATGTTAGGGCACTATGCCTCTCACCGACATCAACAATCGGGCACTATTCCTCCCACTGACACCAAAGATGGGGCATTATTCTTTCCACTGACACCAAGGATGGGACACTAGGCACTAATAATTACCCCAATACCAAAGATGGGACATGGTTGTTTACTCCCACTGATGCCAGAGTGTTTTCTACTCACAATGACCATGGCATGCCCCCCTCCCCCCCTAAAGTCTGAAGCACAGTAAACTGCCCCTTTGTTTATAAAATTTGGGTACCCCTGATCTTGACTAACAAATTAAAGCTAAACTCCAGCTATTACTATTTAACAACTTCCTTTCTCCCCCCTGTACATCCCCCTTTGGACAAGAGCAGTTTTTACTGCTATGGACCTGTTTATTCAGCAATTATTTGGTCACTAAAGTGGATGTAAACCCTCACATATATACCCAGTGAAGTGAACAGCCTCAGATGATACACAGAGATGAAACAAATCTCCATACATAAGTTTTACACATGTATATCTGCAGTCTTCCACTTTATATATTCTTTAGAAAGTGCACATGGTGTTACAGATTTTCTCTTCCTGTTCAGCACTGAGTGTAAGGAAAGGCACACACCCCCTCTCCACATAGGCAGACTCTCTGAGCTTATCTAACAATAGTTTAACTATGTGCTAATCTATTTATAGCTCCCTCCCCAACACACATTTCAGCCTGGTTTGATCTCTTGCATCAGAGAACTTGTCAGAAGTTAGCATGCTGATCACAGAAGAAACATTCTTCATAAAAGATACAGTACATGCATTTGGAATATTATCAATAATAGCGTTAAAGTCTAGGAACATTGATTAGTGGAAAATAGACAAGCTTCCTATGAAGTAATAGGATGAGGCATTAGATATACCCAAGAGCATGAGCTCACAAATCAGGGAATCATGTTTCATTAGCAAAGAGTCAAAAACTGGCAAAAGGAAATGAGCACGGAAATACTATGAGGAAGGGAGGAACACCGGACATATGTTGGCCATGATGGCTAAGTCTGGTAGAGACCCCTCATTCATAGCGGCAGTCCAAGATGCCACCGGCCAGATAGTAAATGCTCATCTGGAGGTTATCACGACATTTCAAACGTTCTGTGAAGACGTATATTCCTCTAAGGTCTCCTCTGCTCCCACTGACTTCCTCTTGGGGTGTAATCTACTACGTCTTGAGCAGTCTGATAGGGACATGTTGAATGCCCCTCTCACAACTGACAAACTCCTAGAGGCCCTGTCCCTCTCACCTCTGGGCAAGTCTCCAGGAACAGACGGACTGCAGGCAGAGGTATACAAAAAGTATGCTGACACTATGCTACCACAACTAAAGCAGACCTTAACCGCTTCAGCCCCGGAAGATTTTACCCCCTTCCTGACCAGAGCGATTTTTGCGATTCAGCACTGCGTTGCTTTAACTGACAATTGCGCGGTCGTGCGACGTGGCTCCCAAACAAAATTAACGTCTTTTTTTCCCCCACAAATAGAGCTTTTTGGTGGTATTTGATCGCCTCTGCGATTTTTATTTTTTGCGCTATAAACAAAATAAGAACGACAATTTTGAAAAAAAAAAAACATTTTTTACATTTTGCTATAATAAATACCCCCAAAAATATATAAAAAAAATGTTTTTTTCCTCAGATTAGGCCGATCATATTCTTCTACATATTTTTGGTAAGAAAAAAAAAATCGCAATAAGCGTTTATTGATTGGTTTGCGCAAAAGTTATAGCGTTTACTAAGTAGGGGATAGTTATGGCATTTTTATTAATATTTTTTTTTTTTACTAGTAATGGCGACGATCAGCGATTCTTATTGGGACTGCGACGTTATGGGGGACATTTTTGACACATTTTTGAGACCATTGTCATTTATACAGCGATCAATGCGATTAAAAATGCAATGATTACTGTGTAAATGACACTGGCAGTGAAGGGGTTAACCACTAGGGGGCAGGGAGGGGTTAAGTATGTCCTAGGGGAGTGATTACTAACTGTAGGGGGATGGGCTAGCAGTGTCATTATCCGGATCACTGCTCCCGATGACAGGGAGCTGTGATCAGTGACACTTGTCACTAGGCAGAATGGGGAGATGCTGTTTACATTAGCATCTCCCCGTTCGTCCTCTCCGTGAGGCGATCGGGGGTATTCCCGCGGCGATCGAGTCCGCGGGACCCGCAAACTGACTCACGGAGCTCCCGGCCGGCGCGCACACGCAATGGCACGATGGGGAATTCAAATAGACGTACCTGTAAGTCCATTTGCCCAGCCGTGCCATTCTGCCGACGTACATCGGCGTGCGCCAGTCGGGAACCGGTTAACAGAAGCCCTAGAACTAGTTCAACTGCCCCCATCCATGACAGAGGCCACTATAATCCTGATACTTAAGCCAGGCAAGGATCCCCTTCTCCCAGACTCATATAGTCCCCATCTCCCTGCTAACAACGGATGTGAAACTACTGGCCAGAGTGCTGGCCACTCGTCTAGCATCTGTCTTTCAAAAGCTAATTCACCGTGACCAACCAGGGTTTATTCCCTCCAGATCTATGGCAGTAAACATAAAGACGTTTATTCCTCAATCTGCAGATCCCAGTGGACAATCCAGGTAATAGGACAGTCCTATCCCTCAACGCTGCCAAAGCCTTTGACAGTGTCTAGTGGCCATATTTGTGGAGGGTCCTGGAGAGGTTCGGTCCGGGGAAGAATTTTATTAAATGGGTCCAACTATACTATACACAAATCTCACTGCCAGGCTGCGTATTAATGGTGATCTCTCTGACCCCTTTCGTCTTTACAGAGGCACGAGGCAGGGGTGCCCTTTGTCGCCCCTGTTTTTCTTAGCCCTGGAACCGTTGGCGGAGACGGCGAGAGCGTTGCCATTGATATCTGGCTTCGTGAGAGGCCCTGCAGTTGATAAAATATCACTGTATGCAGATGACACTCTCCTATATCTGGGAGATACTTCCACTTCACTACTAAACGTGATGTCTTTAATCACACAAGTCGGCAACTTCTCTGGCTTCTCCATAAACTGGAGCAAGTCAGCCCTCCTGCCCTTGGATGAACTTACAGCACCACTGCCAGACTGCGCCTGGTCTCTTCAGGTTGTCTCCTCATTTAAGTATTTGGGAGTACAGGTTACTCCGGATACCTCCAGATATCTAACCCTGAACTTGCTCCCTATGATCACTAAGATACAAACCAAATGCAGAGCCTGGTGCAAGTTACCCATTTCTAGCACCGGTAGGGCCAATCTTATAAAGATGGTATGGGCGCCTCAGCTATTATACATGCTACATAACTCCCCGCAACGGATCCCACATAGGTGGTTCACACACATTGACACTATCTTTAGAAGTCTCCTTTGGAAAAAAAAGATCACTAGAATCAAATTATCCACATTGCAGTACAGTAAAGTCCAGGGGGGGGGGTTGGCAGTCCCTAACATGCGACTATTTCCTGGCCTCACAGCTGCAGTACCTGGGTGGTTGGGAAGGAGTTGATATGACAGACCCTATCCGTAACATACTATTTCACGCCACATTGGGCCTCCACGCATCTTGGAGGCAGATTTTCCCCAATACCCTAAATCGATGCCTACCATAAACTTACTTTCCAAACTATGGGGCCTCATTAAACATAGCTTGGGCATGAGAGGCTTCACAATACACACCCCGCTGTGGCGTAATCCTCTCTACACGGAACTGCAGAAACTACAGGGGTTCCAGTCCTGGGAGGCTAAGGGCATTAGGTACATATCACAACTCCATTCACAGACCATCTTTAAATCCTTCACTGATTTACAGGAGGAGTTCGGGCTACCAAGACATAACTTTTACAGATACCTCCAACTCCGGCATGCTGTGCAATCACAGACACAACTGTCCAGGTTGGAACACAACTGTCCAGGTTGGAACACATAGAAAATCCGATAATAACTTACATACTTAACACAGAATAAAAAAAGGTATGATCTCACCAATATATAACACACTCATCTAGATCGCAGGATGCAGCAAAAACTTCCGTGTAGACATTTAAAAACAAAGCAGCAGGTACCCAAAATACAACAGAACCAAAAACGTTGCATAGGAACATCACATGACATCAATTGGCATTAAATGATTTAATGGTATATAAATTATAACAAAAAAAAAAAAACGTAACATAATTCATACTGTTATCATAAAAACCCAAATTCATACAGGACAAGTCTCCAATTGTACATAGAATATAGCAGAAATACAATAAATGGCATAATTTGTTCATACTGTAAAAAACAATTTCATGAAGAACAGGTCTCTATGATAGTTAATTGTAATCTAGGTTGGTTGGTAAAATCCAATCGATATGTAGGATAAGATAATGATGCAATTATAGACATAGGAGGGCAACTATTGGCTCACAATCCCACAGTAAAACAACATAATTGGTTCACGCCATACATATTGTAGATAGCCAAATTCACTGAAGTGTATCTCCATGGTAAATAGTTATAGCTATAATTGGTTGGTACAATCCAATTGGTATATGTGCAGTAGTGCAGTGGTAGTAATATAGTATAGACGAATGGGCATCTATTGGCTCGGCGCGTTTTGTGGCGACCACCACTCTTCAGGAGCAGGTATGAGGTAGGTGTCTATAAATATTGAAAACATAAGTGTTAAAAGTGCTCATGTAGTAGGCTTGTATAAAAAAAGAGGAGGGGGGAGAAAAGGGGGGGTATAGCCCGATTCCCAGAAGGTACTTACAGGTAATCCTACGAGTTTGGCATGGGTATGGAGGGCTGGGGGCCGACCGAAAAAACATCAGCCCCCAGGAGCTGAGGTGGACTGACCCAGAACAACGATGGAAATCCAGTAACAGACCCTAGTCCCCAGGGATGCAACCCCCTGAGTTTCAAAACGTGTGTGATCCACATGATAGCCATCTATAAAAAGAAGGGATATATGGTAGATATGGATAAGCCGTGGGAATATGTATTGTGTGAGTGGTAAGAAAATAATAAGTGCAGGTATCGGTCAAAAACAGGGGTGAGTAATAGAATGTGATCATTGCAAAATAAGGAGGGGGAATTATGGCACAAAGGGGAAAAAAGGAGAAGAAAATTAGAGGGGAAGCCAAATAGATTACCTGGAAAAAGAAGTGTGGGCAATGTTGATCAGGAGACCTGTTCTTCATGAAATTGTTTTTTTACAGTATTTACAGTATGAACTAATTATGTCATTAATTGTATTTCTGCTATATTCTATGTACAATTGGAGACTTGTCCCGTATGAATTTGGGTTTTTATGATATCAGTATGAATTATGTTACTTTTTTTTGTTGTTGTTATAATTTATATACCATTAAATCATTTAATGCCAATTGATGTCATGTGATGTTCCTATGCAACGTTTTTGGTTCTGTTGTATTTTGGGTACCTGTCACATTCATGGTTATCGTGTTATCTCCTGGAGTGCATGTTTCATATAAAGTCCCACCTTTTTGTTTTCTTCTTTTTGTTGAAATTATCGGGGATGGAGGCGCTTGGCTCTACACACCTCGCGCCTCATGTAAAGTCCCACCCTGCTGCTTTGTTTTTAAATGGTATTCATATATAAGGGATGGAAGCATGCACCCCTACCTTTTTTTACATTGTTTGAAGGTTGGTACTCTTCATTGTTACTACTAATTTAGGTGTCTATTTATATTTAAGCATCAATTGAACTTTTACATTGTCGATCTTGATTTTAATATTAGTGTAGGTTTTGAGGAGGTTGACTACACTACGATACTGTCCCACACTGTTACCCACAACGTGTGTGCCTGGCTACGCTACCTATGTGTACTGTGCTGGGCTGGGAGATGGGCTGGTTTGGCCATGTTGTTGGCCGTCTTGGTCAGTCCCGGAAGCTGCGATGCGCTCCTGGGGTCCTCCCCTTCCCCCTCCTCCTGAGTGACGTGGAGGATCGGGCGTACATCCAATTGTGCATCAACATCACGTTTCCGGCACCGGCGCGCGCTGCGTCACCCCCTGTGACGTCGGCACGCCGCCGCTGATTCCACCTGGCATCCTACACGAGGTGACTACCGGATAGCGAGCTCAGCTGTTTGGCGACGCCGCCTCCCATTGGCTGCTAGCGTATCGTTGGTGGACACCTATGATCATACTGGAGTATTTATACTTCCCCCAGTTCATTCCCAGCTCACAGACGGTGGTCATCCCCATGGTCTCTATGCACCTCCTGATCAACATTGCCCACACACCTTTTTCCAGGAAATCTATTTGGCTTCCCCTCTAATTTTCTTCTCCTTTTTTCCCCTTTGTGCCATAATTCCCCCTCGTTGCAATGATCGCATTCTATTATTCTCCCCTGCACCGGCAAGTGCAGGCCCTATGGGGCTAGGCATTATGCTGCATGAACTGCATTTTTTTGTCTGTTTGCTTTTATACATTTTTTTAAATAATCTTTTAATAAACGGAAGTTTTGGTTATACTGCACTATGGGAGACAAATTCTCTTTTTTATGAGGATTATGAAAATTAAATCTATCACAACCCGGATATCCCAAGGCTGCTCGAGGAAAGGCTGACACCAGTGGTTACCAGTGGTTACCTGCCAACCTAAGGATCTACATGCGCATTACCCCTGTAGGGGTAGTAGGATCTGGTGAGTGGGGACCCTTGAGGGGGAGCATGCAAGTCACCTGTCAAGATTCTGTGATCACTAAAGTCACCTGCTACAATTCCTCTAAACACGAATAGTCACCTTCATTGGGATGAATGTACCTATGTGTTCTTTGTACACGGTGCGATAAACTGCATCTTGGTGTACCTTTTAATTTTGGTGCAATTTCTGCATTTTTTCTGTTTTTTGGTGCGATTTTTTTGTTGCATTTTTTTTTGCATCTTGGGTTTACATACACCTTGATTTTATGATTGGGACACTATATGTATACACTTATATGTTTTTGTATATGGTGCAATAATTACATTTTGGTGCGACTTTGGTGCGATTTTTTTGCCTTTTTATTTGGATTTGGTTTTTGGATCCACTCACATCCTGTATTTTGGGTTTGGACACTATACGCACTGTTACAAGCAGGGGATCACTATACTAGCATGATATTTATGTCTGGATGTTTTATACACTAATTTGTAAGCCATTATATTTTTGGTATAACCTCTCCTGTGTAGGATTGGCGTCCACACCTAGATGGCTTTAGTACTCACCTACTGGGGTGGGTGAGGTTTGATAACTATTACACTATCACCTTTATGGTAACCGTTTTGTTATAATTTATTCCACAATAGCACTGTGTCTTTAGCCACTATAGAGTGATTTGGTAAAGCACTATTTGACATATAGGTAGCGCCACTCGCCCCATCACATCTTTTTTCTTTCTATATTCTAGAGCCCTCTTACGGGGGTTTTTTTGGGGAGGCTGCAACCTTCACACACGTCCTAAGCGCAGACCTTCCTAATTAATTTGTTTATAGGTGGGAGCAGGACCTAGGAGAGATTGGGGCGAGGACTGGGAAATGTGCTTACAGTCTCTGCCAATCGTCATTTTACACAGAACCTACCGTACTTCGGTGCGGCTTCACAGATGGGGTAGGAGGTATTCCCCTCTGTGCCCCAGATGTGGAGGGGCTAATGGGGATCTTATACACCTGATGTGGCGCTGCCCCAAACTTCTCAGATATTGGAGTATGGTAACTAATACCATATCATCTATATATCAATCCACTGTTCCGCTACAACCTGTCACATGCTTGCTGGCCGCGGTGGTCGAGGAAATTTTCATCCCCCCCAACTAATATAGCACTCTCAAGATTGCTGCATATTGCATGCAAGCAGATAGCTCATCTATGGCTATCACCGCATAGCCCAAAAAAGCAGTGGATCGAACAGGATAGCAATACTCTAAAGAAAAGCGGACGTATGAACACAGAAACGCGGTTAATAAGTTTTATAAAATCTGGCAACCTTGGCTGGACACTCCGGGTTCGGCACCCTCTCAGCTAGTTCGATAGACTGCTCCAAATGTAAACTTCTAGATCCGTAAAAATATCGGCCAACTGTTTGTACCATATCACGATACTACAAAGCCTTAAGCCAGTTCAAGGAATTAGGGATCATTCTTAATACCTCCCTTCTTAGTGGTCAGCCCGCGGTATGGACCACTGTAACCTAACGGGGTCCTGGTTGTGATGAGAAGCTTCAGTTAGTTTCACCTTCCTGTTGAAAGGTAGTTGGTTCAATCACAGTTCCCCTTTTGTTTATGACTACCAGTGTGTCATATACATTGATACCAACTTACTAGTGAAATATACAGAACTAAAAGCAGTGACAGAACACACCTGATATAAGTATATTGTTAGAAATGTCATGTCTGAGCTCTATGCTTTGGGCAAACAACTGAATATAATACGGTTATTAATGTACACCCTTTAGTTATTACTATATATCTGTTTATATTGTACATCTGTTTTTGTGACACAATAAAAAACTTTCTGATTAATAAAAAAAGGAAATGAGCAGTCCAAGGATGCCATAACTGTGTGTACTTACGCACCTCATGTTTCAGTGGCTTAAATTTTGCCATGGATCATGGCCTGGGTGATCCTCTTTTTAGTCTCAGTAAGACAAAGCCTGGAGGTCTTCCAGGCCTTGGCCACTGTTTGTTTAATTGCAGCCATTACTTGAAGAAGTAACTTAAATTGATTTGTGGGGAGCTTAGAAATAAATCCCCTAGCATGGACTTCATCAATGCATACATGTTTGAATGACAAGATTTGGTCTATGAAGGAACTGAGGGGAAGCCTATTACGGCCTGCAAATTACTGCAAACAGGTAAGGTTCAGATTTGTCCAGGCCATAAAAGTTTGGGGACACTGTAGCTGGGTAGAAAGCAGGATGGCAAATAAAAAAGACAACAGAGTGTGGGGAAAGGAGTTGGGCCAATTGCTTGATACGGTCTCACAATTTCAGGCCATGGAGCAAAACCAGAAACGCCATCTAAGTATGTTTTGTAGGTTTAAGCCCAAGTTAGTTATCAATAGAGAGGGTATCACAATTGTCTGCCTCCAAACCCACCAATACAGGATTTCACAGGTAGTAGGATATTTCTTCAGTGGGGCCAATTGGGAAGTCTAATAGTATTTCCCAAGACGAGGGAGACCAAGATAACCATTCAGCCTGGGTAAGAATAACATTGCTTTAGGGAGTCTCAGCTTAATGACCCTCCATAGTGCAAAATGCGCTTCTGCAGTATCTGAACATAGCATGCTGGGATTGGTACCATCGTGAACCTACCAGGTCAAGATATGCAGGGGTACCTAGTGGCTAGTGAGTTTCCCAAGCATAGGAGGGTAGTTAGCTTGGTAGAGCACCTTGTATGTGCACATGAGATTAATACCTAAATAAGGGATTTGATGTGCCTTCCAGGTAAAAGGGAAGGAGATTTGTATAGATTAAAGGTCAGACAGAATTAAAGTTAGCCTTTAGATTTTGATTGATAAACCTCCAGGACTGAGAACTGAGAGAAATGATCAAGTGTGAGAAGTAGATTAGGCAATGAGACATTAGAAACAAGAGAATATCATCAGCAAACAAAACTAAGCTTGTGATGACCAGCAAGCGCCACACCTTTAATAGCTAGATCGGATTTTCTGCGGCAGCGATTCATTAGCGATAGCAAACAACAGGGGTGAAAGGGGGCACCACTGCAGCGTGCCCCTGGAGGTTAAAAAAATGTCAGATTTAATTGCAGAGTACCTCAGGTATGCCTGGGAGAGATGTCCACTAAAGAAAGTGCAGACCAAATTTCCAACATCTTAGGATATTATCTTAGAGTAGATATGGCCAGGAGATTGAACCGAAGGCTTTTATATCAAGCAACAGTAAAACTTATGTATGACATGAAGTAAAGAGGCTCTACAAAAGTTATCTGAAGCCTGGTGATGGGGAATGATTCCTACCTGATCTCTGTGAATTAGGGAATTATGGGTTAAGCCGTAATATGAGTACTTTTGTTAAAATTTAACATCCACATTGAGCAACAGCATTGGTCTATAATTTGACCAAAATGAAGAATCTGATTTTAATTTCTGGATCAATGTCATGATTGCTGTCAGTGTTTCTTTCCTTAAAGCCTGCTGGAGCAACAAGTTGTTGCATGCCCTAGTGGGAAAGGGGGCTAAGATGTCCACAAAATTTTGGTTGTAAGTGGCAGGTAACACGTGGGGCCTGGACACTTAGGAGGATTCAGTGTCTTAATTGCCTGCAGGACTTCCTCAGTTGTTTATAGAACTTATCATTGGAGAGGGCAGGAAAAGTTTTGTTGTGGAAAAATCTATCAGCTGGGGACCGGGTAAAATGATGACTGTCTGCATTGTACAGCTTGGAAAGAGGTTTCTGAAATTGCTGTAATGCTTCCACTGGATTACTCATGTTCCTAGATAGTTTTAAGAGGATGGGTATTGAACCCTATCCAAGATACAGTTTAAAGGAGTTGTAAACCCTCGTGTTGTATTAAGGTGAAAAAACTTCTGGTAGTGACCAGCCCCCCAGTTTTACTTACCTGAGCCCCTTCATCCCCTTGGCGGAGACGCGCTCTCCCTCTCTGCACAGGGTCCGACTCTTGATTGGATAGATTGATAGCAGTGCAGCTATTGACTCCTGCTGCTGTCATCAAATCAAATGAGACAGGCACCAGGGGGCGGGGCCGACTCTGGCATTCGTGTCTATGGACACATATGTTGGACTCAGAGCGCGCCCACAACCCACAAGGTAACCCTCCCCCGGGAGAGCGCTTCTCCTAGGGGGTTATTTGATGCAAGGAGGAGCCGCGAGAGCCGCCGAGGGACCCCAGAAGAGGATGATCGAGGCCACTCTGATAAACGAGCTGCACAGTGGAGGTAAGTACGACATGTTTGTTATTTGAAAAAATAAAACACAAAGCTTTACAATCACTTTATAGGCTAAGGGGGAGTCTGGTTTGTTAGCTTTAGCGTAATGATTGCGTTTGGACATGCAGATCATCTTTTCTGCCAATTTCAGAGAGCAGCTAGTTAAGTTTGGTCCAGAGTCTGGTGAAAGACAGATTAGAACACTGTGGAGGAACTAGTTTGGAAGTTGAAATATTGTATCTGAAAATGATGTTCTGGTCAGTGAAACAGACAATGTTGATCTTTCTTCAATTGTATGGCTCTTTGTACCCTAACAACTGGGGGAAAATTAAAGGCAAGGAATTTACAAAGAGTGATTTGTATATCTAAAGCATAAGATGAGTTAGCAAAAAGCTCATCGTTTGGCAACTACCCAGGTAGGATCTTGACATCTGGGAAGTACGGAGGAAATTTTGACCAAAACAGCACTATAATCAGTCCA
Organism: Lithobates clamitans; assembly: GCA_037952925.1. Taxonomy (NCBI): domain Eukaryota; kingdom Metazoa; phylum Chordata; class Amphibia; order Anura; family Ranidae; genus Lithobates; species Lithobates clamitans. Next base: position 1,312,527 of record JBBGZY010001522.1, read on the forward strand.
GAGGACAGGCTTAATGGTTAAATTAACATAAGGGGTAGTGAGGCTGCAGGGAGAAAGATGTGATACATTTCTAAAAAATGGAAGACAGTGAGGAGGTAGAGGACCCAGTGTCATATGGGGACAGGGTGGATAAAAAAAAAGATGATTAAAAAACCCAAAAACACAGAATTTTTGGATTTAGATTGGATTTTTTTGATCAAATTTATTTTAATAAAATGCTTTTGGGGTAAAAATCTATCTAAAATAGGATTTTTTTCGTCATACTTAACTGTACAGTCCCTTTCTTTGAGTACATCATGGGAGTTAGGCTAATATTCATTACCTGCTGGGTTATATTTCATTTCCAGGTGAATGGACACTGGTAGACTAAAGGTCTTCAGACAGGAAGTGATCCCCTATATAACCCCTCCCATACAGGAAGTACTTCAGTTTTGTAGCAAGCACTGAATCCTCAAAAGAGAGGGAGGGACCTCTGTGTTCCATGATGTACTCAAAGAAAAAGATTTTATAGATAAGTATGACGAAAAAATCCTATTTCCTTTTTTATACATCATGGGACATAGAGTTAGGCTAATATTCATTACCTGCTGGGACGTCCCAGAGTAAAAGCCTTGAGGGGAGGGAGACAACCTGCCAAACAATAGCATCAGACCTTATATGGCAGCCCGCAGTACACTATGTACGAAAGCCGAATCCTCTGAGGGGGAACCAACTCCAGCTTGCAACATAGTTGAGGTGACCCACTCGTCCTGAACTACTGTTCTCTCCAAAAGTGCACAAAGTGCAGCAGCCTTGCCCCCACCCGATGGATTGGGGGCATCCCCTCAAAAGGAGGGCTTGGTACTGGGTTTAGAAGAATTTTGGACCTAGGGCTTTTTCTGGCACTGGCCTTGTGGCTTGCCCCTGGCACTAGCGCCCTGTTGGCGGCGGAACTGCCTTGGCGCTGAGACATTTAAGGAACAGTCCCTGAGGTTTTCAATGAGGGACGCCTGGTGCTTTTCTTCCCAGGAAGTAGAGAACTCTTCCCTCCGGAAATCTTTTGGATATATTTGTCCAAATGATCACCAAATAAACATTCCCCATGAAAGGGGAAACCTGCCAATAACTTCTTACAAGGTAGCTCGGCTGGCCCGTTCATAAGCCACAAAAGTCTGCGCATATGTACAGACAAGAGAGTCAAACGAGAAACCTGCTGTATTGAATCCTTTAAGGCAGTGGACATCAACCCTGTCCTCAGGGCCCACTAACAGGCCAGGTTTTATGTATTACCTTAGGGATATGGAGACTAGAATACTACAATCACTGAGCAGCAATTGATATCACCTGTGATGTATTTCAGTTACCTTGCCAAACTGGCCTGTTGGTGGGCCGAGGACAGGGTTGATGACCACTGCTTTAAGGCGTCAACCGCAAAACACAGCGCTCGAGGAATATCTGCCTTATTTTCAGGCAGATCATCCTCCTTGGTTAGGCCTGTCAGGCTGTCTGATCTGATCCTTTACGGACTGGCAGATACCAATTTCTGCAACAGCTGGCTGAATAGCTGAACTGGCCAAAGAAAAGGAAGCCTTTAATAAGGACTCCAATTTCTTGTCAACAGGGTCTTTTAAGCCCTGTGTTTTATCTACTGGATAAGTCAAGTTCTTGTTTAAGGAAGAGACCGCTGCATCTATGGCTGGCATGCTTCCCTTCTTAACAAACTTTTCATCCATGGGATATAAAAGGGAAAATCTCTCGGAAGGAACAAAAATCCTGTCAGTATGTTGCCAATCAGCATACCCCTCCTGTTCCAAACAGAGGGTGTAAGGGGAAAGCCTAACTTAAAGGCAGAACAAACCATTTCGGTAAGAGTCAGGATCATAAGCCTCTGACTGAGAGGCAGACACCAACTGGATATCTTCTTGTCCAGATTGCTCGGAAGCAGACTCATCCACCAGGCCATCCACAGAATCCTGAGCTTTTAGCTCTTTCCCATCCTCAACAACATTCTTGCTCCAGACTAGGAGGCTCTGGGGAGGGGGGGTCTGTCACGCTTCTTGCCACCCAGCGGGATGGAGGCAATCATGCCAGCAATCCTGTGCTCTAACCCAGCTAGGGCTGAGGACAGTTCATCCTTAGTGATAAAGGGTGAAGTAGCAGCATTGACTGTAGGCACAATGGCTCAGATTGCCTGGAAGCCTCTGGTCCTTCAGGGGATACAACACTAGGGATACGACTAGGTTCCTCAGGAACTACTGATGACATAGGTGTGCCCTTCCTGGTAGTGTTAGTCCCGCTCCTCTTTTATGAAGACATTTAATAGCCACAAAAAGGGAGTACATGGGTGTAGTATTAACACACCTCAGAAGGGAGACCCTTTAATAGGGCTCACCAAGCCCCTATGCAACAATCCTGCTAAGCACCTTTAGCCTGCCAAGCAACACCTGGTGACTCACGTGACTCGGGTAAGGAGAAATGAACTGCTGCAAATGCCTGATTCAGAGTCTGCTTTGTGTCCCACAGCTGCCCTCTGGAAGCACTGCACGCTTCCCATACACAGCTTAAATGAGCTGGCTGTGCGTCGGAACGTTCTGTGCATGCAAGCACACACGTGTGCACGATCCTGGCGAACGGGCATGGTTGTATTCGCGTATGACGCAAATCTTCATGCGACCAGATAAAGGCTACGGCGCATGTGCGGCTAAGCCATGTGCGGTGCCATGGCCAAACTGCTGAGTCCAGCGGCGCTCTTGTGAATGCACATGCGCCATAGCGAACCAAGGCGAAATGGCGCACCGTCATGCGCCATCATACAAGTAAAAAACAGACAGACACAAGCAAAAAGGGTACACTTTTCAAACACCCACATCTAGCCTCTTTATGGTCACCGCACACAGGTGACTGATTGTTACAATCACTGGGACACCCCACACTTAAAAAGGGTTTCACTTACCCGTTCAGGTGCAGGGCAGCTTAGAAACTAAGAGCCCAATCTTCACCCTTCACAGCGGGTTCCTGTCACTTGAGGACCTTCAAGGACTGGGTACCCTTTTCATGTTTAGGGTCCACTCCCTTGGACCTGTACAGCACCCTGAATGCCTAGTTTCCAGGATTCCACTTTGCAGGGTCCCGCGCCTGGAGGCTGCATTACAGGCAAAACCTCGCAGGATCTTGAGTCTTCTTTGTGAGGCTCGGGTACCATTTATCTAAGCATATAAAGCCTGTGTCAAATGGATCCGATCGGTCAATCCCTTAATTCATTTAAGAACCATTTGTGGGACTAGAGCCCTGGAGCTCAGGGAGCTCAAACAACCGTGTCATCCACCTTACAGACACTGGTAAAAAACTGAAGTACTTCCTGTATTGGAGGGGTTATATAGGAGAATCACGTCCTGTCTAAAGACCTTTGGTCTACCAGTGTCCATTCACCTGGAGATAAAGTATAACCCAGCAAGTAATGAATATTAGCCTAAACTCCGTGTCCCAAGATGTATGAAAAAGAAAGATGGTTTTCTATTTAAGATACATTAATCATTTTAGTTAATTCAGCATGAAATTGAGCCTAGTTATGTAGCATGAGGCTGTATATTCTGCAATATTTACATTTTTGGTAAACTCATTCAATGAATCCAAGCTCTGCAAGCTGAGTTAACATGCACAACTTTCACACAATTTCACACCAACTACTAGCAAGAATGAGTCTTTACATTTAAAGGGCACCTATCTATTTCAGATCCATCATTGCAGCGCCTGTTAGCAGGCATCCACTCACCTGCTGCGGCCACATCCCTCACCTTGTCGTGTCACTGCCTAATTACCAGCCATCCCAGCCAGTGAATAGGACTGTCGGTGAGAGAGATGACAGTTGAGCTTTAAAAATTATGATTTAACTGGAGTTGATTAAATTAAGCCTTTTTACTAGTGATTTAAATTGACTTGATTTAAATAAAATTCACCCTGAATGGAGATTCGTTTAAGAAGAGATATGATACCATTTTTGAGTCACCACACAAGTGTAATGTGCTCTGTTTGTCCACGTCTATCACTTGTAGGAGACAGGACAGAAAGGGGAGTTCTAAAGAATTAGGTGTGTAATAATGGACTAGCATAACCTCAGTGTCATTTAATAAACCAGTCAAGATCAGCAGTGGAGGCTGGTGCTCAATTTTTTGGGGGGGGCCCTAACCAACCCCAGCCACACACACCCCCCCCCCCCCGCCGGTCTCTCGCCCGCAATAGATAGATAAATAGACAGATAAAAGGACACAGATAGACACTGGGTGGGATGGAGGAATAGATAGACACTGGGTGGGTGGGAGAGATATACACTGGGGGGGGTGGGAGAGAGAGAGATATACACTGGGGGGGTGGGAGAGAGAGAGATATACACTGGGGGGGTGGGAGAGAGAGAGATATACACTGGGGGTGGGAGAGAGAGAGATATACACTGGGGGTGGGAGAGAGAGAGAGATATACACTGGGGGGGTGGGGGAGAGAGATATATACACTGGGGGGTGGGAGAGAGATATACACTGGGGGGTGGGAGAGAGAGATATAGACTGGGGTGGGGGGTGGGGGAGAGAGATATAGACTGGGGGGGGGTGGGGGAGAGAGATATAGACTGGGGGAGAGAGATATAGACTGGGGGGGGTGGGGGAGAGAGATATAGACTGGGGGTGGGGTGGGGGAGAGAGATATAGACTGGGGGGGGTGGGGGAGAGAGATATAGACTGGGGGGGTGGGGAGAGAGATATAGACTGGGGGGTGGGGAGAGAGATATAGACTGGGGGGGTGGGGGAGAGAGATATACACTGGTGGGTGGGAGAGAGAGATATACACTGGTGGGTGGGAGAGAGAGATATACACTGGTGGGTGGGAGAGAGAGATATACACTGGTGGGTGAGAGAGAGAGAGATATACACTGGTGGGTGAGAGAGAGAGAGATATACACTGGTGGGTGAGAGAGAGAGAGAGAGATATACACTGGGGGGTGAGAGAGAGATATACACTGGGGGTGGGAGAGAGAGAGAGATATACACTGGTGGGTGGGAGAGAGAGAGAGATATACACTGGTGGGAGAGAGAGAGATACACTGGTGGGTGGGAGAGATATACACTGGGGGGGTGGGAGAGAGAGAGATATACACTGGGGGGGTGGGAGAGAGAGAGATATACACTGGGGGGGTGGGTGAGAGAGAGATATACACTGGGGGGGGTGGAAGAGAGAGATATACACTGGGGGGTGGGGGAGAGAGAGATATACACTGGGGGGGTGGGAGAGAGAGAGATATACACTGGGGGAGTGGGAGAGAGAGAGATATACACTGGGGGAGTGGGAGAGAGAGAGATATACACTGGGGGAGTGGGAGAGAGAGAGATATACACTGGGGGTGGGAGAGAGAGATATACACTGGGGGTGTGGGAGAGAGAGAGATATACACTGGGGGTGGGAGAGAGAGAGATATACACTGGGGGTGAGAGAGAGAGAGATATACACTGGGGGTGGGAGAGAGAGAGAGAGATATACACTGGGGGTGGGAGAGAGAGAGAGAGATATACACTGGGGGTGGGAGAGAGAGAGAGAGATACACTGGGGGTGGGAGAGAGAGAGAGATATACATTGGGGGTGGGAGAGAGAGAGAGATATACACTGGGGGTGGGAGAGAGAGAGAGATATACACTGGTGGTGGGAGAGAGAGAGATATACACTGGGGGTGGGAGAGAGAGAGATACACTGGTGGGTGGGAGAGAGAGAGATACACTGGTGGGTGGGAGAGAGAGAGATACACTGGTGGGTGGAAGAGATATACACTGGGGGGGTGGGAGAGATATACACTGGGGGTGGGAGAGAGAGAGAGATATACACTGGTGGGTGGGAGAGATATACACTGGGGGGGTGGGAGAGAGAGAGATATACACTGGGGGAGTGGGAGAGAGAGAGATATACACTGGGGGTGGGAGAGAGAGAGATACACTGGTGGGTGGGAGAGAGAGAGATACACTGGTGGGTGGAAGAGATATACACTGGGGGGGTGGGAGAGATATACACTGGGGGAGAGAGAGAGATATACACTGGGGGAGAGAGAGAGATATACACTGGGGGGGTGGGAGAGAGAGAGATATACACTGGGGGGGGGGTGGGAGAGAGAGATATACACCGGGGGGGTGGAAGAGAGAGATATACACTGGGGGGTGGGGGAGAGAGAGATATACACTGGGGGGGTGGGAGAGAGAGAGATATACACTGGGGGAGTGGGAGAGAGAGAGATATACACTGGGGGTGGGAGAGAGAGAGATATACACTGGGGGTGAGAAAGAGAGAGAGATATACACTGGGGGTGGGAGAGAGAGAGAGAGATATACACTGGGGGTGGGAGAGATAGAGAGAGATATACACTGGGGGTGGGAGAGAGAGAGAGAGAGATACACTGGGGGTGGGAGAGAGAGAGAGATATACACTGGGGGTGGGAGAGAGAGAGATATACACTGGGGGTGGGAGAGAGAGAGATACACTGGTGGGTGGGAGAGAGAGAGATACACTGGTGGGTGGAAGAGATATACACTGGGGGGGTGGGAGAGATATACACTGGGGGGGTGGGAGAGAGAGAGATATACACTGGGGGGGTGGGAGAGAGAGAGATATACACTGGGGGGGGGGGTGGGAGAGAGAGATATACACCGGGGGGGGTGGAAGGGTGGAAGAGAGAGATATACACTGGGGGGTGGGGAGAGAGAGAGATATACACTGGGGGGGTGGGAGAGAGAGAGATATACACTGGGGGAGTGGGAGAGAGAGAGATATACACTGGGGGTGGGAGAGAGAGAGATATACACTGGGGGTGAGAGAGAGAGAGATATACACTGGGGGTGGAGAGAGAGAGAGAGATATACACTGGGGGTGGGAGAGAGAGAGATATACACTGGGGGTGGGAGAGAGAGAGAGAGATACACTGGGGGTGGGAGAGAGAGAGATATACACTGGGGGTGGGAGAGAGAGAGAGAGATATACACTAGGGGGTGGGAGAGAGAGAGAGATATACACTGGTGGTGGGAGAGAGAGAGATATACACTGGGGGTGGGAGAGAGAGATACACTGGTGGGTGGGAGAGAGAGAGATACACTGGTGGGTGGAAGAGATATACACTGGTGGGTGGAAGAGATATACACTGGGGGGGTGGGAGAGATATACACTGGGGGGTGGGAGAGAGAGAGATATACACTGGGGGGTGGGAGAGAGAGAGATATACACTGGGGGGGGGGGGTGGGAGAGAGAGATATACACCGGGGGGGTGGAAGAGAGAGATATACACTGGGGGGTGGGGGAGAGAGAGATATACACTGGGGGGGTGGGAGAGAGAGAGATATACACTGGGGGAGTGGGAGAGAGAGATATACACTGGGGGTGGGGAGAGAGAGAGATATACACTGGGGGTGAGAGAGAGAGAGAGATATACACTGGGGGTGGGAGAGAGAGAGCTATACACTGGGGGTGGGAGAGATAGAGAGAGATATACACTGGGGGTGGGAGAGAGAGAGAGAGATACACTGGGGGTGGGAGAGAGAGAGAGATATACACTGGGGGTGGTAGAGAGAGAGAGATATACACTGGGGGTGGGAGAGAGAGAGAGATATACACTGGGGGTGGGAGAGAGAGAGATATACACTGGGGGTGGGAGAGAGAGAGATACACTGGTGGGTGGGAGAGAGAGAGATACACTGGTGGGTGGAAGAGATATACACTGGGGGGGTGGGAGAGATATACACTGGGGGGGTGGGGAGAGAGAGATATACACTGGGGGGGTGGGAGAGAGAGAGATATACACTGGGGGGGGGGGTGGGAGAGAGAGATATACACCGGGGGGGTGGAAGAGAGAGATATACACTGGGGGGTGGGGGAGAGAGAGATATACACTGGGGGGGTGGGAGAGAGAGAGATATACACTGGGGGAGTGGGAGAGAGAGAGATATACACTGGGGGTGAGAGAGAGAGAGATATACACTGGGGGTGGGAGAGAGAGAGATATACACTGGGGGTGGGAGAGAGAGAGAGAGATATACACTGGGGGTGGGAGAGAGAGAGATATACACTGGGGGTGGGAGAGAGAGAGAGAGATACACTGGGGGTGGGAGAGAGAGAGAGATATACACTGGGGGTGGGAGAGAGAGAGAGAGATATACACTGGGGGTGGGAGAGAGAGAGAGATATACACTGGTGGTGGGAGAGAGAGAGATATACACTGGGGGTGGGAGAGAGAGAGATACACTGGTGGGTGGGAGAGAGAGAGATACACTGGTGGGTGGAAGAGATATACACTGGGGGGGTGGGAGAGATATACACTGGGGGGGTGGGAGAGAGAGAGAGATACACTGGGGGGGTGGGAGAGAGAGAGATATACACTGGGGGGTGGGAGAGAGAGAGATATACACGGGGGGGGGGGTGGGAGAGAGAGATATACACTGGGGGGGGGTGGAAGAGAGAGATATACACTGGGGGGGTGGGTGAGAGAGAGATATACACTGGGGGGGGTGGGAGAGATATACACTGGGGGGGGGGTGGGAGAGAGAGATATACACCGGGGGGGTGGAAGAGAGAGATATACACTGGGGGGTGGGGGAGAGAGAGATATACACTGGGGGGGTGGGAGAGAGAGAGATATACACTGGGGGAGTGGGAGAGAGAGAGATATACACTGGGGGTGGGAGAGAGAGATATACACTGGGGGAGTGGGAGAGAGAGAGATATACACTGGGGGTGGGAGAGAGAGAGATATACACTGGGGGTGAGAGAGAGAGAGAGATATACACTGGGGGTGGGAGAGAGAGAGAGAGAGATACACTGGGGGTGGGAGAGAGAGAGAGAGATATACACTGGGGGTGGGAGAGAGAGAGAGAGATATACACTGGGGGTGGGAGAGAGAGAGAGAGATACACTGGGGGTGGGAGAGAGAGAGATATACATTGGGGGTGGGAGAGAGAGAGAGATATACACTGGGGGTGGGAGAGAGAGAGAGATATACACTGGTGGTGGGAGAGAGAGAGATATACACTGGGGGTGGGAGAGAGAGAGATACACTGGTGGGTGGGAGAGAGAGAGATACACTGGTGGGTGGGAGAGAGAGAGATACACTGGTGGGTGGAAGAGATATACACTGGGGGGGTGGGAGAGATATACACTGGGGGTGGGAGAGATATACACTGGGGGTGGGAGAGAGAGAGAGATATACACTGGTGGGTGGGAGAGATATACACTGGGGGGGTGGGAGAGAGAGAGATATACACTGGGGGAGTGGGAGAGAGAGAGATATACACTGGGGGTGGGAGAGAGATACACTGGTGGGTGGGAGAGAGAGAGATACACTGGTGGGTGGAAGAGATATACACTGGGGGGTGGGAGAGATATACACTGGGGGAGAGAGAGAGATATACACTGGGGGGGTGGGAGAGAGAGAGATATACACTGGGGGGGGGTGGGAGAGAGAGATATACACCGGGGGGGGTGGAAGAGAGAGATATACACTGGGGGGTGGGGGAGAGAGAGATATACACTGGGGGGGTGGGAGAGAGAGAGATATACACTGGGGAGTGGGAGAGAGAGAGATATACACTGGGGGTGGGAGAGAGAGAGATATACACTGGGGGTGAGAGAGAGAGAGAGATATACACTGGGGGTGGGAGAGAGAGAGATATACACTGGGGGTGGGAGAGATAGAGAGAGATATACACTGGGGGTGGGAGAGAGAGAGAGAGATACACTGGGGGTGGGAGAGAGAGAGAGAGATACACTGGGGGTGGGAGAGAGAGAGAGATATACACTGGGGGTGGGAGAGAGAGAGAGAGATATACACTGGGGTGGGAGAGAGAGAGAGATATACACTGGTGGTGGGAGAGAGAGAGATATACACTGGGGGTGGGAGAGAGAGAGATACACTGGTGGGTGGGAGAGAGAGAGATACACTGGTGGGTGGAAGAGATATACACTGGGGGGTGGGAGAGATATACACTGGGGGGGTGGGAGAGAGAGAGATATACACTGGGGGGGTGGGAGAGAGAGAGATATACACTGGGGGGGTGGGAGAGAGAGAGATATACACGGGGGGTGGTGGGAGAGAGAGATATACACTGGGGGGGTGGAAGAGAGAGATATACACTGGGGGGGTGGGGGAGAGAGAGATATACACTGGGGGGGTGGGAGAGAGAGAGATATACACTGGGGGGGTGGGAGAGAGAGAGATATACACTGGGGGAGTGGGAGAGAGAGATATACACTGGGGGTGAGAGAGAGAGATATACACTGGGGGTGGGAGAGAGACAGAGATATACACTGGGGGTGGGAGAGAGAGAGAGATATACACTGGGGGTGGGAGAGAGAGAGAGATATACACTGGGGGTGGGAGAGAGAGAGAGATATACACTGGGGGTGGGAGAGAGAGAGAGATATACACTGGGGGTGGGAGAGAGAGAGAGATATACACTGGGGGTGGGAGAGAGAGAGAGATATACACTGGGGGTGGGAGAGAGAGAGAGATATACACTGGGGGTGGGAGAGAGAGAGAGATATACACTGGGGGTGGGAGAGAGAGAGAGATATACACTGGGGGTGGGAGAGAGAGAGAGATATACACTGGGGGTGGGAGAGAGAGATATATACACTGGGGGTGGGAGAGAGAGAGATATACACTGGGGGTGGGAGAGAGATATACACTGGGGGTGGGAGAGAGAGAGATATACACTGGGGGGTGAGAGAGAGAGATATACACTGGGGGGTGGGAGAGAGAGATATACACTGGGGGGTGGGAGAGAGAGATATACACTGGGGGTGGGAGAGAGAGATATACACTGGTGGGTGGGAGAGAGAGATATACACTGGTGGGTGGGAGAGAGAGATATACACTGGTGGGTGGGAGAGAGAGATATACACTGGTGGGTGGGAGAGAGAGATATACACTGGTGGGTGGGAGAGAGAGATATACACTGGTGGGTGGGAGAGAGAGATATACACTGGTGGGTGGGAGAGAGAGAGATACACTGGGGGGTGGGAGATATACACTGGTGGGTGGGAGAGAGAGATATACACTGGTGGGTGGAGAGAGAGATATACACTGGTGGGTGGGAGAGAGAGATATACACTGGTGAGTGGGAGAGAGAGATATACACTGGTGGGTGGGAGAGAGAGAGATACACTGGTGGGTGGGAGAGAGAGAGATACACTGGGGGTGGGAGAGAGAGATATACACTGGTGGGTGGGAGAGAGAGAGATACACACTGGGGGTGGGAGAGAGAGATATACACTGGTGGGTGGGAGAGAGAGAGATATACACTGGGGGTGGGAGAGAGAGAGATAGACTGGGGGTGGGAGAGAGAGAGATAGACTGGGGGTGGGAGAGAGAGATATACATGGGTGGGAGAGAGAGATATACACTGGGGGGGTGGGAGAGGGAGAGATACACTGGTGGGTGGGAGAGAGAGAGATACACTGGTGGGTGGGAGAGAGAGAGATACACTGGTGGGTGGGAGAGAGAGAGATACACTGGTGGGTGGGAGAGAGATACACTGGTGGGTGGGAGAGAAAGATATACACTGGTGGGAGAGAGAGAGAGATAGATATACACTGGGGGTGGGAGAGAGAGAGAGATACACTGGGGGGTGGGAGAGAGAGATATACACTGGTGGGTGGGAGAGAGAGATATACTGGGGGTGGGAGAGAGAGAGATACACTGGGGGGGTGGGAGAGGGAGAGAGATACACTGGTGGGTGGGAGAGAGAGATATACACTGGTGGGTGGGAGAGAGAGATATACTGGGGGTGGGAGAGAGAGAGATACACTGGGGGGGTGGGAGAGAGAGAGAGAGATACACTGGGGGGTGGGAGAGAGAGATATACACTGGTGGGTGGGAGAGAGAGATATACTGGGGGTGGGAGAGAGAGATACACTGGGGGTGGGAGAGAGAGAGAGAGATACACTGGGGGGTGGGAGAGAGAGATATACACTGGGGGGATGGACACACACACATAGATCAGTGATGAGGACTTACATATTAATGAGGCTCTGTCTTGCAGGCTGCAGTCCATGGCTAGTGACACTGTCCTGACACCTCCTCTGCCTCAATCCTTCCGTACGCTGGCTGGGAAGGATGTCTTATCTCCTTCTTATCTCCATGCATTCAGTTACACAAGGCTGGTCTCCTAATTTCTACAGGATGGATGGATGGGGATGATTCACAACATGGGCTGTGTGTTTAACAAGAGCCTCCACTGACACTGCCAAACGGAGACACAGCAACACCAGTGAAGATAATAGAAGCACTGACGATCGGCACTTGTGAAACACACAGCCCATGTGAAGTTTCCCCATCCATCCAGTAGAAATAAGGAGACCAGCCTTGTGTGATCATCAGTGCTTCTATTATTTCCACTGGTGTTGCTGTGTCTCGGTTTAGCAGTGGAAACATTCGGCTTTGACTCTTTCAAGTTGAAGGCAGTGGAGGAGTCCGCTCCTCCGCTCGGGCGCACTGCTCTGACACAGGGAAAACCGGAAGTGACAGACTACTAACTAGTCTGTCACTCACAGCACAGAGCCATAGTAATACACTATGGGCGCTGGGCGGATGCCGATCGGCGTTTTGCTTTGCGCCACAAGGCGGGTTAAAACCCCGCAAATGAAGCGCCTCGTCTGCAATCTTGTGATTGCATAGACGTGGCGCTTTCCATAGTGCACTGTGCCCGGCGCCCCTAACACAGTGCACTTAAGGACTTTTTTCAATTTTTTTTTTTTTTTTAAAGGGCCATTTAAATTTTTTTTTTTTTTTTCAATTTTTTTTTTTTTCAAATTTTTTTTTTTGACTGCCTGGAGGGTGGGGGGGGGGGGGTGGCGCCCGGGCGCCCCCTATGGACGGGCCGCCACTGAAAATCAGATACCGCCACCCTTCCAGATCATTAATCTCAAAGTGCAGGGTGAGCAGAGTTGTGCAAAGGAAACCAATAAGAATGCTCCTTTGTTTTATGGAAGCACAAGCAAGATAAATCTGAGGGTATAGGGGACTGAAATATCTGTGCATAACAGAAGCTACATTAGGAATATGACAGTTACAGGAGCCATGATAAAGGGTTAAGTGAAATTGTTCAAATAAAGATCCTTCTAATGCGTTGGACAAACCCAGGAGGGGTAAAGAAAGCAAACATGTACAAAAAACACAAAATACAATAGCACAGTATAGAAACTGAGATACAATCTCAAAACTGGTTGTTGTCATTCAGGAGGCACTTTAGTGGGGGAGTACTTATGAAGTAGGGGTCAACAGTGGCAGTCTCTGGAGAAATGGAGGTAGAACCTTCAATATGTAAGGTGGCTTGAGGGGCCATGGCAACCAAACTGCATAACTGAATAGCATATTCAAGGACACAGAGGCAAAAAGTAGGCTAGGTACATATGGAAACCATAACAAACTGACTAAATAATTACTAGCAAAAACACTGTAGGTATGTGGACAGAGCCCAATACTTCTCACCTTTACATTACCTTCTCACCTTTACTTGACCTTTTCACATTTTACATATGCTACGTAGGCACAGATAGGTAAATCTAATCGTGGTATAGAGAGGACACGCTAGTTTCTGGCATGAGGCAGGGGAGTCCTATATGAAGTATTATGCAAGACAGGGAAACTAGCTTTCATAGGCTCATCATATATACAGGGTATCGCATTAGCATTAGCTCTAGGGTACCAAGATTAAATGAGGAAAAGACATTACTGTGGATTGGATAATCTTTGCCAAAGTGTAACAGTTCCCTATAGTAGTATCAAGCCAGGGTATTCCTTTGCGTTCAACATATGCCACAGGATGGGGGTGCATGGGCTGATGTTAAAAGATAGCAGACAAATTTCCAGGTGGCTCCACCACAATGCTGCTTTTCTTCATCTCCCGCTGCAATTTCACAGCTGCCACAAGCCTGGACAAGCCTGGGAGAACCTGCACCTGCTAGTGTGCATTCTATAGTACCCTATGGATAAGAACAGGCTTTTAAAAACCTTTGGCTTCACCCCCTTGGAGCAGCGACTTTCCAGCATGGAGCGCTTCCTAAAAAGGTCTGCATCCTTGGCCTCAAGTTTGCCATTCCCCCGGCAGAACAAGCGGTTTCTCCCCACAGCCCTGGGGATGTGGAGAACATTCCATGCACTTCACGAACACCCCCTCCTGTGCCATATCTAACAGTGAACATACTAGATGAGGGAGCCTATTTTCGGCCTGCTACCTCTATAAAAAGAAGCAGTTGATGAACCACGTTCTGGAACAACTCCTAGCAAGATCTGTACACCGACCAAATCGATCTCATAGAAACTTACCAGCTCCTCTATGCTCATCTCCACCTAGACTACCTACTTGCATTATTACTCTCTCAACACATCTTGGCTACTATTCCCTTATACCTTTATCCCTAGAGGACCCCTTTGCATACATATGGGGACTATTCCAATAATTTCTTAGGTTTTACTGTAGGTTGTTGCTTGACTTGCAAAAACAGCAGGCGGTTTCTGTCATGCTTTAACATCACCATGACCACTCTTTGTTTCCATGGATCAGTCTGTGGATTTTACGTAGACAAACTTTTTATGTTTATATGATTTCAATTCTACAACTGTTTATGGTTTGTATTTTTTCATTTATGCTTGGCACACTGGACACTTAGTCTTAATTTGGAATGATCAGCACTGGTCTTATCCAATTCTAGCACTTAATGTTATTGAAGACTGTATAAGTGTTAAAGGCCTGAATTAGATCAGGAAGAGGTGAATAACCCTGAAAGAATTCAAAGACTCAGGGGCTGATATTATAATGTTTCAGTTGACATTTCTGCAAAGGGGAAAATTTAAATTTGCCATGAAACACTTTCCATTTTTTCTTATGGGGCTTCAGATTCTACTGAGAAGGCAGTACTGTTCATTATACTTAAATGCACTTCTCCATGCTTTGGCATGACATACACTAAAATACCTAAATGCAGTTGCCCATTAAAGGTGATATCTTCCACCCTGGACCCACAGGGCCACTATGTCCTACTTGATTGTAGACTTTCAGGCACTCCCATTACCTTGTTAAATCTTTATGTCCCTAATAGGGGTCATATACAGTTCCTTAACCCCTTCACAATGGCCGTAAGCAAATATGCGGCCCCACTAGACTGGTCTTTTTTCCGTGGGGTCGCATATTCGCGTATGTCCCTTTGTGCTGGAAGCGCGTCACACGGTGTGCTGCCACAGAGCCCAGGGTCTCGTGGAGATGATTGGGACACAGATCTCCTGATTCCAGGTCACCAGAGTGCTGTGATAGCCTCTCATTGGCTATCACAGTGATCAGTCACTGTGTAGCAGTGTTAATTTTGATATCAAACTTCGATTTAGTTTTAGTTATAGTCTTTTGACTAGAATGCCATTTAAGTTTTAATCATATTTTAGTCATCTGAATAGTTTTAGTCGTATTTTAGTCAACTAAAATCCCCAGTACATTTTAGTCTACTAAAATCTCCAGTACATGAACGCGTCTAAAATATAATGTGTTAATTACATTTTAATGCGTTATTTAAGCATTTCTTTAGAATTGCCAAACTCAAACTCCTGGAGTAAAAAAATTTAATTTGAATGGAGGAGAGAGATACTTAGTATTGTTCTCTCTCCTTGCAAAAATAAAAATAAAAGTGCATAAAAAAAAATAAAAAAAATAGATCAAGGTTTGATCTAGGTCAGTGCCACGGTTAGGCTCCATGCACACTGGAGCTGATAAACTGCAGTTTATTGGAGTTTGGGCTTTTTTTTTTAACCACTTGCCGACCGCCTAACGCAGATATACTGCGGCAGAATGGCACAGGCAGGCAGAATCACGTACCCGTACGTGATCTGCCTCCCGCGGGCGGGGGGTCCGATCGGACCCCCCCCCCCCCCGGTGCCAGCGGCGGTCGGCATTTCACTGGGAGCGTCGGGAGGCGAGGGGGAGACCATCCGATCATGGCCCCCCCCTCGCGATCGCTCCCAGCCAATGGGAATCCTCCTCTGCCTGTGTGTAGTTTCACACAGGCAGAGGACGTGATGTCATCTCTCCTCGGCTTGGCAGTTTCCGTCCCAGCGCCGAGGAGAGAAGACATGTAAGTGCACACAACACAAACACACACAGTAGAACATGCCAGGCATACTTTACACCCCCGACCCCCCCCCCCCCGATTGCCCCCCAATCACCCCCCCCCCCCTGTCACAAACTGACACCAAGCATTTTTTTTTTTTCTGATTACTGCATGGTGTCAGTTTGTGACAGTTACAGTGTTAGGGCAGTGAGTATTACCCCCCTAACCCCCCCTCATAAAGTTTTAACCCCTTGATCACCCCCTGTCACCAGTGTCACTAAGCGATCATTTTTCTGATCGCTGTATTAGTGTCGCTGGTGACGCTAGTTAGGGAGGTAAATATTTAGGTTCGCCGTCAGCGTTTTATAGCGACAGGGACCCCCATATACCTACTACATATCTAATCAATGTTTTAACCCCTTGCTTGCCCCCTAGTTAACCCGTTCACCACTGATCACCGTATAACCGTTACGGGTGACGCTGGTTAGTTCGTTTATTTTTTATAGTGTCAGGGCACCCGCCGTTTATTACCGAATAAAGGTTTAGCCCCCTGATCGCCCGGCGGTGATATGCGTCGCCCCAGGCAGCGTCAGATTAGCGCCAGTACCGCTAACACCCACGCACGCAGCATACGCCTCCCTTAGTGGTATAGTATCTGTACGGATCAATATCTGATACGATCAGATCTATACTAGTGTCCCCAGCAGTTTAGGGTTCCCAAAAACGCAGTGTTAGCGGGATCAGCCCACATACCCGCTAGCACCTGCGTTTTGCCCCTCCGCCCAGCCCACCCAAGTGCAGTATCGATCGATCACTGTCACTTACAAAACACTAAACGCATAACTGCAGCGTTCGCAGAGTCAGGCCTGATCCCTGCGATCGCTAACAGTTTTTTTGGTAGCGTTTTGGTGAACTGGCAAGCACCAGCCCCAGGCAGTGTCAGGTTAGCGCCAGTACCGCTAACACCCACGCACGCAGCATACACCTCCCTTAGTGGTACAGTATCTAATCGGATCAATATCTGATCTGATCAGATCTATACTAGGGTCCCCAGCAGTTTAGGGTTCCCACAAACGCAGTGTTAGCGGGATCAGCCCAGATACCTGCTAGCACCTGCGTTTTGCCCCTCCGCCCGGCCCGGCCCAGCCCTCCCAAGTGCAGTATCGATCGATCACTGTCACTTACAAAACACTAAACGCATAACTGCAGCGTTCGCAGAGTCAGGCCTGATCCCTGCGATCGCTAACAGTTTTTTTTGTAGCGTTTTGGTGAACTGGCAAGCACCAGCGGCCTAGTACACCCCGGTCGTAGTCAAACCATTACTGCAGTAACACTTGGTGACGTGGCGAGTCCCATAAGTGCAGTTCAAGCTGGTGAGGTGGCAAGCACAAGTAGTGTCCCGCTGCCACCAAAAAGACAAACACAGGCCCGTCGTGCCCATAGTGTCCTTCCTGCTGCATTCGCCAATCCTAATTGGGAACCCACCGCTTCTGCAGCGCCCGTACTTCCCCCATTCACATCCCCAACCAAATGCAGTCGGCTGCATGAGAGGCATTTTCTTTATGTCCTCCCGAGTACCAGTACCCAGCGAACCCCCCCAAAAAAGATGTTGTGTCTGCAGCAAGCGCGGCTATAGGCGTGACACCCGCTATTATTGTCCCTCCTGTCCTGACAATCCTGGTCTTTGCATTGGTGAATGTTTTGAACGCTACCATGCACTAGTTGAGTATTAGTGTAGGGTACAGCATTGCACAGACTAGGCACACTTTCACAGGGTCTCCCAAGATGCCATCGCATTTTGAGAGACCCGAACCTGGAACCGGTTACAGTTATAAAAGTTAGTTACAAAAAAAAGTGTAAAAAAAAAAAAAAAACACATACAAAAATATAAAATAAAAAAAAAATAGTTGGCGTTTTATTGTTCTCTCTCTATTGTTCTGCTCTTTTTTACTGTATTCTATTCTGCAATGTTTTATTGTTATTATGTTTTATCATGTTTGCTTTTCAGGTATGCAATTTTTTATACCTTACCGTTTACTGTGCTTTATTGTTAACCATTTTTTTGTCTTCAGGTACGCCATTCACGACTTTGAGTGGTTATACCAGAATGATGCCTGCAGGTTTAGGTATCATCTTGGTATCATTCTTTTCAGCCAGCGGTCGGCTTTTATGTAAAATCAATCCTAGCGGCTAATTAGCCTCTAGACTGCTTTTACAAGCAGTGGGAGGGAATACCCCTCCCCCCCCCAACGTCTTCCGTGTTTTTCTCTGGCTCTCCTGTCTCAACAGGGAACCTGAAAATGCAGCCGGTGATTCAGCCAGCTGACCATAGAGCTGATCAGAGACCAGAGTGGCTCCAAACATCTCTATGGCCTAAGAAACCGGAAGCTACGAGAATTTTATGACTTAGATTTCACCGGATGTAAACAGCGCCATTGGGAAATTGGGAAAGCATTTTATCACACCGATCTTGGTGTGGTCAGATGCTTTGAGGGCAGAGGAGAAATCTAGGGTCTAATAGATCCCAATTTTTGCAAAAAAGAGTACCTGTCACTACCTATTGCTATGATAGGGGATATTTACATTCCCTGAGATAATAAAAATGATTAAAAAAAAAAAAAAAAATGAAAGGAACAGTTTAAAAATAAGATAAAAAAATAATAATAAAGAAAAAAAAAAAAAAAAAAGCACCCCTGTCCCCCCTGCTCTCGCGCTAAGGCGAACGCAAGCGTTGGTCTGGCGTCAAATGTAAACAGCAATTGCACCATGCATGTGAGGTATCACCGCGAACGTCAGATCGAGGGCAGTAATTTTAGCAGTAGACCTCCTCTGTAAATCTAAAGTGGTAACCTGTAAAGGCTTTTAAAGGCTTTTAAAAATGTATTTAGTTTGTCGCCACTGCACGTTTGTGCGCAATTTTAAAGCATGTCATGTTTGGTATCCATGTACTCGGCCTAAGATCATCTTTTTTATTCCATCAAACATTTGGGCAATATAGTGTGTTTTAGTGCATTAAAATTTAAAAAAGTGTGTTTTTTCCCCAAAAAATGCGTTTGAAAAATCGCTGCGCAAATACTGTGTGAAAAAAAAAAAAAAAACCCACCATTTTAATCTGTGGGGCATTTGCTTTAAAAAATATATATAATGTTTGGGGGTTCAAAGTAATTTTCTTGCAAAAAAAAAATTATTTTTTTATGTAATCAAAAAGTGTCAGAAAGGGCTTTGTCTTCAAGTGGTTAGAAGAGTGGGTGATGTGTGACATAAGCTTCTAGATGTTGTGCATAAAATGCCAGGACAGTTCAAAACCCCCCCAAATGACCCCATTTTGGAAAGTAGACACCCCAAGCTATTTGCTGAGAGGCATGTCGAGTCCATGGAATATTTTATATTGTGACACAAGTTGCGGGAAAGAGACAATTTTTTATTTTTTTTATTTTTTTTTGCGCAAAGTTGTCACTAAATGATATATTGCTTAAACATGCCATGGGAATATGTGAAATTACACCCCAAAATACACTCTGTTGCTTCTCCTGAGTACGGGGATACCACATGTCTGAGACTTTTTGGGAGCCTAGCCGCGTACGGGACCCCGAAAACCAAGCACCGCCTTCAGGCTTTCTAAGGCCGTAAATTTTTGATTTCACTCTTCACTGCCTATCACAGTTTCGGAGGCCATGGAATGCCCAGGTGGCAAAAAAACCCCCCAAATGACCCCATTTTGGAAAGTAGACACCCCAAGCTATTTGATGAGAGGTATAGTGAGTATTTTGCAGACCTCACTTTTTGTCACAAAGTTTTGAAATTTGAAAAAAGAAAAAAAAAATGTTTTTTCTCGTCTTTCTTTATTTTCAAAAACAAATGAGAGCTGAAAAATACTCACCATGCCTCTCAGCAAATAGCTTGGGGTGTCTACTTTCCAAAATGGGGTCATTTGGGGGGGTTTTGTGCCACCTGGGCATTCCATGGCCTCCGAAACTGTGATAGGTAGTGAGGAGTAAAATCAAAAATGTACGCCCTTAGAAATCCTGAAGGCAGTGATTGGTTTTCGGAGCCCCGTACGCGGCTAGGCTCCCAAAAAGTCCCACACATGTGGTATCCCCATACTCAGGAGAAGCAGCTAAATCTATATATATAGTAAGGGGCTACTAACAACCACCCACTCGTTAACCCTGTGAAGAAAAAGAAAAAAAAAGAAAAAAAAAAAGGGGGGGGGGGTGATTGTCAAATTGTGTAAGAGGCCATTATTGGCCATATCATTACAAAAAAGAAAGAAAAACAAAAAAACAAAGGGGTTAAAAAATTGTGTATGAGGCCTTCTTGGCCATATAGTATAATAAAGAGAGAAGACAAAAAAAAACCCAATGAAAGTGAAGTGCCCTTGTCAACCTCACTAATCCCTTCAAAAAACTAAATGGGGTAAGGGGATAATAATAACCCCCCTCTCTATAGTAAGGGGCTACTAACAACCACCCACTCATTTACCCTGTATAGAAAAATAAAAAGGGGGGAGGGGGGAGCCAGGTGAGATGACTGGGCAGAGGAGGCGTAGCAGGGGAGGAGAGAGAAGAGAACACTCCCCTTCTCCCCTAAATAGATAGGATCATTATACTAATTATTCATAGTTCACTTCTATGTCAACCTCTTGGGTTATATAAGTCCCTAGGGACTACACCATTTTCTAATCTCACCTACCCAATGGTACTTCCTTCCTACCCTAACTCTATAGTATAATGTACCCATCCCGCCCATGTCTTCAAATTTCCCTTGTTGGTCCTTCACTACATGGACCCATCTCTCAGCTTCCAATATTGAATTAACGTCATTCCTCCAGTCTATTAGAGTAGGGCAGTGAGTCTGTCTCCAATATTTAGGTATAACTAATTTCACTGCATTTAGTAAGTGCAGGGTAATGCTCTTCCTATAGGCTTTAATAGACCCAGGCATCCCGTGGAATAAATAATGCAAAGGTGTACATTCTAGGGATCTGGGGGTCAACTTCTGAATCCATGGGGCAACTGACTCCCAAAATGGTTTAAACACGGGACATGTCCACCACAGATGGAGAAATGTACCTTTCTGCCCACAGCCTCTCCAGCAGCGATCGTCTGCTGTTGGATACATCTGTGATAATTTAACTGGGGTCCTGTACCATCTTGTTAGGAATTTATAGGCCATTTCCTGCACCCTTGAACTTATAGATGTGGAGTAGGTTAATTTAATCATCTTTTTAATTTGTGAATTTGTCAATATCTGATCTAATTCCCTTTCCCATTCTCTAACAAAATAGGGCACTGTCACGTCTTTCCCACTGTGAATCACTCTTTACATTTGTGACAGCAAATGTCTAGCATCCGACAGTTGTACACACTGCTTTTCAAATATAGTGAGTGAGTTTAAAGATCTTATCAAAGGCTTTATTTTATTAAAAAAAACATCACCAATTGATGAGTTGGTGAGTTGGTTGAGCTTGACACCAGTTCCGTTAAGGTTAACGGGACTCCGCGCGGGGCAAACCTGCCACACGTGGTATCTCCCTCCTGGCCCCATGCCCCCATATATCCAATCTCCTTCCCCCGGTGGGAACCAAGGGAATCCTTCCAGTAGAGCCAGAGGGGACATCTGAGGTGCATATTTACCCATCTTATTCAGATTGTCCCATACTAACAAGAAATTCCGTGTCAATGGTGATGTCCACTGTGAAAGCCCTCTTGAAGAACTTGGAATCCAAGGGGCCCCCTGCCAGGTTCCTCCCTGCAATTGTCTTTTCTAATCGAACCCATAATTTATTCTGAGAGTCATGGCACCAGTTCAGGATCCAAACTAAAGCCATGGCCTTATAATACAATGGGATATCTGGTAGCCCCATTCCCCCTTCTGCTTTACACCTACACAGGATGTCATATGCCAGTCTTGGTCTTCTATCCTTCCATACAAAAGCCCCAAACGACTTTATTTGTTTAAAAAGGGTCTCTGGTAATGTAATCGGTACCGTATGTAATATAGAAAATTATTCTGGGTAATATATTCATTTTTATAGCGCTTACTCGCCCAAACCATGTCAGATACTGGCCCTTCCACTTCTTCATATCTCCTATTATCCCTGTCAATAGAGAGCCATAATTAAGATCGTATAGCAGTTTCTGATCTGCACTAATGTGTACCCCCAAATAAACCAAGGAGTCTTTATTCCATAAACGGGTATAGATGTTGTAGTTATCTTGCCAGTACTAAGGGGACATGACTAGGTAAGAGAATAGATTTTTCAAAATTGATTTTAAAATTGGATAGGATACCAAATCTATGTACTTCCGACATAAGTGCTGGTTGGGATGTCTGTGGGGCGGAGAGGTAGAAGAGGAGATCATCCGCATAGGCTGATACTTTATGTTCATCCGATCCAATACACGTCACTAATATCTCTCTATTTCTTCTAATCTTACGAAGGAAGGGCTCCAGTATCATAGCAAATATTAATGGGGATAATGGGCACCCCTGCCTCGTGCCGTTTCGTATATTAAAATATTCTGATAGTGTACCGTTCACCTTGACCCTTGCTCTTGGATCCATATACAAGGACCTTATGATAGTATTATCCCTCGCCTCGCGTCCCTTCGTGAATCCTGTCTGGTCTGGATGAACTAGTTCACCCATATGCTCTTGAAGTCTAAGGGCCATGCTCTTCGATAAAAGTTTAGTATCAGAGTTGAGTAAAGAGATAGGCCTGTAGTTGGCACAATGTTGGGGGTCTTTCCCCCCTTTCGGAAGTACCGTTATATAAGCCAATAGGGCTTCTGGAGGTAATGGATTGGTTGCATTAATTAAGCTAAAATAATTACATAATGGTACAGCTAAAACTGAAAGAAATTCTTTATAGTATTTATTCGTCAGGCCATCCGGTCCTGGGCTCTTAGCTAATGGCAAGGCTGCTATCACTCCACTCAGCTCTTCTACCGTAATTGGGCGTTCTATTTCTTCTATGATAGTATTAGGTAATATGGGCATTGATGTGTCTTTAATGTATTCCCGTATCTCCTCCCTATGTTGTCTCTCTATGTCCCCTGATTGCGGAGTGTTCGTCGTTTGAATATTATATAGTGCCTTGTAAAATCTATGAAATTCGGTCGCTATAGCGTGCGATTCAACTATCTTTTTACCCTGCACTAGTAGGTTATGAACATGTCTGGATTCCTGTTTGGCCAATAACCGCCCACTTATTCCCCTGTTCATAAGAACTGTTAGCAAAATACCTGATTTTATTTTTATCTCTACGATCCAGGCATTGTGAAAGCTTGAATCGCAAGTTCTCTAATTGCTGAATATCTGCAGGGTCAAGGTTTTTTTTATGTTTCATCTCCAGTACACTGATTTTCCCCAATAAATCCTTTATTTCTTTCCTCCTTTCTTTTTTAACCACTTTAGGTCCGGGCCATAGCCGAATGACGGCTACAGCGCGGACCTCAATCCCTGGGAGGCCGTCATGGGACGTCCTCCCCTTTCCTCGTTCCCCGTGCGTGCTCACGAGTGTGCATCGGGGAAATTCTGTGCTGGCCGTGTCCCTTGGACACAGCCAGTCACAGATCGCGGTAAACGGCCAATCACAGCGGCCATTTACAGCACGATCGGCGGTGCCAAGGAGAGATGATCTCAAATGTAAACATATGAGATCATCTCTCATTGCCGAATATCTCCCCTTACACAGAGACCGCGTGTGAGGAAAGAGAGGATCTGACCGCGATCTATGCTTCAGTGAGTGAAACAACATTTACAGTGGTAAAAGTGCCCAAACTGTGCCCAAACAGTGCCCCATCAGTACAGTGGAATCTATGCCAATCAGTGCCCACCTGTGCCAATCTGTGCTCACATGTGCCCATCTGTGCCATTGGTGATCAGTGTCGGACATCTGTGCACATTGTCAATCAGTGCCCACCTGTGACACCTCATCAGTACCCACCTGTGACACCTCATGGGTGCCACCTCATCGGTGCCCACCTGTGCCACCTCATCGGTGCACATCTGTGCAATCAGTGCGCATCTGTGCCACCTCATCACTGCCCATCTGTACCGCCTCATCAGTGCCCATCTGTACCGCCTCATCAGTGCCCATCTGTGCAATCAATCAGTGCACATCTGTTCCGCCTCATCAGTGCACATCTGTTCCGCCTCATCAGTGCCCATCTGTGCCATCTCATCAGTGCATATCTGTGCCATCTCATCAGTGCATATCTGTGCCATCTCATCAGTGCATATCTGTGCCATAAATCAGTGCCTGTGCCACCTCAGTGCAATCAGTGCCCATCTGTGCCACCTCAGTGCACATTTGTGTAATCAGTGCACATCTGTGCAGCCTCATCAGTGCACATCTGTGCAGCCTCATCAGTGCCGCCTCATCAGTGCCCCTCTGTGCCACCTCATCAATACCGCCTCATCAGTGCAGGCTTAGCACACACCTGTGTAGTCACATCACCACCAGCAAGCATGTCCAAAAGAGGCTTTTCCGCCGACGAGGCATACCAGATACTTTCCCAGGCTGACTAGAGCAACGGGGAGCTCTCTTGTTCGGATCCTATTTCAAGCTCCGATTCGGTTTCGGATGTAAATTATGAGCCAGTCCTCAGTAGTGGAACACTGAGTGACTCAGAGGAGGAAGATATTCGGCCTGCCAAACGAAGGCGTTCTAGTGAGAAGGCAGTGGCATCCACCAGCACCGCAGTGCCATCCACCAGCACCACAGTGCCTCGGCAAGAAAGGCCAAGGACCCATGCCAGCCTTCCCTATGCCCTGCAGAACCCCTTGTGGCTTTCTCCTAATTCAGGAGAAGCCAACATTCCCCCTTTCACTGCCCAGCCAGGAGTCCAGGTGGACACGGAAAATTTTTCCCCAATCAATTTTTTTGATTTAATTTTACAGAGGACAATGCTATAAACAATTGTGGCCCAGTGCAACCTTTATGCACAGCAATTTATTTTAAATAATCCAACGTCCTATTATGCCCGTCCCTACGAGTGGAGAGACCCAACGGTGGAGGAGTTGAAGGTTTTTTTAGGCCTCACATTTTGTATGGGACTCACAAAAAAAACACCTTGAATTCCTATTGGTCAACCCACCCCATCCACCACATGCCAATCTTCTCCAAGGTAAGGCCCAGAACCAGATACCAAATTATAATGAGGTTCCTTCATTTCAATGATAACACCCAGTGCCCTCCCAGAAATGACCCAAATTATGACAGGCTTTTCAAAATTCGGCCACTTCTAAATTATTTTTCTGAAGTATTCCCCCAGCTGTTTACCCCCGACCAACACATATGTGTGGATGAGTCCCTTGTTAAATTTAGTGGCAGGCTTAAAATCAAACAATTTATTCCCAGCAAAAGGGCCCGCTATGGGGTGAAGGTATACAAATTATGTGACCGAGTCACAGGGTACATGTATGCCTTCAAAGTGTACGAAGAGAAGGACACCCAGCTGCAACCCCCTAATTGCCCAGACTACTTGGGATCAAGCGGGAAAATAGTTTGGGACCTGATATACCCCCTACTGGAGAAAGGCTACCACCTGTATGTAGACAACTTCTACACATCTCTGCCCCTGTTCCACAACCTTCACCGGAAGGTTGGCATGTGGCACCGTAAAAAAAAGAACCAGAAGGGCTTTCCTCAAAGACTTGTCAATAAGAGTTTGAGGAAAGGAGAAACGGCAAGTCTGCGGAACAAGGAGATTTTGGCAGTGAAGTGGAGGGACAGAAGAAATGTCTACATGTTGTCTTCGATCCACCTTCGTAGAAATCCCTAGAAGAAATAGCCCCATCCAAAAACCAAAATGCGTTTATGAATATTTGTTCATGGGGGGAGTCAACTTCAATGACCAAATGTTGGAACCATAACTTGCCATAAGACGGACATACCATTGTTATAAGAAAGTCGCAATTTATTTTTTTCAATTGGCCATATACAACTCATATGTAATTTACCGCAACTCCACCCAAAACCCCAAACGCTTCCTTGGCTACCAGGAGGAAATTTACACTGCCCTTATATTCCCTAACGGCCCCCCAGAAAACATCCGATCAGATGTTCTTAGTCGACTCTCCGAACGCCACTTTCCAGAAAGACTCCCTCCCAGACCAACAGGCCAACAACGTCAAAAAAAATGTAAGGTGTGTACCAGAGCAGAAGTCAGAAGAGACATCTTATTACTGTGCCCAATGTCCTTCCGAACCAGGCCTCTGCATAGGTGAATGTTTTCGCCGTTACCATACTTCAATAAATTATTAGTGAAGTATGGTTAACGTAATCCTCAGTTCCTGCTTTCACACGCCTTCACACCCCTTGTGCCACTGCCTGCTCAGTAACTGACCCTGGCTTGTTATTCGACCACGCTTCTGCTGAACAATTCTGTACATACCTCTGACTGATCTGAAACTAACCTTGGACTGTTTGACCATGATATTTGCCTGCCTCTTGGACTGATCTTGTACCCTGCAACTGGACTAGTGTGATTCAACACAGGGGTCTCACATATGTGAGGGGCTCCAGAATTGTTTTTCTGGATGAAGAAAACAATTTTTTTTGTTTTCTTATTCCTAGATTAGGGTCTGGAGACTCGGAGGCTTCAAAGAGATTTGGGTGGGTGAAGCATCTACCCATGTCCCCATTCTGTCCTGAACGAGGCCCTACTTCTGCCTGCTGCCTGTAGGACTTACTGCCATTATGTCCCTGCCTGTTGCACTGACTACACCACATGTTCCTGCCTACTACCAGGACCAATATTTATGGCACTTCTGACAATATCTCTGCCTGCACTAACCCTGGACTGTATATGGACAGTATCCCTGCCTGCTGTCTGGACAATTGTGTTTGCCATTTCTGACCAAGTCCCTGCCTGCTGCCTGGACCAGTGCTATCCTCCTGCAGTGTACAACTGCGCTACTACAACCACAGGTAATTTTTTGTTTACACTTTGCTCAGCATAATGTATTTTGGGGTGTAATTCT
Organism: Lithobates clamitans; assembly: GCA_037952925.1. Classification (NCBI taxonomy): domain Eukaryota; kingdom Metazoa; phylum Chordata; class Amphibia; order Anura; family Ranidae; genus Lithobates; species Lithobates clamitans. The sequence continues at coordinate 1,339,608 of JBBGZY010001522.1, forward strand.
TGGTATGTGCATGCTATGTGTCCCTGGAACACCTGACAGTGTTCCTTGCATGTTGGATCTCTGTATGTGGTCAGGCTGTGTAGAAGTCTCACACATGTGGTATCGCCATACTCAGGAGGAGTAGCAGAATGTATTTTGGGGTGTCATTTTTGCTATCTAAATGCTGTGTGTTGGAGATATCTTATAAACAGACAACTTTGTGTAAAAAAAATGCGTTTACATTTTTTTCAACATTTTCCAAAAACTTCTGGAAAAAAAATGAACCGTTCAAAAGACTCATTATGACTCATATATTATAAGTTGGGGTGTTAGCTTTCCAAAATGGTGTCATTTTGTGGGTGTTTCCATTGTCCTGGTGTTCCAGGGCCTTCAAAAGTGTAATAGGTGGTTGAGAAATGAGATGTGTAATTTATGCTCCTAGAACACCTGATGGCGCTCCCTGCATGTTGGGCCTCTGTATGTGGCCAGGCAGTGAAAAAATCCCACACATGTGGTATCGTTATACTCAAGAGTAGCAGCAGAATGTATTTTTGGGGAGTCATTTGTGGTATGCACATGCCATGTGAGAGAAATAAGCTATTACAATGACAATTTTCTGAAAAAAAAAATCTTAATATTGCAAAGAAATGTGGGAAAAAATTACAACTTCAAATAACTCACCATGCCTCTTACTAAATACCTTGAAATGTCTACTTTCCAAAAAGGGGTCATTTGGGGGGCATTTGTACTTTCCTGGCTTGTTAGCATCTCAAGAAATGAGGCCACCAGTACATCAGATGTGATACATTTTTTTATGATTTGCACCATAGCTTGTAGACTCTAAAACTTTCACACAGACCAAATAATTTCCACTAATTTTGGGTTATTTTTACAAAAGATATGTAGCAGTATAAATTGTCACCAAAATTTATGAAGAAAAAGTAACAATTTGCAAAATTTTATCACAGAAATTAAGAAAAATTTGTTTATTTTTTCAAAATTTTCGGTCTTTTTTCATTTATAGCACAAAAAAATCAAAAACTCAGAGGTGATCAAATACCACCAAAAGAAAGCTTTATTTGTATGGAAAAAAGGACAAACAAATCATTTGGGTAGAGTGTTGCATGACTGAGTAATTGTCATTCAAAGTGTGTGAGTACTGAAAGCCGAAAATTGGTTTGGACGGGAGGGGGGTTTAAGTGCCCAGTAAGCAAGTGGTTAATATACGAACCATATGCTATAAACTCCCCTCTGATGACTGTTTTATGTGCTTCCCACACAGCTTGTTCTGACACTTCCCCTGGCTCATTTATTTTAAAGTATGCTTTTATTTTAAGGAATAATTCTTCCACTATATTTTTTTTTATCTAATAATGACTCATTCAGCCGCCAAGTCCGCCCTATATGACCTACTTGAATTGGATAAAGGGTCAAAGTTATAGGGGCGTGATCCGAAATGGCTATGGATTTGATTGTACAGTTGAAGACATTCTCTAAATAAAATTGATCTACCAGAAAAAAAATCCAGACGGGAATACATACCATGTGTTTAAGAATAATAACTGTAATCCTTGACTCCTGTATGCGTTACCCGCCAACTATCTACAAGATGTTGAGAATGTAAAAGTGGCTTTACATGTTTTAGAGCTCTAAAAGACAGCACAGTTCTACCTGTTGATGTACCCATACTTGGATCTAATGTAAGATTAAAATCCCCATCCAAAATCAGACATCCTTCCCTAAATTTTTCCAGTCTCCTTAAAGTTTTAGCAATAAAATTAACAGTCCCTTCATTAGGGCATAAATCGATGCGAACGTATAACATACACCATGCAGTGTACCTTTCACAAATAGAAAACGTCCCTCTGTGTCAATCTGCAAGGACTCCAGTTTCCAAGGGCACGATTTCCTAAAAGCAATTGTAACCCCCCCTTGCTCTTGCAATAGGTGACACTGCATGGTACCATTGATCAATTGCATGTTGAGGTAAGCTAGGTATAGACCCTTCCACAAAATGTGTCTCTTATAAAAAAAAAAAACACGTCTTTTGCGTGATGTCACAGTTCCAACCAGAGGCGCCCCCTTTTATGTGGTGAGCACAACCCCCTTACATTATATGATATAACTTTTAATACTGCAGCTATTTCCCAAGATATCCACCAAGACCAGACCCATGACACTTCTGTCTCCTATTCCTCTTGCTACTGATCCTAAGAACCCAATAACAAATAAGCCATAAAAATAAAATAAGAAAAAAAAACAGAAAAAACACCATAGAAAAAAAAAAAAAAAAAAAAAAAAAACCTTTTCCATAACTAAATACTCCACCCTGGAGTATATCAACTAATCGGGGGGGGGGGGTCTGTGCGAGTAAACACACCTTGTGCCCAGGCCTCCCCCCCCTCCCTGCTATTAGCAGATTAACTAATCCCTTAAATCGGGACCAACCTATTAACCAAAAAATGATCCCCATTTCCCAATGTACTAATTACCTCCCTCATCCCTAGGCATTTTTACCTTTAATTCCCCTCCCTGGTGACTGGATCTATATAACCTTCCATTCATACCCTCCATAGGATTACCAAAAAGAAAAAAAAAAAAAGAAAAAAAAAAGGGGGGGGGGGGGAGAAATGTGGAGGATGAGGGGACACCCCCCTATCTCTTCGCATAAGCATCTACCTAATACATTTTACATTTTGTTTTACAATTAAACCTGTCACTCCCCTGCCACTCTTGATCTTAAGTGACATAAATATCATCTTTCCTCTTCCAAAAAATAAAAAATAACCCCCCCCCTTCATATATACGTCCACTCCTCTAGGTAGTCTCTATGTGAGTCTATTTGTGTCTTCTTGAGCGATTTCCACGTTGGCATTTTGCCGGGATCTCTTGCCATCGCTCAGGCCGTTGTAAGAGAGATCCTAGAAGATTTGTTCTCCAATCTGTAAAGCCCACCAAGGGTAGATCTAAAATTTCCATGAACTACTCCAAATCATCTTTAGTGCGAAGGGTTGCCGTTTTACCATTCCTAGAGGCTGTCAGACTAAATGGGAACCCCCACCGGTATTTAACCTCCGCTGAGCGTAGAGCTTCTAACAAGGGTCGGACTAAGCGACGTTGGTAGGGAGTCTGGCGCGATATGTCTGGGTACAAGGCTAAATTTATGCCATTAAAAACAATTTCGGGCTTACTTAGGGCCATCTTCATAATGCTCTCTTTCACTGCATATTTATGCACTTTGCAAACATCTCTTGGTGTCTCCACCTTCTGAGCATTGTATGATGGAATCCCGTGTGCCCGATCTATCTCTATAATTTCTGGTGCAAAGTCCCCCAAAATCTGGCAAAATATTTTTTTAACTGTTGAAACCAATTTGGCGTTTGAATTGATTCGGGCAGCCCCTTTATGCGGATGTTCTGTCTTCTATCCCTGTTCTCATAGTCATCCAACTGATCTCTATAAGAATTTAGCACATCTTCATGATTTTTAATAGCGTCTTGAACATCCACCACTGCGTGTACCATGGCCTCCTGGTCATTTTCCACTGTTTCTACTCTGTGTCCCAGAACCTGTGCGTCTTCCCTTAAACCCTCCACCGCTTGCAGACATGACTGTTCCACGGCACTTATTCATTGCTGAATATCCGTCTTTGTAGGGAGAGCCCTCAGTAATTCCCTGATGTCCATCTCAGTGTCCTCCGTATGTTTATTTATTCAGGGGGGCCACCTTTCTCCACTATGTGGGTGTGAATAATTTCCCGGTAGCGTCTGATTATCTCCCTGCGGACCAGGACCTACATCAGACACTAATTGTTTACCTTGTGTGGCCATCTGACCCATGTCTGGAACTAGGGCATCTCTGCCTGTTACTGGTATGGCCTCTACGCAATATGGAGCCTCTAATGTCCCCCCCATCAACTTCCAAGTGGCCCCTATTACCCTGTTCCTGTGCCCGTGGGTCTTGTTTGTTTAAGGAGTTTGAAAAGTTAATGTCCTTATACCCATTATTGCCACGGTCCATTGCTGAAGTTCCCCCACCGGGCGTTGCATGACTCTGCTCAGGGGCCCTTACATCTTCTCCCGTCCTCAATTAACGCGTCTAAAATGTAATGTGTTAAATAATGCATTCAAATTTAATTAAGCATTTCTTTAGAATTGCCAAACTCCTACTCCTGGAGTAAAAAATTTAAATTTGAATGGAGGAGAGAGATACTTAGTATCGTTCTCTCTCCTTGCAAAGAGAAAAATAAAAGTGCGTAAAAAACAAAAGAAAAAAAAAAAAAAAGATCAAGGTTTAATCTAGGCCAGTGCCACGGTTAGTGTTTGGGTCAAGGCCAAGGGTCAGAGTCAGTATTTTTTATTATCAGGTTCAGTGTGTTTTAGGTGGGATAAACAAGCAAAATGGGCACTATTGATTTAGGCTGTACTATGGGTACAAACAATAACTAACATACACATATGTGATATCACTGCAATCCCCAGGATCAGAATTTATGGCGAGTTGCTCTTTGGTAGGTTATGGTAGTAACAAGAAATAGACAGCTTTGGGACAGTTTTCCCATGATTAAAAAAAATATATATCAGGAGATATCCATTACCATTTACCACCAAAAGAAAGCCCAATTTGTCCTGAAAAAAACACAAAAAAAAACAAACAAACAAGGTCTGATCGACCTGGATGCACAAATCAGCTGTGATAATATGTACAGTCTTACTAACAAATGCCAGTTTTAAAATTGTGCTTAGGCACTTAGATTTGTTTTACCCTTAGGCGCAAAGGGGTTAACCAAATGTTTGATAATATATTGAATTCTACCCAACCATTTACTGTTATTGGTGGAGATTTAAATTTGATAATGTTACCTTCCAGGCATAGACTGTCTCTTTCCGGGAACATGCATTCTAAACAACTCACTAAACAGTCAACCTCATTTTGCAGATTAATAAAGGGAATACCGTCTTTATCACACATGGAGAATCCAACATCCTCTTCAATAGAAATTTACCCTTTATTCCACAGCCCACAGATTGCACTCTATATTGGACCATTTCTCAACAGCACTTGTAATTGGGGTTTTATCACCACTTGCCTGGTAATAGTTAATGAAGCCAGATCCCATAAAAGATGGTATAATGTAATATACACACACAATATATATATATATATATATATATATATATATATATATATATATATATATATATATATTTAGGGCTGTGGAAATTAAAGATTAATTCCTCGATAAATCGTTAATTATTTTTGATCGGTAGGCTGCCTGCCCTGGGGCCGCTTTGGGCCAAGCTGTGGCTGCAGTGCAGTGCTCCGCTCCCTCCTCCTCCACTATATGTCATACACAGTCTGCGGGCATCTCCTGCTGTGTGTCTCCGAGCTGAGTGTGAAAACTTTGGCCACGCTGTGAGAAAAGTCCCGCCCTCCTCCTAGATCAGCTTGTGTGATAGACGCAGTGTTCGGTCTATCACACAAGCTGATCTAGGAGTAAGGCGGGACTTTACTCATAGCACGGCCAAAGTTTTCACACTCAGCTCCGAGACACACAGCGGGAGATGCCTGCAGACTGTGTAATACTGGCACAGGCACTGACTACAGTGAGGCTGCGATTATGGGCATGGTGAGTCTGTATTATGGGCACGGCAAAATAAAGATACCATTATAATATATTGCTATAAGGGGAGAGGAACCAGGTAAGGCTGTTGGTGCCAATGAATGTGGTTTAGATCGGGCATATCAGCCAGACATGTCCGATCGTAACATGCGGGCAAAAGGACCCAGCGCTAACCCTGCTGAACAGCAAGGACAGCCGCTAATCAAAGTTCCCCATGTATGTCGCACATGCGCCACCTCCTCTGGGGTTACTAGGCAGCGGAAGGATGCCAAGTCGCGGGCCCGCCGACACTACAGAAACCCCTGATGTTAGGGCGCCTCCACTCCACGGTTGTAAACACGGTATCGGGGGGGGGGAGGGGGGTCGTGTGCAAGTGACAATGAGGACCCAAAAGGGAAAGAAGGTGGAACAAATGGGGAAAAGCAAAAAGGAAGGGTAAAACAGACATAGGCAGAGAGAAAGAACCAGACAGGCAGCTAGCAAGGGAGAGTAATAATGTCCGAAATGAATATGAAATTAAAAAAATGAAACAAAGGGGAAATACTGTAATTAGATTGAAAAAATAATAAAAATAATGAAAAATAAATTTAAAAATTTTAATAAAATAAGAAAATATATAAAAAAAATATATACAATATAAACAAATGGAAAAAATTAAGATAAAAAATAAAGAAGATAGAAAAAAAGGAAAAATACAAATAACAGAAATAAGATGAAAACTAAAATAACAGTAATTAAATAAATACAAATAAAAAGTTTAAAAAATAATAAAAAATGAGAAAAAAAGACCAAAAAAAAATAAAGAAAAAAAATTAATTAAAATAAGAATAAATGAAAAAGGAGGATAGAAGTAAGGATGAAAAAGGAAAAGGGAAAAAAAGAAAAATAAGGGAAAATTACACAATTATAAAAGGACAAAATGACAGAAAATAAATATAGAATAAATGCTGGGGGTAAGAGGAAGGAAACAGGGTACCTAGAAAGGAAAAAAAAAAGACTCCTGGAAAACCCAAAACCCCACTCTCTGCAAATATTTTATCAAAGCATTGGGTCAAAATGTGACAGATGAAAGGGGTCATAAATACCAGGTGGCAAACGTTGTTCATGCAGGAACCCTATAATACGAAGAACCTACTGCCTGAAATGATTAACAGTCCAATAGGCCCTTGCATTTACAGAGAGCCAGGGAATCGGAGAAACAAGGAAAAAGGAAAAAAGAAAAAACTGCTGTAAATGATAGCTTACAAAGTGTGACCGATCGTGTGTCTCCCAGGCAACTGAGATCACATAATATCTGGGAAATCGCCAAGCGCTAAAGGCCTAGAAGTAATCTATTGTCAAGGAAACATGTAAACGCCAAGTTAGTATTGAGACCATCAAGGCTAGACTGTGCCTAATGTATATATCCAGTAGGCAGTAGTAGTGACAGTGGAGTAATTGATCGCCTCCCCTAATGGGTTGTTTGACGCGCTCAATCGCCATTCCACGTAACTCATGGGTTTGATGTTTGGATGTCACAAAATGGACTGCTATGGGCTTGTTTAGATCAATCTGTTCACCCCACTCCATTTTGGCCAAAGCTGTTCTGATATTGTTTAGATGAATTGAAATTGCTTTTTGAAAGGGCCAATCGCCTTGCCAACGTAGGTCAATGCACAAGGACATTTCAAGAAGTAAACACAGAAATCCATGTTACAATTAAAATAGTCCTGTATCCGATATTGGCTATCCCTGTGCGGGTGTGAAAAATACTCGGCGCAGATCAGAGAGTTACACACACACACACATTGCAATTATAGCACTTGTAACAACCCATTTTCTGGAATATCTAGGTGGAATTTTAGAGTATTTTTGCCTAGGGTCAGCCTGTATCAGATAATCCTGTTGTGTTTTACCGCGCTCGTATGCAATCATGGGTTTTGAAACATACAAAGAAAAAGAGCGCACAGCTACCCTAGTGTATAACCGTTTTAATGGTTAAAAATGAACATATAAAAGTAGAGGTGATGCACTCACAGACGTAGGACATAAATCGCATTTACAGCTGAATAGATGTCTCCTTTCCTGGTCTGTGTCACTTGGTGGAATTCCAGGAGCGAGTGGTGGTGGTGAGAGATATAGATAAATTCTTCCTTTCTCTCTCGTCAGGCTGTGTATATTAGACACACGCTCGGTCCAGCCGGCGCTGCATGACGTCACTCATTAACCGGAAAGGAAAGTCAAAGTGAGTGCTGTCTCTTTAACATACAAATTGTTGTCACGACTGTATGTTTCAGAGGCACGTCTTAGTTCTTTAGGTCACGCCCTCACTTCCTCTAACTTGCCTATATACCCAATTACCCATGCTCCTCCCCCGGGACAACCAATCCCATTAAACAAAGCAGGAGTTCACAGTAGAAAATGTATACAGAGAGGGAGGGGGCTGGATGGCAAAGGATATCTAAAATTTACACAAACATATGCTATATTGTAATAAATTATAGTAAATAAAAATAAACAAATATAGTATTTAAAATCAATGAATTAAAGATATAAAATATGTTATATTTTTATATATGTTATTATCATTAGACAGTAATACATGCTATGTGAACTTTAAAAATGATCACATATTCACTTAAGATCATCCATAATCTCTTATGGTCATACATTCTCTCGCCTTCCAGGATAGACATAGGTATGGACTCTATGGCAAATAGTTCCAACCCTTCAGTACTTCCTCCATGTTGTATTTGAAGTGACGTGCAACACTATTTCTCGATCTTCTCTATAAACCTACGGTGCTTTACAAATCGCGTCCGCGTTGCTCGCACCGTCCTACCTACATAAAAGGAACCCACATGGGCACCTGAGCCCATATACAACTGAGTACTACAACATATAAACTGTTTGATATGAAAGATGCGTCCATCTTTAATATGAAAAGATTTTTGACTATGAGAGATGAACCTACAGGCTTTGCACTTGGTACATTTGCACTTGTAACAGCCTATGATGTTAAAAAATTGAGGGATATTAGCCATCTTAGGGTTGTGCTTCTATCCACATCACGCTAAAAATTAATTCATTAAAACCTTTTATGCTATGGTGTATGCAGATTTCCGAAAACTGTGGGAGCCCCCGAAGGGGAAGGTTAATATGTATAATCATTCAATGCAAGAAAAAGATGCCTTGCTTGCGTTCAAAGAAAAGTATGACCTAGTAATACACACAGCGGACAAAGGAGGGGGTATAGTTGTTTAGGATAGGGTTGAGTATTTAAGGGAAGCATACTGCAATACTGCAAAACTACCCTCTTCCTGGGTATAAACTGCAGCTAACAGAATTGATGAACCAAGCGTTCTTTCGAGGTATCATACAAAAATCAGAAAAACAATTCTTTTTGGCCAATTATTTTAAAACTCCTTATTTTTACCACACCCCTAAGATTCACAAAGACCCAAAATGTCCACCAGGTAGACCCATAGTGGCGAGTATAGAGGGCATCACCAATCGGATGTCTTAGTATGTGGACGCATTTCTTCAACCTTTGGTTACTTCCCTCCTTGCTTATATTAAGGATTCTACACATGTCCTGGATACTCTACAACACTATAAATGGGAGTCAGGTTATCTTTGGACACGAGTTCACTATATACGTCAATTTCCCATTACGGTGAACTACGGGCAGTTGAACACTTCTTATCAGAAGAGAATAACATTAATCCCATTCAATCTGAATTCATCTGCCAATGCACTCGATTTGCCCTGGAGAGGAATTACTTCTCTTTCCACAGTAAGTTCTATAGACAGGTATCAGGCACAGCTATGGGTGCACATTTTGCACCCTGCTATGCCAACTTGTTTATGGGGTATTGGGAAAAATTTCACATCTGGTCTCAAAATGCCTTTGCTAAACATCTGGTCTGGTATACAATGGGAGGTATATTGATGATGTTCTCATTATCTGGGACGGGCCTCTTGATACTGTTGACCAAATCTTATCCTACTGTAATGCGAATAGGTTTGGTATCCACTTCACACATGTGGTGGATGCAAACTCTTTGGTATTCTTGGATCTTGAACTGGGTAGTGATGTAGATGGTCACATTACATCAAAAACCCATTTTAAGGATACAGCTGGCAACTCTTACTTACATCAGAGGAGTTACCATCATCCTAAATGGAAAGACAACATACCCTATAGCCAGTTCTGTCGTCTACGTAGAAACTGTAGTGATATTAGGCATTATGATGATCAGGCAATCATATTAACCACCAAATTTCTAGAAAGAGGTTATGAACCCCAAGCACATCCAGAAGGCATTTGACCGCTACAGAGAAGGTACCGAGAATAGGGATAAGCCTAGATCTGACAAAGATCATAAGGGCACCTTTTTTATCATTAGGTTTAATGACCAATATTGGACCATTGTAAAAAGGCGATCCAAAAACATTGGCCAATGTTGGCCATTTGGGGCAGGACAAGCCACTCGCGAGAGTTCTCCCAAGTAAACCTCAGGTGGTCTTCCGACGTGCAACTCATGTCAAAAGTGTTATTGTACCTAGTGGCCTTAAGGAAAAGCAAAACCCTAAGATGGATAAGATCCCTCAATTTTTTAATATCATAGGGTGTACCAAGTGCAAAGCCTGTAGGTTCATCTCTCAAGGTCAAAAATCTTTTCATAGTAAAGATGGAAGCATCTTTCATATCAAACAATTTATATGTTGTAGTACTCAGTTTGTTGTGTATGGGCTCAGGTGCCCATGTGGGTTCCTTTATGTAGGTAGGACGGTGCGAACCATGCGGACACGGTTGGCGAGCACAGTAGGTTTATAGAGAAGATCGAGAAAAATACAGTACCTGACCGCAAGATTGTGTTTCCAGCACAATCCCATCGCGCTGGTTCTCTGCGACAGGGTACTGTGCATGTCGCGCTGGCTCGCTCATCGGGAAAGGAAAACTTTTTTTTCCTTTCGCGATAACAGTCAGGCAGTGCTGACAGCTGTCTGGTATGAATGAGGGGGAACGCACGGCATGGGTTCCCCCCCAAAATCCATACAAGACCCTTATCCGAGCATGCAGCCCGGCCGGTCAGGAAAGGGGGTGGAGACGAGCGAACGCCCCCCCCCCCCCCCTCCTGAACCGTACCAGGGCGCATGCCCTCAACATGGGTTGGTTGTCGGGGTCTACGGGCGGAGGGCTTATCGGAATCCGGGAGCCCCCTTTAATAAGGGGGCCCCCAGATCCCGGTCCCCCACCCTATGTGAATGAGTATGGGGTACATGATACCCCTACCCATTCACCTGGAGAAAAAAAAGTGTCAAAAAAAAAAAAAAAAACCACCACACAGGTTTTAAAAGTAATTTATTAGGCAGCTCCGGGGGTCTTCTTCCAACTTAGGGGGTCTTGCGACTTTGGGGGTCTTCTTTCGACTTCTCCGCTCTCTCCGGCCTCTTCTCCCAGTGTCCGGATCTTCTGCCGGGCTCCTCCGCTATCTTCTGCTCTTTTGCTAGCGGTGGCCCGGTCTTCGCTGTCTTGTTCTTCAATTCCGATGTTGACACAATGCTGTCCCCCGCTGTTATACTGTGTGATTGGTGCGCGATCACTTATATAGGCATGGGGCGTGGTCACCGGGTGCTGTCACCCGGTGACCCCGCCCCTTATGATGTCACAGTCCCAGGGGATGATGGGACAGGGTCACCCGGTGACCACGCCCCATGCCTATGTAAGTGATCGCGCACCGCTCACACAGCCTAACAGAAGAGGCCAGAGAAGAACCGGACACCGGGAGAAGAGGCCGGAGAGAGCGGAGAAATCGGAAGAAGATACCCGGAGCCGGAAGAAGATACCCAGGGCCGGAAGAAAACCCCCGGAGCCGGAAGAAGACCCCCGGAGCCGCCTAATAAATTACTTTTAAAACCTGTGTAGTGTGTTTTTTTTATTGACACTTTTTTCCCTAGGTGAATGGGTAGGGGTACCATACTCATTCACATAGGGTGGGGGGCCCCTTATTAAAAGGGGGCTCCCGGATTCCGATAAGCCCTCTGCCCACATACCCCGACAACCAACGGCCAGGGTTGTCGGCAAGAGGCCCTTGTCCTCATCAACATGGGGACAAGGTGCTTTGGGGTGGGGGGGCCCGCAGGGTGCTCCCCTCCCCCAAAGCACTCACCTCCCCATGTTGAGGGCATGCGGCCTGGTACGGTTCAGGAGGGGGGGGGGGCGCTCGCTCAGCCCAACCACCTTTTCCTGACCGGCCGGGCTGCATGCTCGGATAAGGGTCTGGTATGGATTTTGGGGGGGGCTCTCACGCCGATTTTTCGGCATAGGGGGTTCCCTTAAAATCCATACCAGACCTAAGAGCCTGGTATGCCCCTTGGGGGGGAACCCACGCCGTTTTTTTATTTAAAATTTTGGGCGGCGTTCCCCCTCATGATTCATACCAGACAGCTGTCAGCACTTGGGACAGGGGCGCTTTAACTTTTTTTTTTTTTATTTTGACACTTTTTTGAAACATCCCTTGTAATAGGAAAATTACATGACTATCCTCTTTATAGTGAGATATGGGGTCAATAAGACCCCACATCTCACCACTAGGCTGGGAAGCCTGAAATAAAAAAAAAAAAAAAACAGATCACGGCTTCCCAGTCGAAGCGGCACAGTTTTTTTTAATGAAGAGGCCATCTGGTCCACCGGAAATCTCTATGATCAACATCCGGGGCCGGCGGATCCTGTGTCGGACTCATAGGTCGTAGCGGTAGAAGCACCGGAGGGCGGCGGGACGCCCCTCTCGCCTCCCGTAAGAACGATCAAGCGGCAGAACAGCTGCTATGATCATTCTTATGGTGTGGGGAATCACCGGCTGAAAACGGCAATATCTGAATGATGTCTGTAGCTACAGGCATCATTCAGATAGCCCCGCTCAAAGTCAGTCACGTCATATGACGGCAGGCGTGAGGAGGTTAATAGCATGTCGCCAGAAGGGTTAAACGTAGGAACTTGAGCTAGGGACCCTGATATGAGATAAATGTATGTTACCATTGAGCAACCTAAACTACACACACACACACACACACACACACACACATACATACATACATATACACACACACACACATTCATTGTGCATCGTACCTTAGTAGTTCACCTTTTTTTTTGTTCTTGTCCATATGTAATTTGTTGCAAAAAATATATATATTTTAATTATACCTGACACATATTTAAATATAACAATATAAGAAATAAACTATACTTTTAAACTTATTAGGAAACGCCAAATATTCAGATTCAAGTATGACTATAAGATTATGGATGATCTTAAGTTAATATGTGATCATTTTTAAAGTTCTCATAGCATGTTTTACTGTCTAATGATAACATATATAAAAATATAACATTTTAGAGCTGTAATTCATTGATTTTAAATACTATATTTATGTTTATTTTTACTATAATGTATCACAATACAGCATATAGGTTTGTGTAAATTTTAGGCATCCTTTGCCATCCAGTCCCCTCCCTCTCTGTATACATTTTCTACTGTGAACTCCGTGCTCCTGGTTTGTTCAATGGAATTGGTTGTCCCGGGGGAGGAGCATGGGTAATTAGGTGTATAGGCATGTTAGAGGAAGTGAGAACACGACCTGAAGGAGGCCGCGCCTCCGAAACATGTAGTCGTGCAACAGTTTGTGTGTTAGAGGGAGAGACAGCACTCACTTTGACTTTCCTTTCCGGTTAATGAGTGACGTCACGCAGCGCCAGCTGGACCGAGCGTGTGTCTAGTAATATACACAGCCTGATGAGAGAGGAAGGAAGAATTTATCTACACCCCTCACCACCACCACTCACTCCTGGAATTCCGCCCAGTGACACAGACCAGGAAAGGAGGCATCTATTCAGCTGTAAATGCAATTTATGTCCTACGTCTGAGTGCAACACTTCTACTTTTATATGTTCATTTTTAACCATTAAAACGGTAATACACTAGGGTAGCTGTGCGCGCTCTTTTTCTTTGTATGTTTCAGACTGAGTCCGCCACCCAGTGGATCTTTGAGAGAGCTTCAACGCCTAGAAGTAGACTGATTTTATTGAAGGAGTGTTTGTGGGGTCAGCGCTGAGTTTGGTGTTTTTGTGTTTGGATTAATAATGGGTTTTGCCTTGAGACCAGGTGCCAGGGAACCATCAGCCATTAAAACATCCACCATGCACCCCCCAAAATCAGCTTTTTTTTGCAGTCCTTCTCCTCCTTTTTTTCCTTAGCTCCCGGGACAGACTTGACTCGCAGATCCTGACTTGCAACACTGCTTATCTAGAACAATTTATATGTAATTATTCCAGGGAGATACATATCTCATTTCCCCTTGCCCCTACCTTCTATTTTACTATCTGGGCAAAACATTAAATGCTATTTGGTACCTTTTTCATTTTTTTCAGATATGCTATGCGTTGTTTCTGATGAGGATGGCAACTGGCCACAAAACACAACAAGCCTATCAATGTCATCATGTTCCCAAAACATAGCTTGACCTCAACTGTGATTCATTTGTATCTTATAACCCATTTGTATCCATTACTCAATAAGCATTTTATACTAATTACTTCCATGGGATACTATGAGATTTCAGATGCGTGCATGTATATATTTATATATATAATTCAATTTTTTTTTTTTGTATGCCATCGCCTTGTATATAGATAAAAATACTCATGTTCAACCATGTATCATATGTGTATGAGGTAGCTTTGTTTTATATATCAATTACATTTCCCCTACCACGTATTTTGTACCTCACAGTCCCAAAAACCCCTTTCTTATTTTTGATTTAGGGATGGAGGTGCATGTTATGCACCCCATTTAAAGTCCCAAAACCTCTTTTGCTTTCTGCTTTTTATGTAGTCCTTCAACAAAAACATGTAACCAAAAAACAAAAACACAAAACACATTTTTTTTTTGATCGGCGTTTGTTTAAAAAAAAAAAAAAAAAAAAAAAAAAACAGTGCTACTGTAAAATAAAAGCATAGATTTTAAAAAGATTGTCCTGTTGAAAATTATACTAAAATTATGCTTCTGGTGCAAAGCAATGCAAATTTTTTTACAAATGACACAGGATTTTGCTGGACAGTTCAGTCTGTAAACGGAAGTTGAAAAACAGACTTATTGGCCAGATCCTGTAAAAATAGTTTGGGGTTAACACTTTAAAATAATGAGGTGGTCAAACAGCACAAATCGTAAAATACTCTTTTGCCTCTACAGAAATTGATGGTGACTGCTGTTCTCCAATCTAACAAGCCATCCCCAAACATCATAAAAAAAGGGGGAGCAGAGGCTCTTTGTGCAAAACTCATTAAAAGAAATACAGTGAAACACAATATAACGCACTTACAATTTCACATGCTCCAGCAATAAGGGAACAACTGCCTATACTCATAAGGGTGTCACACCACTTGCTTGGTGTGCTTGGGCTAAAAATGTATGAATTTCATACAGGACAACCTTCATTAATTGTTCATATTTATATAGTTATTAGTACTGTATAGCCAGGAAACTAACATATTATCAAGCAGAAAAGATGTGAAAAGAGAAAGAAAAACACTTACGTTAAACGGCCTTTCCTAATATAAGCTGGTGTGTCAATCAGCGCTGATATAGACTGCTTGTTAACTTTTGCTGGATATTCTGGACTGACGACATCTGTAGAGATTATATTTCACGGTGAAAAAAATCTTGCAGAGCTTTATCCAACATCATTCAGATAGTACATTAACAGAGTGCGATAATGTAACAAATCTACAAAACCATATTTGAGAAGACTATTTTAGTAACTTAATTTGTAAAATGGTCTCAACTTCTGTAGGCCCACAGAGACATCATGCTTTCCCGGCAGGGGAAAGTTGTTGCTGTTGGGAAAACAGTGACTTTTGCTAGTGACTATAGCTGCTGGCAATAATCGCATATAAAAATCCGACATGCTGGTTGTACGATCGACTTGGGTACAATCAGCCTGCCTATAGATGGTTCAAATCTCATCCGGTCCCTGCTGAACTGGCTGAGATTTAAACCAGCCAGCTTTATGTGCAATAGCAACGTGTAACCAGACACCCTGGAACTGAAGCCAATCAGTAAGATACTGTCATGTGACAATGTCTAAACTTTGTTGACAGAAAAAAAAAAAAAAGCACCACCCAGTCCTCTGAGTTCCTAATTCTTTATTGCTATTAAAATTAGAACAGCAGGAAGATGAAAGGTAGCCAATGTAAACAATCCCCTTCATATAAGTAAAAAAAAGCTGCACGAGTTTAGGCCAGCTATTTTGACTAATAATGCTCCCTATCTCGTTTAAACCCTTTCCAAGATTTTTTATAGATAGCTTCACAGGAATTTTTTTTCACTTCTTAAATGAGCCCTGATATAGGGGGATTATTTAGAAAACTTATGTTGCATGGGAAAACATGTTGGCTCTCTTTAACTTCCCGCTGCCCTGATTTTATCAGCATAAAAGCAATTATGGATTCTGAAGACAACCAGTTGGTGCTTTTTTTGTCAATTCAAATCTAACTGGGGGGTCTCTGAAGAACAGTGAGCACAAGGTGACACAGGAGGTCGAACTGGGTGATTTATATAAGCATCTCTCTGAAGAAAAAGTCTTCTTTAGTGATTGCAAGGTAAGAGGTTTCTGGAAGAAAATGGATAAGGCAAAAACTTGGGGGTACTCTGGACAAGAAATACGAGTGATCGAGTATTTCCTGGGGTTAAGGCGGGTGTCTTTACACCATGCAAAGTAAGCCTTCCATGTCAGATGGTAAATCCTGTGGAAGTTGGATTTTCTTGCTCTGAGAAAGCTAGGGAACAATAGCGTCAGAAATACTTCTATTCATTAGTCCTTAGATTTCAACAACCATGCTGTTAAAGCCAGCGACTAAGAAGCAGGATGGAATAGGGGGCCTTGGGCCAGTAAGTCTGGTCTGTTTTGAAGAGGCCAAAGCTTATCTGCCAAAAATCTGGGTATGTCTGTGTACCATATCCTTCTAGGCCAATCTGGTACAATGAGAATCACCAGCACCCTTTCCTCCTCTAGCAGGAACTGGCACATCTTGGAAGATATCACTTTATTTCAGAATTTATTTTTCATTGTTAATTATCATTAGTACACTATTGTATTGTTACTATTGTGTTGGTTTCTGTGTATTATGGGTCAATCCCACTGTTAATATCTATATAAATCTATGTTCCTTTTTTCCTCAGTACACAAGGTACACACTAAACACAATTTACATTTGTTGCACTTCAATAATTTATTTTTAATATTTTTTGAATAACCATTAGCGCCCCCTATCTATATATATATTTACCATCTGATCGTTTATGTTCAAACTGGGGAGCAGCTTGGGTTATGTGTATTTATTCAATTTTTTTATTTTTTAGTTTTAGTTTTTCACCACCTAAACTCATTCATATTTTCATAAGTTTTTTATTCACATTTTTTAACTATTATCACCATTGGCGCTGAGTTAGCTTTTTCTACTATTGATTATGCCATTGAATTCCGTACTCTGGCAGCAGAGGCTGCGTGGAACAATGAGGCTCTCGTGGCTGTTTTTTCTCATGGTCTCTCGGATACCATCAAGGATGAGATAGCAGCCCAAGATATACCCACTAAGCTGGAGAAGTTGATCCTCATTGACTCCAGACTCAGAGAAAGACTCTCTTTTAAAGGAGCGCTTGCGGAAGCCTACTGTACATTTGTCTCCGAGATTTGCAGTCCCACTGTTGCCTCCTTCACTTTCTGGTACCGAGTCGGTCAGTGAAGATGAACCCCATGCACTTGGGCTTCACGCTTCTCTCTGCGGATGAGAGAACCCTAAGAAGGATGGAGAGATTGTGCCTTTATTGTGGCCAAGCAGGTCGCTTTTTTAAGTCTTGTCCTATCCGTCCAGAGAACGCCCGAACCTTGAGGTCCTGTCACGGACAGACCTTAGGTGGTGTTGTTTCGTCTCCAGTAATAGGATAAGCCCCTGGTTTCAGTTACTCTTTCTTGGGCTGAGCTGTCAGTTGAGATACAGGCTCTGATCAACTCTGGGGCTGCGGGCCTGTTCATTGATGCTGCCATTGTATCAAAGCACTTGATTCCACTGCAGCTGCTTGACACTCCACTTGCCATTGAGGCTCTTGACGGGAGAGCTCTACAGCCTGCCCATGTGACTCGTGAGACTGGTCCGTTGTCCATGGCCGTAGCGGCTCTTCACCATGAGTTAATCCAATTCCAAATTATTTACAGAGGCACAACCCCTCTTTTGATTGGCTTCGTGCTGAGGTTCTCTCCTGGCCATAATGCAGTAAAACATGCTTCCAGAAGGTAGCCAAGATCCTGTGCACCTCTTCACTCTCCTCCCTGCCGGAGGAGTACAACGATTTTAGCAATGTCTTTGACAAAGGTCAAGCTGATAGTTTGCCTTCACAGCGGTCAGATGATTGTGCATTTGACCTTCAACCAGGTGCCATACCCCCTCGTGGCCATGTTTACCCTTTGTAGGTCTTGGAGGATTAGGCCATGGAGGAGTTTTTTGCAGACGCACTTTCTCGAGGTTTCATGCGCAAATCCTCATCTCCTGCTGGTTTCTTCTTTGTGAAGAAGAGTGGTGAACTAAGACCTTGTATTGATTATAGGGGTCTCAATCGTTTCACGATTAAGAATGCCTATCCAATTCCATCGATTACGGAGTTATTTGACCATCTCAAGGGAGCAACGGTTTTCACAAAGCTTGATTTGAGAGGGGCATATAATCTTGTGAGGATTAAGGAGGGCGACGAGTGGAAAACTGCATTTAATGCCAGAACAGGCCATTATGAGTACCTCGTAATGCCTTTTGGCCTTTGTAACGCCCCGGCAGTTTTCCAGGAATTTATTAACGATGACCTCTGAGATTTGTTGCAGTTATGTGTGGTGGTTTATCTCGACTCAAATCTCTATTGTAAATTGTTGAAGTATGAATTCCATCGTGAACAGGTTAAATTCCTGTCATTTACAATGCTGCTTTTTCGATGGTCCCAGAGAAACTTTCAGCAGTCTTACAGTGACCCCTGGATTTACGTCCTCTGCAGCGTTTTCTTGGCTTCGCCAACTATTATCGGTAGTTTATTTGTAGCTTCTCTTCTCTGGTGAAGCCCCTGACTGATATGACCAGAAAGGACGGTAACCCACAGTGTTGGTCTCTGCAGTCCATTAAGGCCTTTGAGAGTCTCAAGGCTAGCTTTGTTTCTGCTCCTGTGTTGGCACATCCTGATCCTATGTTAGCTTCTATCCTTGAGGTTGATGCTTCTGAGATTGGAGTTGGTGCCCTTCTGTCTCAACGTCCTACCACTGAGAGCGCTATGCATCTTTGTGGATACTTTTCCAAGAAATTGTCACCTGCAGAGTGCAATTACGAGATTGGTGACAGAGATGTTAGCGATCATTTTAGACCCGAAAGAATGGAGACATCTCCACGAAGGTACCACTGTGCGGGTTCTCATTTTTACTGACCATAAGAATTCTCACATTTTTGTCTGAGGCTAAATGCCTCTCTCCCAGAAGGGCGCGATGGGCTCTTTTCTTGTCTAGTTTTTATTACATTGTAGGTGCTAAGAATGTATGGGCTGACGTTTGTCACAATTTTCCTTCACTTCCAAGATTGAGTCGGTTCCGGTGATTCTCCCTGATCGTATTCTGGCTACAGTTCACACCAGTCTCACTTCTCCTTTGGGTGACAAAATTCTTGCTGTTCAGGTCCATGCTCCTCCTCAGAAACCCTGTGACCGCTGCTTTGTCCCAGAGCGTCTCTGTACTGCCGTGCTCCAGGCTTACCGTTCTCCCAAGGCTGCTGGCCACCCTGGGAAGAATTAGCTCTGTTGGGCCATTTCCCAACAATTCTGGCAGCCTAGTCTATGTGCTGATGTAACCGCCTTCGTATCTGCCTGTTCCATGTGTGCTCAGAGTAAGATTCCACGACACCTTCCAGTAGGCCTCCTACAACCCATACCCAATGGAGAGAGGCCCTGGACCCACCTGTCTATGGATTTCATTGTGGAGTCCCAGGGCAACACAGTTATCTTTATGGTAGTTGACTGGTTCTTGAAAATGTCTCATTGTATTCCACTTAAGTTGCCCACGTCTAAGGAACTGGCTTCCATTTTTGCTCGGGAGATCTTTCGATTACATTGGCTACCCAAATTGATTGTCTTGGACAGGGGTAGTCAGTTTGTGTCCCAGTTCTGGCGAGCCTTTTGTGCACAGTTGGGAATTCAGCTTGCTTTCTCCTCTGCGTATCACCTGCAGTCTAATGGGGCTGCAGAACGAGCCCACCAGTCCTTGGAGCAATTCCTACGTTGCTATATTTCTGACCATCTTAACAACTGGTCAGACCTCTTACCGTGAGCAGAGTTCGCTCACAATAGTGCCTTGAATTCTCTCCCCGTTTATGGCGAACTATGGTTTCCAACCTTCCATGTTGCCTGATTAATTTGTTCCGCAGAGTATTCCTGCATTAGAGGAGCATCTCCGTGGTCTTCGTCCCACTTGTGCACAAGTCCAGGAGGCCTTGCAACACGCTAATGATAGGTACAGACTCCATGCTGACCGCAGACACCTGTCTGCACCTTTCTACCAGGTTGGGGACAGTTTGGCTGTCATCTCGCAACCTCTGACTGTGTTCCCTCTCTGAAGTTCGCACCTCGGTTTATTGGGCCTTTCCGTACTCTTTGCAGGATTAACTCAGTGGCTTACGCATTAGACCTTCCTTCTAATATGCATATCTCAAATGTATTTCATGTCTCCTTATTAAAACCTTTGGTCTGCAACTACTTGACCACCTTGGTGCCTCGTCCTCACCCTGTACAGGTTAAGAACCATGAGGAGTATGAAGTACAGTCCACTGCTGACTTCCATAGGCGCATACAGTACCTGGTGCATTGTAAAGGGTACGGTTCAGAGGAATGCTCTTTGGTCTCATCCTCGGAAGTACATGCCCCTATCCTCCTCCGTGATTTCCATCAACGTTTTCCCCTCAAGCCTGGTGGTCCTCCCAGGGGGAGGGGGTCATTGAGGAGGGGGAGGGGTACTGTCAGGACTGGGCTCAGCCGTTCCTTCTCTGAGCTGGCCGCTCAGCTGTCGGCTAATTGCCAGCTCCTATTTCTCCACAGTGACTCACCTGTTGAGAATATCCTGCTCGTCAGTCCTGCCTACTTAGGTCATTCTGTCCAATTGATCTCTGCCTTAGCCTTTGGTCACATCTCTAGAGACACTCTCCAGTGTTCATGTTTAAGACTTGCTTGGCTGACATTGCTTCTGGCTCCAGATCCTGCTTGCTGTTCTACTACGCTGTTCTCTGTCTCCCTGATGTTTTTGCTTGTTTGACTATCCGTTCTGGTTCCTGAACTCTGGCTATGTTTTGACTACGTTTACTCTGTTTACCTTTTTTTATTATTATTATTAACCGCTTGATATCCGCGCTATAGCCGAATGACGGCTACAGCGCGGACCTTAATTCCCAGGAGGCCGTCATATGACGGCCTCCCCTGTGCACGGGCCCTGTGCGCGCCCTACAGGGCGCGCACCGAGCGCGATGTGATCACCGAGTCACTGAGACTCGGCTGATCACCGATCCAAGGGACCAGTACCGGCCCCTTACCATGTGATCAGCTGTCAGCCAATGACAGCTGATCACATGATCAAAACATAAGCTCTGTGATCGTTTTTTTCTCCTCGCGCTGACAGTGACGATCGCGCTGACGATCACCGGCTCATTAGCAAGTGACATCGGTCCTGAAGAGGAGGAGGCAATAATGCCTCAATTGTGCCACCAGTACCCCCTGCCATTGCCACCTGACAGTGCCACGTATCAATGCCCATGAGTGCCACCTATCAATGCCTACAAGTGCCACCTATCAATGCCCACAAGTGTCACCTATCAATGCCCACAAGTGTCACCTATCAATGCCCACCAGTGGTGCCAATCAGTGCCACCTAGCAGTGTTGCCTATCAATGTACCAGATCAGTGCCCATCACTGCCACCCATCAGTGCCGCCTCATCAGCGTACATCAATGAAGGAGATAAATTACCCTTTTTAAAATTTTATAACAAAATATTAAAAAAAAAAAAAAAAAAAAATTAAACCGCAGAGGTGATCAAATACCACCAAAAGAAAGCTCTATTTGTGGGGGAAAAAATTATAAAAATTTCATTTGAGTACAGTGTTGTATGATCGCGCAATTGTCATTAAAAGTGCGTCAGCGCTGAAAGCTGAAAATTGGTCTGGATAGGAGGGGGGTTTAAGTGCCCTGTAAGCAAGTGGTTAAACAAGTGTGATTTAACTGTACTTCTGTCTCAGTCTGATTCATGTCTTCTGACACTCAGATCCAAACAGTTGCAAATGCCAGATGATGTCCCCCACGCAAAAGAGCAAGTGCGCCCCTTCATTGTGAAGAGAGCTTATAGGCAGGCTTTATTGGGATTTAGATGTCCAGGGTTTATGACAAAAGAAAGTGTTAAGGCTCGGCTTTGAGGTCTGATTGGTTGTTTGGTCTGAGGAGAGCAAAAATACCCCTTTCGCTGAGCAGAAGTATATTATAGGTACCGTATTTATCGGCATATAACACACTTTTTTGCCCTTAAAAATCAGGGGAAAATCGTGAGTGCGTGCTATACGCTGATCCCTGCTGTCTCTGAGGGGAAGGAGGGACCAAGCGCTGCCGAAATAGACCGAGCCATGTGTACTGTGTACTCGGCTCAGCTCGCAGTCACGCCCAGTGCCGCCTCCTAGTCTTTACGTCCCGCCATTGGACCGTTGTTGTGTCCATCATAGGAGCTGGGCCAAGGGGCGGCACTTTGAGATGAGCCGAATACACAGGACATCTGGCTCTGTCTTGGCCTCGCTAAAACTTTAAAATACCATGCTGCAATTTTGGGCAAGTATGCAGATGGACGCTGGCCAAGGCTGCAGATGGACACTGATAAGGCTGCACTGATGGGCATTTAAAATGTAAGTTTTTTTCCTTAAACTTCCCTCCTAAACTTAGGGTGCGTGTTATACGCCGATAAATATGGTACTTATATAGTGCTGTCAATTTAAGCAGCGCTTTACACACATATATATCTCTCTCTCATATATATATATATATATATATATATATATATATATATATATATATATATATAAACACACCCTGTTTCCCCAAAAATAAGACCTAGCCTGATTGTCGGTGATGGTTGCAGTATAAGCCCTACCCTGTTTTCCCGAAAATAAGCCCTACCCTGAAAATAAGACCTACAAGGACTTTAACTAGGGCTTATTTGGGGGGTAGAGCTTATATTGTAGCCATCACCGACAATCACGCTAGGTTTTCTTTTCGGGGAAACGGGGGGTATATATATATATATACCGTATTTATCGGCGTATAACACGCACCGGCGTATAACACGCACCCCAATTTAGGAGGGAATTTTAAGGAAAAAAAAACTTTTAGGAGGGAAGTTGAAGGGAAATGAAGGGAAAAAAACTTACATTTAAATGCCCATCAGTGCAGCCTTGCCCCAGTGCAGCCTTGCCCCAGTGCAGCCTTGTCAGTGCAGCCTTGCCCCAGTGCAGCCTTGCCCCAGTGCAGCCTTGCCCCAGTGCAGCCTTGCCCCAGTGCAGCCTTGGATCCTCTGTCCCTGCTTGCTGGGATTCAAAATCGCGGACCGCGATTTGAAAATGGCGCCGCCGGCGCCGAAATACACAGAGCCAGTCCTCGGCTCTTTCCGGCGGCTCTCGTTTACTTTTGGTTTCACTCGTAGCCCCGAGCGGAGCTATCCGAACCTACTCGGATAGCTCCGCTCGGGGCTACGAGTGAAACCGAAAGTAAACGAGAGCCGCCGGAAAGAGCCGAGGACCGGCTCTGTGTATTTCGGCGCCGGCGGCGCCATTTTCAAATCGCGGTCCGCGATTTTGTTATTTTGACAGCTCGGATCGCAGGGGATCGGCGTATAACACGCACCTGCGACTTTCCCCTGATTTTAAGGGGAAAAAAGTGCGTGTTATACGCCGATAAATACGATATATATATATATATATATATATATATATATATATATATATATATATATATATATATAATATAATATATGAGAGAGAGATATATGTGTGTAAAGCACTGCTTAAATTGACAGCACTATATAAGTACCGTATTTATCGGCATATAACACGCACCCTAAGTTTAGGAGGGAAGTTTAAGAAAAAAAAAATTACATTTTAAATGCCCATCAGTGCAGCCTTATCAGTGTCCATCTGCAGACTTGCCAAAATTGCAGCATGGAATTTTAAAGTTTTAGCGAGGCCAAAACAGAGCCAGATGTCCTGTGTATTCGGCTCATCTCGCAGTCCCACCCCTCGGCCCAGCTCTATGATGGACACAACGCTGGTCCAATATATATTATATCAGGGTTCGACAAACCCCGGGCGCCAGGTCGCATTTGCGACTAGAATTAGCGACCTGGCGCCTGGGGCGGCACAGCTGGGGTATCCTGTGTCCGTTCGACACCCCCCCCTCCCGGCGCGATCACGAAGGGCCGCGCCGGTAATTGAGGCAGCGGCTTTGCGGCCTACTGCAGTCCTATGGTTCCTATGGTTCCTTCTGCAATCGGGCGCCCTCTGGTGGTGGCCGTTGGTATTACAAGACATCCACCAATGCTAATGGAGCTTCCCCTACCTTCCCCTTCACTGCCCGCTCATCTCCTTCCCTTTACTTAGAACCCCCAAACATTATATATATTTTTTATTCTAACACCCTAGAGAATAAAATGGCGGTCATTGCAATACTTTCTGTCACACCGTATTTGCGCAGCGGACTTACAAGCGCACTTTTTTGGGAAAAAATACTTTTTTTAATTAAAAAATAAGAAAACAGTAAAGTTAACCCAATTTTTTTTATATTGTGAAAGATAATGTTACGCCAAGTAAATTGATTCCCAACATGTCACGCTTCAAAATTTCGTCCGCTCGTGGAACGGCGACAAAGTTTTACCCTTTAAAATCTCCATAGGCGACGTTTAAAAAATTCTACAGGTTGCATGTTTTGAGTTACAGAGGAGGTCTAGGGCTAGAAATATTGCTCTCGCTCTAATGATCGGGTGTGGTTTGAACACCGCTTTCATATGCGGGTGCTACTCACAAAATTATTTTTTTTCTTATATATTTTACTTTTTATTTTTTATTTTTACAGAGTTTAAATAAAAAAATAAAAAAATTGTGTCACTTTTATTTCTATTACAAGGGATGGGGCACATTTAATTTTTTTTTTTCTTATTTATTTTAACATTTATTTTTTTACTGTTCTTTTTAAAAAAAAAAAAGTCACTTTTATTCCTATTACAAGGAATGTAAAAATCCCTTGTAATAGAAAAAAAGCATGACAGGACCTCTTAAATATGAGATCTGGGGTCAAAAAGACCTCAGATCTCATATTTACACTAAAATGCATTAAAAAAAAATAAAAAATTGTCATTTGAAAAAAATAAAATGTCCCTTTAAGAGCTATGGGTGGAAGTGACGATTTGACGTCGCTTCTGCCCTGCAATGACTTGGAGATGGGCGGGGGGCCCATCTTCCTCTCACTCGTCTCCATGTCAGGCCAGGGACAGATCCGGATCGCCTCCGCCGTTACCGACAGCCACGGTAAGCGGTGAAGAGCACCAGAGCGCGGCGGTAGGGGGGGCCCTCTCCTGCCGCCGATAAAAGTGATCTCGCTGCGAATCTGCTGCAGAGACCACTTTTATCTGAAAGTGAACCGCCGGCTCTTGAAGAGAATACCGGGGTTATGGTAGCTAGCTGCCACCATAACAACGGTATTTCTCTTCAAAGACAGGACTATATAGTCGTCCTGCGGGAAGGAAATGGTTAATTAAAATGAATTTATTATTTGTCATCTCCCTGCTTGGCCCCTTTCACACGAGCTGTCTGATCAGGTTCGCCTGTCAGTTTTTCAGGCGGACCTGATTGGATCCTTAGCGGGAATATGGTGGTCTTGTGTCCCTGCATGGCAGGAAATAAAAGCAGTCACATTCGTTCTAGTCGTCTCTGTGTAAATTTAAGATTGGCTAATTTTTATATTGAAAATAAAGCTTTGTCAGTCGTTTAAAAAAAAAAAAAAAAACCTGGCTCCTAACTTTTTTAGCTGGCTCCTAGATTCCAAGCAAATTTGTCAAGTCCTGTATTATATAATATATATATATATATATATACACATACATATATATATATATATATATATATAAAACCTTCACATCAGTCCCTGCCCTCAAGGGGCTTACAATCTAAGGTCCCTAACTCACATTCACATATTGGGCCAATTTAGACATGAGCCAATTAACCTATTAGCATGTCTTTGGAGTGTGGAAGGAAACCGAACTACCTGGCAGAAACCAAAGCAGGCACAGGGAGAACAAGCAAACTCTGTGCAGGTAAAAACTTAGCTACTGTGGTGCCTAGCTGAAATAATAGGGGAATTTATCAAGGGATTCTCTCAATAAGCGTCCACGTTCGAAGGATATTCATAAAAGATGCTACTTTCAAGACTACAATTACAAGTTTTTAATACCTACATACAGATATTAATAATCTAAAACCATATATGTAAAGCGCTATCACAAACATTGGTAATGTCCCTTTAACCCTTTCGCCGCCAGGTCCGAACGTCTTACGGCGGGGGGGATATCGCACACAATCGTGTGAAACTGACAGGCAGACTACTGCCTGTCAGGTGAGAGCATTCGGGTGGCTCCGCTGCCGCCCGATCGCTCTCACACCCCCCTGGTCCGGTGCTCTCCCCCACCGTCATGCCCCGCCATGCTTACCGGGCTCCGCTTGCCCATCCGCGGGCCCGGGAGCTCCTTGGCGGGTGTCGGTGGGTAGAGGGGAAGGAGAAGAGTGGACATATGTCCGCTCTCCTCCCCTTCTTCTTGTGACCCGGAAAGTGACCAGCTCTCGGTGTCCCCGGCTCGCTTTGCTGAGAAAGGATGTTTTGTAAAACATTCAGTGGAGTACAGGGGAGACATGCAAGGTCTTTTAGACCATGCATATCTCAATAAAGAGAGTCTGTCACCTAAAAATCATCACATAGGGGACTGTTTGTCCCCTATGTGATGAAAAAAAAAAAAAGTCAAGCAACAAAAACCCAAGCACATAAAATCCCTCCCCCAAAAAAATGTTGAGGCCCCCCACTACCACATACACAAAAACGTAAACGCATGCATCGGGGCGCCTACACGTGAAAACATCTCTTGCGATACACAGGTTAAATATCGCCGTGTACGCTTTAGTGAGAGCAATAATTCTAACACCAGGGCTCCTCCCTAACACTAAACGGATACCTATAGGGGGCTTTTGAAGCGTCGTCTATAGAAACAAATAGGGTACTGAAGTTTGTCGCCATTTCACAGGCGCACACAAATTTAAGGTTTGGCATGTTGGGTATCCATTTACTCAGTGCAACCTCGTCTTTTATATTTTCCCAAATATGTGGGCAATTTATTGTGTTTGTTTGCCCTATAATTCACGTTAGTATCTTTTTTACTGAAATTTTTTGCTTCCCAGACCTTTGCGGCAATAAGGTGTGACATAAAAAATTGCAACTACCACTATTTTATTCTCTAGGGTGTCTGCTTTCAGAAAATATATAATATTTTTGGGTTTTGTGTAATCTTCAGGCCTTAAATGATTTTTTTAAACATGTGTGCAAAAAACGCAAAAATGGCTCTGGCATCTAAAGGGTTAAAGTGATCGTAAAGCTTTATTTAAAAAAAAATTTTTTTTTAAAATGTCATTTACCTCCACTGTGCAGCTCGTTTTGCACAGAGTGGCCCCTAACACCGTCTTCTGGGGTCCCTCTGCGGCTCCTCCCCACATCAGATAACCCCCCTAGGAGAAGCGCTTTCCCAGGGGATTACTCTGTGGGCCCACTACAGAGTTCAGCATTCAGCGTCCATAGCCGCCGAATGTATGAGTCGGACCCGCCCCCCAGGTCATTGAATCTGATTGACAGCAGTGGGAGCCAATGGCTGCGCTTCCATCAATCTATCCAATCAAGATCCGAGAACCCGAGGCAGAGGAAGAGCGGGTCCCCGCCGGATGAAGTTCCAGGACTCAGGTAAGTAAAAAACGGGGAGCTGGGGGGCCGGTCACTGCCAGGTGTTTTTAAGGATGCATTAAGTTGAAAAAACACAAGGGTTCACAACTAGAGGTCGACCGATATGGGTTTTTCTCTGGCCAATGCCAAAATTTAGAAATCGCGGTGGCCGATATGATGCCGATTTTTTTGGGCCGATATGTTAGGCCGATCCCCCCCCCCCCACCCCTTCATCTCATAAAATCTAACAGTTAGACGCCTTTCACACTGGGCGTTTTTCAGGCACTTTTGGGCTAAAAATAGCGCCTGTAAAGTGCCTGCAAAACGGCTTCCCTGCAGTCTGAGGCGATGTGCTGGCAGGATGTTAAAAAAGTCATGCAAGCAGCATCTTTGGAGCAGTGCATACCGCTGCTCCACCACTCCTGCCCATTGAAATGAATGCACACCGCTGCCGAAGCGCCTGCAAAGTGTTTTGGCAGGGGCGCATTTAACCCCTTGCTCGGCCGCTAGCTGGGTTATAAGCTCCCTGCTAGCAGCAGAATGGCGCCACTAAAATGACGATAAAGCACTGCTAAAACTAGCAGTGTTTTACCGTCAATGCATGCCCGCTCCAGTGTGAAAGCAACCTTAAGTAATCAGCAATACAGAAATTTTTTTACATTTAAACATTAAACAAAACAAACCTCCAATCAGTACACTAGTATGTATAATTCAGATTAAAAAAAACAAAAAAAAAAACACCATATCTTAAATATTAAATACACAAAAACAGGTAATCAAAACTTTTGGACGAAAAAAAATGGGCTAACTTTACTGCTTAGTTTTTTTTTAAATTTATTAGTGTATTTTTTTTTAAAAATTGGGTTTAAAAGACTGCTGCGCAAATACCATGTGACATAAAATATTGCAACAGCTATTTTATTCCCTAGGGTCTCTGCTAAAAATATATATATATATATATATATATATATATATATATATATATATATATATATATATATATATATATATATAATGTTTGGGGTTTGAAGTGATTTTCTAGCAGAAAATACAGGAATTTTACTTGTAAGCAACAAGTGTCAGAAAAGATTTAGTCTTTAAATGGTTAAACTGAGAACTTCTACACACAGAGTTCAGCTCATTGATAAGTGTAAACATTGTATCTCTTCTTGGTTCTTTTTATCAGATTTGGCAGGCTGCCCAGAGAAGGAGAGAAGTCGCTTCACAGAAGACTTCAGGCAACTTGCATTGACTTCTATTACAGAAGACATTTGCAAGTCGCGCTGAAGTTATAATCGGCCTTTTTTATCAGCACAATCGGCCGATGCCGTTTAAATAAAAAAACGCCAAATATCGGCGATATATCGGTCGACCTCTATTTACAACCCCTTTAAATCTACAATACATCACATGCAATTAATATTCAAAATAGTAAAATGATAAAAAGTCCACAAAAATGCATGTGAAAAGAAAAAATCTAAACTCTCTTGTGTCAGGATGTGAGCAAACCAATCTAGCCACCAACACCAGAAAAGATAGCCAAATCCCTTACCCTTTAATATGACCCCTATATCACAAGTCAAAAAGCGCTTGTTGCTATACCATCATTCCACGCTCTATACTGCTAAAGACACGCTCAGTGGTCTTTCCCAGGATCTCATGGACAACTCACAGGACCCACATGGGTGGTTTCCAGGGCATACATCAGACACCACAGAACCGTGGGACTGCAGGTGTTCAGCCACTCAAGCTGCTACACCTCTTCCCGCATGGACCATAAAATTAAAACGAAAGCACACTGCACATAGCATGAAGCTGCTATTTAATCTTAGTATATATGTTTCCAAAAAAAGTGTGTGAGAAAAAAAAAATCAGCAAAGCATAACACTTGCAATATACAAAATGGGCCTCAGTAACCAGCATGCATGCCTGAAAACAATGTCCGACACTGTGCCCCACTCGCCCGATGCAGCATTTTGCCACAAATAATGTCTTCAAGGGCAATGGAAGCCTTTTTTTTTTCTGATGGTGGTGACTGGATTGGCTTGCTCACATCCTGGCACAAGGGACTTTGGATTTTTGGTCTTTACAGAAACTTTTATGTTTTTTTTTTCATTTTGAAAATAAAAAGGACGTTTTTTTGGGCCTTTATTTTAAACATAAATTACATGTGGTGTATTGTAGATTTAAAGGGACATTACCTATGTTTGTGAACACTGAGGATAGAGCTTTACATATATGGTTTTAGATTATTATTAATATCTGTAGGTGGGTATTTATGTTGGCAGCTTTCCGTTTACATTATTTTGAATGCGGAGTTGGGCATAACACCACATTTTCACACATTGCGAGTAGGTTTTTTTTTTATAAGCGCAGAGTTTTTTTTGTTTAATTTAAATAAAATAGGGTCACCACATTATTGTGAATAACTCCCCATTCCTCAACCTATGAAACTGCAGTGTGTGGCACACACTGCAGTTTACCATATTAAAAGCCAGGAACCCATCTCAACGCACAGGGGAACTTTGTCTTACTTTATTTACATTGTTGGATATACTAGGGTTCTAGACTTCACCTGTCACAGTGGGCATATCCTCCAAGGGGTCTTCAGGGTCTGGGAACCATAGGAATGGAACAAGGCCCTGGACCTTTATGGCACCCTGCTAACTACACACGTTGAACATCATGCCTAGGTGATCGCCTAATGCAAGATCCAGTGCCCAATGCAAATATTACAGGCTGGTCCCACGCAATAGGGTCTGGGTGTGGTCCCTGAGGGGTACGGATTCAGAAACTGATAGATAGCCTAACAGCAATAAGCAGTCACATCTTGATGACACGTCAGAAGAAAAAAAAAAAACTGAATTGTTTAAAAAGAAAAATACTTCACAAGATCTGGCAACCTCCCAGGCTTTGAACATGGGCAAAGAGCAGATAAAATAGGCTGTTAAAGATCACGGCAGAGACTTTAAAGTGTGGCTGCAGTGATTTATAAGGGTGAATAATTCCACATTACCTGCAGCTATGGAGGCTAGTGAGAACAGGATTTAAAGTTTTTACTGCTTGATAGTATGCAATGTAAATACTTCAATATACACAGAGCTCAATTAAAGCAAATGGTTTCTTGTTTGGTTATTTCCTTGATTAATACCAAACCATAATCAACCTTATAGCATGCAAGTACTGCTGCACATTGTATTTCACTCCAGTGTGAAGTGAATGAAAGACAGGCTCTGACATGTTTCACCCATAATGAGCTTAATTGTAGCCTTAATCTGAAGTCTATCTTTCATTCACGTCACAGTGAAGTCAGAAGGTTTTTTATTTTAATGCATTCTATGCATTAAGATAAACAGCATTCTGTCTGAAGCAGCTGCCCCAGCACCCCCTAATACTTACCTGAGCCCCATCTCTGTCCAGAGATGTCCACAAGTGTCTCGAACATCCAAGACTCTCCTTCCTGATTGGCTAAGACACACCAGCGGCTCCATTGTCTCCCCGTGCTGTCAATCAATGTCAGTCAGCCAATCAGGAGAGAGAGGGGGAGGTACCGGTCTGCAGCTCCATGTCTGAATGGACACAGGGAGCTGTGGCACAGCTCAGGTGCCCCCATAGCAAGCTGCTTGCTGTGGTGGCACTCGACAGAAGGGAGGGGCCAGGAGCACAGAAGAGGGACCCGAGAAGATGAGGATCCGGGCTGCTCTGTGCAAATCCACTACACAGAGGAAGTAAGTAGAACAGGTTTGCTATTTTTATTGAAAAAAAAAAACAAAATCGAGAATTTACAATTAGTTTAAAGTTTTAATAACTGGCTAAAGAGAGCAGGAAAACCAGCCATTTGAGGTGGTGATAAAGCAACACTTCATGAGATAAAATAAGAATTTATGAAAAGCGCTTCCAACAAATTGTTCAGGTTATATGGAAAAACAAGGATCATGCATCTTGACATTTGTATTTGTGAACTCAACAGTTAACATGGGATAAAAATATGTAGTGGTGTTATAACATATCATTCATCTTTGTGAATCGAACTATAATCTGGGCGCCCATTAAGTTTAAAATAGAAATGAAAGGCAAAACATTTGTGTATATATATATATATATATATATATATATATATATATATATATATATATATACACACACACATACACACACATATATACACACACACACATTCCCCCTTTTTTTTTATAAGTGATCACATCTCTGTTCTCAGCTGCTTAAGGGGCTTAGAGAGCTAGGGGTGAAGAAACAACAGGACACCGATCTTCCCAGTGAATGATTCTGCGGGGGGTGTCAGCACAATTTTTGACCATTGGAGGACAGGCAGGCTGTTCTCCCATACTTAGTTTGAACTAGGAAAGCAGGACGACTGGCAAGAACACCGGGTATTTTACACAAAGGAAGCAATACAAAGAGAAGAAGATACACAAGTACATGGTACAACAGGCACATATCAGGAATATAAAAAGTCGGGGTAACATTCTTGTAATGTGTAATGTAAATGTTACTCACCACCTTCCATGGTGCTTTCAGTCTGAAGTAAATTTTCACTATTATGGCCTTGAGAAGATTCAGAATTATCTTCCTGTCTTGATGAGACATTTACGGATTTTGTATACTGGTTACCATCTTCTTTATTAAATGTAGAATTCTGTATCTTGCAAGACAGCCTATCTAATTCATGCTTCCCTTTAGTTTCAGTTAAAACAGTATGCAGGGTTTCATATTCTGCACTATCTGCAGTTTCCATCATCTCAACTCCTTTATTGACATTTGAGTCAAAAGAGCCTGTCTCTTTTGCCTCCACCAGTTCAGACTTCTGCATTTTCCAATATGGTGTAATAGGCCTACCATCTTTATCTTGGAGAAGGGACTTTGAAAGGCTTTGATGTAACTGAAAGGACCTAGCGTTCTCCACTGTTAAAACAGAGTTCTCTGTGCTTCTATTTTCTTCATTTCGTTTAACATCTTCCACCATCAATACAGATTTCTCTGTGACTCGCTCTTGTTTTGTTCCAAAGTGACTGATATTTTTCACAGCAGATACAGATTTATGTATGTTTTTATCCGATTCAAATGTATTTGCATCCTCCACCACTGGTAAAGATTTCTGCATGCTTTGATTTGTGTCCAAGTGCTCAACATCTTTCACCATCAGTACAGATTTCCATTTATTACTAGTTGTTCCACTAGAGTACTTTGTGTTTTCCTCCATCACTTCAGTTGTCTGTATATCTGGAAACACAGCTTTAGGAGCAACAGTAATGCTAATGTTAGCACTATTTGATATATTGCCTGTGCCATATTTCTTTGTGTCACTTGACACAAGACTGTTAGACATACTAAGTCTTTTCTCAGAATAGATGGTGTTTATTTCGGACAGTACAGGTGGGACATAAAGTTCCGTATTTAACTCTGCAACCCCTCTTGTAGAAACAGATGACTTGTCCTCCATGATTGATTCAACAAAACATTCTTGGGAGCCTAATGAGAAAAACAGCATTAGATATAGAATGTAAAAAAATATAGTGCATATTTTGTTATATTATGGGAATATAACAACTGTAAGAGATTGCAGTATACTAAAGTGAAGTCGACTTCCAGTAAAAACAAACCTTTTAAGAGAAAGCTTTGAAATTAACAGTAAATTTGCTTTGATAAAAATACTCAAAAAAAAAAAAAAAATGTACGCTAGCTTTTTAATCATTACAACAAGGTAACACTACTTTGAACAGTGGCAAAAAAAAAAAAAAGCGAACACTGCAGGGAGAATACCCTATATAACTCCTTCCACTCCCATCTAGTCTCAGCTTTGTATAAAGAAATATGGAGATCAGAAGAACACAAGGGAACAATATGGGGATCAGAAAAACATAAGGGAAGAACCTGTGCCCTATACTGTACTCCAGAAAATGGATTTGACTGGCAAGTCAAAAATCTTTACCTAGTTGACCAGTACAGAACACATGCTCTTTAATCATTACATTTGGAATTTCAAAAGCAGTCAAACAGAGTTGGGCAACAGAGCCGCGATGGGAAAAGGCATACCATCAAATGGGTCAAAAAGGCTTGAAAGGCTGAGAGAGCAACTTGTGGAAACTTTCACTTAAAACTGGCATCATTGGAGGCCTGAACATCCACCTGGTAGAATTTAAACATGTGAACAAAAGCCCAGATGGCTGCCCTGAAAACACTAGCAAATATACAACCAATGCTGAAAAGTCCATGAAGCACTAACAGGTCTGGTAATGGGTGCCTTAACAAGAAAGGGAGGAACCCTATCCTTAAGACTATAACCCCTAATGTTATCTTGACTGCAATAGTGGAGCAAGAGGCTGGGATACCTGTGTGGAAAACTTCAGGAATTAAAAAGAGGGAAACCAAGTGCCTAAAGGAGGCAATAGCAGAATTGCGTTGAAGCCTACAGGCTGGCAATCATCTTGAAAACCTTGCACGTCTATGAAAGAGGGATTTTCCAACTCCAGAGCTGGTTTGGAAATTCACCATGCTAAAGAGAGTCTGGCCTTGGGGGTCAGACATACAGAAAGGTCCAAGGACTGAGTCTGTAGGTCGCACTTTGCCAGAATGTTGAGCTTCAATGGTCTGTAGTGAAACGGAGTGTATGACAGTCTCTAAGAAGGCAACTATTGGACCAAAGACCCTCATGCAGGAGCAAAATGAGGGTTCCCCCTAGGAATGAAAGCATAAAGAGACAGAAGTGTATCCCAAAGCAGGTACATTGTGGACAGGGCAGGGTCTATTGTCAAGCCCGGGAAATCAAATATGTGAGATGGCTTGACTGATCAGTTGCTCAGATTGAGGATCCAGTCAAACCTTTGCAGAGTCTGTCTTATGTCAGCGTAAGCCAGCACAACTTGCACTGCCACTTTTCCACCACTAGAGGGCGCTTGCTCTTTTTCTCCAAGCACCACTACTCCCCTCCCTCTCTGTGGTCATGTTACTCAGGTAATGAGCTATGGAGAGGGAGGGGGAGAAGAAGAATGGGAGGGAGGAAAAACGGGGTCATAGAGGACTGGTGAGTCCCGTACACCACTACTTCATAGTGAGCTGACTTCAAAAATGACAGGCTGTCACGATTGAGACTGCACAAAAGAAACAAAGGGCGGATCGGCCTAGTGCATTATTCCAAGATCTAATTTTATTAAAGTAAAACGTGGTAGGGATCATACCATGAGTGTAAAAATATCAAAGCTCAGTGAAAAATACATCCATTCGTATGAAGATCCTCATACAAATGGATGTATTTTTAACTATGAGCTTTGATGTTTTTACACTATATATGGGTATGATACCATGTTTTATTAGAATTAAAATTAGATCTTAGGATAATGGACTAGGTCAGTGCGCTCTTTGTTTCTTTTGTGGAAAAAAGAAAAAGGCTGAATATTGCTCCCTGACATGAGGCACCTCCATCCCTATAATGCACAAAACCAGAAAAAGATTAGCCCATGGGACTTTATATGAGGTGTCCATGTTGATCACAAGTAAATAAATAAAATAAAGTAAAAAATATATCAAATTTATTAGAATCATTAGAATACAATAGAGCTCATGCATATAGATGGCAATTCATAAGAACAGCAACATAACATAATGGTCCTTAAAACATAGCCAAAATGACATTGGTCAAAGTATAATGAATACAGATATACATGATGCATCTCTAACCCGACGCGTTTCGCGAGCTCTCCTCGCATCATCAGGGGCTGATGTATATATCTGATGTGTGTAACAACAGGTAAAAAAATATATATTCAAGTATGGGTTATGATAGGACAAAAATGCAAAGCCAGAGCTCATGATCCCATACTCACTTGTCAGGCAATTGGCTCCAGGGGCCGACCCCCGGCAATATCAAAGCTCAGTGAAAAATACATCCATTCGTATGAAGATCCTCATACAAATGGATGTATTTTTAACTATGAGCTTTGATGTTTTTACACTATATATGGGTATGATACCATGTTTTATTAGAATTAAAATTAGATCTTAGGATAATGGACTAGGTCGGTGCGCTCTTTCTTTCTTTTGTGCAGTGTTCCAGACTTTCCCAGTCTTAGAGGGCAGCAAGACCTGGTTTATCCAAATAGAAACAAGATGGAGATTTAGTTTATATCATTGGAGCCGGCACTCTCCTAAACGCAGGAGGCATTGTGTTAGTGACTGTTGCAATTGAGAGGCTGCAACCCCTTACCAGAGGTAACAGGCTGCAACCACCACCCCCCAGTCTGGGAAGGTTGGGGGCCACTGTCATACAGGACAGGCACTAACAATAAGTAGACCGGAAAAGACCTAGCTGGTTTAGGCAATTTAAGGAATCATACATCATCAAACATCAATAAGCTATGTTATGACAGGTATGTCATCCTGATCTGATTCTTCAGAATAAGGAATGTTCCTCAGCTACCATCTTCACCAAAGGCAATGCGTCTAGCTTAAGGGGGAAATCAAAAGCCGATTTAGGAAGGGAGGTCAAAGGGGCAAAGTTGTTATTCCAACTGTCTGTGGCCACAATAAGGCCAGAAATCTCACCCATGAAATCTGACAATTTTGCAGAAAATTCCAGCCTGCTAGTTCAAAATAATACCCAGAAAGAGGAACAGGCAGAGCGTTCTGCAGCAGCAAGGTACAGTAAGTGCCATGCAACAGCGCCGACAAAGGTTTACAATTTTTAAAAAAGTGCCTCCTGGATCTAAGCCTCGACTGCTGCAAAGGTGGACGGCAGCCCTCGCACACCAAAGAGAAGAGAGAAAAAAGGGGCACCCTGGGCATGAATGTTTAAAGGTCTTCTGCTTTGTAATCACTACTGAAGGTTCTTTAGGCAGGATCAAGAAGGGAATTACCTCATTCTGACTTTGCCTTACATGTTGGGAATATCCCCAACAGGCGTCTTATGTACCAAGGGCATTATGTACAGCAGGATCCAGTGCAGAACATCAACATTACAGGCTGCTCCCATTTCTTTTATCCAGTGGGGTCTGGGTACCGTATCTCAAAATCCTACCGAGGAGTCAACTGGCCCTGAAGCTGTAGTAGAGGTCCAGAAGCTGTAGTAGGAGCGGCAGTGGCTATGGTGCAGCAGGAATCGTAAAAGAAGAATCGTGTTGGTGGAGTAATTAACAGAGAGGGAGAGACACAGAGAACCCCACATATGAAGAGGGTGAGGTTCTGTAAGTAGAGAGAAAAGGTCAACCACCTAAAGTCTCTAGCCAGTGGGTGGGAGAGGTTAAATTGGGAGAGGTCTCTACAGCCTTTTTTGCCAGTGTCCAATCAACTGAAGATAGTTGTACATAACCCAGTGGTAATTATTAAAGAGCCCGTGTGTGTGTACTGTACAAAATCACACTTTCAATTTCCAGAAAAACTAGCACTAGTCACCAGGCCATCCTCTGTATTAGCTTTAAAAGTCTTAGCACACATTTTTTTCTGTTATTCCCTTCTGTTATTGGTGCCTGTTATGTCATTTCATAGGAGGATCTTTTCATTGTCAACAGATTTTTTCTTATTGAAAGTATATGCATAAGTTTCAACAGTTATAGAGAGCCACATAGTTTGTGTACGTCTGACATTCATTTGTCATACAAAAGACACATTCTACAAGATCATGTGTACGTCTTCCTGGCAGCAGAAAAACATACACAAGCCTATAGGGAGATAAGTGTATATAACAAAGCAAGCCGAGCCATAGGTAATCCCATGGGTCTTAGGTGGGTTTAATGAAGGTGAAAATTATCCTGAATTTACTTATCAGGAACATGACTTCCAGGAAAACTAGTAAGCGTTCTTCTGTTAAAATGGCATTAACAGAAGCCATAACAAGTGATATAACAGAAAATCTGTGAGGAAGCAGAAAGCAAATAGATAAAAATATAGCGCAGGAAGAATGACGGAAAGGGCAGAGGAAAAAAAGAGAAGGAGGAATTCTACCCACTTTCTCACTTCCTAGTTAGGAGCCTTTTAAGTTTATGTCTCAGGTCAGGAGCGAGGTGTGGACATATTGGATCCATGGAGTCCACATGGCAAGACATTTCTTGTGGATGTCAATAAATATACTGACGGGTTTCTTACAGATAAAGAACAAATCTATACTTTGCTTAACTTCTGGAAACAGACGTTCTTTTGCAATAATATAATGCCTACACAAATGCTTCCTTTAAAAAAAGAACTTTCCTGTAAACCAAAGTTTTCAAAATTAAAAACAGAGTAACTGGGAAAAAAAATTTGAAACTTATTTTCTGTAAATTCCATATCGAAGTACAGTACAAACTTTTTTCTAGACCATGACGTTCACCTAACCATATGTTGCTACCTTCGGGTGATTGGACACTGGTAAAGCTTTTCAAGAAATGCCCTTAGAGAATCTATATAATCCCCTTCACTTTGCGAGGCTCCAGTTCTGTCAGCATGAAGTAAGGAGGTCACTGTACTGTACAGGTAGATCAAAATTCCTATTATTTTAATCGTACACAGTACAGGACAGAGAAACTTTATTCTTAGGCTCATGGGACATCCAAGAAATAAATCTAGGTGTGGGTAACAAAAAGCAAAATGGCAACAATCCCATGGAAAAACAAAAAGGGTTAACAGATTCTAACAGTTGACAGCAAAAGCACCTTGCAGCTGAAGTACACATCAGCTAGAGACCCAACCAGACAAATGTCATATTTTTTTTTTTAATTGTAACCAGAGGATCACATGGAGGCCCAACTACCTTTAAAAAAAGAAGGTGCTTGATGCATACAATTGCCCAGAAAACCCAGACATCTCCAGGAAAATGGGCCCAGGTAGGGAAGGAGGGACTCATTCCCAGAGGGCTCAAAGTCCTAGGCCTATAGAGGGACTACTCTGTGAAGGAAATGAAGAGGAATCTGTTTTTTAAATATGACATGGTAAGTAATCATAGATGATCATTCTGATTCCATCCATAAGGTGAATCGGGAATTTGATAGACATACCATCAAAAGGCATCACATAGGGAGTGAGAAGGACACTCCCACAAAGGTGGTATGAGCCACAGGGAAGCAAAAGTAGCTAGCTTCCAGGATATTTTGTCTTCATATAGCATAGGAAAAAGAGAGGGGTCCCAGATGTAGGAGGTAGCAAGGCAGCACTACGAATACAGAAGGTTAAAAATCCAAAGTGCTGTGCTAAGCAATCCTTGCATTTAGTGATCATACATATATACATATGTCAAAACACAATAGAAAAGAGATACAAAAGTCCTCAAAAAAACGTAGTTTAAAGTAGGGCTGCAACTAACGATTATTTTCATAATCGATTAGTTGGCCGATTATTGTTTCGATTAATCGATTAATCGGATAATAACCTTAAAAAAAGTGGGGTGTATAATTTAATATGTAAAGTTTAAAAAAAAAGGCAATTTATTCTTCAAAATCTATATGTAGTGTTAAATATAAATAATCAACTATATGATTAGGGAGCAAAATCTCTAATCCACTCTGAGAATAACAGACAGAAGAGATATATACTGTATATACTATTGGAGGTTGAATCTGGTAAATATCAGACTCAGACATCAAATTTTTTATTTAGACCCCATTCACACCGGGGCACATGTAATGTGCCCTGCTCCCACGTAATGTGCCCTGCCTCCTTGAAATGTGCCCTGCTCCCACGTAATGTGCCCTGCCTCCATGTAAAAGTTTACTTTAAATGTAATAGTAATGCCTTTTATTACCTCCAGTCTATCAGCCTCCACCTTCTCTGGGTTCAGATGCTGATCTTCCCTGCACAGTCTTTAAAGTCTTTTTTTTTGTAAAACAAACATGGTATACTTACCTGCTCTGTGTAATGGTTTTGCACAGAGCAGCCCCGATTCTTCTCTTCTGGGGTCCCCCACCGATGCCTCTGGCTCCTCCTGCCTTTAGAGTGCCCCAATAGCAAGCTGCAAATTATAGTATAGCGTGCCCCTATAGCAAGGTAAAAAAACTTCTGCTTTTAGACCCACTCACTTCCTGTCCAGGACTACATGTTCCATGAGGCATTGCTCCTCACATTCACATTCACAAGTTCTCAGGCATTTCCTGACATGTAGGGATAATGTACTGAGCTGTATGTGTACTGCACTGTATTTCCTGATATGTAAACAAATAATGCATTCTGTATGCAGGCCAAATAATCGGCTGGCCGATTCATCGATTATGAAAATAGTTGACAACTATTTTCATAATCGATTAGTTGTTGATTAATCGATTAGTTGTTTCAGCCCTAGTTTAAAGTACAAATTTCATAGCATAAATGTCCACAGAGGGCCACCAATAATGTGCCTATGCAATATTAAACTTCACAAACTTATTAAACAATATTAACAACAATATTAAACTTCTACTTGAAGTGATGATCCATAAAAAATGATGGCCACCAGTGTGAGAACAGAAAATGGCAAAATGTAGCACTAAAGATATATACAGATGTCAACCACCATGTGTATTGTTAATAAATTCAACTGAATGTAATAAGCAAATGTCCATCTGCAAATGAAATAATTATGTGATAAACCTAAAATGAACATGCCAAAAAGTCAAGAGGAATGTCCAATAAATCAAGTGTTGGTGAAGTGAATCGGGGACACAACTCAATCCATGACGGAAACATCCAAAGGGAGGGTCATCAAAATATAGAAGGATGTAGATGCTCTTACCAGCTATATTTTGATGACCCTCCCTTTGGATGTTTCCATCATGGATTGAGTTGTGTCCCCGATTCACTTAACCAACACTTGATTTATTGGACATTCCTCTTCACTTTTTGATATGTTCATTTTAGGTTCATCACATAATTATTTTATTTGCAGATGGACATTTGCTTATTACATTCAGTTGAATTTATTAACAATACACACGGTGGTTGACATCTGTATATCTCTTTAGCGCTACATTTTGCCATTTTCTGTATTCACATGTTTGTCACATTTTGTATGTAGCTGCTTTTTCCTATTTTTAGGGTTTAGCGCAGTAATCACTTCCTATTCACCAGTGTGAGAATCCCACCACCATGGATATAGAGGGTATGCTTACCAGAGCGTGTGGACCCAAATACCTTACGGTAGTGAGTCACACAAGCAGGGGTAAGGCTGGATTCACACCTATGCAGTTTTAGTGCTTTTTGCATTTTGCAGATTTGCACTACCGTCCATTTACCTTGGTTTCCTATGGAACACGATCTGTAGTGCAAATCTGCAAAATGCAAAAAGCACTAAAAATGCATAGGTGTGAATCCAGCCTAAGTAGACATCACGTAGGGAGGCCCAATCACTCAGGAGTCTTGTATGGATGGATCTCACAAATCCCCTTAATTCTGGTAGGGATAGACTTTTATTCGGACACACAGTCTTTCTCAGATCAGACACATACTGTATGTGGAAACACATCAAGCAGTTGCACATAGTGTAAAAACAATCATAAACAGATTTCTTTTATGTTTAATCAATATTATTGGCAAAAATGTTTTCAACATATGCCTAGAAAACAGAGGCAGATCGTTTGTAAGACAAGTATCCTCACAGTTTGACAATTCTGAATTATGACACACAACGTGCGGTGATCTGAAAGGTGATAATATATAACAGTATTGAAGCATGTATAGAAGGTACATTATTGAAACAGTTTCCGATGTGTTATAGCAAATAAACATATCACTGTGTTGCCAAAGCCGGGTAAAGACCCCGTCTCTTGTGATAGTTACTGGCCTATATTCCTGACAAATATAGATATTCAGATGTATTCCAAAGCCATAGCTAAGCGATTTATGCCTTTAATCCCCAATTTGATCCATCTTGACCAAGTGGGTTTCACTCCTAGGGATTATATCCTTAAAACAATTGCCTGTCTAGAAAAAGGAAAATCGCCATACACTGCGTTAAACGTTTCGTTCAATATCGGGATGAGGAGGTCACAAAATGTTTTGTAAAAGTGGGCCATATACTCATCGGGGCCTGGGCTTTTATTATTCTGAAGGGAAGAGAACTACTGCAATTTCTTCTTCCGTAAAAGGTTGTTCTAATTTTTGCACTGTCGATGTAGGGATGGTAGGTAAGGCTGGCCAAGCAATGTAGTCCGCTATGGTAGATGTGTGGTCTTCCGAAGTCACATTAGAGGGACAAATAGGCAAATTGTACAGGCCATGCAGTGCAAGCTATTGATTTCTTTAGGGTGGTGAGTAATCTGACCATCAAGGCACTTTAGTTTCAGAATAGAGGTAATGCTATTCCTGGCATGCAATGTCCTGCCCAACAATCTTCCCGGTTTATTGGCCTCAACATAGTACAATTAACGCATTTTATCCCTAACTGACATAGTTTGATTCAGAATCTCTAACAGTGGTAGCCTAGCATCAGACAGTGCGAGCATGGTAACAGACGGATTCTGCTTACGGGCTGTCTCTAATGTGGAGATTTGAGACAAGAGGTCAAGAATGCAGGCTAGATAGTCCTTCTTGAGCCTCGAGCCATGTTTAATCATAAACCCCCTCAAAACACATTTTAACGCTTTCCATTGGATTGGGGCAAGGGTGTTATTCCGATGATCAGAAAGAAATTTGGTTATCATTTGTTTAATTTTCAAAGAACACAAGCTATCCTAAAAGAGTGAGTCATTCAACCGCCACGTCCATTCTTGTTTCGACAAATCAGGTAAGGAAAGGGACAAAAACACCTGAGCGTAGTCAGACCACAAAACGTTACTGACACTCTGTGGATGGAAGGTCAAAGGAAATTGGCTCACAAGGAAAAAAATCTATTTGAGAGTAGGAATTATGAGCTGCAGAATAATATGAATAATCACTATCCATAGGATGAGAGAGACGCCAGACATGCATCAAATTATGCCGCTTTAGAAATTTCTTCAATCTATTAAGTTGTGATTGAGATACAGAGCTTCGACCCACAGAGGTATCCATAGAGGAGTTAAGCACGCAATTAAAATCCCCAGCTAGGAGGAGAACTCCCTCTGCAAAATCTATAAGCTTTTGAATGTAATAAATAATGTGGGTAATTGGGTCCTGATTAGGGATGTACATATTTGCAAGTGTGAACTTCCTGCCATTGAGCGTAAGCTTTATGAAAAAGTACCTTTCCTTCAGGGTCAACCAACATATCTGATACATTGTGTTGTATAGATTTTTGGATAGCAATGACCACCACACGAGATTTAGATGAGTATAGGTACTATGGAACCATGTTGGGTAGTACTTATTGCCCAAATTAGGAATACGATCAGTACAGAAATGGTTTTCTTGAAAGAAAGCTAGGCCGACCTTGGACTTGTGAAATTCATATAGGATCTGCGATCTCTTCGATGGTTCATTTAAACCTCATGCATTGAAAGGGCAAAACTTTAAGGAGGTCTGGTTCCGGGAACCACCCATGGCTGAATAGGGGAGGAGGAGAAAAAAAAAAAAAAAAAGGAGGCAAGGAAAAGAAAGAGAAAAGAGAACAAATTAAGGCAAGGAGGCTAACAAGCACCCAACCAGGAGCACAAAAAAAGGGTGATAGAAAAGCCAGGTGCTAGAACAGGTGTCAGCACCAAGAGGGTATCTAAAGCAAATGGCTATAAAAAGCCCACAGAGATCTATCTGGCTCAGAATACCTAAGATGGTAGAGGCGGTGCAAAACCACCACCTAACAAGAGTATTGTAAAAACCAGAAATAAGGGGGCAGGCGGAAGCCGAGGATTGTACGAGGAGGGGGCGTGACCGGATGGATGGGCGTGTGCGGCGCTGTGTGATGGAGTGAGCAGGGACGCTGTGTAGCTGCTCAGCTTGACACGTGCCTTACAGGTGCCCTGTCAGTGCGCTCTGATCTGGATGGAGGCCGGTGGAGACCTCGGACGTTCGGTTGTCTCCCTCTCCTCTCTTTAGCCCCCCGCTCTGCAGGCGTGCGGTGCGGAGGGGGGACGTCTGCCTTCCGGGCGTACGTGGAAGACTCGAAACCACCTAGAGCTGCAGAGCCGGGATATGAGAAGCATCCGGATATACCTAGGATCACGCAGTCATACCAGCTGAGAACCATAAGTGAAGGGGTACAGTAAGTGGTCCGCAATATCGGTATATATGCTGCATAACAAGGTAACATCAAGGCCAGCAGGGAAAACCTGGAAGCAACTGCTAGCGGCACTGCATTATATCTGTTTTTTTTTTCTCATATTAACACTTTAACACCCTATACAAAAGGTAAAAAAAATCGGCACATGCTATGATTACAGGAGGGGAAAAGAACTTTGTACTAACTCTGCACTAAGTTATAGTGAGGGGGTCAGTGGACTGTGAGGCTGCGGACATTTCTGGAGGGCGGCTGGAGGGGTGGCTAGCAGTTTTTCTGTGCTAGTAAGCCCTGGCAGTCAGGGTAAAAATACCCCTTATGTAATATCTTGACTATACGCCGAATGGGAAGCCCTGCACCTCCATAGAATCCCCCCTAGGGGACTTGTGTGTCAAAGCTATATTGCTTAATGAAGAATTGGCTGATTGGGGGTCAGTGAGCGGATACGGTGAATGGTTCAGGGG
The DNA here is from genome assembly GCA_037952925.1 of Lithobates clamitans. NCBI lineage: Eukaryota > Metazoa > Chordata > Amphibia > Anura > Ranidae > Lithobates > Lithobates clamitans. The sequence goes on from JBBGZY010001522.1 coordinate 1,383,875, forward strand.
TTTAGTATTAATGGTATTAGCACCGTTGTAATCTCCTGTGGCCCGTGGCAACGGTGTTAACCAAGGAGTGGTCTGCCTGGCAGTACCCTTACCAGCTATACTGTGTGACTGAGCGGGGGGCATACGGTGTGTGTCCCCATCCGGTGTAAGTAGCGGAGTGTATTGAGGCAATAGAATATAATACACATAGTATCTGCCTGTTGGATTATCCTCTTTTTCATATCCAATCTCTAAATAAAGCATAAATAACATACAATGCAGAACTTGCGATCTGCCAAAGACAAAAACCCGCAACTTTCAGCAGCAGCGTCAGTAGCTGCTAAGTTGGAGCAATATGCCCACAGCCTCAGCTGTGACCCCTCCAAAGAAGGGGGTACAACCGAAAACTCACCAGGGGGGGATCCCCGATAGGAAAAGCCAAGGTCAGCAAATAACTATGCCAACAGGGGGGCCACAGGCGACCCAATCATCCAAAACCCATATTCCAAAAGGCTCGGGGTCAAACGATCAAAATATAAATTTGGAGATTAGTACCGGCGCAACCTTGCCTTCAGAGAAAGAACCAACACTTACGGATGTTTTTATGGCTGTAGGGGTGTGTAACTCCTCACTTAAGGAACTTTGCGATCAGATGAGGGGTGTAAAAGCAGACCTGTTATTGGTTAGGCAAGATCTTCAGAAAACCGCTGAGCGAACAGCAGCTTTGGAGGAGAGAGTGGGCCTACTGGAGGACGATGTATCTCCCCTGATTAAAGAAATGAAACTACTAAAGGAGCAGGTTTCCAGACAAGCTTCCAAATTAGATGAAATGGAGAACAGGAGCCGAAGGGATAACGTAAGATTGGTGGGACTCCCGGAGAAAAGCGAGGGTTCTGACCCGCCGGAATTCATTGAAAGGTGGTTGGTGGAGCTGTTTGGGAGAGAATCATTTTCTGCCTCTTTTTCAGTCATAAGAGCTCACAGGGTCCCCTTCAGAGCTCCCTTGGCAGGGGGTGATCCCAGACCTCTGCTTATAAGGTTTCTCAATTATAGAGATAAAGTAGTGCTGCTTCGGAAAATTAGAGAGGTAGGGTCTGTTTTTTTCAAGGAGGCCAGAGTTTCTTTCTATGCTGACTTTTCACTGGACTTGCAGAAAAGAAGGTCAGAATTTATTCAATCAAAACGTGCTTTACAGAAATTCAATATCCCTTACGCCCTTTTGTACCCGGCAAAATTACGAGTATCACCTCTGGGGGGAACTTTGTTTTTTGATTCCCCTCTTGGGGTAGAGAAATGGCTGGAGGAGAATAGAGAAAAGTTTGTAAATCCAGTGTAAGGGGTTAGGGAGTCATGATTGGTTTGGAAAACCTTATTGTTGTGTGGGTGGGGGTTGGGGGACGAGGGTTACACAGGCGATGGAAAACAGAAGTGAATGGGGAATGAGTCTGGGATGAAGCGAAAGGTAGTAGTGGGAGTTAGATGGGTAATGGTCACGGTCAACCCCCAGGGGTTTCACCTAGGTAGGTGCTGGGGAGGTGGGAGGGGGGATGGAAGAGCGAGGGGTGGGGAGGAAGGGAAGGGTAGCATGTTTAAAAAAGAAAAAAAAAAAAAAAAAAAAAAAAAAAAAACCTAAACAGAAAATTTATACACGAGTGGTAAATACCTGGGCTGGAACCAGGGATACACATCTAGATATACACCTAAACACACTTAGATATAATGACAGGAAACTGGCTCTTAAGATAATTTATACACGTCTTAAAATTCACGAGTACACCAAGTTGGAATTATTATGATGGTATTTTTTTTTTTTTTTGATCCTACAGGTGGTATACACGGGGTAAAACTCATTTAATAGTAAATAAGCTTAGTCTCGGCGATAGGGCTTGTATTGTCCCCCTCCGGTCCCTCCACCCTATCCCCTTAATTAGCGATAGATGCAGGCTGAAACGTTGAAAGTCAGTTCCGGGAATGTTAGAGGATTAGGGACTCCCCTTAAGAAACTGGCAGTGTTCTCAGTGCTAGAGAATTATGGGGTGGACCTGGTCTGCCTGCAGGAAACCCACCTCACTAGAGATGCAATACAATTCTTACAGATGCATAAATTTCAACATCAATATCATGCTGTTCACTCTTCCTATAGTAGAGGGGTGAGTATTCTTGTGAGAACTGGGGTCAACTTTTCCTGCAGGCAAACCAGGATCGATGAAATGGGTCGATTTATTTTTCTATTTTGTTCTATTAATGGTGCCATGTATGTACTGGCAAATATATATATCCCCCCTCCCTTTAACCTAGATGTCATGCTCAAATTGAATGAATTTATGATAGATAAAAAGGAAGTCCCTATTATAGTAGTGGGAGACTTTAATGAGGTGATGGATAGAAAATTGGACCGCTTCCCGTTGAGAACCGTTTCGGAGCACACCGCTAAAAGCCAGTCAGTTTATAGAGGAAGTGGGGCTGGTGGATCTATGGCAGGTGCGGAATCCGGGGGTGCTCCGATACTCATGTAGCTCAGTGTCACACTCAACCCTCTCGAGGATAGACATGGCCATGGGTAATGATAGAACACTCCAGTTAATAGGTGAGATTATCTATGGGCCAAGAGGGGTCTCAGACCATTACCCCATAGTGATTTCACTGAAGGTAGGGGGACATAGTCCAAGGAAGGAATGGAGAATAAGTCCGCATTGGCTTGAGGTAATTAGGAAGGGAGATGGAATTTCATCTATACTGAGGGAGTTCCTTAGTTTCAACCAGGGAACAGTGACACCCGTAGTACTTTGGGATACGTGCAAAGCCTTCCTTAGGGGGGTTTTAATACAACAGATGGCCAAATTTAATAAAGAAGAAAAACGGGAGGTAGAGAACTCTTTGAAGGATGTAATGGAGGCCGAAAACAACTTTATAAGAGATCCAACCCCTGTAAAGGAAAAGATCTGGCATGAGAAACAGCGGGGCTATAAACAGATTACTATGCAGAAGGCTGAGATCAGGCGGCTCCTCCAGTGTCAGGTATCTCTAGTGGAGGGTGAGAGAGTGGGAAGAGTACTAGCTCAGTTGGTGAAATCCAATAAGGCTCCATCAACGGTCCTTGCTATCAGAGCACAAGATGGAGAGATCCTCTCAAATCCCTCAAAAATAGTGCAAACTTTTAGAGACTACTATAAAAAGCTGTACACTTCTCAAAAAAAAGTAAAGAGTCAGAGATGGGGGATTTCTTGGGGAAGTTATCCGTTCCTATCGCAGGAGGAAAGGGATTGGTTGGAATCCCCAATAACAATTACAGAATTACAACAAGCAATTAAAAGTATGGCGTGTCCTAAATCGCCAGGCCCCGATGGAATACCAATCGAGGTCTACAGGCACTATGGGGAGGTGCTAGTCCCAGAACTACTGAAGGCCTTGGGGGATGTGCATGAGGGGGGGCGGCTGCCGGCATCAATGCTAGATGCAACAATTATAGTCCTACAGAAAGAGGGGAAGATCCCCTCGACACGGCTTCTTGTAGGCCAATTTCCCTAATTTGTACAGATGCTAAAATTCTGGCCAAGGTCCTGGCTGCCAGATTGAGCAGAGTCATACATAAATTAATACATGAGGACCAGGCGGGTTTTATGACCAATAGATCTACAAGCCTAAATATTAGAAGGGCTTTCTTGAACTTGCAGTCTACTATGGAGAATGAGAGTTCAAGAGCCCTGTTGACTCTGGATATTTCCAAAGCCTTCGACAGTGTGGAGTGGGATTATATGTGGCACGTGCTGGGAAAGTTTGGTTTTGGTCCATCATTTATTGGTTGGATTAAGATGCTTTATAACAGCCCTAAAGCTGTTGCTACTGCCGTAGATAGGGGGACTCGGACGTCCCCACGCAATGGGGCGGAGTTTTTCTTGTCCGCTCCATCTGCCCTCACTTCAATTTCGTAGTGTGGGCAGTGCGCGCGTCCGCTAGTAGTGGTGACGTATTTCCGCTCGGCGTGATGCGCGCGCATCATGTGCGGGGACGTCCGGACCGGAAGTGATGCCGGAGGTCATCACTGACCTTTTCACTTACCGTACAAAAGATGGAGGGGCCGCTGTGTTTCCAGACGCAGCTGGCCCAGACCCATCTTTGCTGACAGGACGAGTTCCTGTGATTGAGGAACCTCTATTTTTGAGCCTTTGCAGGTAAAAATCTTCTTGTTTAATCTCTATGACCACTAGGAAGGGTATAAATTACCTTATTTATGCACTTACATGTACTTTATCCTTCCCATGTTTTTGGGGAGGATGGGGGGTGCTTTATTTGTTTGGGAGTAGACTCATTGGCCGTTTGTTTGTCAACTTCCTGACATGGATTAGCCATGCTAACTTATAGGGCCTCGGCTCTAGATTGGTGCATATGAAATTATATCGCGTCATATGATCCCTTTCAAGCTTGCTATCTTTACACAGCTTGTAACCTAATATTAATTTTTCCATCTAGCTTTTTGGAGTCTATATAGGGATTATGCGATTAGGCATACGCCTATATGATTATGAAGGGTAGTATATACTGATTGCAACATCATATTGGAATTAGTTGCCAGTTTTCCACATCTAGACCTATTCCCTAGCATTTATGGCCATTTATTTATCTCACGTGTCCATGCTATGCTGCTGTTAAGCGAGATGAACTATATATCGTATTGACTATTCTTTGGAATAGATTAAACACACATTATCTTTTTGGATTGGATAGCTTATCGATTTCTCTGTTTTGCTTTTTACATATCTTATTAGATTCTTGTCCTGCAACTGTGCGGTCCAGTCCCTCTATTGGCATTACCCGGTTGGGATCTGGCACCCCTGGAGCTTTTGCACCAGCTGGCATAGTGGACGATGCCTGGCAATGGTGGAGTATGCTTTTAACCTTAGACTTGCACCAGTAGGTGAGACTATCAGACTAAATGTTTTGACCAACTATTATATGTTTTTTATGACATCTGAATGTATATGACCACCATACAATTTTAACTCTAGTATACTTATCTGTTGTTCTTATAGTTTAAATGAATCAATGATGCCGATCTATGCCCTGATGAAGCAATTAGTCTTTTGCGAAACATGTTGGCTGACAGGCATGAATAGAATTTGAACATAATACTGGATGGTCTTATCGATGTTTATATATATATATATATATTGATATCTGTTTTGTACCTTTTTTTTTCTTTTCTTTTTTAATGCAAATTAATAAAAATAACTTTTTAAATATTCTACTTGTTGATACCTACTGTGAATAGACGTACTATCTCCCTATAAAAATCCCACGTTTCTTGATAGAAATCTATCTTTCGTTGCATTTGGAGCCCTAAAGCAAGAGTAAAAATAAACAATGAATTTTCAGAATGGTTTGTATTAGAGAGGGGGACAAGACAGGGGTGCCCCTTATCCCCTCTGCTTTTCGCTCTGGTAATGGAGCCCCTAGCCATGTCCATTAGAGCGAGCCACGAGATTAAGGGATTCCAGAAGGGGTTGATTGAGGAAAGAATTGCGTTATACGCAGACGACATTCTGTTGTTCTTTGATGATAATAAGAACTCAGTGGCAGGGGTAAAGAGAATAGTGGTGGAATTCAGTAATTTTTCAGGTTTGTAAATAAACTGGGAGAAATCCGAGTTCCTACCGCTAGCCCCCTTAGGAATACCAACTGTGCCTGGATTGCCCCAGGTGGCAGTCGTGGAAGCACTGAAGTACTTGGGGATTGTTTTAACGAAGGACCCCAACCAATACGTTAGTAAGAATCTAGTACCTCTCCTAGCCGAATTTAAACAAAAGATAAGCATATGGAGACGCCTCCCTTTGACAGTAGCGGGAAGATGCAGTCTGATAAAAATGGTCTGGATGCCCCAATTGCTATACATTTTACATAACTCCCCAGTCTGGATCAGTAGGAGCTGGTTTAGGAAAATAGAGACTATTTAGGGATCTGATATGGAAAGGTGGGCAGGCTAGGCTTTGGTTGCAAGTTCTCCAGCTTCCCACTAAAGAGGGGGGGTTTGCTCTTCCTCACCCGAAGCGTTATTTCCTCGCATCCCAATTACAGCACGTAATGGGCTGTGGAGTATCAGAGGGCGGCACTCCGAATGGCAGGTTAATCCTGTTAAATGCTCGGCATAACACGCTTATTGAGGCTTTGGAGGCAGATATGTTCTATCATGAATTCCCGACATTTAAGCTGCTAATTAAGCTTTGGAAAGCTGTTAAGAAACTAATGGGGTATGAGGGATTTACAGAATACACCCCTATCTGGAACAACCGGAATCTACATGAAGTTCTAAAAATTGGAAAGAGTAGAGGGTGGGAGGCTGGCGGTATTAAAAAGCTGAGACAACTCTACTCAGGTAATACTCTTAAAGAATTTCCCGAGCTGCTTAGGGAATTTAAGATCCCTCAGAGCTCCCCGTTTTTTTTACCGACAGATAGAACATGCTTATTAGCATGTTCTATCTGTCGGTAACATCCTTATTAGCTGCAGGCATCCGAATGGATCAGTTTCTGGTCCCTTGATTCGAACTATAGAACTGTAAAGGGACCTGCAAAATACTTCAGAGAGTAGCACTCTCAGTGACCATCACCTTCAAGACACTGGGGAAAAAACTGAGGTACTTCCTGTATGGTAGGGGTTATATAGGGGAGGACTTTGTCTGCCAATGTCTATTCACCTATAGGTGGTGCATAACCCAGATAGTCATGTTTATAGCCTGCTCTGTGTCCCGATAAAGAAATGGCTGCCAGAAGTGCACAGCTAGGGGTCTTATTAGCACGTCGTCACTAGCAAGAGAGGAACATCCAGTAATGGGGTGGAAGAAAAGAGCATACAATTTTAATAGGTAGATGTTAAAAACCTAACCTATAGTCTGAATAAAGCAAGACACGATAGTTGTCGAGAAAAAAAAAATAAGATGTTTATAACAGCTTACCTGTAAAATCCTTTTCTTGGAGTACATCATGGGACACAGAGCCTAAGTAATAACTTAATGGGTTATGGACCACCTTCAGGTGTTGACACTGGAATACCCAAAACAGGAAGTTCACTCCCCTATATAGCCCCTCCTCCTTCCAGGAGTGCCTCAGTTTTTGTAGCAAAGCAATATACACTATACAATAAACCCCATAAAAGAGGGGAGGGACCTCTGTGTCCCATGAAGTACTCCAAGAAAAGGATTTTACAGGTAAGCTGTTCTAAAATACCTATTTTTTTAATCGTACATTATGGGACACAGAGTGCAAGTAATAACTTAATGGGATGTCCCATAGCAATGCTATTTGAGGGGAAGGAGAGACAACCTGTAGTGCTCCCCCAGACCTGAGGATTTATACTGCTGCCCGCAGCACACCGCGCCCGAAGGCGATATCCTCATACCTCTTTACAACAAACCTGATAAAATTTTGTGAATGTATGTACTGAAGACCAAGTTGCGGCCTTGCAGATCTGAGCCATGGAGGCCTGGTGACGCACTGCCCAAGAAGCAATAACCTGATCTGGTAGAGTGCACCTTAACTTGAAACAGCGGAATCTTACCCCTTAAAGCGGAGGTTCACACAAAAATTGAACCTCCACTTTTCGGAACCCTCCCCGGTGTCACATTTGGCACCTTTCAGGGGGGAGGGGGTGCAGATACCTGTCTAAGACAGGTATTTGCACTTACCTCCGGGCATAGACTCCCACGGGAGTCTACGCCACTTCCCGTCCCCTCGCGCGGTCTGCTGGGACACACATGGGTCTCAGAGACAGCAGGGACCATTCAGATTGCACAGCGCACTTGTCAAATCCACTTAGCGACAGTGGATTTCTTTGCTGCCTGTCCTTTCAGGACCCTCTGGCAGAATAAATAAGACATCAGTCTTACGAATCTCAGGAGTTGCCTTTAAATAGATTTTCACTGCTCTCACCACATCAAGACAATGTAGTGACTTTTCTTCTCTGAAACATGGTTTTGGAAAAAACGATGGCAAGACAATGTCTTGGTTCAGGTGGAAACCTGAGATTACTTTTGGTAAAAAACTCGGACGAGGGCGTAACACCATCCTGTCCTCATGAAAAATCAAATATGGCTCTTTACAAGAAAGAGCCGCCAATTCCGAAACCCTCCTTGCTGAGGATATAGCAACCAAAAATACCAGCTTCCTTGTCAGAAGGACTAAGGGAATATGCTGTAACGGTTCAAATGGCTGTTTTTGTAACACTGACAAAACTAAGTTCAAGTCCTAAGGGCTTAAAGGTGATTTAACTGGCAGATTAATACGCATCACCCCTTGCATAAAACCCCACACTAAGAATGCGTAGCAAGCGGTCTTTGAAATAAAAATCGATAAGACTGAGACTTGGCCCTTAATAGTACACAGGGCCAACTTCATCTCTACGCCTAATTGTAGAAAGGCAAGAATTCTGCCTATGATATATCTCCGAGGGTGCCAACCCTTGGATTCACACCAGGAACATAAGCCTTCCAGACTCTAATATACAGTTCTGGAAGCTGGCTTCCTTGCATTAATCAAAGTAGAGATAACCGACCCGGAAAGCCAACGTTTCTTCAGAATGTGGGTTTCAATAGCCAGGCCGTTAAATTTAGCGTTCATAAAGTAGGATGGAATATCGGCACTTTTGAGAGCAGGTCTGGCCTTAGTGGGAGGGACCATGGACCCTCCACTGCCATCTTTACGATTTCTGCGTACCATGACCTTCTGGGCCATGCTAGTGCTACCAAAATTACCGGCTTTCTTTCCAGCTCCTCCTACAAAGAAGTGGTAGCAGCAACTGAATAGGGGGAATGCATAGATCAGTGAGAACTAATCCCATGGGGTCATCAACACATCTGTTCCGCATGCTAGTGGATCCCTTGTCCTGGACACAAGGTTGACCAACTTAATGTTAATATGGATGCTAGAAGATCTACGTCCGGAGTCCCCCATCTTTGGCAAACAGCCCGTAAAATGACCGGGTGAAGAGATCATTCCCCTGGGAATAAATGCTGGCGACTTAAGTAGTCCGCCTGCCAATTCTCTATTCCCAGAATGAAGACTGCCGATAGGCAAGGAATATTCCTTTCTGCCCATGTTAGAATATGGTTCATCTTGGTGCACCCTTGATGATTGATATAGGCCACAGCCGTGGCAATGTCAGTTTGGATCCTGACAGGACAATCCCTTAACCTGGAAGTCCAGGCTTTCAGAGCCAGACGCACTGCCCGAATATCTAGGATGTTGATGGGCAAGGCTCTTTCGGTTTGTGACCACTGTCCTTGGACAGTCGTCTTCTCTAGTACTGGTCCCCAGCCTGTAAGGCTAGCATCTGTCGTTACTACTTTCCAGATAATTGGTCTGAAGGATCTTCACTTCAGCAGATTTTGAGTTAGTAACCAACTAAGACTTTGGGACACTCTTGGGGACAGACGCATTGGCATTTTGTTCCAAGCAGGCAGGATACTGTTTTGCAACAGTCTCGAATGGAACTGGGCTTAGGGGACTGCTTCGAATGAAGCCACCATCTTTCCTAAAAACCTCATCCAAAGGCGAATTGAGGGATTTCTTTTCGACCTGACCATCCGCACCAGCTCTCGTATGAAGCTGATTTTTGCCGGAGGCAAGAACACTTTCCTGGGCTGTGCTCTATAATCAAGCCCAAATACTCCAGCCTTCTTAGCGGTTTAAACCACTTGCCTACTGCCTCACGCAAATATACTGCGGCAGAATGGCACGGGCAGGCAAAGTAACGTATGGGTATGTTACTTGCCTCCCGCAGGCGGGGGGGGGGGGGGGGGTGCCCGAGGCGGTCGGCATCTGTCCCCGAGCAATCAGAGGTGAGGGGGAGGCCATCCATTCGTGGCCACCCCCTCGCAATCGCTCCTAGCCAATGACAATCTTCCTCTGCTGCTGTATAGTAAACAACGGCAGAGGAAGTGATGTCATCTGTCCTCGGCTCGGTATTTTCCGTTCTGGCGCTGAGGAGAGAAGACATCTGAGTAAGTGCACAACACACACACTTACAGTAAAACACACCAGGCACACTTTACACCCCCCATCACCCCCTGATCACCCCCCCTGTCACAGTGACACCAAGCTGATTACTGCATTGGTGTCGGTTTGTGACAGTTAGAAGTGGTAGGGCAGATAGTGTTAGCCCCCTTTAGGTCTAGGATACCCCCCTATCCCCCCCTAATAAAGTTTTAACCCCTTGATCACCCCCCGTCGCCAGTGTCACAAAGCAATCGTTTTTCTGATCGCTGTATTAGTGTCACTGGTGACGCTAGTTAGGGAGGTAAATATATAGGTTCGCCGTCAGCGTTTTATAGCATCAGGGACCCCCATATACTAACTAATTGATTGCCCCCTAGTTAACCCTTTCATCAGTGATCACCGTATAACTGTTACGGGTGACTCTGGTTAGTTAGTTTATTTTTTATAGTGTCAGGGCCCCCGCCGTTTATTACCCAATAAAGGTTTAGCTCCCTGATTGCCCAGCGGTGATATAACTTAGGTTTTAGGGTCAGATAGGGTCTGCGTCGCCCCAGGCAGCGTCAGGTTAGCGCCAGTAGCGCTATCATGCACCATACACCTCCCTTAGTGGTATAATATCTAAACGGATCAATATCTGATCCGATCAGATCTATACTAGCATCCCCAGCAGTTTAGGGTTCCCAAAAACACAGCGTTAGCGGGATCAGCCCAGATACCTGCTAACACCTGCGCTTTGCCCCTCCGCCTGGCCCAGCCCAGCCCACCCAAGTGCAGTATCGATCGATCACTGTCACTTACAAAACACTAGAGCAAGGAGGGGGGCTTCCATCATGACAAATATGGAGTGTGGTGGTCCCATCCTATATAATGAATATTTGAACAAAAAATCCCCCTAGGATTGGGACTTTAACAGACCACCAGACCCATTCAAGTAAAAAATATTGTTTTATTGATCTACTTAAAAAGATGTGAAAGCGTCTATATTATATAGTATATTAAAAAATCAGAAAAGAAAATCAAACAAATAAATCATTCCATACAGCATGGAGGCATAGTCAAGAACAGATGAAAAAAAAACTACAGGATGACAATCGTTCGTGTGCTCTCATGGGGGTAAAGTACCCCGATACCCGACGCGTTTCCGGTAGCTCTGGTACCTTCATCAGTGGTTTTGAGAGTTGAAAATAATATATACATGTATGGATTCTCTCGGAATGACCTTATGTTCATGTAGCACTCCTGGCCCCTCAGATCAAATGTTACATGTTAATTTGTGCCAGAACGACAAATGTTGTAAGAATAATGTCAGATCGGGTAATAGATGAGCCAGCTAGAGGAAAACTGGAGTTAGACTTACCGGTAAATCCTTTTCCAGTGGTCTTCCAGGACAGCCCTTGAGAGATGGAGTCCCTCCCATCGACCCAGGAAACACATTGCCAACAGTTCAAAAGGCAGTCCCTCAGGTCCCTGGTCAGACATTTACCAAGAACCGAAGGATGGAACTGTAAAAACATAACCATAACAGGTAATAATGTTAGCACATTAACATAAACAAAAAAGGGTGGGATCGTGCTGTCCTGGAAGACCACTGGAAAAGGAGTTACCGGTAAGTTTAACTCCAGTTTTCCCCAGTTGTCTTCCAGGACAGCCCTTGAGAGGATCCCCAAGTACTCACCAGATTAGGGGGGGGACCACGGCTTGGAGAACTTTTCTCCCAAAAGCCTGATCCTGACTGGACATTAAGTCTAGTGGATAATGCCTTGTAAAGGTGGAAAAGCTTGACCACGTGGCTGCTTTACATATTTGCTCTGGGGTGGCACCAGCTCTTTCTGCCCAGGATGCTGATAATGCCCTTGTGGAGTGGGCTTTAATACCCCCAGGAGGATCTTTGTTTATTGTCTTATAACCCTCTGCTATAGCTAGCCTAATCCACCTAGCTATGGTGACTTTAGAAGCTTTTTGCCCCTTACGTTGTCCAGAAAGAAGAACAAAAAGTGAATCTGAGATTCTGAATGGATTGGTTACCCTAAGATACACCTCCTCACATCTAATAAATGAAAACGCTTTTCTTTCTCGTTTGAAGCTTTCTGACAGAAAGAAGGGAGGACAATATCTTGTGACCTATGGAAATTAGATGCCACCTTTGGTAAGAACCCAGGGTCTGTCTTTAGGATGACTCTGTCTTCTAGAATTTGGAGGAATGGCTCTCTGACAGAGAGAGCTTGGATTTCACTAACTCTGCATTCTGAAGTGATTGCCACAAGTAGTACTGTCAAGAAAGTGACCAGTCTTAGAGAGGCCTCTGAGTTAGGTTCAAAAGGTGACCCCAAAAATGCCTTTAGAACAACTGATAGATCCCAGGATGGGGCTATGTTAATTCTAACTGGTTTGCGTCTGGAGATTGCTTTACAGAACCTAGCAATGAAAGGATCTTCTTGCAACCTTTTTTCTAAGTATACACTTAAGGCCGCTATCTGGACCTTAATAGTACTAGGAGTTAGCCCTTTATTTTTTCCCTCCCGGAGAAACTGTAGGATATTTGCTGTATCCATGTTTACCTCACCTCGGTTGTTCAACCAGCTGTTACATTTTTTCCAGACCTTCCTGTAAATGGCTTGAGTGACAGGTTTTCTACTCTGTAGCAGGGTCTGAATCACTATCAGTCAGGCCCTTGCTCCTCAATATTTCCTCCTCAGTAACCATGCTGAGAGGTTCAGCATGGATACTTGTGGATGAAAGAGGTCCCTGAGACAGAAGGTCTGGTCTGCAGGGAAGCCTCAGCGAAGGTTGGTCTGTCAACCGTAGCAACTTTGTGAACCATGGTCTCTTGGGCCAAAACAGTGCCACTAAGATTAAACACGTTTCCTCCACTAGAAACTTCGCTAAAACCCTCGGGATGAGGTGAAGCGGAGGAAACGTATACGCTAAGCTGAAGGTCCATGGGGTCTGTAAGGCGTCTACTGCCCAGGGCTGATCTCCTGGGCATAGCGTGCAAAAATTTGCATTCTCCCTGTTTGCAAACAGGTCCACTACTGGTTTTTCCCAGTAGGCTGCTATGTAGTTGAACACTTCCGAGTGTAGAGACCATTCTTGATTCGACACTCGTCGACTCAAGAAATCTGCAGTGTTGTTCAGCTCCCCTTTCAGGTGTATTGCAGAGATGGATGCTAGATTGGATTCTGCCCATTGAAATATGTGACTGGCCACCAACATTAGTCGATGACTTCTGGTGCCTCCTTGCTTGTTTATATAAGCTACAGCCGTCATATTGTCTGAGCGGACCTGTAGATGATGACTTTGTATTGTATTCTGAAAGAATAGCAGAGCCCTGAGGACAGCTATTAGCTCCTTCCAACTGGACGAGAGAAGCTTCTCCTCTGATGTCCACCTGCCCTGTGCCCAGTCCGAGTTGAGGTGGGCTCCCCAGCCCCAGCTGCTCGCATCCGTAGTTAGTATGGATGTGACAGGAGAGATCCAGAGAACCCCTTTGTTTATATTTTCTGTCTCCTTCCACCACCAGAGGGAGCGCTTTACTCTGGTGGGGATTGAAATCTCTTCTTCCAGATCCCTGTCTTAACTGTTCCAACAGAAACCTCTGAAGGTCTCTTTGGTGGAACCTGGCCCATTGTACAGCTGGAATGGCTGCTGTCATAAGTCCTAAGAACGACATCACCTCCCTCACTGTACATTTGGTGCTGCTTTGAAGAAAAGACATTCTCTGTCGCAGATTCAATATCTTTTCTTCCGGCAGGACTATCCTCTGCTCTACTGACAGGATCTTGTACCCCAAGTACAGAATTTCCTGTGTTGGGGTAGTCTTGGACTTTTCCAGACCGATTATCCACCCCAACTGACTCAGGCTGAGCTGTGTCAACTCTAGGTCCCGACAAAGTTGTTTCTCTGAATGGGCCGTGAGGAGTAAGTCGTCTAGATACGGAATAATCGAGACTGACTGTAGTCTTAACGGAACTAATGCCTCCCCGAGAACCTTGGTAAAGATTCTCGGGGAGGACGACAGTCCGAAGGGAAGTGCTCTGCACTGGAAATGATAAATTTTGGTGTCCATCTGAATCGCCATCCAAAGAAATTTCTGGCATTCCTTCCTTATTGGGATATGCAGATAGGCGTCCCTTAAATCCAGGGTAGCCATGAACACCTATTTTTCGAGAAGATTCCTTATATAGAGTAAATGGACTCTATCCGGAATTTTTTGTATCGGATGGAGTGGTTCAGAGGTCGGAGGTTCATGATTAGTCTGAACTTTCCAGACTGCTTTTTTACCACAAAAATGTGCGAGTAAAAACCGTCCCCCTGTTCCTGAATAGGGACTGGTGTCAATACCTCTTGATCCACCATTTACCCTATTAACAGAGGTAAGGTCTTGGCCTTTTCTGTGTGTCTTGGAAGCTTTGTCACAAACTTTGAGGGTGGATCGCTGTGAAATTCCAGCGCATACCCTCTTTTTATGATGTTTAAGACAAACTCGGTCGAGGTTATCTTTTCCCACTGTGGGAGAAAATTTACTAACCTTCCTCCCACCGGAACCCTTATGTCACTGGGGTTTAGGGTTTGAATTGGGGTGGTTAAAAAGTATGCCCCCTTTTCCTTTCCCTTTTTGTCCTGTCCAGTGCTTTTTGGGTTTGAACTCCTTCTCTGACTTGGAGACTAGGTCTCCTGTAAAGGGGACACTGCACAGATGTGTTTTGGACGCCGTGTCTCCCCCCCAAGTTTTCATCCATACTGACCTCCTGGCTGCGACAGAAAGCTCCGCGGTTTTAGCCGTAAATTTTACGGAATCGGTGGAAGCGTCAGAAATGAAACTTGTTGCCTTGAAAATCATAGGGAAGGTTTTCAAGAGCTCCCCCCTAGGCGTGCCTGCTTTTACGTGTTCTTCTAGTTGAGACAACCAGAACTCCAGATTCCTAGCAACACAAGAAGTGGCTAGAGCTGGTTTTAGGCCTGCCATAGAAGCATCCCAGGCCCCCTTTAAGACTATGTCTGTTTTCCTGTCCATTGGGTCCTTTAAATGACCCATATCATCAAAAGCAAGGTCAGACTGTTTTGAGACTTTGGACAGAGGGGCGTCTAGTTTAGGATTCTTATTCCAGACCGCCTCTGGGCTCTCATCAAAGGGGAATCTTCTTTTGAGGGAATTAGGAAAGAAGACTTCTTTTATCTGGCTCGGCCCACTCCTTGCGGACAAGGTCAGGAAGCACGTTGTGTATAGGAAACACCTTCGCTTTCTTTTTCCCCAGAGCCTCATACATTTTATCATGTCTGGTCAATTGAGTTTCTTCCTCCTCAATTTCAAGCGTATCATAAATAGCGCTCAACTGCTCGTCTACATCCTCAAGAGACAGCTTGTACTTTGCTGCTTTGTTAGCTACAACCTGATCCTCATCCTGGTTTGAGTCTGCGTCAGAGGATTCAGGGCTAACACGGGGCTATGCTCCCTGACTATACGGGGCTCCCCAGAACTGGGTGTTGTAAGGCATGGTAAGGAGGGAATCGCAGCTGCTTTACTGGTGGAAGCAGCACACCTCGGCCCTGGAAAGAGGGGGGGTAACGGGTCTGCTCCTGTCAGCCGGACGGTACCCGAGCCCCAAGCATTTAAGGTAGGACTAACTTGGAGCCGCTGGATAGGACCCGGTCCCCCTGTGCGGCTTCGCTCCCCTCAGGCAGCCCCTGAGAGATAGAGTCCTTCTCCTGGTTCCTGGCAACATGTTCCTCCGACGGAGGAAACACAAATGACTGACGGACCACCTTTTGGACTGTTGGCAATGTGCTTTCTGGGTCGATGGGAGGGACTCCATCTCTCAAGGGCTGTCCTGGAAGACAACTGGGGAAAAACCATTCAAGGGAACCGGTTATACATCGGCTGCATGCCAGAAGGAACAATATCCTGGAACAGTCCCATCATGGTTGGCTCAATGCCAAAACCTTCTAATGTGGAGATCTCACGAGGGGGTGTCTGCCTCTGTGGGTTCCACCAAGAAGAAGACAAACACAGGCCCGTCGTGCCCATAATGCCCTTCCTGCTGCATTCGCCAATCCTAATTGGGAACCCACCACTTCTGCAGCACCCGTACTTCCCCCATTCACATCCCCAACCAAATGCAGTCGGCTGCATGAGAGGCATTTTCTTTATGTCCTCCCGAGTAACCCTACCCAACGAACCCCCCAAAAAAGATGTTGTGTCTGCAGCAAGCGTGGATATAGGCGTGACACCCGCTATTATTGTCCCTCCTGTCCTGACAATCCTGGTCTTTGAATTGGTGAATGTTTTGAACCCTACCATACCCTAGTTGAGTATTAGCGTAGGGTACAGCATTGCACAGACTAGGCACACTTTCACAGGGTCTCCCAGGATGCCATCGCATTTTGAGAGACCCGAATCTGGAACCGGTTACAGTTATAAAAGTTAGTTACAAAAAAAATAGTATATTAAAAAAAAAAAAAACTAGTTGTTTTTTTGTACTCTATTGTTCTGCTCTTTTTTAATGTATTCTATTATGCAATGATTTTATTGTTATTATGTTTTATCATGCTTGCTTTTCAGGTATGCAATTTTTTTATACTTTACTGTTTACTGTGTTTTATTGTTAAACGTTTTTGTCTTCAGGTACGCCATTCAGCAGCAGCGCGGATTTATTTATCTTGGCATTAACAGCGTTTGCTCCCACGATATATAAAGTCGTGACTCCAGCGGAGGTGATATATGCCGAAGCATGGGGGCAGCAGGGGCGGAGGAGCGATTTGCTTCTAACTTTTGGGGCACATGCCCCCATGCTTCGGCATATATAAATGGTGCATGTATGCCCATCATTAGAAGTGGGTGGATGAAGGGAGGTATTCTAATGGTGGGCATACCCACCGATCAATCTTTTTTTTTTTTATGCAGCCTGTGGGCTGAACGAAAAAAAAAAATTACAATATATGCCCAACAAGGACCAGAAACGTACTGGTATATTGCTGGACTTTGAGTGGTTATACCAGAATGATGCCTGCAGGTTTAGGTATCATAGCGATGTTCCTCCACACACTGCGGGATGTTACCGGCCTGAACAGCTACTTGATCCGATTCACTCTCATGTCATCTATCAATATATACACCTATGAATATCAACTTTTGAGCCACCTTCAGGATTTGCCGCTCGGCCCCAGTGGAGCCTCAAGCATTTAGTTTACGCCCATATTTCTTGGGCTTTTCTTTCTTATATATATATATATATATATATATATGTGTGTTGTTCTCTTCAAAAAGAAGAAAAGAAAAGTCCAAAAAATATGGGCGTAAACTAAATGCTTGAGGCTCCACTGAGGCCGAGAGGCAAATCCTGAAGGTGGCTCAAAAGTTGATGTGTATATATATATATATATATATATATATATATATATATATATATATATATATATATATATATATATATATATATATATATATATATATATATATATATATATATATATACACACACACACATATATATATATATATATATATACACACACATATACACACACACACATATACATACTCTTGGTGGAGCAAAAAAAACCCACTTCTACCTGCTTACATCATCTTCAACACATAGATGAAATATATGAAATACATAGAGAAATATGAACTAGTTGGTTCCTATTGAACCTGTCGTCATGCCGAGGAATAAGTGGACGATGAGGTTCAAACACCTAAATGGTTAATAGTGGCTAGCTGGTCCCAGATGCATAAAAGTGAGAGCGCAGTGTGACCACCCTCCGATGATGTTATGAATGACAAAACGCTTCAGGGTGGAGCCACACAACGTACGTAGACACATCAGTAAGCTCAGGGATAAACAGCACTTATCCCCGTAGGTGATATATGCCAGGAGCGGTAGGAGACGCTGTGGGAACCTGATGCTATCCGATGTTATTTTGTGAACACTGCTGCATTATATGCTAGTTCTTGTAAGTCTACATCTTGTAGGGGGGTTTTCTCTCTTCGTTTTTTAATGGTAAATAAAATTCTTGTAAACGAGATTACGCTATGTCCGATTCCTCTTTTTAATTTTGACTAATTGAACGATCTGAGTGCTGTCTCGCTTTGGACAAAGGAAGGAAGATACCGGTAGAGATGTTCCACTGATTTGAGAGACATACATGCAAAGATTAAGCTCTTATCTGGTAAGAGTTTTTTTCAAGAGGGGGTTTTCCTGCACACCCCCCTCTTTATTTGTGCACGTGTGATGTGGGCTTTCCTCTGGTGACAGTAACTCTTCATTTAAAGCGTTCTTTATATAAATGATCCCAATGGACTTGTCGTTTCTCTACAACAATTAATGACACAACTTTGTGCTTTTATAATTTTTTTATGGATTCATATTGGTGTACGGACTTCATTGAATGAACATATATTGAATTGATTGCTCTTGTTTTATGATTAGTCATATTTAAAAGCGTTGCACGGGTCCAGAAGACCTTTTTTTTTTTTTTTTACCTAAAAATAATAACAGTAAAAATGTTTAAGAACTTTTTAAAACCCTCATCAACACTGCTGCCTGGCTGCTAAACCCCCCAAACCATGAGATGTATAATAAGCCGCCCCGGAGAAATGTATTTAGCAGTTGAGGCTTATAATCTGTTATAAGTGTAAATCAGTTTAGCGCTGGCATATTGCCAACTATTCAGACATGCAACACTACCAAATGTAGGATGTAGTACAGCTTTACCTAATAAAAAATGCTGTACTCCCAGCCCCTTAGGTTTCTCCAATTTGGGGGGGGGGGGGGGGCATTTTGTTCAATTACAAATCCTCTGCTACTGGGACACACACACACACTGTTGTAGCTGAACACAGAGCTGCTGAGAAGCAATGTAACAAGGTATCTTTACTCCCTCTAGAGGAGATTTTAAAGCATTACAATGTTTTCATATGGAAGATAAAAAAAGGCATAGGTGGACTTTGCAGTTCCTACGCTTCTTCCCTTACCTTTTCCTCGCTGCAGGATACTGCTTAAATAGACAGATCCAAACTTCACCCATCATGGCAGGCAGCACTAGTATACCTTCAAAGACCGGGTCCCTCTTATAGGGGTTCCAATCCTTTGAACCTGTATAGCACCCCTCAGGAACAACTTTAGGTAATGTAGCATGACCAAAAAAAGTCCTGGTTCCTGGTGTCCAGCCCTCGAAAGAGGCTTACAGGCAAAACCTTGTTCTTCTATGCGAGGCCCGGGTACCATCCTGTGGCCTCAGTGCTTGGATGGATCCTGTCAATGGAGGAATTTAAACCCAGCATGGATCCCTCCTGGAGCTTCTCAGACCACATCTTCACTTGTGACCAACACCTTAGACACTGGTGAAAAAACTGAGGTACTCCTGGAAGGAGGAGGGGTTCTATAGAGGAGTGAATTTCCTGTATTGGGTATACCAATGTCAACACCTGAAGGTGGTCCATAACCCATTAAGTTATTACTTAGGCTCGGTGTCCCATGATGTACGCTAAAGAAATAAAAGTGTTCATTTCTCTATAACCTTTAACCTCAAACTGCTTTTGTGCTAAGCACTATGGTGTGTCTTGTAGGATATAATGTAGTGTATACTACAAGACATGCATAGCCAGGAACCAGTATGTAAAAAGGTACAGGGAAACCCCATCTTACCTAGTCCAAGGTACTGTTCAGGGACCATGCTTCACTCATCACAGTGGGTATACCCCAGGAAAGGGTCTTCAGGGTTTGGGTGCAATAGGAATGGATTATGGCCCTGGACCTGTATAGCACCATGTGGCCAACTACCTCCTTGCACCAAAGAAAAACAACGAATACAGGATTAAGCTCTCAAAGCAAACATTAGAGGCCAGCACCCCTATTGCAAGGCCCCCGGTACAATTCCCAAGATGTACTGTATATCGAGGGTAAATGACCTGTGAACCATAAGGCAGTCAGATCTTAATAAAAGTGTGAGTCAAAGATTACAAAGAAAAATCAAAAAATAGTGAACAGGTTATATATATATATATATAAAAAAAAAAAAAAAAAAAAAAAAAATATCTTCACCCAAAAAAGAAGAGGTCCATCACCTAAAGACACTGACAAAAAAAATGGAGGCTTATGGAATGGGTGAGGTTATACTCTAGGGTCCATTCCCAGCAAAGCTTTGCCTACATACTGTACAATCACTTGAAGGAGGTGGCCTATAACCCGTGATCTAGGAATAGAGTTCTGTAATAAATGATTAAGATTATAATGTTTCCATCTGGTTTTCACCCCATCTCACACAGTGACTGTGGCAGGGTGCACATTTCTGGCTCATGGATCTCAAATCTTGGTCGGAACAGCTAAGGTACCCTTTTTAATATTAGACCTGCAATTGGGAGTAAGATAACAGGCTTCTGGCAAAAAAGGCAACATTACTGTGCCCTACCACTGGGGGTGATGCCTAAGTTTTACATCTGGGTAGAAAACGTCTCTCCCAGCTCAGAGGAAAAATATATCTGCCCCATTTGATCTTCCACCTTTACAGCTTTCCTGAAACCATATTACCCAATCACAAGAGAACTGTGGGTTGCTTTACACTCCACAAAGTAAGCAAGGCATGGGACAGTGGAGTGTTGAATTCAGACTGTGGTGTTTCCCAAGCTGAAGACTATAATCTATGGATTTGGCACAACGCTAAGATGCACAAAGGTGGATTTATAACCCTTATGCTGATCTCTCTGCATATTTTTTTATGGTTTTTCATAAAAGTTCTTACAATACATAAACACAGATTAGCACACACCTTGTTCTTAGCAAATGGATATGACATTAAAAAAATGGTAACATAAAAAATAACATAGCAAAATAAAAAATAACAAACTCCTTGCCTTTTATGAGATGATACTTGTCTTCAACGCCTTGTTCAAAGTCACCTAAAGAAACAAGGAATGCTTTGTTTGGCTTTCGGAGTAATGCTCCCTTGTATGTGGATTGTGGATCAACAGAAACATCCAAGTGATCTTGAAAAGACCTAAACATAAATATTAAAAATGTCAAAGTGTTAGTGATATGAAGAAGCAATTATTTACAAAAAGAACAAAAACACAATTTTAATGAGACATAACTGAGCAATTTTGGACTTGCCTGCAAATTACATAGCTTGGAGTACAGTACAGGACACAGGCAAATATTAATAGACCCTGGGTTATAGGCTTGTGTCTTCAGGTGATTTGACACCGACAAACCCCATTCTGTGAGTCCTCAGTTTTGTAACAAGCAATGCAGAGCAACCAAGGAACGGAAAGGAGAGTGGTCTGTGTCCTGTACTGTACTCCAAAATATGTACAGTAATTTGCAGACAGGTGTTAATTCCCCTTGTTTTAATCGCACAGAAGAGAGCACAGGTAAAGTATTCATACACCCTGAGATATACCCAAGCAATTCATTAGCAAAACAATGGGGCAAACGGAACTGTGCCTTTTGGACCAACAAGATTCCACAGACCCAACTTCAGAGTGCTGCTGCAAGTACCTTGCAGCCGAAATCTGCACAATTGGATTTCCACCTGGTAGAACTTCGAAAAGTATGAACAGATAAAGTAGTGGCTTACAAATCGAGGCAACAGAGTTTCAATGCTGGAATGCCAGGAAACCCCCACCGATATGGTGGATTGGGTCCATAAAAGTGCAGGGGGCAGATTGTCCCTGAGAGGGTAAGCTCTAGAGTTCAGATTCCTTATCCATTGAGCGATAGTGGACTTCGGAGACACTTAAGGCTCTATGTCCAGATAATGAAGAGAAAAATAACTTTGGGTGCTTGGAGCAGGGCATAAGGATGGAAAATTATTTTCATTAAGGTGGAAGACTGATAACATCTAAGGAAGAAAGGAAGTTTATTGGGTGTATAACTACCTTGTCCCAGTGAAGGATAAAGAAAAGCTCTTTACAAGACAGAGCTGACAACTGACATGTCTGACAGATGTGATAGCTATACAAAAGCCTCTTTGCAGGAGAATTCATTTAAGAGGATTTGCCTGATGTTTTCAAATGGTGATTTTTTTTTCAGGGGAACCAAGTTGAGATCCCAGGGAAGCAGAGGGCTTGATTCCAGATACAGCATGAATACAGATATTGCCAAGGGAGAGGGAATATCAGGGTTTAAAAACAATACACAAAACCTGTCCTTTCAGCATGCTCAAGGCCAAGTTCTAGCCAAGACCTGATTGTATGAGGGCCAATATGTGATGCACACTCTTATTAAAGTTCCTGTGTTCACACCAGGCAAGGAAGAATTTCCAAGTACGACAATATACCTTTCTGGAAGTGGCTTTTCTTACTTTTAGCAAGGTAGGAATAGCAGACTCAGAGACCCATGTATCTCTCAAAGTGATTGTAAAAAGGTTAGTTTTTTTTTTCTCTAAATAATAAACATGTTATACTTACCTGCTTTGTACAATGGTATTGCACAGAGAGGCCCTAGACCTCTTCTGGGGTCCTCTGTCGGCGCTCTTAGCTCCTCTCTTCCGAGTGCCATTTGCTATGGTGGCGCTTGTGGGGGCTTGCTCCCAAGCTGGGCCGTGTAAGTCTATAGACATACACAGCAAGTCTCAGCCCCATCCCCAGCTCCCTCCTCGTCCCTTCTCCTTGATTGATAGCAGCAGGAGCCAATGGCAAGTCATGGAAGGTTGTTACGCATTAAGGTAAAAAAAAACCTTCAACCTTTACAACCACTTTAAGACCTGGGCTTCAACAGCCATGAGGAGCAAAATGAAATCGAGGGCTCTGAGACAGCAGGTCTCGTCTGTTTGGAAAAGGCCAGGGGTCATCTTCTAGTAGTCTGAGGATGTCTTTACCATGCACGTCTTTGTAGGTCTTAAAATGTCTATACCATGTTCTTCTGGGCCAGTCTGGTTTAATGAAAATCACAATTTTTTCTCTCGTGGAGCAGTTGAGGTAGAACTTGCACTGGGGTAGAGGAAAATCATAGATAAGCCTGAACTGAGACCAAGGAATTATCAAAGCATCCAAACCCAGTGCTAGAGGGTCCTTAGTCTTGGCCACAGAGGTAGCTTGTTGTTGTAGCTGGATTGTTTACAAGTGGATCCCCCCTCCCCATTTCTGACATAGCAGATTGAGGGTGGCTGGATGAAAGGTCAATTCCACTTGATCCAAGTGATGGCAGCTGATAAGTCTGCTTTCCAATTGTCCACTCCTGAGATGTAGACCACAAAGACGTCTGGATATCAAGTCTCTGTCCTTGAGATTATCTGGCATGCTTATTTCAAGGCTGCAAGACTCCTGGTAACCCTTGATGGTTGATGTAGGTCAGGACTGTGGCATTGTCCGACTGCACCTTGACTGGGAGTCCATGCAGAGGGAGGGTCCAGTCTTGCTGAGCCAACCTTATTGCTCTGAGCTCCAGGATGTTGATGGTAAGCTTGGCATCCACAGCTGACCATATTTCCTGAACTGTGAGGAACTGGAACACTCCTACCCAGCTTGACAGACTGGCAGTAGCTATTATCACTTTCCAGTGATAATGAAGGCAGGACTTCCCTATTGTTAAGGCTGGGATAGAGATCCATCAAGTTAGGAAATGCCTTGCTTGGCTAGATAGGAGACTGAATAGGTCTGCAAAGCACCGACGATGAGGATAAATTGGGATATGAAAATAGACATCTTGAATGCCTTCAGATTGCAGGTATTTACCTCATCTCAGAGAGGCATTAACTGAACTTGCAAGTTCCATGCAAAGTTTTTGAATTTGAAGGTCTTGATGGCTTTTAAGTCCAGAATATGACAAATACCCCCCTGTTGGACATTGGTACTTGTGAAGATACTGCCACAACTACTCAAGACACGAGATGGTTCAGGGCATTCTAGGATAGAGTTTAGGATCTATTTTGTACCCCTTTGAAACCACTGATTGAACACACAGGTATGGAACACCTGTGACTTAGAGAGGGGCAAACTAAAACAGACATCTCCCTCACACTTACAAGACAGAGCCAACAACTGACTTGTCTGACAGAGTAAGGGTGCTGCTTCTTTGGGAAAAGGCTTTGAAGAAGGCTTGCTGGGTTTGTGTGGCTGAAGTCAGGACCGAATTTAGGTTTATTAGTTGAAGCCTGAGTAGTGCAGTTAGGTGCTCTGTTTTGCGGAGGTAGAGGCTCCTGAGAAGAGGGGTTTTAGAAACTTCCCTCCTGTGAGATGTTTTCTGAATTTGACAATTGCCTCTCCTAAAAAAACATTTGCTTTAAGAAGATATACTTGTAAGGTGCTTTTAACAGGCAACTTCAGCTGTCCAGGCTTTGAGCCACAAGATTCTGTACATGAGAATGGAGATTAGGCACAATGTGAAAATTTGTCTCATCACACTTCTAGGGCATCTACAAAAAGCATAACAGAAGGTAAATGCTTTAAACACTCTGTTAAGGCATAGTTCTAAAATACAGGATCATGTTGGTTGTTCATTGGTCAAGTTTGTGGCAGGTTGACACACTAATTGCAGCAAGAACTGGTTGGAGCGCTGGACCTTCAAACTTCCTATCTGCTAAATCTTTAAAGTGGGTTTTAGGCAAGACATTTTTTTACCTTAATGCATTCCCTGCATAAAATATGTCTCAGTAAGTGTAAAAACCCCTCACCTCTCTATATGCTTATTTGAGTCCTATCTCAATCAGAGCAGTGTCCTTCCGCAGCCAATGCTGCACTTTTTCCACCTTCACATAGGTCGATGGCTATTGCTGTCAATCAGGGAGGGAGCAGGGGCCGAGGCAAAGCTGTACAGTCTATGTCTATAGATGTACACAGCCCAGCTCGGGAGTGAGCCTGCAGGTATGCCCCCGTAGCAAGTGGCTTGCGACGCACACAGAAAGGAGGAGCTAGAAGCACTGACGGGGAACCCCAGTAGAGGAGGAAGAGTTTGGGGCTGCTTTGTGCTAATACCAGAAATTTTTGGCAAAGATTTTGGGAGGAATAAAAACTTTTTCAGGAGAGATCTAATCGTCATAGATTGCCCGTTCTATTTGTTATCAATGGAGAGAATCTTTATAGATTTTGCAGGTCTCTTTGTACCCAAAGGGGCATGGCGAGAGAGAGGAGAATCAGGTTCTACAATGTCAAGGCTTCTGTGCACAGCAGCAGAGCGTTTATTCACATGAGCAAGCAGGTTGCTTGAAGCTCCCTCTTCAGGTATAAAAATGTGGTGGGGGGGGGGGTATTCTTTAATGCTTTTCTATCCTGCTTATCTACTACAGTATGTGTTTATTCTGCATCTGGTGGTGAGGGGCTGTGGCATTTTGTCACCCTGGACATAGATGGCTGTATTAAAGCCATTAGCTGCCCAAGCAAGCCTATTGTTGCATGCCTGAAAAAGAACTAGAATTGGATGAAGAGACTGCTGTTAATATCAGTTCCGCTGCAGTACAAGGTAAGCATTGTCATTCTGAAGTTAAGTGTTGTGCTAACCTTCAGAAGAACAAATGTTCACCAGAGGCTTTGCCGTGGCTCCTTTTTGCCTTGTCACCACCATAGCTATGGGTGACAGTATTCTCATGTGGAGTACTCTAGGAGTAGGATGCGGATCACAGGGTAATCCTGTCCAGAAAGAGTACACAGCAAAGTCCTCATAGTGAAAGGGTGAAGGCAACTAATTACTTTACAAGGGCTCTAGACGGAAGTGGTGGCAAAGTGTGCAACCAGTGGTGTGATTTAACACCTGAGGTTCTCTCTGGCTGAGTTTCATTGCCAAGTTTGAAGACTTTACACTGTAAAGTATATACTTTCCAAATATAGTGCAATTTACAGTAACTATTAGAAATAGGGGGTGACCCTGTCTTACCTGTCTGTGATGCTAAACTGTATAAAAAAATCCAGGCTTCACCCATCTAGGTGGGTATATCCCCACCCACCTAGGTGGGTATATCCCCAAAGGGGTCTTAAGGGTCTGGGTTTTACAGGGGTAGACCACGGCCCTTGACCTGTATTACGCCCTGTGGCTGACTACATATGTTACACTAAGTGCCAAGGTGAACACCAATGCAAGATCCAGTGTAGAGGAGGGTTAAAACCTGTCAATTTTTTTGTGTCCCATTGTGGCAGTTTCCCTTCACTTTCAGCCCTATAGCCAAACAGGAAGTGACAGGAAATTCCTGCAAATTAAGCAAATTTCTTGGGGACCAGAACTAGTGTCCCTAGTGGAAGATTTTCCCTCTATTACTTTTCTGGGGACAACCCAAAAATAGGATTTTTAAAACAGCTTACCTGTAAAATTCTTTTCTTGGAGTACATCATAGGACACAGAGCCTCAAGTAATTACTTGGTGGATTATGGGCCTACCTTTAGGTGTTGACACTGGTATAACAAAGACAGGAAGTTGACTCCCCTATATAAGCCCTCCTCCTTCCAGGAGTCCTCAGTTTTTGTAGCCAAGCAATATACTCTCACCCCATAAAACAGAGGGACGGGAGCTCTGTGTCCTATGAAGTACTCCAAGAAAAGGATTTTACAGGTAAGCCGTTTTAAAAATACTATTTTCTTTATCGTACATCATAGGACACAGAGCCTCAAGTAATTACTTGGTGGGATGTCCCATAGCAATGCTACTTGAGGGGAGGGAGACACAACCCGTAGGGTACCCCCAGACCTTGAGGAATTATACTGCTGCCTGCAGCACACTGTGCCCAAAGGCGATATCCTCATTCCATCTTACATCTACTTGATAACATTTTGTAAATGTATGCACTGAAGACCAAGTCACGGCCTTGCAGATCTGAGACATGGAGGCCTGGTGACGCACTGCCCAAGAAGCACCAACCGCTCTGGTAGAGTGCGCCTTAACTTGAAAAGGAGGAATCTTTCCCTTTAAATCATAAGTTTGAATTGTAACCTGCCGAATCCACTTGGCCACAGTGGATTTTGATGCTGCCTGTCCTTTTTTAGGACCCTCTGGCAGAATAAATAAGACATCAGTCTTACGAATCTGAGCAGTTTTCTTTAAATAGATATTCACTGCTCTCACCCCATCAAGACAATGTAGTGACTTTTTTTCTTTGGAACATGGTTTTGGAAAAAACGATGTCAGGACAATATCTTCATTCAAATGAAAGCCTGAAACCACTTTTGGCAAAAAGCCTGGACGAGGGCGTAACACCACTCTGTCCTCATGAATAACCAACACGGTTTTGAAAAAAACGGCATAACAATATCTTGTTCAGGTGGAAACCTGAGACCACTTTTGGTAAAAAACCTGGACGAGGGCCCAACACCACTCTGTCCTCATGAATAACCAAATATGGCTCTTTACAGGAAAGAGCAGCCAATTCTGAAACCCTCCTTGCTGAGGATATAGCAACCAAAAATATCAGCTTCCTAGTCAGAAGAACTACGGGAACATGCTGTAATGGTTCGAATGGCGGTTTTTGTAACAGTGACAAAACTAAATTCAAGTCCCAAGGGCTTAAGGGTGATTTAACTGGCGGATTAATCCACATCACTCCTCGCATGAAACCACGGACTAAAGAATGCGTAGCAAGTGGTCTTTCAAATAAAATTGATAAGGCTGAGACTTGGCCCTTAATAGTTCTCAGTGCCAACTTAATCTCTACGCCTACTTGTAGAAAGGCAAGAATTCTGCCTATAATATATATCTCCGAGGGTGCCAACCCTTGGATTCACACCAGGAAACATAAGCTTTCCAGACTCTATAATATATGGTTCTAGAAGCTGGCTTCCTAGCATTAAAGTAGAAATAACTGCCCTGGAAAGCCCACATTTCTTCAGAATGTGGGTCTCAATAGCCAGGCCGTTAAATTTAGCATTCATAAAGTAGGATGGAATATTGGCCCCTGTGAGAGCAGGTCTGGCCTTTGTGGAAGGGACCACAGATCCCCCACTGCCATTCCCCTGGGAATAATCTGCTGGCGGCACAAGTAGTGCGCGTATCAATTCTCCATTTCCGGAATGAAGACTGCCGATGGGCACGGAATATTTCTTTCTGCCCAAGTTAGAATATGGTTCACTTCTCTCTGCACTGAGAGATTATTGGTGCCCCTTTTGGTGATTGATATAGGCCACAGTCGTGGCATTGATAGATTGGAACCTGTCGGGACAATCCCTTAACCTGGAAGTCCAGGCTTTTAGAGCCAGACGCACTGCCCGAATCTCTAGGATGTTGATGGGCAAGGCTCTTTCGGTTCTTGAACACTTGGACAGTTGTCTTCTCTGTCATCACTTTCCAGAAAAGTGGTTTGAAGTATTTACCCTTTAGGACATTCTTTAGAAACCACCAATTGAGGCTTTGGGACACCCTTGGGGACAGCCGCATTGGCAAGTCCAAAGCTTGGAACGTTTTGTTCCAAGAAAATAGAATACTGTTTTGCAAGTCTCGAATGGAACTGGGCAAAGGGAACTGCTTAGAATGAAGCCACCATCCTTTCTAACAACCTCATGCAAAGGTGAATGGAGGGACCTCCTTTTGACCTGACCATCCGCATCAACTCTTTTATAGAGTGTTTTTTTTTTCTGGGCTGTATCTATGATCAGACCCAAAATACTGCAGCCCTCTTTTAGCTATTTTAATGGAGACTCTACTAGGTTGAGAATGCAACCCAGACCTTTCCAGGTAACTGGTTGTAATGCGTACACCTTACTCCGAACAGCGATTGGTCTATTAGCAATAGATCGTCTAGATATGCCAAGACTGTTTAAGCCCTGTGCCCTTGACCTGGCTACAGGTGGGGCTAGCACCTTTGTGAACACTCGAGGTGCTGTAGCTAGCCCGAAGAGCAAGGCTATAAACTGAAATGCTGCTGTTCTACTTCGAACCGCAGAAACCTTTGGTGAGCGGGAAATATATGGACATGCAGATATGCATCCCTGATGCCGATAGGCGACAGAAGTTTTTCTCCTTGCAGGATAGAAACTACTGACTTGATCAACTCCATAGAAAGGAGCGGATTTTCAGGAACTGATTTAGATTCTTTTAGATCTAGAATGGATCTGTTGAATTTCTGCGTGGCTCTGTACATGTACAGGAAACGCATGAAAAAGGCAGTGAAGGTTCCAAGGAACCTAAAAAAAAAAAACAGAACTATCAGCTGACTCTACTAGAGGTAGTTTGAAAGAGGCACAAATCATCTCTGTAAGAGGTTTGTACCAGCAATTTCTCAGATTGCGAGGCTGAAAAAAAGTTCAACTCTAGTTGTCTCCTCTGCAGAGGAGTACTCGGTTTGCCTTTCTTCCCGATTACCTGAGGGTAATCCTTCATCCTCTACCCACTGTTCCCTTGATAAGGGATCTCAGGTGGGGGAGGGGGGTCTAACACGCTTCTCATGCTTGGATAGCGGATGCGATTAAAGTCGCTAATTTTCCTTCTAGGCCCTGCAGGGCGGAGAAAAAAACCGTATCTTCAATCATGTATACAGGGGCTGAATATTTTCTCCTCTTAGGTTCAGTTTCCATTATTGCAACCCCAAAGTTGCGTGATTTTACTGTGCCGCTGAGAATACGTCGGGCGCGATTTTGATGCGACAGGAAACAATGCCTGTGTATTGTAGAGGTTTATGGACCTCAAGCCACATCAAAGTGGTATCAAAGTAGTGCAGGGACTACCTTGAAGTCGCACAGATCTGAACAGTATTTCTTGGAAATCATGCCCTAGAGTCTGACGGTGGAGGCTGTCACCGCTGCCTAGAGGCAGCTGCCCCTGCGTAGAGGAAGGAATCTGTTTAAGTGACTTGTCCAAGGTCAAAAGGAGCCAACGTGAGGACGAGGTCCCACGTCTTTCAGGAAGCCTCCCATGGCTACACTGGCCGTCAGAGTAGTTAACATGTGAGGAGTGGCTCCTTCACTAGTGAACGCCGACATGTGGATCTGAACCCATGTCTGTCTGGAAGTCTCCCATGGCTGCACTGGCCATCAGAGTACTTAACCTGTGAGCTGTTGTGGCTTTACTTTAAATAAAAAGGACATTTATACCTTCTACTGGACAAAAGAGCTTTACTGCTAGAAATCATTTAGATGTATTTCACCAAAACTTCCCCAATGAAAAGGGAAACTAGTCAGATACCCCTTTTTTGCAAGATGCTTCTGCTGACCAACCCTTTTAACCACAGGGTCCTAAGCATGTGTTTTAGAACAAGCGCAAGGCGCGACGTCTGGTGGATAGGGTCTTTTATGGCATCTATGGCGAAACATAGCGCCATTGGTAGGAGGATTTTAACAAAAAAATTCCAACTCCTTATCTGTTGGATGCTTAAGCAATTATGCATCTTGATGCTGGAAATCGCAGCGTCTACTGCTGGTACTTTCTAACCTTTGTGAATTTTTCCTCCATGATAGATAACTGAGAAACTCTTTGGAGGGAAAAACTGCTTATCCAGATGATCCCATTCAGCATAAATAAGCGCTGTAAAAAAAGGTTTTTTTTTTTTTTTGTTTTTTTTTTAAACCAAAAGAAGGGACCTGGACCTTCAACTTACTCTGTTAGGAGTAGTATAAAAAGTGGAATGAACCATCTCTGTAAGAGTTTGTACCATCAATCTGTCAGATTGTGAGGTTGCATAAGGTTAACCAACTGTTGTCTCCTCCACAGAGGAAAATTTTGGCTTGTTTACCCCCGTGATCACCTGAGGATAACACCTCATCCTATGCCCACTGTTCCCTTGGAAAAAGGGGGTTTGAGGTGGGGGAGGGGGATCTAGCATGCTTCCTATCCTCTTGGATGGAGAATGCGATTAAAGTCACTAATCTTCCTTCTAAGCCCAACAGGGCAGAGGAGAATGCATCTTCAGTCACATTTGAAGTGTGAGAAGCAGTTGCACCATCAATTGCTTCCAATGACTCACCCTGGCGTTCCATGTCAGGTATCTCCGGAGAGCATGACAGTGTGGAGGCATGACTGGAGTTCCCAGCGCCCGGGGGTGGAATCCTTGGTACCTTTGTGGTACACTGGAAATCAAATGTGCTAAGCACAACAGCAGAGGCACTTTAACAAATTATGGTATTTGCTGAACAATAGTTTTAGCAAAAGAAAACAATGTCATCATAAGGAACAACCTTTTATACTGAGTACCATAATATTTCCTGTGCTGGAAATGCCTGTTTACACACCTTTACATGCCCAGCGCTCCTGTAACTCTTAGTGTGACAGACCTCTGTCTTCAGCTTATGAACTGAGAGCGTCTGTGTTAAGCCTCAGGTGAGAACCTAATTACACATAAGTATCAGCTGTTACCGCACCTCTCCAGGGGGAGAGGGGAGGGGAATTTTTATCAGCAGTGTTTGTTAAGCTCCTAGTTTTAAAGGAAGACTTCACTTTATACAAAGATGCAAATGGCTGGTTTTGTATGTTCATAAACTACTGCTGTAACCCCTTTAGATCCCTCAGAAGAGGAACACCATCTGTTCAATTAAGAACTCCCCTCTGGCTGCAGGGACCACACCCGCTGCTATAGCCAGACACAGAGCTGCTGAAAAAGGCATCTTACAAGGCAAGTGTAATATACTCCCTCTAGAGGAGACATTTTAAGGCATACAGAGATATAGATATAGATATTATTTATTTTTATTTTTTTGGAGAAAGGGACATAGGACTTTTTACAGTTCCTAGGCTTCTCCCCTTACCTTATCCTCACTGCAGGATGCCGATTTAACAGACAGATCCAACCTTCACCCATCACGGCGGGCAGCGTAGTTAAACCTTCAAAGACTGGGGCCCTTTTTAAAGGGGTCCCGCTCCTTTGGATCATGTATAGCACCCCTCAGGAACAACTTTAGGTAATATGAAAAACCAAAAAGCGTCCTGGTTCCTAGGGTCCAGCTCTCAAAGAGAAGCTTACAGGCAAAACCTCGTTCTTCAATGCGAGGCCCGGGTACCATTCTATGGCCTCAGTGGCGAGGATGGATCCGGTTGTGGAGGTTTTTTTAAATCCAACATGGATCCCTCCCTGGAGCTCCTCAGAGCACATCTTCACTCGTGACCAACACCTTAGACACTAGCGAAAAAACTGAGGACTCCTGGAAGGAGGAGGGGTTATATAGGGGAGTCAACTTCCTGTCTTGGTTATACCAGTGTCAACACCTGAAGGTAGGCCCATAACCCACCAAGCAATTACTTGAGGCTCTGTGTCCTATGATGTACGATAAAGAAATTTAGGATTTTCTTTTACTTACAATAATAGTAAACAAGATAAATAGAGGGTAAACCTCCTTAATGGGGAGCACTCTCTGTTAAGGAGATGTACCCTCTCTATTTCGCATTAAAAAAAAAAAAAGGGTTTTACCTTTCGTTATACTTTAAGAGTCATTTCTCCACAAGGGAAAAGAGGTCCATGACATTAGGACACTAGCACAAAACGCACTCTGGCATAGGGTTATACAGGCGGTATTCAGGGGGTATGTCCTTGAAAGCTTTGCCAGTGTCCAATCACCTGAACGTATGAACAAAAAAAAAAAAAAGACAGCCAAACACACCCAGCGCTCCGGGGTCTTCACCAGAGGGAAAGCCAACCAATGTCACATCACATACACTGTCCAGTGCCCGGTAGATGCAGCCCTTCTCGGATGGGGATATCCCATGTGGAACTACAAAAATAAACAAGGGGAAGGCGCAAACCCCTACTGCATTATCCAAGTAAAAATGGAATTTATTAATATGAAAAGCAAACAATAAAATGCATACTCACAAAGGTGCACAAGTATACAGCATGTACCTTGAAGGATACACGAGGTAAAAAAATCCAAGTGTCTCTGCAACCTCACATAAGCACGCATGCATGTATACAATGCAGCACCTGCCCAACTGCACTTGGCCCCAAACTAGTTTTGCAGGATTAGCCAACACCTTACAGTGCACCGATACCCGTATAGGGGTGTATCGACTTACAGCTGTACAGGCCCCCCCGGATTAAGCAGTAAGCATGCAGTATATAACCATGACCTGTCTGGCCACACTCACACTTCATTAGTATCCACTGGCTGCTGTTATGCCCCAATAGGCCCTGCTGAACCTACCGTCCACATGGTAAACAAGGCCGCCCCCCCACTTCCTGCCTATATAGAAATAGGCCATAATGATAGAGCCTGTGCCCTCTAGTGGCTGGAAAAGAAACAGCAGCCCACTCTTCTAAGAAGTACACAAAGCATGATTAAACAGCACACTGCCCCCAGTGGCCAAAAATGGAGGTAACAAAAATGGTGATTGAGGTCCAGTTTTGTTTATCCCATTTTCCTCTCTTGATCCAAACCTATGTTAGAGGTTCTGGTTGAAAATTGGAGCGGCAGCCCACTCAGGAGAGCAGAAGTACTCTATGATAAAAAAAGAGGAGGGAAGAAAGAGCAGTGCTGCTCTAAGCGTAATAAATAAGTTAAAAAATAGGATTTTTTTACTCATCGTAAAATACTTTTCTCTGGAGTTCACCGACGGACACAGCTCCATTCTCTTAGCCACGTTATGAAGAGATCAACCGCGCTTAGGATAAGAGTAGGAGAAAAATGTTTGCTGCCTCCCCTAATAAAACTCCCCTAGGAGAACTCACATTAGTGAAAAACCAGACAGACGCAGGGGGTGTGTGGCGCTACCTAGTAGCCAAGGGCCCACAGGTGTGTATAGGGAGAATGAAAGGACTGCACCATGAGTATATACGCCTCACCAGCATACTTCTCCTGAAACCCCAAACTAAGTAAAAGAAGTGATACCTCTTGTATAGGTATCCCTATGTGGTATAAATAAGTGTTATAATAAAGGGCTTTCGCACTATCAGACGTGTACGTGAACTGCAGTGCAAGTGCACCCTTAATGTGGAAGGTAAAAAACATGTTCCAAAATTGCCAAGTACCTGTGCAGGCCTGAAAACTAAAAAAGTGGCATGTACATCCTAGCATCTACATACCACAAGTGCATAGCAGGTGAAACATACAATAACACAAATATAACTGTTGATTCTAAGTGATATTGACATCCAATTGTCAGAATAAACAGTGAAAAATAAGCAAAAAGATATAAACAAGTGAAAACACATCCAAAGAAAAAATGTTTGTACCAGGTGGTCACAGGTTTGTTAACCACATTATAGGCATGTAGCACAGTCCAGAAAGGTTAAACCACACTACAGAGGCATATATGCACCCGTATACATGATAAGGAATCAGTCCTCATATAAATTGAAAAAACAGTTCGTATCTGGTGTAAATCTGGTAATGCTCAGTTGTATGGCAGAAAAGCTATAGGTGACTTGAGTGCTCGCAGTGTCCTCAGATGACTTTTGTTCTCCCCCTGAAGGGTCCCCACTCACCGAATCCAATCACCCCAGCAGGGGCAACACGCATGTAAATGTAACCAATGCGATCAGTTCACCACGGTGTCTGCTATAACTGTTCCCAAAGCATTCCTCTGTCTCCAGGTAAAACGGGAGTGATCCTTATTAAACCCCTCAAGGGAGAAAAAAAACTAGACTCCCATAGTGTAGTAAGATAGAAGTATGTTAATTTATTAAAAAACAGATAAAATCAGCAAAAAGCACATACAAAGAGTCATATGTATGCAGCCAGCCTCTAGACAGCGGTGAAACAGGCTGCAACAGAATCTTACAATGAACATGTAAAAAACCAGAGATGGGGACAGAAGGGGTCCGCTGTGGACCGCTGCTGTCCCCATGTCGGGTTTTTTACATGTTCATTGTAAGAGGTATTAATTCTTTTTCCTAGTTTGGGGTTTCAGGAGAAGTACGCCGGTGAGGCGTTCATACTCATGGTGCAGTCCTTTCATTCTCCCTATACACACCTGTGGGCCCTTGGCTACTAGGTAGCGCCACACACCCCCTGCATCTGTCTGTTTTTTCACAGCTCCATTCTCTTGACCGTAGGGTTATATCTTCCTCCTCACCGGAGAGGCTAGGCAGAGCATGCTTTGCATGTGAAACACTCAGAACTATACTGTTCCGCCCAGGGGGGCGGTCCCTCTGGTATAACCCCTCAGCCTGCTTCCTGCAGCTCAGTATGTCAACAAGCAGTAGAACGTAAATTAATAGGAGGGGTGGGTGCTGTGTCCTTCAGTGAACTCCAGAGAAAAGGATTTTACGGTGAGTAAAAAAATCCTATTTTCTCTTTCGTTCACTGACGGACACAGCTCCATTCTCTTGACCGTAGGGACGTCCCCAAGCAGTGTCATAACGAGGGGTAGGAATCAGCAAAAACAGAACTTCACCCATAACCAGAAGTGCTCCCCAAACGGGGGGAGTTACCCTCTGAACCAACCGCAGTAGAATCTGCGGGCAACAAAATGCATCAAAATGCATGGACAATCAAAATGAAACTTTGTCCCACCAAAGAAAGGAATGTAAATTTCAACAATTACACGGCCACCTGCAAAACTTTGCGGCCAAAGCAAGCATCCGAAGTTGCGCTTACATCAACTATCTAGAACTTTGTAAAAGTGTGAACGGACGACCAAGTGGCCGCCTTACACATTTGGGAAACAGACGCTTGAAGTCAGAAAGCCCAAGAAGTCCCAATTGCCCTGGTGGGATGGGCTGTGACAGGAAAGGGGGGGGGGGGGGCACCTGCCCCTGCAAGGCGTAAGCCTGGACCACGATCTGTCTGATCCACCTGGAAATGGTAGTCGACGAGACAGTCAGCCCTTTTTTCGGACCAGCCACAGAAACAAACAGTGACTCTGACTTCCGAAGGGGGGCCGTGGCAGACAGATATACCCTTACAGCCCAGACCACATCCATAGAATCGAGGGCCACCTCTTTAGGATGTGTCGGCTTAGGACCCAGAGATGGTAACACAATGTCTTCATTGAGGTGAAAGGCCGAAACCACCTACGGCAAAAAAGAAGGTTGCGGACGCAACACCGCCTTATCCCTGTGGATAATCAGATAGGGCGACTTGCAAGACAAGGCCGCCAGCTCAGAAACCCTCCTGGCAGATGTAATAGCCACTAAAAAGACCAGAGTCAACAAGGGAATTTCCCTGATGTTCTCAAACGGTGGTTTCTGAAGCGCCGATAGCACCAGGTTCAGATCCCACGGAGGTAGGGGTAAACGTACCGGAGGGCCTACATGCCAAACCCCTTGCACAAAAGTGCGCATCAATGAGTGAGACGCCAGGGGTCGTTGGAAAAAAACAGCCAAGGCTGAAATCTGTCCCTTGATGGTGCTCAAGGCCAACTTCTGGTCCACTCCTCGCTGTAAAAACAGCAGGACCCTGGCCACAAAATAGGTGCGTGGGTGCCACCCCATCTCCTCACACATGGCGATAAAAGCTTTCCACGTACGATGATATATCTTCCGGAAAGAAGATTTTCGTGCCCTCAGCATAGTGGAAATTACCGAGTCCGATAGACCTCGGTTCCTCAGTACCTGGCTTTCAACAGCCACGCCGTTAAAGTCAGCGACGGTAAAGCAGGATGAAGTATCGGACCTTGCGATAGGAGGTCCTCCCGCATCTGCAACCACCAAGGATCATCCGCCACCAGGCAAATCAGGTCGGCGTACCAAGGGCATCGTGGCCAATAGGGGGCAATCAGTATGACTGGAATCCCCTTGGCCTCTACTCTGCGGACCAGACGTGGTAACAGTTTAAGCAGAGGGAAGGCGTAAACAGCTGGTACTGCTCCCATGGAGCCACCAATGCGTCCGACGTGTCCACCCAAGGACCTCTTGTCCTGGACACGAACCTCCGCACATTTGATTGAGGCGAGAGGCCAGAAGGTCCACTTCTGGTGTGCCCCACCACAGGCAGAATCCTGAACATCTCCGGATGCAGAGCCCATTCTCCTGGATCCAGCATCTGATGGCTTAGATAGTACTGAAAATGGAAATTCAGTCAGCGCAAATATTAAATCCTAACTGTAGAATAAAAGCAGCTGAACACTGAAGGCAAACATAAAACCTTAAAGTATACAAAATAAATGAGCAGTGCTATATGTACAACCAGAAGACTCAAATGTTACTCACAGTATAAATGTAATAAAGTCCCTTTTAAATGTGGAAATAGGCATGTTGATAGAAAAAATGTCTCCTCTGCGGTCTAGGTGCTCATAACAGTTCATACAGTGCAATGCAGTCTGCGATTCCACCACCAGTTAGCCAAACCTGCTCAAATCAGCAAATGGACCCCTGAGCTAACAGATGGGTCAAGAAGGAATTTACCACTCAGCGGTCATAGATGGAAACTTGCATGGGGCGACAGTCACACGATAATAGGAGACCACACTCAGTAGTTCTCAGTTGGTGATCATATTCACATGTAATATAAAAATGAATATATAGTGGACACTGTGTGGCTAAAACAATCACATTTATTGAAAGTTAGGTACTCACATAAAAAGCACCACAACCCTAGTGCTGGGATAAAGGTGTATATGACATCATAAGATAACAGCAATAGAAAAGGTGGCTGCAGTGAACTCGTCCGAATCTGGACTTCCTCAGCAGCAATAGAGTCCCAGACATCACATACATCTATCTATCTATCTATCTATCGAGAGAGAGAGAGAGAGAGAGAGAGAGAGAGAGACCCATATCTCGTTTTCCTGTGTGATAAAACCTCCCACGGGCACCGTCCAATCGGCTCAGGCCACTACAAGGTCAAGGGAATTACTTCCTGCTGATGTTCATGGCTAACTATAGCAACCTAGGCGTCGTCTACAACACAACGCCCAGTCACATGACCCTGCGTTCAGGGAGATGATTCCCATTCACATTGTAAAAGCTGTGACGGCCGTGACGTCACTGACATCGGGACACCCGGTCATGTGACCTTGTATTCCTGTTTCCAGCTTAACGCTGGAACACAGAGGGAAACCCTGCCCCTCGTGGCCAAGCCTCCACTTGAGACCGTTGCCATGGTTATCAATATGCATAGCTGGAGACCGCCCTCCCATGGAGACTGCTCTGTAAACCAATGTCAAGGCAAATGCACACTACCGATCCTGAGACAGCTTGAATCAGAAGCATACCAGCCAGACCATAGACTGGGGGGTAATATACAGATCAAAGCAGACACTGGCCACAAGGGAAAAGAGGGATATATGCATAAAATGTAAAATCACGATTAAAAGATAAAAAATAATAAATAAAATGAAGTGAATATTTAATTAAAACATATAGAATGTGGGACATGCAATTCCCCACATCATTTGTAAAAAACGGCATCACTGCAGCCACCCTATGATAACACTACAAGTGCATAGTCATCCGTCAATTACATATATTCCCAGTATAAATGAGTGAACTAAACAAACTGTATAAAGATCATTAGGATCACACAAGGGAAAATTGATAATGAGCGATCCGAAATGAAACAATTTAAGTCAAATTTGACATTGAGCCCCATGGGTACCCCCACACAGGTCTCAGACCCAAAAAGACTCTCTACGGGATCCGGAAAATTTCCTGGATCATGGCCCAAGAGAAGCTGGCTAGCATTCTCGACAACTCAGTGGACAGGTTTGAGGCTACTTGGGAACCCTGGGCAAGTTTCGTTGGCATCTCCCTGATTCCGGGGGTACAGCCACAACTCAGCTGATTGCCACGGGGGTGCGGGGCGCCTCCCCGCGGGCTGGCTCCCTTTCTTCTCTTCTTTCTCCCCCCCTCCCCTCCCTTTTCCACACTCTTTTCTTTCTTGCTTTTCAGCTGTCGTAAAGTTCCGAACCACAGACAGTCCGATGGTCTTAGCATCACTCTTATTCCCTGTTGGAATAAGACAGGCAGATGGTTTTAGTATCACTCTTATTCCCTGGTGGTTCCGGATATAGGGGGCGCTAATACTATAATGCTGTTCTTTAGCTGGTTGTTTTTTTTTTCAGCAATGTTTACAGGGCGGCGAGGGGGGGGCTAACGGAGGTTTTGTCGGTCACAGTGAGTTCCCTTTTGGGGTGCCGACGGAACCCCCGTGGCCGCCTACAGCCGCCCCTTGGTTATCCCAGAGATTTATCCTCTCTTTAGCTCCTTTCCTATGGCAACAGGTATTGTTCCTTCAGTTTATCTGTTAAAACCACAGGCCGGAACATAACCCTTCACACTTATTATTTTTTTCTTTTATTGTCTGTGTTTCGATAGTGATACTTCTTCCTTCGGTAATACCTACCCCACAGGGGTCTAACTGTATGTGATATGACCAATGTGCACATATGACTCAGCGAATGTATGATATATGTCTTCATTTTTGAAAATTCTAATAAATATTTTGAAAATAAAAGACTCTCTACGGCTCAATAGTCGAATGTAATTCCCCCACCCTGCAATGAGGGGTCACTTTCTCAAAGCCCCAAAATTTTAATTTTGCTGGGCTACGAGCATGGAACAATCTAAAATGCTTGGGAACATTATGTGTGACTAAACCTTTTTTAATATTTGTCACATGTTCTCCAATTCTAATATGCAGAGGTCTAGATGTTCTTCCTATATATTGGAGGCCACATTCGCACTCCATCATGTATACTACCCCTGAAGTAGAACATGTGATAAAATCCCTAATTTGATAAACTTTCTTAGTTGCTGTGGCGAAAAACTCTGTTTTTTGACGTTACCCTTAGTCTGTTTGCATGGGGGACAATGCCCACAGGCATAAAACCCTGTCAATATATTGAATATCCTATTCTCAAACAAGATTGATGGATCAATGACCCCAGGGGCCAATTTATCTCTCAAAGAAACAAACTGGGGAAGTTCAGAGAGAGCTGGGCCAAGTACCTTATCCTGTTTGAGAATAGGCCAATGTTTAAGAACAATCCTTTCGAATTGTTTGTATTGAACATTGAAATCCAGAACCATTTTAATATTCCCAGATGTATCATGTTGAACTTTAGAACTATTGGACACTAATGTGGTTCTATCCAGCATCCGAACGCTTTCGATATCTCTATCCATACTGGATTTGTCATACCCCTTTTGTAAAAAGCAGGCCGACAAAACCTGTGATTGTGAAATATAGTCACTTTCATGTGAACAATTTTGCCTGATGCGTACAAATTGTCCTTTCGGAATGTTGCACAACCACTGAATGTGGTGGCAACTTCTTAGGGGTATGAACGCATTGCAATCAGTCGGTTTGAAGTGATTCATCAAACTAAACCGACTACCTTCCACAGAGATATCCAAATCAAGGAAGACAATCCGTTCGCTACTTACATTCCAGGACAGGACAATATTCCTATTGTTCCTGTCCAATTTCTGCATAAATAAATCAAAGTTGGACCTATCGCCTGTCCAAATCATAATGGTATCGTCAATATATCTTTGGTAACAGACAAGTGTATTTGGAAACAGACAAATGTATTTTTGAAGATGGCATCTTCCTCCCAGTGTGCCATAAACAAGTTGGCAAAACTGGAAGCAAACCAAGCCCCCATCGCTGCTACTCTGGTTTGGAGGTACGTACACGGCAGGTGCCGGCAGGGGCCAGCACAGAGGCAGGTGGAGACAAAGAGGTGCAGGCACTAGCAAAGAGTAGATGGGTGACAGGAGGGGTAGAGGGGGAAGTGCCAGAGAGGCCGATCCAGGACTGGTGCATCCTAATAAGTACGCTCCATTGAGTGACATTGGTGAAACCAGTCAGGGACCAGCACTGCTGGAGATGAGGGACTCTACTAGCTGCCAGGGGAAGAACTCCTCCAGTGAGAGTGGGGGGGCAGCAAAGGGAAAGGAAAGACAGATTCTGGTGGTAGGGGACTCAATTCTTAGAAGGACAGAGAGGGCAATCTGTAACCAAGACCTGAAGCGCCGAACAGTATGTTGTCTACCGGGCGCTCGGGTTCGGCACATCACGGATCTTGTGGACAGATTACTGGGAGGGGCTGGGGAAGACCCGGCTGTCATGGTGCACGTTGGCACCAATGACAAAATCAGAAGCAGATGGAGTGTCCTAAAGAACGATTTTAGGGACTTAGGTGCTAAATTGAGGAAAAGGACCTCCAAGGTAGTGTTCTCAGGAATACTACCGGTACATCGTGCCACACCAGAAAGGCAGAGGGAGATTATTATTATTAACCTTCTATGAGGAGGTGAGTTGCCATCTAGATAAAGGAAGGCCCGTAGACGTGGTGTATCTGGATTTTGCAAAAGCATTTGACACAGTTCTCCATAAACGTTTACTGTACAAAATAAGGTCCGTTGGCATGGACCATAGGGTGAGTACATGGATTGAAAACTGGCTACAAGGGCATGTGCAGAGGGTGGTGATAAATGGGGAGTACTCAGAATGGTCAGGGGTGGGTAGTGGGGTTCCCCAGGGTTCTGTGATGGGACCAATCCTATTTAATTTGTTTATGAACGACCTGGAGGATGGGATAAACAGTTCAATCTCTGTATTTGCAGACGATACTAAGCTAAGCAGGGCAATAACTTCTCCGCAGGATGTGGAAACCTTGCAAAAAGACCTGGACAAATTAATGGGGTGGGCGACTACATGGCAAATGAGGTTCAATGTAGAAAAATGTAAAATAATGCATTTGGGTGGCAAAAATATGAATGCAATCTATACACTGGGGGGAGAACCTCTGGGGGAATCTAGGATGGAAAAGGACCTGGGGGTCCTAGTAGATGATAGGCTCAGCAATGGCATGCAATGCCAAGCTGCTGCTAATAAAGCAAACAGAATATTGGCATGCATTAAAAGGGGGATCAACTCCAGAGATAAAACGATAATTCTCCCGCTCTACAAGATTCTGGTACGGCCGCACCTGGAGTATGCTGTCCAGTTCTGGGCACCAGTCCTCAGGAAGGATGTACTGGAAATGGAGGGAGTACAAAGAAGGGCAACAAAGCTAATAAAGGGTCTGGAGGATCTTAGTTATGAGGAAAGGTTGCGAGCACTGAACTTATCCTCTCTGGAGAAGAGACGCTTGAGAGGGGATATGATTTCAATTTACAAATACGGTACTGGTGACCCCACAATAGGGATAAAACTTTTTCGCAGAAGAGAGTTTAATAAGACTCGTGGCCACTCATTACAATTAGAAGAAAAGAGGTTTAACCTTAAACTACGTAGAGGGTTCTTTACTGTAAGAGCGGCAAGGATGTGGAATTCCCTTCCACAGGCGGTGGTCTCAGCGGGGAGCATTGATAGCTTCAAGAAACTATTAGATAATCACCTGAATGACCGCAACATACAGGGATATGTAATGTAATACTGACACATAATCACACACATAGGTTGGACTTGATGGACTTGTGTCCTTTTTCAACCTCACCTACTATGAGGTAGAACTGTCTGTTGTACCAAAAATAATTCTTTGATAGAAAGAAATTCAAACAGTCCAAAATGAAGCTCTTATGTCTTTTCATAAGGTCGGATGTTCTAAATGCCCACTGTACAGATGTCAACAGGTCCTCATGACTGATAATCGTGTACAATGAGCTGACCTTTGCTGTTATCAAAAAACAGGAGGACAGATCAGGTAAGGCTTCTAGAATCTGGATAATATGTTTGGTGTCTTTCAAGAGGGATTGAGTTTTTGAAACCATTGGTTGGAGAAAAAAGTCAATGTACTGACCAAGTCTCGACGAGACCGAGTCAATCCTATTGACTATTGGTCGACCGGGTGGGTTGGTATGGTTCTTATGAATTTTTGGCAAAAAGTATATTATTGGAGTACGACACGAAGATGGGTCCAAATATAATGCTTCTTTAGTATTAAGCACTCCTATATGCTTCCCTCTTTCTATAAGTGAGTGTAACTCCTCCT
This sequence comes from Lithobates clamitans, assembly GCA_037952925.1. Taxonomy (NCBI): domain Eukaryota; kingdom Metazoa; phylum Chordata; class Amphibia; order Anura; family Ranidae; genus Lithobates; species Lithobates clamitans. The sequence continues at coordinate 1,426,494 of JBBGZY010001522.1, forward strand.
TAAACTGAAACATGGGATCCTTGGTAAGCATAACATACGTGTTGTAATCACTCAACAGATTCTCCATTTCGTTATTATAATATGCTTTGCTAAGTACCACAAGGCCCCCTCCTTTGTCCGCCGGATGCAACACTAAATCCTTCCGCTCAATCAATGATTGAATGCCCTTCTTGATGTATACCGGATCGTTCACCTTCCGGATCTTAAAGCGGGATTCCGGCCAGCTAATTTTTTTTTTAAAGTCAGCAGCTACAAACACTGTAGCTGCTGACTTTAAATAAGTTGACTTACCTGTCCTGGGTGCCCGCGATATCGGCCGACCCGTCCCTCGGGTCCCAGCACCGCCATCCTAAGTAAGGGAAACAGGCAGTGGAGCCTTGTGGCTTCACTGCCAGTTTCCTATTGCGCACGCGCGAGCGGCGCTTTGTGAATGGGACGCGATGTGTTGTGGGACACACACAGTTTCCATAACACACCACGCCCCATTCAACAGAAGACAACGCGGGGAGCAGAAGACTGAAGATCACTGCGGTGTAGGAAGAAGCAGATTAGGAAGACTGCCTAGCAACAGCCATTTCACCTAAGTAAAAAAATATATTTTTTTTCCTCCGTTTTTTTTAGGTATTTTTTTGTGCAATTTCTTTTTTCAGGATGGACCTCCACTTTAAGTGATTCAAGATCCTTAATCATGTTTTTGAAGACATCGATATGCTTAGTATCCAAGTTGGGGGGAATAAAAACTGATTTGTTAAGAAGGGTGGAGTGTATACCAGATGGTTTCACTGCATTTGATTCAGTCCGGACAATGGTATTAGAGAGATAGTATTTCTTGATATTCAAATTCCTGATGTATTTTTGCAGGATAATATAGGTTTGCAATTTGTTTAGATTACGGATAGGGGCATATTTAAGACCTCTATCTAAAACCCTAATCTCGTCCTCATTGAGAGGCGAGCCACTAAGGTTGTAGATTCCTACTCCTATTGAAGTCTTACTCTTGAGTTCTCCTGCCTTCTCTCCTTCCTCTCCGATTTTCCTATTTCTTAGTTGTCCGTTGTCCATAGTGGTGGGGGGAGGAAGTGCATTCGACCTCCCTCCCGGATTGGGTGGGACAAATGGAGCCCCCCTCCCTGCCCCCCATGGGGTCCTGAAAAAATCCCCTCCCCTCCGGGGCCCAAGATTTTGCAGTGGGGTAAACCGATTTTGAGTAGGTATTGGGTTCCCATGAGGTAGGGAAACCCTACCTCTGTTATGATATAAGTTGGTGGATCTAGATGCATTCTGGTATTCATTTAAGTATTGCCCAGAACCCATCCTTCCATGTTGGCCAGTACCATTAGGATCACTGCCTGGATAGTGGCCACCACAATAATAGTTGGGGCCTTTATGGGGGTTCATCATTAACATAAGGGGTATTCCATGGATACTGTCTAGATGGGGAATTGCAGAAATCACCCTTACGACCTCGACCTTTTTTATTTTTGCCTCTCTTGTTTGATACAACCTTATATGGATTGCTATTGTGGGGTGTCCCTACACCAGCACAATCAGTATGATCATAAGAAAAGCCCAACTCATCCATTGGGGTAGGTAGGGGTGTGTTAGAATATTCAATGGCAGAGGGACCAGGGTGTGGTGGAGCCATACTCCCATCCCCAGGTCTTGTCTGCCATTTATACACTTTACCTTTCCCAAAATCCTCCAAATCCCTGATGAATTTTTTCTTCTTTTTATTTTGTGTTTCATAGTCCCACTTTTGGAGCCCATTTTTTAACTGGGCAGATAGTCTAAGGAATTCCTCTGATTCTTTGTAGGACTGAATGGAGCTCCTAAGTTACATAATCTGGGTTTCTAGCTGCATCATTTTGCGTCGCTTACGTGACAGCAAAAAATCAACTAATTCAAGGCCTTTACTGGTGAAAAAGTACCCTCATTCCTTCATTGAATCATCATCCATAAGGCCGTCGTTGGGAGCCACTTCCCACCTGAGCCGCCTAGGAATCCGTTTCGCAGCCAAATACTGTTCAAATGAGACTATGTCCCACCATGTTTTGACTTTCTTCTCAAACAAGTGTCCCCTTTAAATGTGGAAATAGGCAGGTTGACAGAAAAAAGGTCTCATCTGCGGTGGTCTAGGTGCTCATAACAGTTCATACAGTGCAATGCAATCCGTGATAGTACGCCTGCCAGTTTTCCAGTCCCGGGATGTAAAAGGCCGATAGGGCTGGTACGTGTCGCTCTGCCCACCGAAGAATGTGAGAGATCTCCCGTGCTTCAGCCGAGCTTCTCGTTCCTCCTTGATGGTTCACATACGCCACTGCCGTGGCATTGTCCGACCGGATCCTTATCGGACATTCTTATAGTCTCATCGACCATGTGGAGAGGCAACGCCTGATCGCTCGAAGCTCGAGCACATTGATCGGTAACTGGGATTCGTCCCTCGACCAGAGACCCTGTGTCAAGTGCACTCCACCCCAGCCATCAGGCTGACGTCCGTTGTGATCACCGTCCAATGAAGAGGTAGGAACGATTTCCTGGACGGAAAGGCCGGAGATCTCAGCCACCAGAGCAGGGAGTCCCTGACTAACTAGCTCACCCGAATCTGTCTATCCAGGGATAATGGAGATTTGTCCCATTTTGACAAATCTCCTTCTGCAAGACTCTGGTGTGAAATTGGGCGTACAGTACCGCCTCGAAGGAGGAAACCATAAGGCCCAGAACTCACATGCGGAAACGCAGTGATGACCACCTGCGGTTCCTTAACAACTTCACTGTGGTCCTGAGAGTCTGCAGTTTGTCCGAAGGGAGAAACACTCTCGCTTCTGCGGAGTACAGCAGTAAGCCTAGATACTCCAGACGTTGAGTCGACACTAACACCGACTTCTTGAGGTTCAACACCCACCCAAACTCTTGTAGAATGTGCATGGTGATCGCCCATCCTCCCTTAATTCTAAGGCAGAAGCTGCCCTCAGGAGGAGATAGTCTAGGTAGCCCACAATTGCGATCCCCTGTTGTTGCAACAACGCCAAAATTGGAGCAAATACCTTGGTAAAGACTCGGGGTGCTGAAGCCAGACCAAAGGATAGAGCCACCAACTGATAGTGGTCTTCCCCCACTGCAAATCTCAGAAACCTCTGATGCCTGAGGCGTATGGATATGTGCAAGTACGCGTCTTGGATATCCAGAGATGCCCGGGAGTCCACCTGATGGAGTGCAGCAACTACGGAGCAAACTGATTCCAGTCTAACCTCTACTTTCACAAGCAGTTGAGGGCATTCAGGTCCAGCATTGGACGTACCCCTTCCTTTTTGGGGACTACAAACAGATTGGAATAAGGCCCTTGAAACCTTTCTGTTTCTGGAACGGGCACCATCCCCCGGCGGCTGAGCAGGTCCCTTAATGCCCCTAACAGGACCTCCCGGCGAGCCAAGAGTAAGGGTATGCTGGAGGGAAAAAATCTGTTTGGTGGCCAAGAGAGGAACTCTATCTTGTAGCCTGATGAAATCAGTTTGCAGACCCATTTGTCAGACAGCCGAGAGACCCACGGAACTGCAAACTTCCGAAGGCGACCCCCCCCACCCGTGTGTTGGGCGGGGGCAAACCTTCATGCGTTAGCACTTTTTCTCGCAGGCTTGCTGGGTTTGCAAGGCCAAGAACGCTTCTGTCCCTCAGTGGTCACCCTGTCAGACTAGGAATGTTTACCTGAGGTCCCGGGCGGACGAAAAAGCCTCTTTTGAGCTGAAAAGGAGGGCCCTTGCCTGCGGCATGGCTCCTTACCCTTCCTGGACTGTGGGAGCAATGTGCTCTTCACACCTGTGACATAACAATGTCATCCAGCGGGGCTCCAAAGAGCCACTCACCAAGGAAAGGTAAATCCGTCAGGGCTTTTTTAGATGCCTGGTCCGCAGACCAGCATTTCAGCCTTATCAGGCGCCGCAGCACCACTGCTGATACTGATGCTCAGGAGAGCAAGGGAAGTGTATCCAGGGCCGGATCACAGACATACTTAAGGCCATGCACCAACTGGTCTGCTAGTTTCACGCAGACAGGAGGAGACTGCTGCTTCTCCAATTCACGGTGCAATAGTTTCGTCCACTCAGTAAGGGTCTCCGACACTAATGCCATGACCAGGACCGGTCGTAGTGCTGACCCCGCCATCGTAAAGATGGATCGGGCCACTGCCTCGGCCCTCCTGTCGGTAGGGTCCTTACATGCAGGAGTCCCTTCTACCGGGATCGTGGTTACTTTATTTAACCTGGGCACTGGGGGGTACACGACCGGGGGAGCCGACAATTTCTTAAGAAGGCTCTCCCCAAAGGGGTAACGCACCGCCATTCGTTTTGGGACTGAAAAGGTCTGTTGTGGGCTACCCCATTCCTTGTATATGAACTTTTTAAGTAAGTCAGATACGGAAACACCATAGGTGTACGGGCTGGCTTACGGGACCCAAAAGGGACCGCCACCTCGGCAGATGCCGCATCCTGTATTTACAGGGTATCACGCACAGCGGTGATAAGTGCTCCAACTAGCACATTTTTCTGCGCTGACACGGAATCATCCTCACTGTCCGATCGGTCCTGGTCAGCGTCCTCTGACACATCAGAACAGGGGCCGCCAGTCACTGCGGGGCCAGAGTCTCTGAATCAGAGCTCTCCCCGGAGGGCGGGGGGGCAGGGGCCGTTTCTTACCCCCCCCTTGCGCCCGCACACCGCCTCCACCCTGGCAATGAATGTTTCAAGGACTGCCGACAAAGCGTCCGAAGGCACCGCACTATTTGCAGGTGAGCCGGTTGCAATTTCAGGGATATCTGGGGAAGAAACGTCAGTTTCTGATGCCATGCTGACGCTTTCTGTCTGGCATCCTTGGGGACTTAGGACAAGGTACTCAGTCCCACCCTCCTAGCTGCTACAGACTGAGGGGCTACCACCGCAGGACTCACCACCCTGACCGAGAGCTGTGCCGTGCTGCCTGTCTCCTGTGATAATGCAGACGTGTCCTGGAACAAAAACCACGCCATTCTGAGCACAGGGACCAGCGCTGTGTGGAAAAAGCACGCCAGGCTACAAGAAAATGGCCGCCGGGCGTCCTGTCCTAAGGACAAAAAACAGGAAAAATGGCGGCAGCACACAAAAAGCCCAGACACCCTGAGACACAGCATCAGGGACACAGACAGCCAGCACAGCCCCCCCATCAGGGATAAGAGCCCCCCGGAGGACCCCTGCCCCAGGTACACACCACTAGTCATGCAGCATCCCCAACGGGGGGGGGGGAACAGGGACAGGGAGAGAGGAAAGGGAGAAGAGGGACCCCCCCTAATCGACCTCCCATGTAATGCCCAGCTGCTCAGTCCTGTCGAGACAGGGAGAGCTGTACTTACCATCCGGACGAGCTGGGGACATCCCATCACAGACCCAGTACGAGCAGTCGAGCAGTACGGAGTGGCTGCGGGTCACGGCTCACTGTGACAAAGGCATCCGTAGTCCGGTCATATGTGTGCCCCGGACCATGGAGCTCACCAGCCGCCCCTGGAGCCTGAGGGGCATGTCGTGGCCGACCCAGCGCGTAGCTAAGGCCTGCTCACGCTCAATGGCCGGGCTGGGGAGACTACAAGGATCTATATTTATCCAGTCTGTCACCCAGCCAGCTGTTGATAGAAGATCACAGGATCTTAAAATCTTGCGCAAAAGGCAAAATCCAGAAAACAAAACCCCCAGGACCGATGGTCCAGATAGGGAGCCTAGGTCCTTCTCCTTTGCTAGGCAGAAAAAAACTAAGCTGCAGGAAGCAGGCTGAGGGGTTATACCAGAGGGACCGCCCCCTGGGCGGAACTGTATAGTTCTGAGTGTTTCACATGCAAAGCATGCTCTGCCTAGCCTCTCCGGTGAGGAAGAAGATATAACCCTACGGTCAAGAGAATGGAGCCGTGTCCGTCAGTGAACGAAAAGAGAAAGGAGCTTTAATATGCTTAAAATACACTCAAAATACACTCACATTCTGGCAGTGTTAGTCAGGAATTGAGATAAAATGTTTGTTCTTCCTCAGCTGTGCTGGGTATTCCCTCGGTTTCCTGGCTGGGCAGCAGTGATGGAACAGTCCCCGGCCGCTGCAGTGGCATCCATAGCTCTGAGGCTGAAGGTATCACAGGCAGGCACATCAGCTGGGCAATTCACTCCATCTAAGCAAAGCTAGTAACCACAGGGGGTGGCTTGCCAGCACAGCTGAGGAAGAACAGACCTTTTTTCTAAATGCCTAACACCTGCCAAAATGTAGGTGTATTTTAAGCACATTAAACCTCCTTTTTAACTTGCTTATTACGCTTAGAGCGGCGCTACTCTTTCTTCCCTCTTTTGTCATAAAAGCCCTTCAGAGACTGGGTTCCCCTTAATTTGGGGTCCACTCCCCTGGACCTGTATAGCACCCTGCAGGAAAGCACCTTGGTCAGAATACTGCACAGGGTTCAGCGCCGTAAGGCTGCATCATGGGCAAACCTCAAGGAATCTTCTCTCCTATCCAATGAGGCTTGGGTACTATCCATTTTGGCTGACAGCTTTTTTGAATGGATCCGTTTTAAGTCCATGATTCTTAATAGAACCGTCCAGGCACCAAGAGCACATGCACCACATCAGTAACCACCTTACAAACACTGGTGAAAAAACTGAGGTACTTCCCATTTAGGAGGGTTTATATAGGGGAGGACATCCTGTTTATGGATCTGTCAGTGTCCATTCACCTATAGGTGGCGTATAACCCACATAGTAATTATTATGGCTGCTCTGTGTCCCGTGATGTACAATAAAGAAATTGGATTTTTTTTTACATACTTACTTGTAAAATTCATTTCTTGGAGTACATCACGGGACACAGAGCAGGCTATATACTTAATTATTTGGGTTATGCGCCACCTATAGGTGAATGGACACCTAAACAGGAAGTCCTCCCCTATATATCCCCTCCTATACAGGAAGTACCTCAGTTTTGTAGCAAGCAAGGAATTCCCAAAAAGATGGGAGGAACCGGATACCTGAAATAGATTTTACATGTAAGTATGTAGAAAAAAAATCCAATTTTCTTTATCGTACATCACGGGACACAGAGCAGGCTATATACTTAACTATCTGGGATGTCCCAGAGCAATACCCATGAGGGGAGACACCATCACAGAAACTGCCACCAGAGAAGGACCTACTCGTAGCCGACTGTTATGCGCTGAGGCTAAAGGCAGTGTCCTCTGCGGCTCTGACATCAACCTGGAAAAACCCTGTCAATGTATGAACCAAAATCCATGTAGCGGCTTTGCAAAACTGAGCCACTGAAGGCAGATAGCTCAAAAATGCCCCCACATACCTGTTAGAGCGCGCTCTCACCAGAAAGGGTGGGGCTCTTGCCCTTTCAAACCATAGGCTTGAATGATTAACTAGCAGATCCAATGAAAAATAGTTTACCTGGATGTCGCCTGCTCTTTCGGGGCTCTATTGGCAGCACAAACCAGGATTCCTTAACTGAGCCAAAACCTCAAGTAAATTCTGACTGCCCAGACTACATTCAGAGCATACAGCGATCTTTCCCCTCTCGAATGTGGCCTAGGAAAAAAGAAAGGCAAGACACTGTCCTGATCCAAGTGAAAACTAAAAACCACTCTAGGCAAAAAAAATGGATGAGGACGCCACATCACCTTATGATGCAAGACCAAGAACCGCTCTTTACATGAAAGAGCCGCCATCTCTGACACTCTAATTGCCGAATCGATAGTAACCAAAGAAGCCACCTTCCGGGCCAAGTACCAAGGGAATTTCTCAAATTAGTTCAAAAGGTGGCTTCTGCAAGGACAGCCAAGACCAAAATCAAGTCCCAAGGACACAAGGGTGGACTTGCAGGTGGGACTGTCTGCATTACACCCTGCATTAAGTATGAATCAAGGAGTGAGAAACAACGGTCTCTGGAAAAAAAATTGATAGAGACGAAATCTGTCCCTTAAAAGATACTTGAGGCGATACTCATTTGCCCTTCTGAATGGAGAAAGGAAAAATTTCCCATTCACATTTATGCGGCTGCCACTTCCTGGCTTCACCCCCAGGCAAATAAGATTTCCAAGTCCTGTAATGGAAGCTCCCTGAATCCGGGTTCCTGTCACTCAACAGTGTGGAGATAACAGGACCCAAGACCATTAGATCTGGCTAGACCAGAAGTGTCCACGGAGTGTCCCCTGCAAGATTCACTATTTTGGTGTACCAAGCCCTCCTGGCTAGGCTGGCTAACATGATGACCAGTGTTACCACCTCCCGGATTCTTCGCAAAAGATGCGGCAGTAGTTAAAACAGGGGGAAGGTTTAGATTAAGGAGAACTGGTCCCCCAGGTGTTACCCGTGTATCTACTCCAATTGCCAATGGAACACTCGTCCTGGACACAACCTGTCCAATTTTTTGTAGAACCTGGAAACCAGTAGATCCACCTGCAGAGGTGTCCAACTCTGGCAGATTGCGGAAAACGTCTCAGGATGCAAAGACCACTGTCCTGGTATTAATCGCTGCCAGATTTTATATATCTGAAATATGTACTAGCAAAAAATGGCACATGTTCTGCCCCAGACAGAATATGGTTCACCTTCTTAAACCACACAGCTCCTGGTGACACCCTGGTGGTTGATATATGCCACTGTAGTGGCATTGTCGGAATGAACACTGATCATAAACCTGTGTAGCTGGTTCGTCCAATAATCTAGAGCAAGGTATACTGCTTGAAGTTCCAAGATATTGATGGGCATTATTCTTTCCTGTGGATATCAAGTCCCCTGAACTGTAGCCACCTTTAAACCTCAAAACCAACTGGAGAGACTAGCAACATTGGTTATTATAATCCTTATCACTAGAAAGAAAAATTTCCCCTTTTCCAGATTCCGATCAACCAATTCAAGCTTTGCAATACCCTGGGTGCAATACCCTGGGGACAGAGCCCTCCAGCAATCCAATGCTTGGACCTTCAAGTTCCAGACTGAGAGAATGTTCCTCTACAAAAGACCTGGAGTATACCTGCATGTACGGAACCGCTTCGACATAAATATAATTTCCTCCTGCAGAGACGTATTGAAGAATACCCTATGCTTCCTATATTTCGCTTTAAATCTGGAACCGACTGCTCCTTGAGCAAGATTATTGAGGTATACTGAGATTGACATCCCCTGCATTTTCAGCAAGTCCAACACTGGGGCTAGAAGCTGTGCGAACCCTTGGGGGGCCGAGGACAGCCCGAAGGGCAGTATCACAAAATGAAAATGGTCGACTTTGTACTGCAAATCGCAGAAACCTTTGATGAGACTGGGAAAAAAAAAAACTGGCATATGAAGATATGCGTTATTGATGACTATGGACAGCCAAAATCTACCTCATACAGAGAGGCGAACACTGATCGAACCAATCCCATCTGAAACAGAAAGATGTTTAGAAATGTATCTAGTGCTTGAGATCCAAGATAGACCTCATGATCCCATTTGGTTTTGGGCCACCACCAGTTGAGTGTTTACAATAATGAGCCCATAACTTCTGCCCCAAGAGCAAATGCAAGGTAAAAAGGCTGATGACTATGGCAGACTCAGAAGGTCCCTAAGAGGCATACTTAGCCTACCAGGTTTCTGCCAGCTAAGATGGAATGAACCTCAGAGACTGCCCTAAGATTCTTTGGCCCAAGATACTCTCAAAACACAGCAGCCTCAGATGCCTCCCTCACTTCTGGAGGGGAAAAACTTACAGCACCTGGAATTCCCAGGCAGTCTCCCATCCAAATACTAACCAGGCACGACCCTGCTTAAGCTCAGAGATCAGGCATGTTTAGGGTGTTGTGGTCCATCTGGCAAAAAAATTGTCAGGAAATAACTGCAATACCAAACAGGCTTATAATAATCCAGATACCACTAGTCCATTGGCAGATGTGAATCCCCACAAGATCACTGAACCCGAGGGTGGTGCGCCTGCCTCCCCCGGCTGCCTCACCCTTCTGGAGACATTTAACTTGTATAACAGGTAAATAAAAGTAGCAGCTATAGTTGTCAAAACCTAATACATAATCACCCAAGGATGCAGGCCCAACTCATGTTGGTCTCCCACTATGCAACCACAAAAGGTATACAAATACACAGGTACCCAGGTATGCCATTAGGCTGGATTCACACCTATGCAGTTTCAGTGCTTATTGCATTTTGCAGATTTGCACTGCAGTCTATTTAACATGGTTTCTTATGGAACACATCATGTAGTGCAAATCTGCAAAATGCAAAAAGCACTAAAAATGCATAGGTGTGTATCCAACCTTATGCAGGTATATAAGTAAGCATTTTTGCAGTTGATGCACTTATGCAGTTTATACAAAAATGCAGTTCAATGCAAGAAAAGATATAAGTATGCAGTTCAATGCAAATACCCATGAATGTATAAAGTTTAATGCAAATACGCATGTATGTATGTATGTATGTATGTGGTTCAATTGCAATATATATATATATATATATACATACATACATACAGGTATGCATGCCATAATAAATTATGCTGCACCCGCCCAACTGCAACTGGCCCCATACTAATTTTGTAGGACTAGCCAAGCATATATGCATTCAACGCATCCTAAATGCAGCCTCTATGCCACTTCAGTGCAACCTAAATGTAAGCTCCTGGAGATCAAATGCACGCTACTCTGGAGACACAACTCCTTAAAGTGCACGGATACCCTACAGGGGTGTATCTCTAGAAGCCTCGATGATCCCTTAGCCCACATAGGATTTCAAACATAAAAATGGCCGCCCCTCCACTTCCTGCCTACACTGCGTAAGAGTAGGCTATACCGAGCGACCCTGCGTCCTCTAGTGGCTGGATGAGACACACACAAAGAAGGATCTGGCCAGACCAAAGAGTACACTGTCCCCAGTGGCCACCAGGAGAATGACCAGACAGTCATCTCTCTTTCTCTCTTTTCTTTCCAGAAAATACTGCAAATGCAAACTTACCATTCCAGCCACAGGACTCTGAATCATAACAGGAGTCTAACCTTCACCCATCACGGTGTCATAAAAGACTTGGTTCACCTTCATCTGGGGTTCACTCCCCTGGACCTGTATAGCACCCTGCAGAGGGTTTCACTACGCAGGGTCCAGCGCCGTAAGGCTGCATTACAGGCAAACCTTGAAGATTCTTCTCTCCTATCCAACGAGGCTTGGGTGCCATCCATTTTGGCTGCCAGCTTTTTGAATTGATCAGACTGAAGTCCATAATTCTTAGCAGAACCATTCTGGACCTCTCAAGTATGCTCCAAGAGCACATGCAACACATCTGTGACCCCCACCTTACAGACACTGGTGAAAAAACTGAGGTACTTCCTGTATAGGAGGGGTTATACTGTATAGGGAAAGACTTCCTGTTTGACCTGCCAGTGTCCATTCACCTATAGATGGCGCATAACCCAGATAAGTATATAGCCTGCTCTGTGTCCCCTAAGGTACAATAAAGAAAATCAGTTTGTGGTGCACCTGGAGGCAATAAGATCTACATCTGATGTCCCTACCTGTGAGAGATTCTGGAACACCTCTGGTATAGAAACCACCCCACCCAAATTGACAGTTCCTGGGACTCCTCTCCAACCTGATAGGCTAGCATCTGTCATGAGGATACTCCAGAAGACAAAAAGAAAGGGCAGTGCCAACTCCAGAGCTGAATTCCTAATCCAAAAAAACAGGAATCCAGATCTTCGGTGACAAACTGCTTTGCCCAAGGACTAGAATGTCAAAATGACAGAATGTTCTATTGTAGGGGAGTAGTGTGTAACTGGGAAAACAGGATTGCCTTGAAAGAGGCTACCATCAGCAACCCAGGAGTCTCATGCAGAAGTGAAGTGTCCGGCAACTCCTGAACTGAAGAGTCTGGGAGTGGAGAATTTTAAGTTTATCTTGGGGAAGGACTAGGCCCCAGATGTTTCAACCGATAAATCAGTTCTAGTGCCAATTGCTGAAGGTTCGGAATCAATCCAAAACAGTTCCATGGTCTAGACCACCTAGGCTACATTGTTTGCCAGAACGTCTACTGACTGGAATGATACCAGTTGATTGGAGAAAAGCCAATGTAGCACCAATATTTAAAAAAGGGCCAACATACATCCCTGGGAATTACAGACCAGTTAGCCTAACATCAATTGTATGCAAGCTCTTGGAGGGTATGATAAGGGACTATATACAAGAGTTTAGTAATAACAGTATCATTAGCAGTAATCCGCATGGATTCATGAAGGCTCGTCCTTGCCAAACATATCTATTAACCTTCTATAAAGGGGGTAAGCTGCCATCTAGATAAAGGAAGGCCCATAGATGTGGTGTATCTGGATTTTGCTAAAGCATTTGATACAGTTCTCCATAAACGTTTACTGTACAAAATAATGTCCGTTGGCATGGACCATAGGGTGAGAACATGGATTGAAAACTGGCTACAGGACCGAGTTCAGAGGGTAGTGATAAAATAGGATTTTTAATACAGCTTTCCTGTAAAATCCTTTTCTTGGAGTACATCACGGGACACAGCGCAGCCATAGTAATTACTATGTGGGTTATACACCACCTACAGGTGAATGGACACTGGCACACCCAAAGACAGAAAGTCCCCCTCTTTATAACCCCTCCCATACAGGAAGTATCTCAGTTTTGTAGCAAAGCAATGTATATCCCAGCAAGAGGGGAGGGACCTCTGTGTCCCGTGATGTACTCCAAGAAAAGGATTTTACAGGTAAGCTGTATTAAAAATCCTATTTTCGTACATCACGGGACACAGAGCAGCCATAGTAATTACTATGTGGGATGTCCCAAAGCAATGCCCTTGAGGGGGTGAAGACATATCAAAGTAGGCCGCCATCAGACGTGAGGACCTATATTGCTTCCTGCAGTACACTGCGGCCAAAAGCGGCATCCTCCTGCCACCTTACATCCATCTGGTAAAATTCAGTAAATTATGTACTGACGACCAAGTCGCGGCCTTGCAAACCTGAGCCATAGAGGCCTGGTGATGCACTGCCCATGAAGCACTTACTCCCCTGGTAGAGCGCACTCTAATTTGAAAAGGTGGAACCTTTCTTTTCAATCTATAAGCTTGAATTATAACTTGACGAATCCACTGGGAAATAGCCGATTTTGACGCTGCCTGCCCTTTTCTGGGCCCATCTGGCAACACAAACAAAGCATCAGTCTTTCTTATCTGAGCTGTCACCTTCAGATAGATCCTGACAGCTCTCACCACGTCGAGAGAATGCAACAATTTTTCTTGCGCAGAGCGAGGTTCCGGGAAAAACGAAGGCAAGGAGACATCTTGGTTCAAGTGAAAACTGGACACCACCTTGGGCAAAAAGGTTGGATGAGGACGCAACACCACCTTGTCCTTATGTATAATTAAGTATGGCTCCTTACAGGAAAAAGCTGCAAATTCTGACACTCTCCTTGCCGAAGTTACTGCAACCAAGAAAATCAACTTCCTTGTCAAAAGGATCGAGGGAATATGGCGCAAAGGCTCAAAGAGTTGTCTCTGCAAGATCGATAAAACAAGATTCAAATCCCATGGGCACAATGGCCTCCTAACTGGCGGAGGTATACGAGTTACCCCTTGTATAAAGGCCAGAATCAAAGAATGTGAAGCAAGCGGTCTTTGAAAAAAATACTGCAAAGGCCGAGATCTGACCCTTGATGGTACTCAAGGCTAGCTTCATTTCTACTCCCAATTGTAAGAAGGCAAGAATTCTCCCTATAACATATTTGAGGATGCCATCTCTTGGCTTCACACCAGGAAACATAGGATCTCCAGATCCTATAATAAATGGCCCAGGAGGCCAGCTTCCTTGCATTAATCAGGGTATTCACCACTGAGCCCGAGAGCCCCCGATCCTTTAAAATTTGGGTTTCAATAGCCAAACCGTTACATTTAGCGATTGTAAGGCATGATGGAACACTGGTCCTTGCGAAAGCAAGTCTGGATGGAATGGAAGAGTCCATGGTTTCCCTACTGCCAACCTTATGATCTCCACATACCAGGCTCTTCTGGGCCATGCCGGGGCTATCAGTATCACCAGCTTCCCTTCCTCCTTGATCCTGTGTAAAAGTCATGGTAGGAGCTAATTTGGGGGGGGGGGGAACGCATAAATCAGTGAAAACTGATCCCAAGGGGTCACTAGCGCGCCTGTCCCAACTGCGAGAGGATCCCTTGTCCTTGACACAAAGCTGTCCAACTTCTTGTTGAACCTGGACACCAATAGATCTATGTCCGGGGTACCCCACCTTCGGCATATGGCTGAAAAAACCTTGGGATGCAGGGACCATTCCCCCGGGGACAACTGTTGGTGGCTCAAGAAGTCCGCCTGCCAATTCTCCACCCCCGGAATGAAGACTGCTGACAGAAAGGCACATGCTTCTCTGCCCGTGTCAGAATATGGTCCACCTCCCTTTGGGCCACCTGCCTCCTGGTACCCCCTTGGTGGTTGATGCAAGCCACAGCTGTGGCATTGTTGGATTGTATACTGACAGGACAACCCTGCAACCTGAAAGTCCATGACATTAGAGCCAGACGCGCTGCTCGAATCTCTAGGATGTTGATGGACAAGGCTTTTTCGGTCTCTGACCACTTCCCTTGGACAGTGGCCTCCTCCAGAACCACTCCCCAGCCCAAGAGGCTGGCATCCGTTGTTACTATCTTCCGGGTTACCGGCATGAAGGATTTTCCCTTCTGCAAATTTCTGGTTATCAACCACCAATTGAGACTCTGGCGTACCTTTGGGGACAGATACAATGGGTAGTCCAGGGCTTGGACCCTCTTGTTCCAAGCAGATAGAATACTGTTTTGCAACAGTCTCAAATGAAATTGGGCAATAGGGAATAGCCTTGAACAAAGCCACCATTTTCCCTAGCAAACTCATGCAAAGGCGTATGGAAGGATCCTTTTTTTCCCCTTGACCACACGGACCAGATCTCTTTTAGCCCTGACCTTCCTGAGGCAAAACGACTCTTTCTTGGACTGTGTCAATGACCAAACCCAAGTATTCCAGCCTCCTTACTGGCCGTAGGGCTGATTTCTCTAGGTTGAGAATCCAACCCAGGTGCTCCAAATATCTGACCGTGCTGGACACACTACAGTCTAGCCATGTAACTGACTAATCTATAGCAGGTCATTACTGATATAACCTGGCCCCCTAATCTTGCCAATACCGGGGCCAAAATCTTTGTGAACACCCAGGGGAGCGGTGGCTAAACCAAAGGGCAAGGCCGCAAACTGAAAATGACGCTGTTCTACCTCGAATCGCAGAAATTTCTGGTGAGCGGGGTAGATTGCCACATGTAGATATGCATCTTTGATGTCTATTGATGCTAGAAATTCTCCTCCTCTCAGAGAGGATGCGACTGACCGGATTGACTTCATGCAAAAAGAGTGGATGGTTAGCAATGGATTTAGATCTTTGAGATCTAAAATGGGTCTGACATCTCCATTTGGTTTTGGCACCAATTTGAATAAAACCCCCACACCCTGCTCCTCTGTTGGAACTTCTGTGATCACACCTTGCAATGTCAATCGGTCCAGTGCCTGGAACAAAGACCTTCTTTTTAATGGGTCTCTGGGAACATTTGATCTTAGAAAACAAAATGGTGGAAACTCCCGAAATGCTAGCTTGTAGCCTAGAGGTACTGTGGAGATGACCCATCTGTCCTGGATCTCTTCCCGCCAAGCTCCTGAAAACTGCAGAAGCCTTCGCCGCACTCGAGCGAGTGGGGGCGCCCCTTCATAAGGCGGCCTTAGGACTCTGCTTTGTATGCTTCTGCCACCAGGGCCTCTTCTGGCCTTGTGCTTGACCTTGAGGGTTACCTTTTGAACTCTTGAACCAGTAAAAGGGCACTCTTACCACCTGAAATTTTTTGGATATACTTATCCAGGTCATCTCCTAACAACCGTTCCCTATGAAAAGAAAAAAATGTCAGTAGTTTTTTGCACGGCAACTCAGCTGACCAATGCTTCAACCACAGAATTCTACACATATGCACAGATAAGAGGGCAAAATGTGACACCTGTTGAATAGAATCTTTAAAAGCGTCTACTGCAAAATATAAGGCCCTTGGCAGTTCCGCTAACTTGCGGGCTGCTTCCCCTTGAGCAGGGACACCTGAAGCGGTTTAGGAGATATTCCCCTTGCTATGAGCCGCTGACTGCAGCGGCGCATGCGCACAGGGGATTCTCGGCTGAAAGCCCGCCAACTGCCGGACCTTGCCGGGTAAGAAATCTCCCACGCGCATGCGCAGGAGTGATGACATCGCGGCTCCAGCCACTCACAGTGCTGGAACCGCGATACCCGGAAGACACGCCGAGGCAACATGACAGCTCCCTCGGCGTGGACCAGGTAAGATACCGACGCCTCGTTCTAAGGTAAGTATTTCATAATGAGCTAGTATGCGGTGCATACTAGCTCATTATGCCTTTTGCTTTACAGGGGTAAGAAAAGAAAAAAAAAATTTTGCAGGTATACAACCGCTTTAATGACTTGCTTGAGCTGGTCCTTTAAAGCGGTGTTTTGGCCGAATTTATACTTTTTAAATAAAAATAGCCCTATAATACAAGCTTAATGTATATTAGTAAAGTTAGTCTGTAAACTAAGGTCCGTTGTTAGTTTATAACATTAGTTTGTTATTTTATAAACTTACAGAAGGCCGTGGCCATCTTAAGTGTGGGCATCTAAAGCCAGACTGTATTTCTTCCTGGATCTCATGCTTGCAGATCTCGCACATGCTCAGTGCAGCACAAGCAGTGTAATAGATTTCAGATCAGGTCACCATAGCAACGGCAGTGTTAGAGGAAGTTGACGCCCCTTAGCTATGCAAACCTCTCCTCCCATTCCTCTCTCTCCAGGAATCAGGAAATAAATTACAATCACATTATTTTTTGTATTGCCTACCTGCAAATTAGCGGACCTCCAGCTGTTGCAAAACTACAAGTCCCATCATGCCTCTGCCTCTGGGTGTCATGCTTGTGGCTGTCAGGAGTCTTGCTATGCCTCATGGGACTTGTAGTTCTGCAACAGCTGGAGGTCCACTAATTACATTTCCCTGGCGTAGACCAAGTAAAGAAGAATTTCTATGGCATCACATCACCCCCAGCAAATCGCACCACATCTACCCCAGCAAATTGCACGTCAAATGCAGCCACCTGTGCCCCCAACAAATGCAGCCACCTGTGCCCCCAACAAATGCAGCCACCTGTGCCCCCATCAAGCGCAGCCACCTGTGCCCCCATCAAGCGCAGCCACCTGTGCCACCATCAAGCGCAGCCACCTGTGCCACCATCAAGCGCAGCCACCTGTGCAACCATCAAGCGCAGCCACCTGTGCAACCATCAAGCGCAGCCACCTGTGCAACCATCAAGCGCAGCCACCTGTGCAACCATCAAGCGCAGCCACCTGTGCAACCATCAAGCGCAGCCACCTGTGCAACCATCAAGCGCAGCCACCTGCGCAACCATCAAGCGCAGCCACCTGCGCAACCATCAAGCGCAGCCACCTGTGCAACCATCAAGCGCAGCCACCTGTGCAACCATCAAGCGCAGCCACCTGTGCAACCATCAAGCGCAGCCACCTGTGCAACCATCAAGCGCAGCCACCTGTGCAACCATCAAGCGCAGCCACCTGTGCAACCATCAAGCGCAGCCACCTGTGCAACCATCAAGCGCAGCCACCTGTGCAACCATCAAGCGCAGCCACCTGTGCAACCATCAAGCGCAGCCACCTGTGCAACCATCAAGCGCAGCCACCTGTGCAACCATCAAGCGCAGCCACTTGTGCAACCATCAAGCGCAGCCACTTACCTCCCACAGGGTCCCCAGAGAGGGCGGGCAGCAGAGAGATGATGTAATCTCTCTGCTGCCTGCAGCTCTGCATAGTGAGGGAGGAGGTTCTCCCATGCTGTCCCCTGGCTCCAGTTTTACAGGAAAAACCTCAAGGAATAATCTGTCCTTTCCATGAGGCTCGGGTACCATCCATTTCTGGCTGACAGCTTTCTCGAATGGATCCGATTGAAGTCCATGATTCCTAATAGAATCCTCTAGCCTTCTAAGTATGCTTCCAAGAGCACATATAATCCATGACCATCACCTTTTAGACACTGGCAAAAAAAAACGGAGGTACTTCCTGTATAGGAGGGGTCACAGAGGGGGACTTCCTGTCTTTGGGTGTGCCAGTGTCCATTCACCTATAAGTGGCGTATAACCCACATAGTAATTACTATGGCTGCTCTGTGTCCCGCGAAGTACGAAAAAGAAATGGGGAGTACTTGGAATGGTCCGGGGTGGGAAGTGGGGTTCCCCAGGGTTCTGTCCTGGGATCAATCCTATTTAATTTATTCATAAACGACCTGGAGGATGGGATAAATAGCTCAATCTCTGTATTTGCAGACAATACTAAGCTAAGCAGGGCAATAACTTCTCCGCAGGATGTGGAAACCTTACAAGAAGATCTGAACAAATGAATGGGGTGGGCAACTACATGGCAAATGAGGTTCAATGTAGAAAAATGTAAAATAATGCATTTGGGTGGCAAAAATATGAATGCAATCTATACACAGAAGGGGGGGGGGAACCTCTGGGGGAATCTGGGATGGAAAAAAACCTAGGGGTCCTAGTAGATGATAGGCTCAGCAATGCCAAGCTGCTGTGAGCAAAGCAAACAGAATATTGGCATGCATTAAAAAGGGGATTAACTCCAGGGATAAAACGATAATTCTCCCACTCTACAAGAGTCTGCCGTCCAGTTCTGGGCACCAGTCCTCAGGAAGGATGTGCTGGAGGGAGTCCAGAGAAGGGCAACAAAACTATTAAAGGACTGGAGGATATTAGTTATGAGGAAAGGTTACGAGCACTGAACTTGACTTTAAGAGGGGATATGATTTCAATGTACAAATACCATACTGGTGACCACACAATAGGGATAAAGCTTTTACGCGAAAAATATAATTTAATA
This sequence comes from Lithobates clamitans, assembly GCA_037952925.1. NCBI lineage: Eukaryota > Metazoa > Chordata > Amphibia > Anura > Ranidae > Lithobates > Lithobates clamitans. The sequence goes on from JBBGZY010001522.1 coordinate 1,445,497, forward strand.
AGACACGTGGCCATTCACTAAAATTAGAAAAAAAGCGGTTTAACCTTAAACTGCTTAGAGGGTTCTTTACTCTAAGAGCGGTAAGGATGTGGAATTTTCTTCCACAGGCAGTGATTTCAGCAGGGAGCATCGATAATTTAAAAAAAAACTATTATACAAGCACCTGAAAGACAACAACACACAGGGATATACAATGTAATACTGACATAAAATCACACACATAGGTTAGACTTGATGGACTTGTGTCTTTTTAACCTCGCCTACTATGTAAGGTGTGCTGACTGTTACCTCAGTAGGAGGTCACCTAGATATCCCACAATGGGAATTCCCGAGAGAGTGGTAAGGCTAGCACTGGGCCAGCACCTTGGTAAACATTCACTGAACAAAAATAGGATTTTTTCGTCATACTTAGCTGTAAAATCCTTTTCTTTGAATACATCATCGGACACAGAGTCAGGCTAATATTCATTACATGTTGGGTTATACTCCATCTCCAAGTTACTGGACACCGGTAAACAGAAAGTGATCCCCTATATAACCCCAGGAAGCACTTCAGTTTTGTAGAAAGCACTGAATCCTCAAAAAAGAGGGAAGGGATCTCCGATTTCCACAGCTGACTGTAGAAAAGAGAATTCTCCCAATCACGTATTTTCGAGGATGCCATTTTCTGGCTTCACACCAAGCAATACAAGTCTTCCAAACCTTATGATAAATCTTCCTAGTGACAGCTTTTCTAGCATTCACTAGGGTAGACACTACTAGTCCTGAGATGCCACGGTCCTTCAGCACCCTGGCTTCAATAGCCAAGCCGTCAAATTTAGAGACTGTAAATTGGGGTGGAATATAGGACCTTGAGACAGTACATCGGGATGATGTGGAAGCGTCCATGGCCTGTCTATTGTCAGTCTCACAATCTCCGGAAACCAGGGCCTTCTGAGCCAGGCTGGTGCCACCAGAATGACTGGAACCCCCCCTCTCCAAATCCTGCGCAACAAATGTGGAAGGAAAGGGATCGGAGGTAAAGCATAAATCAGGGAGTATGAACTTCATGGAACGATCAGCGCATATGCTCCACTACCTGGATGCCAGTAGGTCGACCTCTGGCCAACCCAAACGTTGGAAAATTTCCAGGAACACCGCTGGGTGTAGGGACCATTCCCCTGGGCAGATCTGCTGGCGGCTGAGAATCTGCCTTCCAGTTCTCTACTCCCGGGATATGGACTGCAGATAGAATCAGCACATGTCCCTCTGCCCAGGTTAGTATGCAGTTCACCTCCTTCAGAGTTGAACGATTCCTGGTACCACCTTGGTGGTTTATATAGGCCACTGCAGTGGCATTGACGGATTGAACGCTGATACGGCAGTCATGAAGCTCCACCGTCCAGGACCATAGGGCCAGACGTACTGCCCGAAATTCCAGGACGTTGATGGGTAGGATCTGTTCTGTCCCTGACCATTTCCCCTGAGCTGTGAGCCTTTCCAGGGTTGCTCCCCAGCCTGAGAGATTGGCATCTGTAGTCAGTACTCTCCAAGTTACCGGGAGAAAGGATTTTCCCTTTCGCAGGTTCTGATCCTGCAACCACCAGTTCAGGCTTAAACGTGCCTGAGGAGATAAGCCCATTGGATAATCCAGGGCTTTTCCTCTTCTGTGCCAAGCCAACAAGATGTCTTGTTGTAAAAGCCTGAAATGAAACTGGGCATAGGGCACTGCCTCGAAGGAAGATACCATCCTCCCTAGAAGACTCATACAGAGCCGAATGGAGGGTTGTCTAGTACCCCTTATCTGACGCACCTGAACCTTCAGGGCACAGATCCTTACAGGTGGCAAGAATACTCTTGCTTGGACTTTGTCTAAGATGAGGCCTAAATATTTTGGACTTTGAGCTGGTTTCAAGGCTGACTTTTCAGTATTTATGATCCAGCCTAAGCTTCTCAAATACCGCACTGTGTATATTATGCTCTGTTCTAGAGCCTGTAATGAGTGATCTCTGAGCATGAGGTTGTCCAGATACCCGAGTACCAGGGTCCCTTGGGCCCTTAAAAGACCCATTACTGCTGTTAGGACCTTTGCGAACACCCGGGGAGCTGTAGAAAGTCCGAAGGGTAGAGCCACAAACTGATAATGATGTTCCTCTACTGTAAAAAGTAGGAACCTCTGATGAGGCTGAAAGACAGGTACGTGTAAATACACGTCATATCGATGGAGGCTAGAAAGTCTCCTCTCTGGAGTGAGGTTACTACTGAGCGGACAGACTCCAACCGAAAGGACTGTATCAATAGATACTTGTTCAGGGATCTTAAGTTGTAACAAGACCCCGAGTATGAAAAGGGTTAAAGTCGTTTAGGACATTCCATACCCAAACACAAAGGCAGCTACCAAACAGTTCCATCAGCCGAACAAGGAACCCATACAAATAAATCTCCCCCAAATACGAGACAAATCTCTGTCTTAAGGTTCAAGCAGGAATGAATCTTTATTGACACACATATTATACAGATCCCACTTCAAAATACTCCCCCCCAACCCTTGGAAAAACAGGGCGGGTTAAACTATCCAATGACAATGGACACACAGGCAGGTGTGTTTAACTTCTCATCAGTAAACAGTGTTAGCTGCTGGAAGAATCCCCCTCCCTCTATAGAGAAACATCCCATAATCCAAGGCAGACAGACATAATAGAACATTGGAATACAGCCATATATATATACACACATATACAGCATTGAGTCTGACTAGCACAGATCATAGTGGGGTTCTCATTCACCTTGTGCCCCTATTAGTGACTCCCGTCACAATGGCATATCCAGGGTCTCCAGAGTCTGTGTCTTGGGGGACATGGACCTGAATCTAAAGTAACACCACCTCCAGGCTCCCCAAGCATACAGCTCACAACGAGCACCATTCCCCCAAATGCCAGGGCTCATAATCGGTGGGCAAGAGGCTGGCATTCAGTCCCCTCCAAAAGCCTCTGTCCCGGCTAGGTCTGTCACAGGTCCAAAATGGGCCCTGTGTCCCCGTTTGGTTTCTAAACCGTAAACAGGTTTGAGTAAAACCCTGTGCCCCTTTCGAATACAGGGACCTCTACAATCACTCGATGCACTAAATGATGTAGTGCCTGAAGCAATAAGTTTCTTTTTGGAGGATCCGAGGGAACGCTGGATCTTAAAAACCTCTGAGGGGTAACCCCCCCGCAACTCCAGCTTGTAACCGCGAGATATAATTGAGGTGTTGTTCTCCAAATGTCTGCAAAGTGAAGCAGCCTTCCCCCCACCCGATGGAGTGTGGGCGTCCCCTCAAAAGGATGGCTTGGTGCTGGGTTTCGAAGAATTTTGGACCCAGGGCTTTTACTGGCCCTAGCCTTGCAGCTTGCTCCTGGCCCTAGCGCCCTGTTGGCGGCGGAACCGCCTTGATACAGACATTTGAGGAAGCAGTCCCTGAGGTTTTAACCACTTGCTTACTGGTCACTTAACCACTTGCCGACCGCCTAACGCAGATATACTGCGGCAGAATGGCACGGGCAGGCAGAATCACATACCCGTACGTGATCTGCCCCCCCGGTGCCAGCGGCGGTCGGCATTTGACTGGGAGCGTCGGGAGGCGAGGGGGAGACCATCCGATCGTGGCCCCCCCCTCGCGATCGCTCCCAGCCAATGGGAATCCTCCTCTGCCTGTGTGTAGTTTCACACAGGCAGAGGATGTGATGTCATCTCTCCTCGGTCTGGCAGTTTCCGTCCCAGCGCCGAGGAGAGAAGACAAGTGAGTGCACAACACACACACACACACAGTAGAACATGCCAGGCATACCTTACACCCCCGATCCCCCCCCCCCCCCCAATCACCCCCCCCTCCTGTCACAAACTGACATTAGCAGTATTTTTTTTTTTCTGATTACTGCATAGTGTCAGTTTGTGACAGTTACAGTGTTAGGGCAGTGAGTATTACCCCCCTTTAGGTCTAGGGTACCCCCTAACCCCCCCTAATAAAGTTTTAACCCCTTGATCACCCCGTCACCAGTGTCGCTAAGCGATTATTTTTCTGATCGCTGTATTAGTGTCGCTGGTGACGCTAGTTAGGGACGTAAATATTTAGGTTCGCCGTCAGCGTTTTATAGCGACAGGGACCCCCATATACTACCTAATAAATGTTTTAACCTCTTGATTGCCCCCTAGTTAACCCTTTCACCACTGATCACCGTATAACCGTTACGGGTGACGCTGGTTAGTTCGTTAATTTTTTATAGTGTCAGGGCACCCGCCGTTTATTACCGAATAAAGGTTTAGCCCCCTGATCGCCCGGCGGTGATATGCGTCGCCCCAGGCAGCGTCAGATTAGCGCCAGTACCGCTAACACCCACGCACGCAGCATACTTCTCCCTTAGTGGTATAGTATCTGTACGGATCAATATCTGATCCGATCAGATCTATACTAGCGTCCCCAGCAGTTTAGGGTTCCCGAAAACGCAGTGTTAGCGGGATCAGCCCAGATACCCGCTAGCACCTGCGTTTTGCCCCTCCGCCCGGCCCAGCCCAGCCCACCCAAGTGCAGTATCGATCGATCACTGTCACTTACAAAACACTAAACGCATAACTGCAGCGTTCGCATAGTCAGGCCTGATCCCTGCGATCGCTAACAGTTTTTTTGGTAGCGTTTTGGTGAACTGGCAAGCACCAGCCCCAGGCAGCGTCAGATTAGCGCCAGTACCGCTAACGCCCATGCACGCAGCATACGCCTCCCTTAGTGGTATAGTATCTGATCGGATCAATATCTGATCCGATCAGATCTATACTGGCGTCCCCAGCAGTTTAGGGTTCCCACAAACGCAGTGTTAGCGGGATCAGCCCAGATACCTGCTAGCACCTGCGTTTTGCCCCTCCACCCGGCCCAGCCCAGCCCACCCAAGTGCAGTATCGATCGATCACTGTCACTTACAAAACACTAAACGCATAACTGCAGCGTTCGCAGAGTCAGGCCTGATCCCTGCGATCGCTAACAGCTTTTTTGGTAGTGTTTTGGTGAACTGGCAAGCACCAGCGGCCTAGTACACCCCGGTCGTAGTCAAACCAGCACTGCAGTAACACTTGGTGACGTGGCGAGTCCCATAAGTGCAGTTCAAGCTGGTGAGGTGGCAAGCACAAGTAGTGTCCCGCTGCCACCAAGAAGACAAACACAGGCCCGTCGTGCCCATAGTGCCCTTCCTGCTGCATTCGCCAATCCTAATTGGGAACTCACCGCTTCTGCAGCGCCCGTACTTTCCCCATTCACATCCCCAACCAAATGCAGTCGGCTGCATGAGAGGCATTTTCTTTATGTCCTCCCGAGTACCCCTACCCAGCGAACCCCCCCAAAAAAGATGTCGTGTCTGCAGCAAGCGCGGATATAGGCGAGACACCCGCTATTATTGTCCCTCCTGTCCTGACAATCCTGGTCTTTACATTGGTGAATATTTTGAACGCTACCATGGACTAGTTGACTATTAGCGTAGGGTACAGCATTGCACAGACTAGGCACACTTTCACAGGGTCTCCCAAGATGCCATCGCATTTTGAGAGACCCGAATCTGGAACCGGTTACAGTTATAAAAGTTAGTTCCAAAAAAAAAGTGTAAAAAAAAAAAAAAAAAAAACACACAAAAATATAGAATAAAAAAAAAAAGTTGTCGTTTTATTGTTCTTTCTCTCTCTATTGTTCTGCTCTTTTTTACTGTATTCTATTCTGCAATGTTTTATTGTTATTATGTTTTATCATGTTTGCTTTTCAGGTATGCAATTTTTTATACCTTACCGTTTACTGTGCTTTATTGTTAACCATTTTTTTGTCTTCAGGTACGCCATTCACGACTTTGAGTGGTTATACCAGAATGATGCCTGCAGGTTTAGGTATCATCTTGGTATCATTCTTTTCAGCCAGCGGTCGGCTTTCATGTAAAAGCAATCCTAGTGGCCAATTAGTTAATTAATTAATTTTACAAGCAGTGGGAGGGAATGCCCCCCCCCAACATCTTCCGTGTTTTTGGAAAGTAGACACCCCAAGCTATTTGATGAGAGGTATAGTGAGTATTTTGCAGACCTCACTTTTTGTCACAAAGTTTTGAAAATTGAAAAAAGAAAATGTTTTTTCTCGTCTTTCTTTATTTTCAAAAACAAATGAGAGCTGCAAAATACTCACCATGCCTCTCAGCAAATAGCTTGGGGTGTCTACTTTCCAAAATGGGGTCATTTGGGGGGGGGGTTTGTGCCACCTGGGCATTCCATGTCCTCCGAAACTGATAGGCAGTGAGGAGTAAAATCAAAAATGTACGCCCTTAGAAATCCTGAAGGCAGTGATTGGTTTTCGGGGTCCCGTACGCGGCTAGGCTCCCAAAAAGTCCCACACATGTGGTATCCCCATACTCAGGAGAAGCAGCTAAATGTATTTTGGGGTGCAATTCCACATATGCCCATGGCCTGTGTGAGCAATATATCATTTAGTGACAACTTTTTGTAATTTTTTTTTTTTTTTTTTGTCATTATACAATCACTTGGGACAAAAAAAATGAATATTCAATGGGCTCAACATGCCTCTCAGCAATTTCCTTGGGGTGTCTACTTTCCAAAATGGGGTCATTTGTGGGGGTTTTGTACTGCCCTGCCATTTTAGCACCTCAAGAAACGACATAGGCAGTCATAAATTAAAGGCTGTGTAAATTCCAGAAAATGTACCCTAGTTTGTAGACGCTATAACTTTTGCGCAAACCAATAAATATACACTTATTGACATTTTTTTTACCAAAGACATGTGGACGAATACATTTTGGCCTAAATGTATGACTAAAATTGAGTTTATTGGATTTTTTTTAGAACAAAAAGTAGAAAATATCATTTTTTTTCAAAATTTTCGGTCTTTTTCCGTGTATAGCGCAAAAAATAAAAACAGCAGAGGCAATCAAATACCACCAAAAGAAAGCACTATTTGTGGGGAAAAAAGCACGTCAATTTTGTTTGTGTACAGCCTCGCTCGACTGCGCAATTGTCAGTTAAAGCGACGCAGTGCTGTATCGCAAAAAAATGGCCTGGTAATTGAGCAGCCAAATCTTCTGGGGCTGAAGTGGTAAACTCTTAACTAATGGGTATAAATATGGAAGTTATAAAATAGCAATAAAGAAAAAAACATCACCTTGTCTTCACATTAGGATTTACAAACGAGGTAAGCTCTTCAACATTATCTTTCAGTTTACTGCTGTTAGCTGAAAAGAAAAAAAAAAAAAAAAAGTGTTGATTTTAAAAAGGCAGAATAAATGCACTTTGGCAATTTGATACTCATTTCAGTAAAATAGAAACTTTCACAGAGCACAGCAATCTTCAGGAAGTTCTGTGCTATCAGTTTTTCCCCTCTATTTGCAGAGTAGTTGTACATTTGCCAACAAATTGTCTAACAGTTCCTCAAATTTAAAAATCAAAAAATTGTGTTGCGCTGTAAATATACTCAAACATGTATTCAAATAATCAGAAGCATGTAGTGCTCATACACTGATGAGAATAAAATGCTATAAGTGCAAAATAGAAAATGAATTCATATATACGTACATGTAAATCTGCAAACATGTGCATTCATAAATGATATTATTCAATAGTGCCAAGTAAGGTACACAGATTGAATATTTTCAATTAAAGTGAAAATAATTCTGTGCAAAGCATAAAAAACCTCAAATATTGTTCATTCAAAATGAACTTGCCTCCATTCCCAGTCGATGCCTTCTGAGAGGAAACGAGTCAGGTCGGAGATAGTAGCGTGATTTCAGCATGTGCACAAGGAATAATTTTCTGTCCAATCTAAACATCTTTGGTGCAAGTGCAATCTTGTTTTTTAATAAAACCAGTTCATAACCAGTAACGCACTATAAGCCTTCTCTGTTTTCACCATTATACGCCGTGGAATATGCAAGCTTGGATCCATTAGGGCCGACTGACTACCCGCCTTCAGAGGTGAATTTGCACACACGCATATGATCTCTTAGTGGGATCACTCCATCTGGTAAGCGGCCAATCTTTTTTTTTGGAGCACGGTGGTGATGCACATGCACTCTGGAATTATTTGTACGCACGAGGACCTTTTGTGAATCGCATATGAGAACTTGGAATATATATTTGTTTTATGCAAACACAAGAGTCGTTGGAGCACCAGTCACTTCCCATGAACTTGTTTAATTGCAATTACTGCAGCCAATTACGGTATTTGTTTTTGGTTTTATGAGCTCGATTATAGGAAATTTTGGCACATTTCTAATTTGTTTTTGTATATTCTAGTGTAAATTTTTTTAGGTCAATTGTTTTTTATGATTACTTGTCACAATTTCATTTGAGTCACCTTTGAATTGTGCAATGTTGCCTAAAAAAGGTGCCCAAATAGCAGATTCTGCCAAAAGCCTGTATTCATATTTAATTTTCCACAAATGTCACAGATGTATTTTACAGCCATCAGTTGGAAGCAGTAATCAATTACACAGAGTTTAGTTGCTACATATCTGGCTAGGACTAGGTAATGTTTCAAAAGCCACCATAATTCAGCTTCAATGGCAGAACACCAAAGGAGTGAAGTAATGTAATTCCATATAAACACTGCTAAACATAAATACACTTTTGCACAGAAAAAGTGTTTCCAGCCATCTCCACTCATCTCGACAGTAACTTAGAAGTATGGCCAAAAATTATTTTTACCTATTTCCACACAGTAAAAATAAGTTAACACTAAGTGTGCCCTATTTCTGGTTGCTGCCTTTGTTACAAATCAGACTTCTAAAAACAATTTACTGAGCTGGCCATAACCAGCTCTTGAAGGCGTTTATCCCACATGTTCACAGATCTTACTGTGAAGAAGCCTTTCCTTATTTGGAGATTAATTCTTTTTTCCTCCAAACATAAAAAGAGTGCCCCTTGTCCTCTGATGACCTAATGCCTCATACACACAATCGGACATTCCGACAACAAAATCCATGGATTTTTTCCGACGGATGTTGGCTCAAACTTGTCTTGCATACACGGTCACACAAACCTTGTCGGAAATTCCGAACGTTAAGAACGCGGTGACATACGAGGAGCCGAGAAAAATTAAGTTCAATAGCCAGTGCGTCTCTTCTGCTTGATTCCGAGCATGCGTGGAACTTTGTGCATCGGAATTGTGCACGCACGATCGGAATTTACGACAACAGATTTTGTGGTCGGAAAATTTGAGATCCAGATCCCAAAATTTGTGTGATGGAAAATGTCCGATGTAGCCTACACACGGTTGGAATTTCCGACAACAAGCTCCCATTGAACATTTTCCGTCGGAAAATCTGACAGTGTGTACGGGGCATTAAAGTGAACAACTCTACACCCAGTTCACTATATGGACCACTTCTGTATTTATACATGTTCATCATATCCCAACTTAATCTTCTCTTCTCAAGAGAAGATAAACTCAGTTCAGCTAATGTTTCCCCATGCCTCATACCAGTTTGGTTGGCCTTCTCTGCACTTTCTCCAGTTTCCCAAATATCCTTTTTGTGAACTGGGGCCCAAAACGGAACTGCATATTCCAGATGAGGTCTTACTAATGATTTGTACAGGGGCAAAATGATCTCTTTATCACTGCAGTCCACACCTCTTTTATTACAAGAAAGGATTTTGCTCACTTTGGAAACCGAAGTTTGGCACTGCATGCTTTTATTAAGCTTGTGATCTACCAGAACACCCAGATCCTTCACCACTGACTCTACCAGTTGTACTCCCCTAGTATGTATGATGCGTGCTGAATACATCCCGTGTCTTGTAATGTACAATAAAGAAAATAAATAGTATACTTTTTGTCTATATAAACTTTTTTGTAACCACTTAGCAACCGGCCCATAGCCGAATGATGGCTACAGAGCGGTTGCATAACTCAGCGTACAGCGACATCCTCCCAGAATCCCACTCTCGCGCGCACCCGAACACATCCGTGACCGCCGGGTCCTGAGGACCCGGCACATCACGGATCACGGTAAACGGCCACTGATAGCAGCCGTTTACCACATGGTCGCTCCGTCAAATGACGGAGTGATCACATGTAAACAAACCAGCGTGATATCCAGTTCCTCTTTCCCCTCTGTCCAGTGTGAGCGGAGAGGGGAGAGATAAGTGGCAGCAGCGCTGTGGGCTGCATGTGTAGTGCCCACAGTGCTGATCTGTAACAAATATATCCTTCCATTCTCAGCCATGCATACCCATCCATCCAGCCCCTGCATACCCATCCATCCCTACTCCGCATACCCATCCATCCTTCCTCTGCATACCCATCCAGCCATCCATCCTCTGCATACCCATCCAGCCATCCATCCTCTGCATACCCATCCAGCCATCCATCTTCTGCATACCCATCCAGCCATCCATCCATCCTCTGCTGTACCCAGCCATACTCAGCCGTACCCATCCGTACTCCGCTGTACCCGCCCATACTCATTCATGCTTAGCCATCCACGGCTCATCCATCCCCATTCATGCTCATCCATGCCACATCCACGCCACTAGAGTGCCTCACAAAAGTGTAATAGGTAGTCAAATAAGATTTGAAACTTATGTCCCTAGAACACCTGATGTTGGTCCTCTATATGTGGACACGCTGTGTAAAAGTCTCACACAGTTTATTTTTATAGGTGCCTGACAATAAACAGAGGGGAACGCTGCCTGTATTACAACAGAGAAAGACATACATTGTTGCCAGTTGTTTCCATCCCTGAGGTGCCTGATAGTAAGCAGAGGGGAATGCTTTTTCTATCACAACAGAGAAAGACATACATTGATGCCTTTGATTTCCATTTCTGAGGTGAGAGTTTAGAGAGCCTGGTCGAGCCGTCAGTTGTTTTATGAAGATTATCATTATCACCACTACCTACACTTACTTATTTTTTCTATGACCACCACGGTTCACGAACTTTATATGGTCATCTCTATGAACTGTTTTTTCTGATATATCCTATTATTGGAAGTTTTTTTACACTACATCGTTTACATTTTTGCACCTTTGCTGCACATGTTTTGCATTTTTGCACATTTATTTGATTTTTATTTTGAATGTGATTATTTATTGTGATTTATTATTTTTCAGCACGGTCACTTTACTTGATGCACTTTATCTAAGATTTGCTTTTTTTCACACCCACTTACCAATAGTGCTATATGTGAATTTTATTTATTTATATGATAGATTTTATGCGCGAAATCCTTCTATCCCTATCCATTTTTTCGAGTGCCATGTGTACACTTGTTTATTTCGCTGCAATCATTTTAGATATCATCATATGAATCTTTCACTTCAAGTTTTTATTTGTTCACTTTGTGATTGTCACCAGATTCACTTGTTTCTCACTTTAGCGCGAAGGATCTTAGTATCTATATTTTTTCACACATGTGGTATCGCCGTACTCAGGAGGAGTAGGAGAATCTATTTTGGGGTGTAATTTTTGGTATGTACATGTTACATAGTAGGTGAGGTTGAAAAAAGACACAAGTCCATCAAGTCCAACCTATGTGTGTGATTATGTGTCAGTATTACATTACATATCCCTGTATGTTGCGGTCATTCAGGTGATTATCTAATAGTTTCTTGAAGCTATCAATGCTCCCCGCTGAGACCACCGCCTGTGGAAGGGAATTCCACATCCTTGCCGCTCTTACAGTAAAGAACCCTCTACGTAGTTTAAGGTTAAACCTCTTTTCTTCTAATTGTAATGAGTGGCCACGAGTCTTATTAAACTCTCTTCTGCGAAAAAGTTTTATCCCTATTGTGGGGTCACCAGTACAGTATTTGTAAATTGAAATCATATCCCCTCTCAAGCGTCTCTTCTCCAGAGAGAATAAGTTCAGTGCTCGCAACCTTTCCTCATAACTAAGATCCTCCAGACCCTTTATTAGCTTTGTTGCCCTTCTTTGTACTCGCTCCATTTCCAGTACGTCCCTCCTGAGGACTGGTGCCCAGAACTGGACAGCATACTCCAGGTGCGGGCGGACCAGAGTCTTGTAGAGCGGGAGAATTATCGTTTTATCTCTGCAGTTGATCCCCCTTTTAATGCATGCCAATATTCTGTTTACTTTATTAGCAGCAGCTTGGCATTGCATGTCATTGCTGAGCCTATCATCCACTAGGACCCCCAAGTCCTTTTCCATCCTAGATTCCCCCAGAGGTTCTCCCCCCAGTGTATAGATTGCATTCATATTTTTGCCACCCAAATGCATTATTTTACATTTTTCTACATTGAACCTCATTTGCCATGTAGTCGCCCACCCCATTAATTTGTTCAGGTCTTTTAGCAAGATTTCCACATCCTGCGGAGAAGTTATTGCCCTGCTTAGCTTAGTATTGTCTGCAAATACAGAGATTGAACTGTTTATCCCATCCTCCAGGTCGTTTATGAACAAATTAAATAGGATTGGTCCCAGCACAGAACCCTGGGGGACCCCACTACCCACCCCTGACCATTCTGAGTACTCCCCATTTATCACCACCCTCTGAACACGCCCTTGTAGCCAGTTTTCAATCCATGTACTCACCCTATGGTCCATGCCAACGCACCTTATTTTGTACAGTAAACGTTTATGGGAAACTGTGTCAAATGCTTTTGCAAAATCCAGATACACCACGTCTACGGGCCTTCCTTTATCTAGATGGCAACTCACCTCCTCATAGAAGGTTAATAGATTGGTTTGGCAAGAACGATTCTTCATGAATCCATGCTGATTACTGCTAATGATATCATTCTTATTACTAAAATCTTGTATATAGTCACTTATCCCCTCCAAGAGTTTACATACTATTGATGTTAGTGTCATAAACCAGATGTGACCAGAACTGTGTGACTGCAACGGAGTGAACCAGACATAAATAAGTGAAAGTTTATTTAAGGAAAGTGCATATGTGAACACACCATAAATACAAGTGAACAACCAAACAATCAGTGATATAAACCAACCAGCATATGTAGCAAGAGGGAGTACCAGAATCGTAGTCAAGCCAGGCCAGGGTCATAAACAAGGAATCAGTAGCTGGGAAGGGAGATAAACAGGACAAGAGAGGATGGATGGATGACAGGAGGGACGGGTCAGGTACAAGGCTCAGAGTCCAGAGTCCAGGGTTCAGAGTTCAGGTAACGGACAGGAAAACAGGATCAACAGGATCAACAGGTTCCGGGTTCCAGGAATCAGGTTTCATGTACAGGATCAGGGTAACAGGATGCAGATCAGGGCTCAAGGACAATACCAGGGCAACATAAGTCTGAGATTGCCGGGTATTTATACTGCAGCTTCTGCTAATGAAAGTCAGGTGACACCTGTCTGCCGAGGGGAATACCTGCTCCATACTGCCAGGATCCATCCGCTGGTGGACGCCAGTACTGCGGCCCAAAGATGACACAACACCAACAGGGAAAAGCTCTCCTGACAGTTCCAAACTGCCAGGAGACACCTGCTGGTGGACCCCAGTACTGCATGCCAAATAACAGATATTACCAGCGGATGGAACATTTCCTGACAGTACCCCCCCCTCAAAGGAGCGACCTCCGGACGCTCCAACTAGCCGTTGCTGGGGAAAGTCCATGGTGTCCAGCCGGGCAGCGGGCACCTCAGGCTGGGCAGCGGACAGGAACACTCCAGGCTGGGCAGCGGACAGGAACACTCCAGGCTGGGCAGCGGACAGGAACACTCCAGGCTGGGCAGCGGACAGGAACACTCCAGGCTGGGCAGCGGACAGGAACACTCCAGGCTGGGCAGCGGACAGGAACACTCCAAGCTGGGCAGCGGACAGGAACACTCCAAGCTGGGCAGCGGACAGGAACACTCCAAGCTGGGCAGCGGACAGGAACACTCCAAGCTGGGCAGCGGACAGGAACACTCCAAGCTGGGCAGCAGGCATGGGCACTTCAGGCTGGAACACTGGCACCTCAGGCTGGAACACTGGCACCGAGACATCAGGCTGGAACACTGGCACCGAGACATCAGGCTGGAAAGCGGGCACCGAGACATCAGGCTGGAAAGCGGGCACCGAGACATCAGGCTGGAAAGCGGGCACCGAGACATCAGGCTGGAAAGCGGGCACCGAGACATCAGGCTGGAAAGCGGGCACCGAGACATCAGGCTGGAAAGCGGGCACCGAGACATCAGGCTGGAAAGCGGGCACCGAGACATCAGGCTGGAAAGCGGGCACCGAGACATCAGGCTGGAAAGCGGGCACCGAGACATCAGGCTGGAAAGCGGGCACCGAGACATCAGGCTGGAAAGCGGGCACCGAGACATCAGGCTGGAAAGCGGGCACCGAGACATCAGGCTGGAAAGCGGGCACCGAAACATCAGGCTGGAAGGCGGACACACCTGACTGGAAGGTAGGCACGTCAGGCTGGAAGGCAGGCACCGAGACGTCAGGCTGGAAGGCAGGCACCGAGACGTCAGGCTGGAAGGCAGGCACCGAGACGTCAGGCTGGAAGGCAGGCACCGAGACGTCAGGCTGGAAGGCAGGCACCGAGACGTCAGGCTGGAAGGCAGGCACCGAGACGTCAGGCTGGAAGGCAGGCACCGAGACGTCAGGCTGGAAGGCAGGCACCGAGACGTCAGGCTGGAAGGCAGGCACCGAGACGTCAGGCTGGAAGGCAGGCACCGAGACGTCAGGCTGGAAGGCAGGCACCGAGACGTCAGGCTGGAAGGCAGGCACCGAGACGTCAGGCTGGAAGGCAGGCACCGAGACGTCAGGCTGGAAGGCAGGCACCGAGACGTCAGGCTGGAAGGCAGGCACCGAGACGTCAGGCTGGAAGGCAGGCACCGAGACGTCAAGCTGGAAGGCAGGCACCGAGACGTCAGGCTGGAAGGCAGGCACCGAGACGTCAGGCTGGAAGGCAGGCACCGAGACGTCAGGCTGGAAGGCAGGCACCGAGACGTCAGGCTGGAAGGCAGGCACCGAGACGTCAGGCTGGAAGGCAGGCACCGAGACGTCAGGCTGGAAGGCAGGCACCGAGACGTCAGGCTGGAAGGCAGGCACCGAGACGTCAGGCTGGAAGGCAGGCACCGAGACGTCAGGCTGGAAGGCAGGCACCGAGACGTCAGGCTGGAAGGCAGGCCCCGAGACGTCAGGCTGGAAGGCAGGCCCCGAGACGTCAGGCTGGAAGGCAGGCCCCGAGACGTCAGGCTGGAAGGCAGGCCCCGAGACGTCAGGCTGGAAGGCAGGCCCCGAGACGTCAGGCTGGAAGGCAGGCCCCGAGACGTCAGGCTGGAAGGCAGGCCCCGAGACGTCAGGCTGGAAGGCAGGCCCCGAGACGTCAGGCTGGAAGGCAGGCCCCGAGACGTCAGGCTGGAAGGCAGGCCCCGGGACGTCAGGCTGGAAGGCAGGCCCCGGGACGTCAGGCTGGAAGGCAGGCACCGGGACGTCAGGCTGGAAGGCAGGCACCGGGACGTCAGGCTGGAAGGCAGGCACCGGGACGTCAGGCTGGAAGGCAGGCACCGGGACGTCAGGCTGGAAGGCAGGCACCGGGACGTCAGGCTGGAAGGCAGGCACCGAGACGTCAGGCTGGAAGGCAGGCACCGGGACGTCAGGCTGGAAGGCAGGCACCGGGACGTCAGGCTGGAAGGCAGGCACCGGGACGTCAGGCTGGAAGGCAGGCACCGGGACGTCAGGCTGGAAGGCAGGCACCGGGACGTCAGGCTGGAAGGCAGGCACCGAGACGTCAGGCTGGAAGGCAGGCACCGAGACATCAGGCTGGAAGGCAGGCACTGGGATGTCAGACTGGGTTAGGTTAGCTGGTGCGGAGGCAGGTTGGGTTACTGGCAGGATCGTCTTGGTTGGAAAAAACTTTCGTTTTTTCTTTGGCTTAGCCACTGAAGCTCTGTAGGTGAGGGGTGCAGCAGACTCAAAAGGAGGATTGGGATATGGCAGAGAAGAGGTAACAGTAGCTGGGGGAAGTTCCTGTGGGTTTGTAGGCAGCTGAGAAGAGGCAGGTGGGTTGAATACAGGATAGGTACAGGGAGCAGAGACTGGATATGAATATTTGGTTGGCAGCAGCATATACTGAGCTGCAACTGCGGTTGACATGGGTGATGGGGAAACATACATTTGGGTAGGTTGGTGTTTGGTGGCAGAGGTGATTTGTTTGACTGGAGCTGCTTGCATCATGTCAGACCATGCTGAAAGTATGGGTTGTACAAACTGTGCTTTTAAGTCTCCCTGTCTAACAAAAGATTGAGCAGACGCAATGCACTCAGCAATCACCTGTGGGGAACAGGCTGAATAGTGCTCACAAAAATCAGCTGGATCATCTTCAAAAAGCCACACTAGGGATACAACCTGATTCATATCAAAAGGAGGAGTGAAATCATCACGGCCCTCTGGAATACAGGGCAGGGCCAGCTCAGTACATAGCTTGATCAAAGGCTGCACCTCCCCAAACAATATATAACCCTGATCCACCAGGGAGTGAGCCAAACGTATGGTGGCAAACAACTGGCCACTAGACCATTCTTTCAAAGCCTGGCGGCAATAATCACCACTTTCAGATGCCAGCAGAGAAAAATAAATAATCTCATCGGCATTCATGGTTGCAACCAACCGAATCAAAATGGTTTCCCTGTGCAGCCACTTCTGGTCAGGGATGGCCCTGGTATTCAGTCATAAACCAGATTTGACCAGAACTGTGTGACTGCAACGGAGTGAACCAGACATAAATAAGTGAAAGTAAGTTTATTTAAGGAAAGTGCATATGTGAACACACCATAAATACAAGTGAACAACCAAACAATCAGTGATATAAACCAACCAGCATATGTAGCAAGAGGGGGTACCAGAATCGTAGTCAAGCCAGGCCGGGGTCATAAACAAGGAATCAGTAGCTGGGAAGGGAGATAAACAGGACAAGAGAGGATGGATGGATGACAGGAGGGACGGGTCAGGTACAAGGCTCAGAGTCCAGAGTCCAGGGTTCAGAGTTCAGGTAACGGACAGGAAAACAGGATCAACAGGATCAACAGGTTCCGGGTTCCAGGAATCAGGTTTCATATACAGGATCAGGGTAACAGGATGCAGATCAGGGCTCAAGGACAATACCAGGGCAACATAAGTCTGAGATTGCCGGGTATTTATACTGCAGCTTCTGCTAATGAAAGTCAGGTGACACCTGTCTGCCGAGGGGAATACCTGCTCCATACTGCCAGGATCCATCCGCTGGTGGACGCCAGTACTGCGGCCCAAAGATGACACAACACCAACAGGGAAAAGCTCTCCTGACAGTTCCAAACTGCCAGGAGACACCTGCTGGTGGACCCCAGTACTGCATGCCAAATAACAGATATTACCAGCGGATGGAACATTTCCTGACAGTTAGGCTAACTGGTCTGTAATTCCCAGGGATGTTTTTTGGGCCCTTTTTAAATATTGGTGCTACATTGGCTTTTCTCCAATCAGCTGGTACCATTCCAGTCAATAGACTGTCTGTAAAAATTAGGAACAACGGTCTGGCAATCACCTGACTGAGTTCCCCAAGTACCCTCGGATGCAAGCCATCTGGTCCCGGTGATTTATTAATGTTAAGTTTCTCAAGTCTAATTTTAATTCCGTCCTCTGTTAACCATGTAGGTTCTTCCTGTGTTGTGTCATGAGGATAAACACTGCAGTTTTGGTTACTGAAGCCCCCCGATTCACTCGTGAAGACTGAGGAGAAGAATACATTCAATACCGCTGCCATCTCCCCATCCTTTGTAACCAGATGTCCTTCCTCATTCTTTATGGGGCCAATATGGTCTGTCCTCCCTTTTTTACTGTTTACATACTTAAAGAATTTCTTGGGATTTTTTTTGCTCTCCTCCGCTATGTGTCTTTCATGTTCTATCTTAGCCATCCTAATTGCACCCTTACATTTCTTATTGCATTCTTTATAAATTCTGAATGCTGAGGATGATCCCTCAACCTTGTATTTTTTGAAGGCCTTCTCCTTTGCTTTTATATGCATTTTTACATTGGAGTTAAGCCATCCAGGATGTTTGTTCGCTCTTTTAAATTTATTACCCAATGGGATACATTGGCTAATGCCCTTATTTAATATGCTCTTAAAGCAAACCCATCTCTCCTCCGTATTCTTTGTTCCTAATATTTTATCCCAATTTATGCCTTTTAGCAAGGTTTGTAGTTTAGGGAAGTTGGCTCTTTTGAAATTCAGTGTCTTTGTGTTCCCTTCATGTCTCCTATTTGTGTGATTTATACTGAAACTAATTGACCTGTGATCGCTGTTACCTAAATTGCCCTGTATTTCCACATCTGTTATCAGGTCTGTATTGTTGGTAATCAGTAGATCTAGTAATGTTTTATTTCTAGTTGGTGCGTCTACCATCTGACCCATAAAATTGTCCTGCAAGACACTAAAGGAACTGGCGAGCCTTAAATGAATGCGCGGTTCCCTCCGCCCAGTCTATGTCTGGATAATTAAAATCCCCCATTATGATAACACTTCCCATCCTTGCTGCTAATCCAATTTGTGATAGGAGATCCGTCTCCACTTCCTCCCTCAGGTTAGGGGGCCTATAGCATAATCCCAGTATTATTTTCCCCTTAGCTTCATCCCTTTGGAGCTCTACCCATAAAGATTCCACCTCCTCCCTAGCCCCCCCAGTGATGTCATCTCTCACATTCACTTGTACATTATTCTTGATATATAGGCATACCCCTCCCCCTTTTTTACCCTCTCTATCCTTGCGGTATAGGGTATACCCTTGAATGTTTGCCAGCCAATCATGAGAGCTGTTGAACCAGGTCTCTGAAATTCCCACAAAATCCAAATCCTCCTTGTACAACAGTATCTCTAGTTCACCCATCTTGTCCGCCAGGCTCCTGGCATTGGTGAACATGCCACATAGTTTAGACCGGTCGCATATTGTCCTCGTATTGGGTGTTTCAAGATTGCAACTTGGACTTGCTACTATACTCACCTTGTGTTTTTGTGCTTTGGTTAACCTACCACTAATGCCCCCAATACTACCCTCTGGAATATCTTCCGCGCTGGCTATCACTGTCTCTGGACCCTCCCCCCCATCGCCTAGTTTAAAAACCCCTCTAACTTTTTGGCCATCTTCATTCCGAGCAGATCTGCACCCTCCTCATTTAGGTGCAGTCCGTCCCTTCTATAGTACCGGTTACCGACTGAGAAGTCGGCCCAGTCCTCCAGGAACCCAAACCCCTCCTTACTACACCAGCTCTTCAGCCACTTGTTTACTTCCCTAATCTCCCTCTGCCTCTCTGGTGTGGCTCGATGTACCGGTAGTATTCCTGAGAACACTACCTTGGAGGTCCTTTTCCTCAATTTAGCTCTTAAGTCCCTAAAATCGTTCTTTAGGACACTCCATCTGCCTCTGACTTTGTCATTGGTGCCAACGTGCACCATGACAGCCGGGTCTTCCCCAGCCCCTCCCAGTAATCTGTCCACAAGATCCGTGATGTGCCGAACCCGAGCGCCCGGTAGACAACATACTGTTCGGCGCTTCAGGTCTTGGTTACAGACTGCCCTCTCTGTCCTAAGAATTGAGTCCCCTACCACCAGAATCTGTCTTTCCTTTCCCTTTGCTGCCCCCCCACTCTCACTGGAGGAGTTCTTCCCCTGGCAGCTAGGAGAGTCCCTCATCTCCAGCAGTGCTGGTCCCTGACTGGATACACCAATGTCACTCAATGGAGCGTACTTATTGGGATGCTCCAGTCCTGGATCGGCCTCCCTGGCACTTCCCCCTCTACCCCTCCTGACTTTCACCCATCTACTCTTTGCTAGTGCCTGCACCTCTTTGTCTCCACCCGCCTCTGTGCTGGCCCCTGCCTGCACCTGCCGTGTACGTTCCTGGCTCACCTTTAGTATGGAGGGACTTCTCAGTGCTGACAGTTGCTTCCCCAGATTCAGAACCTGGGCTTCCAGGGAAACAATGTGCTTACATTTTGCACAGCAGTATTAGCCCTCGATCGGATGATCAAGGAACGCATACATGCGGCAAGATGTACAAAGAGTTGCCTCTCCACACCCGCCGGGCATCGTACCTATTAAATTTAGTGAGGATTTGGGGATTTTACCCTGTCCAAATTACCTAACAACTAGCTTCCTGGCACTAATACTCAAGACAATACACAGGTACACGACAAGACAATACACAGGTACACAATACACAAGTACTAACGATCCACACACACTACTCAGACAACACTCAGATACTCACACTACACAGGTACTATGACCCCTGTTATAACCTCCTGTTTTAAACTCTTGTTTTTAACTCCCACTTACACCAAGCTCCACAGCTTCAAACTGAGCACGCTCAGACTGAGTCCTACAACAAGTTAAATAGGCACCTGTGAGCAATTAACCACACCCCTTAATTGATAGACTGATGAAGCAAGAATATAAAAAAAAAAAAAAAAAAAGCTATTTAAAAAGTGACAGCAAAAGGCAAATTAAAAACTAAAAGGAAAAGTCCCCAAAATGCAACCCAGCAAACACCGACAGCAGCAAACGCACACCAACAGACAGCAGCAAACGCACACCAACAGACAGCAGCAAACGCACACCAACAGACAGCAGCAAACGCACACCAACAGACAGCAGCAAACGCACACCAACAGACAGCAGCAAACGCACACCAACAGACAGCAGCAAACACACACCAACAGACAGCAAACACCAACAGACAGCAAACACCAACAGACAGCAAGACTTGTATACTCTAACACTTGTTTTTAACTCCCACTTAATCCAGCTCCACTTACACCAAGCTCCACAGCTTCAAACTGAGCACGCTCAGACAGTCCTACAACAAGTTAAATAGGCACCTGTGAGCAATTAACCACACCCCTTAATTGATAGACTGATGAAACAAGAAAAAAAAAAAAAAAAGCTATTTAAAAAGTGACAGCAAAAGGCAAATTAAAAACTAAAAAGGAAAAGTCCCCAAAATGCAACCCAGCAAACACCAACAGACAGCAGCAAACGCCCACCAACAGACAGCAGCAAACGCCCACCAACAGACAGCAGCAAACGCCCACCAACAGACAGCAGCAAACGCCCACCAACAGACAGCAGCAAACGCCCACCAACAGACAGCAGCAAACGCCCACCAACAGACAGCAGCAAACGCCCACCAACAGACAGCAGCAAACGCCCACCAACAGACAGCAGCAAACGCCCACCAACAGACAGCAGCAAACGCCCACCAACAGACAGCAGCAAACGCCCACCAACAGACAGCAGCAAACGCCCACCAACAGACAGCAGCAAACGTCCACCAACAGACAGCAGCAAACGTCCACCAACAGACAGCAGCAAACGCCCACCAACAGACAGCAGCAAACGCCCACCAACAGACAGCAGCAAACGCCCACCAACAGACAGCAGCAAACGCCCACCAACAGACAGCAGCAAACGCCCACCAACAGACAGCAGCAAATGCCCACCAACAGACAGCAGCAAACGCCCACCAACAGACAGCAGCAAACGCCCACCAACAGACAGCAGCAAACGCCCACCAACAGACAGCAGCAAACGCCCACCAACAGACAGCAGCAAACGCCCACCAACAGACAGCAGCAAACGCACACCAACATAACATGCTATGTGTTAAAAATATTGTGTAAATATGCAATGCGTTTTCATTTTCTTTACACATTTTCCAAAATTTTGTAGAAAAAAATGACATATTCAAAAGACTCGATATGCCTCAGGATTATACATTGGGTTGTTTTCTTTCCAAAAGGGGGTCATTTTTGGGGCGTTTCCATTTTCCTGGTGCTCCAGGGCCTTCAAAAGTGTAAGAGGTAGTGAAGAAATTATATGTGTAATTTATGGTCCAAGAACGCCTGATGGCACTCCCTGCATGTTGGGCCTCTGTATGTGGCCACGCTGTGTAAAAGTCTCACACATGGTATTGCCATACTCAGGAGAAGCAGAATGTGTTTTGGGGTATAATTTGTGCTATGCATATGCTGTGTGTGAGAAAAAACCTGCTAATTTAACAATTATGTGAAAAAAAAAAATCTTGATTTTGCAAAGAATTGTGGGAAAAAAAATACAACTTCAAAAAACTCACCATGCCTCTTACTAAATACCTTTGTATGTCTACTGTCCAAAAAGGGGTAATTTGGGGGGT
Source organism: Lithobates clamitans (assembly GCA_037952925.1). Taxonomy (NCBI): domain Eukaryota; kingdom Metazoa; phylum Chordata; class Amphibia; order Anura; family Ranidae; genus Lithobates; species Lithobates clamitans. The sequence goes on from JBBGZY010001522.1 coordinate 1,467,631, forward strand.
ATTTGTACTTTCTTGGCTTGTTAGGGTCTCAAGAAATGAGATAGGCCGTCAGTACTTCAGGTGTGATCAATTTTCAGAGATTGGCACCATAGCTTGTGGACTCTAACTTTCACAAAGACCAAATAATATACATCGATTTGGGTTATTTTTACCAAAGATATATAGCGGTATAAATTTTGGCCAAAATATATGAAGAATAATTACTAATTTGCAAAATTTTATAACAGAAATGAAGAAAAATGCATTTTTTTTTTTACAGAATGTTCGGTCTTTCTTCTTTTATAGCGCAAAAAAAAAAAAAAAACCCAGCTGTGATTAAATGCCACCAAAAGAAAGCTCTATTTGTGTGAACAAAAGGACAACAATTTCATATAGGTACAGTGTTGCATGACTGAGTAATTGTCATTCAAAATGTGAGCGCACCGAAAGCTGAAAATTGGTCTGGTTAGAAAGGGAGTTTAACCACTTCCGGACCGCCGCACGCCGATGTACGTCCAAACTTTGGCGGCGGATATCGTTGTAATGGCAGCAGCTAGCTGCCATAACCCCGGTATCCCCATTTTCGTGTGGCGGTCGGCTTTCTGATAAAAGTGGTACCTGCGGCGGATTCGCCGCGAGATCACTTTTATCGGTGGCGGGAGAGGGCCCTCCTCCAGCCGCGATCCGGTGCCCTTCGCCGCTTACCGGAGCCGTCAGTAGCGGCGGAGGCGATCGCGTCCGTCTCCCTTCTGTGCCTGGAGATGAGTGAGGCTAAGATGGCACCCACTCGTCTCCATGACACTGTTGGGCAGAAGAGACGTCAAAACGTCACTTCTGCCCACGCCTCTTAACCACTTGCCGACTGCCTCACGCAGATACACTGCGGCAGAATGGCACGGGCAGGCAAAGTAACGTATGGGTACGTTACTTGCCTCCCGCCTGCAGGGGGTCCAATCGGGTGACGCTGGTTAGTTCATTTCTTATAGTGTCAGGGCACCCGCCGTTTATTACCTAATAAATGTTTAGCCCCCTGATCACCTGGCGGTGATATAACTTAGGTTTTAGGGTCAGATAGGGTCTGCTTTGCCCCAGGCAGCGTCAGGTTAGCACCAGTACCGCTAACACCCACGCACGCACCATACACTTCCCTTAGTGGTATAGTATCTGATCCGATCAGATCTATACTAGCGTCCCCAGCAGTTTAGGCTTCCCAAAAACGCAGTGTTAGCAGGATCAACCCAGATACCTGCTAGCACCTGCGTTTTGCCCCTCCGCCCGGCCCAGCCCACCCAAGTGCAGTATCGATCGATCACTGTCACTTACAATACACTAAACGCATAACTGCAGCGTTCGCAGAGTCAGGCCTGAACCCTGCGATCGGTAACAGTTTTTTGGTAGCGTTTTGGTGAACTGGCAAGCACCAGCGGCCTAGTACACCCCTGTCGTAGTCAAACCAGCACTGCAGTAACACTTGGTGGCATGTCGAGTCCCGTAAGTGCAGTTCAAGCTGGCGAGGTGGCAAGCACAAGTAGTGTCCCGCTGCCACCAAGAAGAAGACAAACACAGGCCCGTCGTGCCCATAATGCCCTTTCTGCTGCATTCGCCAATCCTAATTGGGAACCCACCACTTCTGCAGCACCCGTACTTCCCCCATTCACATCCCCAACCAACTGCAGTCAGCTGCATGAGAGGCATTTTCTTTATGTCCCCCCGAGTACCCCTACCCAACGAACCACTCCAAAAAAGATGTGTCTGCAGCAAACGCGGATATAGGCGTGACACCCGCTATTATTGTCCCTCCTGTCCTGACAATCCTGGTCTGTGCATTGGTGAATGTTTTGAACGCTACCATACAATAGTTCAGTATTAGCGTAGAGTACAGCATTGCACAGACTAGGCACACTTTCACAGGGTCTCCTAAGATGCCATCTTATTTTGAGAACCCGAACCTGGAACCGGTTACAGTTATAAAAGTTACAGTTACAGAAAAAAAGTGTAAAAAACAAAAAAAAAAACAATTTATAAAATAATAATAAAAAAAAAGTTATTTTATTGTTCTCTCTCTCTATTGTTCTGCTCTTTTTTTACTGTATTCTATTCTGTAATGTTTTATTGTTATGTTTTATCATGCTTGCTTTTCAGGTATGCAATTTTTTGTACTTTACTGTTTACTGTGTTTTATTGTTAACCATTTTTTTGTCTTCAGGTACGCCATTCAGCTGCAGTGTAGATGTATTGTAGTGTATTTATCTTGACAGCAACAGCGTTTGCTCCCACGATATATAAAGCCGTGACTCCAGCGGAGGTGATATATGCCCACAGGCTGTAAAAATTACAATATATGCCCAACAAGGACCAGCAACGTACTGGTATGTTGCTGGACTTTGAGTGGTTATACCAGAATGATGCCTGCAGGTTTAGGTATCATCTTGGTATCATCGATAAAATATATACAGGAACTAATGCGTAAAACCACAAAATTAATAGACAAATGATAGTACCAGACAAGAAGCTGCCAACATAAATCAGTGTACTCAAACAACCCTGACAGAAAATTATTCAAATAAAATAATATGTGGCGCTGCCCTATCCTTGTGTACCGACTCCAAATCCGGGAAAATAAATGATCATAAAGTGCTACAAAAATATATCCTCCTCATAAAAGTGCAATGTGCATATATGATATAATAGCAATACCCTGTGATAACCAAATGAGGTCTACTTCAATACATAAATGATTTGACATAAATCCAAGCAAATAGTGCATCCAAATATTATACTATGATTCCTAGTGTTCATAAATATAAAAATTGTATTAAAGTGCCCCGTGCATAGTGCAAAAAATGCAACTTCTGTTGCGACTATTATAACAATATTTCAAAGGTGACACAATGTGCAAAATTACCCTAAAGTGCATATGTGCGACTATAGATACGACTAAAAACCCCGCATCCACACATAAGCAATACAGTACATCTAAAGTGACAGCTGTGCAATAAAGTCCAAAAAAAAAAACTTTCATGCAATGCGACTCCTAATGCGACCGTAATGTCTGCAAGGGGAAGTCTATTGAAAAGTGCAGGTAATGGTGACTTGTGATAAATTCTTCCAATTCTGTTCTCATGCGTGAGAATTGTTTCCCCCAGCCTCTCACCTGCAGTGGCGGCCCCCAATGGGCCGAATCAAGCGAAAATGCACAGGTGGATGGTGCTCTGTATAGGAGGATGGGTCTTCTAAGGTGATCCCGACGCTTCCTGGGTACGGCCGAACCCGGAAGCCTTCTGCTTCTACACTGCTCGCTGTGTATTTTAATGTAAGTGGTTACCTTTGTTGAAATAAATTCTACTTTAATACTACACTATGGAGGCTATTCTTTTCTCCTTCACCATCACCCTGGGATCATTGTGAGTGGCGGTGAGGTTTGCAGAGAGCCATATCCACGGATGTCCTCCCGGGACCTGGGATCACCTTAGAAGACCCATCCTTTATACAGAGCACCATCCACCTGTGCATTTTCACTTGATTCGGCCCAGAATTGGAAGAATTTATCACAAGTCACCATTACCTGCACTTTTCAATAGACTTCCCCTTGCGGACATTATGGTCGCATTAGGAGTCGCATTGCATGAAAGAGTTTTTTTGTGGACTTTATTGCACAACTGTCACTTTAGATGTACTGTATTGCTTATGTGTGGATGCGAGGTTTTTAGTCGCATCTATAGTCGCACATAAGCACTTTAGGGTAATTTTGCACATTGTGTCACCTTTGAAATATTGTTATAATAGTCACAACAGGAGTTGCATTTTTTTGCACTATGCACGGGGCACTTTAATACAATTTTTATATTTATGAGCACTAGGAATCATAGTATAATATTTTGATGCACTATTTGCTTGGATTTAAGTCAAATCATTTATGTATTGAAGTAGACCTCATTTGGTTATCACAGGGTATTGCTATTATATCATTTATGCACATTACACTTTTATGAGGAGGATATATTTTTGTAGCACTTGATCATTTATTTTCCCGGATTTGGAGTCGGTACACAAGGATAGGGCAGCGCAACATATTAATTTTATTTGAATAATCTTGGTATCATTCTTTTCAGCCAGCGGTCGGCTTTCGTGTAAAAGCAATCCTAGCGGCTAATTAGCCTCTAGATTGCTTTTTACAAGCAGTGGGAGGGAATGCGCCACCCCCCCACCATCTTCCATGTTTTTCTCTGGCTCTCCTGTCCCAACAGGGAACCTGAGAATGCAGCCGGTGATTCAGATAGCTGACCATAGAGCTGATCAGAGACAAGAGTGGCTCCAAACATCTCTATGGCCTAAGAAACCGGAAGCTGCAAGCATTTCATGACTTAAATTTTGCCGGATGTAAACAGCGCCAATGGGAAATTGGGAAAGCATTTTATCACACCGATCTTGGTGTGGTCAGATGCTTTGAGGGCAGAGGAGAGATCTAGGGTCTCAGACCCCAATTTTTTTTTTTGAAAAAAAGAGTACCTGTCACTACCTATTGCTATCATAGGGGATATTTACATTCCCTGAGCCAACAATAAAAATAATAAGAAAAAAAAATGAAAGCAACAGTTTAAAAATAAGATAAAAAAGCAAAAAAATAAGAAGGAAAAAAAAAAAAAAAAAAAAAGCACCCGTCCCCCCCTGCTCTCGCGCAAAGGCGAACGCAAGCGTCGGTCTGCCATCAAATGTAAACAGCAATTCCACCATGCATGTGAGGTATCGCCGCGAAGGTCATATTGAGGGAAGTAATTTTAGCAGTAGACCTCCTCTGTAAATCTAAAGTGGTAACCCGTAAATGCTTTTAAAGGCTTTTAAAAATGTATTTAGTTTGTTGCCACTGCACGTTTGTGCACAATTTTAAAGCATGTCATGTTTGGTATCCATGTACTCGGCCTAAGATCATCTTTTTTTATTTCATCAAACATTTGGGCAATATAGTGTGTTTTCGTGCATTAAAATTTTTTTTAAAAAAGTGTGTTTTTTCCCAAAAAAAAGCGTTTGAAAAATCGCTGCGCAAATACTGTGTGAAAAAAAAAAAAATGAAACGCCCATCATTTTAATCTGTAGGGCATTTGCTTTAAAAAAATATATTATGTTTGGGGGTTCAAAGTAATTTTCTTGCAAAAAAAAAAAAATTTTCATGTAAACAAAAAGTGTCAGAAAGGGCTTTGTCTTCAAGTGGTTAGAAGAGTGCGTGATGTGTGACATAAGCTTCTAAATGTTGTGCATAAAATGCCAGGACAGTTCAAACCCCCCCCCCCCCCAAATGACCCCATTTTGGAAAGTAGACACCCCAAGCTATTTGCCGAGAGGCATGTCGAGTCCATGGAATATTTTATACTGTGACACAAGTTGCGGGAAAAAGACAATTTTTTTTTTTTTTTTTGCACAAAGTTGTCACTAAATGATATATTGCTCAAACATGCCATGGGAATATGTGAAATTACACCCCAAAATGCATTCTGTTGCTTCTCCTGAGTACGGAGATACCACATGTGTGAGACTTTTTGGGAGCCTACCCACGTACGGGACCCCGAAAACCAAGCACCGCCTTCAGGCTTTCTAAGGGCATAAATTTTTGATTTCACTCTTCACTGCCTATCAGTTTCGGAGGCCATGGAATGCCCAGGTGGCACAAAACCCCCCTAAATGACCCCATTTTGGAAAGTAGACACCCCAAGCTATTTACTGAGAGGTATAGTGAGTGTTTTGCAGACCTCACTTTTTGTCACAAAGTTTTGAAAATTTAAAAAAATAAATTTTTCTTCTGGTCTTCATTTTCAAAAACAAATGAGAGCTGCAAAATACTAACCATGCCTCTCAGCAAATAGCTTGGGGTGTCTACTTTCCAAAATGGGGTCATTTGGGGGGTTGTGCCATCTTGGCATTTTATGGCCTTCGAAACTGTGATAGGTAGTGAGGAGTGAATCAAAAATTTACGTCCTTAGAAATCCTGAAGGCGGTAATTGGTTTTCGGGGCCCCGTACGCAGCTAGGCTCCCAAAAAGTCCCACACATGTGGTATCCCCATACTCAGGAGAAGCAGCTAAATGTATTTTGGGGTGCAATTCCACATATGCCCATGGCCTGTGTGAGCAATATATCATTTAGTGATAACTTTTTTTTTTTTTGTCATTATTCAATCACTTGGGACAAAAAAAAATAATATTCAATGGGCTCAACATGCCTCAGCAATTTCCTTGGGGTGTCTACTTTCCAAAATGGGGTCATTTGGGGGGGATTTGTACTGCCCTGCCATTTTAGCACCTCAAGAAATGACATAGGCAGTCATTAACTAAAAGCTGTCTAAATTCCAGAAAAAGTACCCTAGTTTGTAGACGCTATACCTTTTGCGCAAACCAATAAATATACGCTTAGACATTTTTTTTACAAAAGACATGTGGCCGAATACATTTTGGCCTAAATGTATGACTAAAATTGAGTTTATTGGATTTTTTTATAACAAAAAGTAGAAAATATCATTTTTTTTCAAAATTTTCGGTCTTTTTCTGTTTATAGCGCAAAAAATAAAAACTGCAAAAGGTGATCAAATACCAAAATACCAAAAGAAAGCTCTATTTGTGGGAAGAAAAGGACGCAAATTTCATTTGGGTACAGCATTGCATGACCGCGCAATTAGCAGTTAAAGCGACGCAGTGCCAAATTGTAAAAAGTGCTCTGGTCAGGAAGGGGGTAAATCCTTCCGGTGCTGAAGTGGTTAAAGGCATATTTTTTTCAATGTCATTTTTTTAAATTACTTTTTTTTTTATTGCATTTTAGTGTAAATATGAGATCTGAGGTCTTTTTGACCCCAGATCTCATATTTAAGAGGTTCTGTCACGCTTTTTTCTATTACAAGGGATGTTTACATCCCTTGTAATAGGTATAAAAGTGACTTTTTTTCTTTTTTAAAACAGTGTAAAAATAAATAAAATGTAAAATAAATAATAATAAAAAAAATGTTTTAAAAAACCCCCGTCCCGATGAGCTTACGCGCAGAAGCAAACGCATATACACAAGTAGCGCCCGCATATGAAAACGGTGGTCAGACCACACATGAGGTATCGCCGTGACCGGTAGAGCGAGAGCAATAATTCTAGCCCTAGAACTCCAACGCAAAACATGCAACCTGTAGAATTTTTTTAATGTCGCCTATGGAGATTTTTGAGGGTAAAAGTTTGACGCCATTCCACGAGCGCGCGCAATTTTAAAGCGTGACATGTTGGGTATCAATTTACTTGGCGTAACATTATATTTCACATTATAAAAAAAATTGGGCTAACTTTACTGTTGTCTTATTTTTTTATTCAAAAAAGTGATTTTTTTCCCAAGAAAGTGCACTTATAAGACCGCTGTGCAAATACGGTGCAAAAAAAAAAGTATTGCAACGACCGCCATTTCATTCTCTAGGGTGTTAGAAAAAAAAACATATATAATGTTTGGGGGTTCCAAGTAATTTTCTAGCAAAAAAACCTGTTTTAAAAATGTAAACACCTAAAATCCAAAACGAGGCTGGTCCTTAAGTGGTTAAAGCGGTTGTATACCCGCTGGCTTTTTTGAGCATAATGAGCTAGTATGCACTGCATACTAGCTCATTATGAGATACTTAGCTTAGAACGAGGCACCGGCATCTCTCCCTGTCCACGCCGAGGGAGCTGACATTTCCTTTCGGCGTGTCTTTCGGGTATCGCGGCTCCGGCGTTTTTAGTGGCCGGAGCCGCGATGTCGTCACTCCCACGCATGCGCGCGGGAGACTTCTGTCCGGCAAGCTCCGGAGTTTGCCGGGCTGTCAGCTGAGAATCCCCTGTGCGCATGCGCCACTGCAGTCAGCGGCTCATTGCGAGGGGAATATCTCCTAAACCGTACAGGTTTAGGAGATATTTTTTTTACCTACAGGTAAGCCTTATTATAGGCTTAGCTGTAGGTAAAAGTTAAAAAAAAAAAAAAAAAAAAAAAAAAAGGTATACAACCACTTTAAGTGCCCAGTGGTCAAGTGGTTAAACAAACAATCAAAAAGTGTAGTTATTTTTTTTCTACAAATTTCTTTATAGAGATAGCATAGAAAATAATAAAATGCAACAAAATATCACTATAAAAAGTCTTGATGACTCCAAACAAAAAAAAAAAAAACCAAACAAAAAAAAAAACAAACACATTTACAGTATATTTTGTGTTTTCGCTAAATAAATAGGACCACATCAAAAATGTCAAAACTGGGTCAGTCCTATGGAGGGAGGGGTATACAGGTGCGAGAGCTGAAGTGCATAAAAGTCTGATAATATTATAAAGGCCCTTACCTCTGTTTTTTGGCAGCTTTTCATCTACGTCTCTCTCAAACTGAGAACTGTTCATTCTTTTCTTTTTGCGAGAATTTCTGAAGACATCAATGTGTCCTGTGTCCTGCAGATCCGGTAAACTCAGGTCTACAATACTCACACTACAAAAGAAATAAAAATGTATTCTGTTTTTAAACAAGCTTTCAACATCAATTGCTGAAATATCCCAACGAATGACCTAATGGGGTGTTCTACTGTAAGGAAAAAAAAACCATGCTTTAAAATGGGGTAGGATTACTACCCTTACCAGTCATTCTCTACTTTTTCATCAAGTCATCAATGTAATGCCACGTACACACACTCCGACAACAAAACCATGGATTTTTTTTCCAAAGGATGTTGGCTCAAACTTGTCATCTTGCATACACACGGTCACACAAACGTTGTTGGAAATACCGAACTTGAGAACGCGGTGATGTACAAGACGTACGACGAGCCGAGAAAAAGGAAGTTCAATAGCCAGTGCGGCTCCTTCTGCTTGATTCCGAGCATGCGTGAGCTTTTGTGCGACGGACTTGTGTACACACGATCGAACTTTCTGACAACAAGTAAAGTTGGTGGAAAATTTAAGAACCTGCTCTCAAACATTTGTGGCCGGAAATTTCCGACAGCAAATGTTCGATGGAGCATAGACACAGTCGGACTTTCCGACAACAAGCTCACATCGAACATTTCCTGTCAGAAAGTCGGACCATGTGTACGTGGCATAAGATTTTGCTTAACAAGAATATGAATATTTAAATCTCAGTTCCTGTATGGCAAACAGTATCATTGTCATTATTTTATAGTGCAATCATCTTTTGTAGCAGTATACAGGTTTGCCATGGGCAGAAGCAGGAAAGTCAAAATGTAGGCGATATCTTTCATGTGGCTAACTGAATATATTTTGAGGTGCAATCTTTCAGATACACTCAGTACCCTTCTTTAAGCATGGTTTAATGTCACAGTGAAGATTAAACCATGCCATAAGATGGATACTAAGTAATTACTAAAGTTTGCACCCCCAAGATATCATTTGTTAGCCGCCCAAAAGGCATTGCTTGCAATTTACCTTCCTAGCATTACAAAAAGATAAAATCACACAAGACTACTATTCTCACACAAGACTACTATTTAGAATGCCAGACATGCAAGAAGTAGTACGGCAATAGCTAAGCTGTATGTAAAGTGCCACTTAGTGACCTTGTGCACTTAGCACCTGTCACCATCTAAATTCATGTGTGGGGGGGGGGGGGGGGGCGTGGCTTGATGGTAGTCTGAATAGGACATGTATGTGAAGAGCTCCTGCCAGGCTGATATACATCCTTGGCGTTCCTTCTCCAGCAGACCCACCTTGTTCTCTCCACAGCACTTATGGCTCAGCAGACGGTCGGCGTGCCACCCAAGACCGACATTTCGGCGCTTCTGTGTCTGCAGCTGCCTGGGGGACAGACTGTGGCTCCGGCCTAGCACTGGGAGTAGCGACCATCTTGCTCTACCCAGCTGCAGTACCAGCACTTACTCCTACCCTCCCCAATCACTGTGCGCCTGGGTTCTTTTTCTGCACAGCCACCGGAGTTCACCTGCTTGCCAACCGCAGCCTGCAGGAAGAATAGCGGATCTGGCCTAGTGAGTGGCGGCCATTTTGCTACACCACGGCACTCACTTTCAGCCTTCCTGACTCCTCTACGCCTGATCCAAGCCACCACTGAAAGCCAGAGCACTCTAGCCGGTCAGACCGCCACCCCCAGCAGAGCGTGTCCATCTTCATCTGTGGCACGAGTCGGGGCCGCAGCCCTAGCTTCAGATCGACGTGTAGAAGCCATCTTGCTCCACCCTTCTACAGTGTCACTCAGTCCTGATCTCCCTGCCTCCTCTAGATCATGGCGCCACACAGCGATCCCTTCTCTAGGATATTGGGCTTGTGAAATGGACAAGATTGAACCCCTAGAATGTATGGTCGCATGGGATACCGAGAAGAGTGAATCCCACACCATTATGTGGACTGTATGGTTGCACTTCAGGTTCTCCTCCAATTTTGATGATTTTGTAGCAGATATAGTTACGGATACTAATCCTGGGCCCTCTCATGTGTAAATGACTATCCTCCCTATCTTCCTGTATGTGTTTTTTTTCCCTTTTTTCCTTATTTATCATTCACTTATATATACACATAAGGTCATGGTCATCTTCACGGTAGCACCACCATATTTTCACGCCATGTATGTTGAGCTTAGTTTTCTGAAACTCTGTTATTGGTGGACTACGGGTTAGTTAATTAATAATAGTCAGTATGCTCATTTTTCCATGCCTTAAATACCTATATTTTATTGTACTTATGCGATACTTGTTCTACGGTTATTGTTGTGATATCACTGTAGACTTGTATATCTGTTGGAGTCGAGTTGATACTCCCATGCTTTCATTCTGTGTTGTTTAATCATGCTTAAAACTTAATAAAACAGATTCAACATAAATTCATGTAGGGATATCAGAGCTGTGGTGTCGGATAGCTAGTCCCACACACCTAACTAGCTATCTGACAACAAAGATCAACCGAGAGACTTTTAATTACCAGCTCAGGGGGAGAGGGGGTGTAGGCAGTGTACCCAACGACCAAACAGCCCTCTCCTCCTAAGTTTCCAGCCAATACATTGCAGTGCTGTTTCATCAGTTCATCAACTTTACACAAAATATGAAGCTGCAGCCTGCTATTCAGTGTAGGGAGAGAATAAAAACAGGCTGTATTGTAAAAAATTGCAGCTCGAGAAGAGTGTTTTCATTAACAAAAACACAATCTGACAATACCACACGCTAGGTACTGCACTAGGCTGTCTCAGACAAGCTGAGGGCTTTCACTTTCTACCTGCACTGAATAATAGTGGGAGCTGTAGGAGAGGAAGGTCTGTGGATATAGTATATCTAGATTTTGCTAAAGTATTTGATAAAGAACCTCACAAATGCTTAATTTACAAAATGAGGTCTTTTAGCATTGAGGATGTTGTACATACCTGGATAGAAAAATGGTTGCAGGAGTGCGTCTTAGAAGGTGGGTGGTTATAAAAGTTTTATTTTCTAAATGGTCGAGAGTTGGGGCTCTGTCCCGGGATCAATTCTGTTTAACTTGTTCATAAATGATAGGTTGGAGAGAGGTTGGAATAAATAGTTCAATCTCAGTGTTTGCTGATGATACAAAGCTAAGCAAGGCAATAACCTCCAGACAGGATATAGCAACTTTACAAAAAGATCCATTTAAAATAGAGGGGTGGGAAGCTATATGGAAGATGAAGTTTAACCACTTTGGCTCTAGAGAAATTTCATTTTTTTGCACATGTAAAAAATCTGCATTTTTGACTACAAAATTACAGAAAACCCACAGATTATTATAGTTTCTGAAAGCAGTAGCACTTTTGGGGAACAGAAACCAGAAGAGTCTGAACAAGGACTGGACAGGTATTTTAGTGAATGTTGCTTATTTAGAAAATATTGCAATCAACTTCCGAATTTCAAATGACCTAAAACTTTTTAGCAATTGGCTTGAGATATAATTTAACTTACTGCTAGGCTGCGGAGCACTTAAGCACTTGGTTATACCAAGATCATAGATGCAGCCAAGATTTTTTTTTCCAGTGATCGGCTATTTAGTAAAAGTAATCCAGGCAGCTCAACAGCCTCCCAATCACTTTTACAATAACGAGAAGGGCCGCCTGTCCTCCCCATCTCCTCTGACTAATGAAGCAGAAACGACAATGATTTCATCACTTTTGGTCCGAGAGCTGTCATTCCTTAGCTGTTACAGCCAGTAAAGCTGCTAATCAAGCATCTGTGCTTGTTAAAAGGAGAAGTGCAGCCAAAGCTCATCTGGCTGGGCTAATCCTATGGATCACAGGAGTGCAATTCATTTTGCACTCCTGTGACCTGGTTTCAGCAGAGAGCAGGCTGAAGTCTGCTCTCTGCTGACGTCACAGAAATGAGTCCAGGCACCGCATCATCCTGACAATGGAAGTCTAGATCCATCAGGTGCCTGGACTGATACCCATCACACCCTCTCAGCGAGCCGCTGAGAGCCTGAGGGTGCTGCTCCTCATCCCTCCACAGCTCAGAGCTCCAATGAGTGAGGAGGAGCAGATTGGAGAACTGCTGATTCAGTTGCAGCTCTCTGCTCGGGGGGAGCTGTGAGAACCAAGCCATCGACTGATGCTGCATCCACCGAGGCAAGTATAAACCTGCAAAAAAATATATATTCCTTTACTTCTCTTTTAAGCTGCTTTGGAGGGCAGGGGAGGTATTAGAGAACCTTTCACCTGCCCAAAGTTATCACAGAGGGGGCTTGTCAGCCCTTTTGTGATAGTATAACCTTATAAATAAGCGTAAAAAAAAAAAAAAAAAAAAAAAACACATCTGTGCATACATACACATAAGTCCTGCACGCGTATGTAAACAGTGGCTGCACCATACATAGGCTATTGCCATGAACATCAGAATAAGAGCAATAACTCTAGGGCCACCATTTGCGATCAACTACCAGCTGCCAAAGCCAAATTCTGACACGGGTCTTCTACGTGTAGAAATCAGCATTTTTTACTAGATAATTACTTACCCCCAACATTATATCTTTCCTGAAAGAAAAGGCCAATGAGAAAAAATATTGGTAGTTGCCATTTTCTTTTATGTCCCAAAATATTTCTGCAGTGTTTTTTCAAACGCAATTGTTTTGAAAAAAAAATACACTTAATTTGAATTATAGTGCACACAAACACAACACCTAATTTTTTTGCAAATCATTACGCCGAGTAAATAGATCTTATCCATCAGCACTGCCTGGCCTGTGGTGATTATTTGCATGGCGGTCGCGAGGTCTGCCACCGTTGCTGGAGGGGAGTCCGCGACCTCTGTCTGGGATGTCATGTGGGCAGTGATGGCGGCCTGGCCTCTGGTCTTGGCCCTGTCCAGTGGAGCCGCTGCTGACTTTGACCTCTGGGATTTACCACTGGGCAAGGCCCAGAGTCCTCGCTGTGTCCTCGGAGTGTTCCCACTCTAAATTTCAGTCCAGGCACCGGGAAACAGGCAGGATTAGTGGCCGGACTCCAGGAGCTCTGTTACTGAGCGTCTTCTCCCGTCGCCATCTTGGACACGCCCCAGGAGTAAATAGATACCCAACATGTTAAGCTTTAAAATTGCGTAAACACGTGGAATGGTGACAAGCTACAGTATTTAAAAATCAACATAAGGCGACGCTTTAAAAGCCTTTACAGTTACACAGGAGGTCTGGTGCTAGAATTATTGCTCTCACTATGATAATGAATCAGTTGATAAATATACAGATGGTTTTGAGGTCAGCTTGTAAATTGGAGACATTCTGTAAGGATGTTATTCCAGTGCAAAGATTAGTGTAATCTGCAAAGACAGAAATGGTACTTTTAATCCCAGACCCAATATTGAAAAAGATATGAAAAAGTAAGGGTCCCAACACTGAACCTTGGGGTACACCACTGATAACCTTAGACCATTCATAGTAAGAATCATTAACCACTACTCTCTCGGTTTTTTTTTTTTTTTTAGCCAGTTTAATATCCATTTACAAATTGATCTTTCCAAGCCCGTAGACTTTACCTTACACAGTAGTGTGTGGGGAACTGTATCAATTGCTTTTGCAAAATCCAACTGAATTACATCCACAGCCACCCCTCTGTCTAAGGTTTTACTTACCTCCTCATAAAAAGAAATCAGATTTGTTTGACAACTTCTGTCTTTCATGAATCCATGCTGTCTGTTGCTTAAAATATTTTTTTTCCAGCAAGAACTCGTCTATGTGGTCTTTTATTCAACTCTCCAGTATCTTCCCAACTATAGAAGTTAAACAAAAGGATGATCGTGTTTCTTCATTTTGATATTTTTCTTATTATTTATAATCAGACATTTTAACTTAGGCCGAGAGCCACATAGGTTTTATTTTTAGCCTTTCAAACCTATTGCCCATGGGATTATACTTTGCAGTGAGTTTGCATACAGTCTTTTGGAAGAATTCCCATTTCTGTTCTGTGTCCATTGATGCCAATATTACCTCCCAGTCCAAGTCTTGGAGAGCAGCCCTCATCCTTGGAAAATTTGCTCTCTTAAAGTTCAACCCACTTTTACAACTTGGTCTTAAAGGAAAGACAACCCCTTCACCGCTTGTTTTTGGATAACGATTTTTTTTCTTTCCCACCTTTTCTGAAGTACATAATCTACTTCCGTCCTAGCTCAGCCGCGGCCCAGTGCGTCATTTCCTCCTGCCCCCCGCTGCCTTCTGGGATCAGCGTTTCCCCCAGACGAGGCCATTCAGAAAGCACCGCGCAACTCGCACATGCGCGGTAGAAAACCTGCTGTGAAGCCTGAAGGCTCCACAGCCGGTTACCCTTAGTTCCAATGGCGACTTCCTAGGCCTTGGTTACCATCAGCTGGATGCTAAGTGATCCCACTTGGTTGCTAGGGGTTCCCGCTTGCTCGTTACTCAATGACCAGTCCAGGGCATTTGTGTTTTATGTATTTTATTTTGGAACTTGGATGGGAGGAGGGATTAGTGGGATACTCCAACTGGAACTATTCACAATGGATAAGGACAATTCTCACTTGACCTCACCAAATTACCTGTGGAAGCAGTCACACTGCTTTAACCATACAGCCACATGTATGGAGGGATTAAGTCTTCTTGCTCTCACTAGCAGCAGACTTGATGCACTACATTATCCTCAGGATACCCTATAGCAGTGATGGCGAACCTTGGCATCCCAGATGTTTTGGAACTACATTTCCCATGATGCTCCACTACACTGCAGAGTGCATGAGCAATATGGGAAGTGTAGTTCCAAAACATCTGGGGTGCCAAGGTTAGCCATCACTGCCCCATAGCATCCTCTTTACTGACTCCCGCCCACTGACTCTTCTAGTAGAAGGGGGTGGCCCTCACTTGACAGGCCCCAAATACACAGATCTGTACTCACAGTAGGCAGAATCAGATACTTCCTGGCATCTCCCTTCCAGTCAGCTCTGCAGGACCTGTGGGTTCAGCCTCTCTAGGCCCCTGGGTCGACCACCCAGGGCCGCACGACCACCTCTGCGGAGTGGGCAGCCACCGCCTCCCTCCTAGACTCTGTTCCACAGCTCAACTAACTCTGAGCACATGTGCCTGAGGCATTAAAGAGGAGCTCCACCTTAAACAAAAAATATTAAAAGCCAGCAGCTACAAATACTGCAGCTGCTGACTTTTAATAAATGAGCACTTACCTGTCCCAGGGTCCAGAGATGTCGGCAGCCGAAGCCGATCGATCACTCGTCTCTCGGCTGCCCCCACCGCCATCCTCGGTCAGGGAATCAGGAAGTGAAGCGTTGCGGCTTCACTGCCCGGTTCCCTACTGCACATGCGCGAGTCACGCTGCGCATCTACACTGGTCCCCGTTATGGGAACTGTGTATTTCCCACAACACAACGGGGGGGGGCATTTGCGGCTAGCTGTGGCTAGCTATTCCCGGAAGTGGGTGCAGATACCTGTATTGTACAGGTATCTGCACCCCCCTCCCCCCAGAAAGGTGCCAATTGAGGCACCGGAGGAGGGGAGAAATCCAATGAGCGGAAGTTCCACTTTAGGGTGGAACTCCGCTTTAAATACAGTATCCCAGCATGCAGTGTAGCACTTCTACTCTGCCAATTGCCAGGACTGCAACAAAGCCTGTGCACTCACTTGTCAGCTCTCGTCCCACTGTCCAATATGCCTACCTGTTGGACCAGTGAAAGGGACAGTCAAACAAGCTGAGCTGCACCTGAGCAAAATGAGTAGACCTAAATAGATCCTGCTCCCTGGTAGGCAGATAGCACTCTACGTTTTACCTGGCCATCTTCCTGGTATGCAGAAAGATCACAAACTATACTCTCTTCTAGCACCTACCTAGGAGGGTGCTACATATGGATTACATAACTGAATCACTTTTAATTAGCACAGCACTTGTATTATACTTTTTCCTTTACACAATGGTTTGTCAACTGTGGTGCTAGCAGCTTCAATTCCTGAGACTATTGGCGCGGTATCCTTTGTAATAGAAAAATACTCAACATGTCATGCCTTATCAAATTCCCTGGGGTGTCTACTTACCAAAAAAGGGGTCATTTAGGGGGGGATTTGTGCCATCTTGGCGTTTCAGGGCCACCAAAACTGTGATAGGTAGTGAGGAAGTAAAATGAGCAATTTACGCCCTTTAACCGGTTCAATACAGGGCATTTTCACCCCCTTCCTTCCCAGGCCAATTTTTAGTTTTCAGTGCTGTCGCACTTTAATTGACAATTGCGCGGTCGTGCGATGTTGTACCCAAAAAAATGGTCCTTTTTTTCCCCCACAAATAGAGCTTTCTTTTGGTGATATTTGATCACCTCTGCGGTTTTTATTTTTTGCGCTATAAACAAAAGAGCGACAATTTAAAAAAAAAAAACAATATTTTTTACTTTTTGCTATAAAAAATATCCCAATTTTTTTTTTAAAAAACAAATTTTTTCCTCAGTTTCGGCTGATACATATTCTTTTACATATTTTTGGTAAAAAAAAAAAAAAAAAAAAAATCGCAATAAGCGAATATTGATTCGTTTGCGCAAAAGTTAGTGTCTACAAAATACGGGATAGATATATGGCATTTTTAAAAAAAATATATTGATTTATTTTTTTTTTACTAGTAATAGCGGCGATCGCGATTTTTTTTCGTGACTGCGACATTATGGCGGACACATCGGACACTTTTGACACATTTTTGGGATCATTCACATTTATACAGCGATCAATGCTATGAAATTGCATTGATTACTGTGTAAATGTGAGAGGCAGTGAAGGGGTTAACCACTAGGGGGACACAAGGGGTTAAATATGTTTCCTAGGGAATGATTCTAACTGTAGGGGGTGGGGACGTACAAGGGGAGGAGACCGATCAGTGTTCCGCTGTACTGGGAACACAGATCGGTCTCCTCTCAACTGACAGGACGTGGATCTGTGTGTTTACACACAGATCCACGGTCCGGCCCGGTTAACGGGCAATCGCGGGTGCCCGGCGGACATCGCGGCCACACGCACCGGGTCCCGAGCAACGCGGCGCGCACACCCCCTAGGCAGCCGGGAAGCCCAACCTGTCATATGACGTCCACCAGGATGGGAGATCCCATCTGTGGACGTCATTTGACAATGACCGGGTACTGAAGTGGTTAAAAGCCTGAAGGTGGCAAATGGTTTTGGGGGTCCTGTATGCGACTAGACTGTCAAAAAGTCTCACGCATGTGGTATCCCCATACTCAGGAGAAGCAGAATGTATTTTGGGGTGTCCTTCCACATATACCCATGGCATATGTGAGAAATATCAGTGACAATTGATGTACATTTATTTTTTTCCATTTTTTTAAAACTCGTGACAAAAAATAAAATATTCACTGAGCTCAGCAAATTACTTGGTGTCTACTTTCCAAAAAGGGGAAATTTGGGGGCAGGGGGAGGTTGTACTGCCCTGGCATTTTAGCACGTCAAGAAATGAGATAGGTAAAGTAAATTCCAGTATAAATACCATAGTTTGTATACGCTATATCTTTTGCGCAAACCAATCAGTATACGCTTATTGCAATTTTTTTTTACCAAAGACATGTAGCTGGATACATTTTGGCCTAAATGTATGACAAAGTTGAGTTTATTGGACATATGTTATAACAAAAAGTAGAAAATATTGGAGTTTGGGGCGTGGCTTGGCACCGGAGTGAAATGGCCGCTTAGGGAGAGAGCTCCGTCGTCCAGGACCCCAAGTTAGCCCTTTCAGCAGCTCAACCCTCACCTGCTAGCGATTAAGATGACAGGCAGGAGTCACTCAGCCACCCGCTCTCAGCTGGATCCGTCTACCCAGCTGAGTAGGAACATTCCTGCGATGTTCCGGACGCAACACACGGACTCACAGGCCGCACCTCAAGCCGCGGTCTGTAGTTACACAGGCTATGCGGACGCTTCCGAAGCCTCTCAGATGGGCTCTTCCTCTGCAGGTCCCTCTCCCTTCCTATGCCTGGCGGACCTCCAGAGTGTTGCCCTGGACATAAAGAATACCCTAACAGCTGCAATCGTGGACCTGAAGGCAGACCTCAAGGCAGTGGCCACACGTGTGGAACATGTGGAAGCGGCGGCCATGACACATGGCACGGCCATTCACCAGATACAGCAAGCAGTGTCCACACATAACCGACATCTCATCGACCTCGATAACCGGGGCCGCAGGCACAACCTTCGTATCAGGGGGATCCCCGAGTCTGTAGAGGCCCCCCAGTTACAAGCAGTGGTCTGGGTTATATTCAACACCCTCCTAGGTAGGCCCCCGGACGCTCCGGTCGAGATGGAGAGATGTCACAGAGCACTGAGGCCACAGGGTACCCAGGGACGCTGTATGCTGTCTTGTCAGCTTTACCCAGAAGGAGATCCTGCGACTGGCCCGCAACCACGCTCACTTGGAGCATGAGGGGGCGCGTATTCAGCTCTTCCAGGACTTATCCGCCATCACTTTACAACACAGGAGGGACCTCCGCCCTCTTCTTCAAGCTCTACGGGAGAGACGCATTCCTTAACGTTGGAAGTTCCCTTTCTGCCTCCAGGCAACGAATGGCAATCACACCGCCCAACTGACACCAGCAGATTTAAGGCCTTTCTGCGACATCCTAGGAATCCCGATGATCCCAGTTCCAGATTGGTATGGAGCTTTTCTACGACCTGAACCCTGGGTCTCCACACAACCTGGAGACACCCCAAGGTCGCAAAGAAACAGGCAACAACGCCACAGACCCTCAGCAGAGTTGCCGCCGAGACACCGAGGAGATATGGAAACCGATGAAAGCCCACGTGTTTCCCCTTCATCTGCCAGGTGCAAGACTGATCGCTGAATTTACAGTAACCCAGATGGTGAGCTGTGTTGTTACCTGTATCCATCCCCTGGTAAGCTCTCTAGCACATCATGCAAGGTAAGCTGAGAATCAGCGCCAACAATGGTGCGTACATTTGACAAACAAATGCTGCAGAACTATCTGACACTTCATCACCCCCCTTATCGCTTTGTCCCCCGCCACCCCACATCTCTGCTGATAGAACTTGTCTCCCCCATATACCACAGGAATCTTCAGAATTTCTTTGAGTAGTACTTGCACCAGAGAATATGATGAGTGACTTTACTCAAGAGCACTGACATGGTAATGATCAGAGGTGGGCATTCACCTCAACAGATTCCTTGCTATTGCCACATTACTCTCAACCATGGTCCATCCACAATGAGAGACCTTTCATACAAGATGATAGCAGAGGCACAAGGAGGAAGCATATCCTCTCCCCCCTCTTTACCATACTGACTCTCTTTGCTGATTGTGGACAGTGTCTGCTTGGCAT
Source organism: Lithobates clamitans (assembly GCA_037952925.1). NCBI lineage: Eukaryota > Metazoa > Chordata > Amphibia > Anura > Ranidae > Lithobates > Lithobates clamitans. The sequence goes on from JBBGZY010001522.1 coordinate 1,487,367, forward strand.
AATTGGTGAACAGTTGCTCTCCACTGCACCTATTTCGGTCAGCGATGGTAATTTTGGACACTTTGCTCCTGGTATCTCTTTAGCGCCACCCTCCCCCTTTTCCCCCCTACCATCACACTGTTTTTCCCTTTCCCCATGTGTGGGAACAGAGAGGTTCTGAAATCACCAGTTTAATACCATAGCACACATGTTGGCATCTCAGGAACTGTTTCAAATGCTTACCTAAATGTGTATTGGGGTTAAGAGCCTAACATGGCTTCTCAGGACGGGACTTTAATCAAGCCTGGTTTATTGTTATAAAGTTTACAATTTTTTTATATTTTACAGAAAATGTTGCACGGTTGCTTTGTAGGCGGTGCTCCTTAGCCCCTGCGTCCATGACGGATTATGGACATCGGGGAGGGGGCCCCAGAATTCTCGGAGACAGGGGAGGCCCTTACCTGGCTTGCTCTGATCCATCCGATCGTAGGGGTGTTCCTGTGGTGGGGGGGATATGGGGCTCTGTGTCCCCCTTGCCGCCAGATGGGGACACAGGGATTCGTATAAAGCCTGAGTATGTACGGGCTCTTGGAGCCCCCAAGTCCACGGAGCTATCGCGGTTTGTGGTGGTGCTGAGTGTGGGTGCTCTGATGGTCCTAGCTTGTCATTCGGTAGATAGCTTGATTGACTTCAATGTTACAATGTTCATATGATAAAGTATCAGTTGTCTAGATTCCTAGAAGTTATTTTTCTATGTGTGCACTACAGGTGGGCCCAGGTAAAAATGCAACACGCTGATTTAGAGTATTGCTCCTATCCCGTCAAGGCTCCCTAGGTTGCTGGTGGGAGGGGGCCGATGCAGGCCCTTCTCACCCTTTGGAGGGGAGTCTGCCCGGTGTCACCTTACCCAGTAAAGCTGAGGTCTCTTTTGAACACTACAGCATGTATGCTTGGGTGCCTGGATGGTGGGAGGCGTACACATTGTTCTTTAGGTGCTAGGTTTCTTCCCCATCCCAAGGAGGCAAGTATCCCCCTTGAAACTAGCCGGATAAACTTAACGTTACTTTTGCCTTTTATTTCAGTCCCCAATAGGTTACTCAGCTGGACTGTATTACCTCCGGTATTTTGACTGTGATCCCCGTACGGGGAGTAATCTCTTTGATCAGGGAGTGGGCCTTCCCGGGGTTACTGGTTAACTCAGAGGGCCTTTCCGTAGTGGGCTTAACCTGAACTGTAACTGCTCCACTCTCACTAACTCCCCCTTTTCTCTTTTTACGTTCCCCCCCCCCCTTTTTTTTTCTCTTCTCTCTTTATATCTCACCCTTGGTCTTTAACTCCCCGTTAGCCTCTAACCCCCTCCCCCCTGAAACTTTGGGGTGGCACTGATAAGCGCTTCTGACTATCGACACATGCCTCCTATGACACATTTATTGACTCCTTTATCCCTCAAGGTTTACTCCTTGAACGCAAAAGGCCTTAATGTCCCGGAGAAGCGGAGCAGTATCCTTGCTGAGGCACACAGTCTCAGGGCTCAAGTGTTATTTCTGCAAGAAACGCATTTTTAATTAGGTTCCATCCCTCGCTTATCCAACAGCCGATTCCCGGAAGTCTACCATGCGACCTGCCCCGACTCCAAAACAAAAGGGGTCTCCATAGTAATTGCTAAATCTTTTCCGTTCCGTCTTACGGACCAAGTCCTCGACCCAGAGGGTAGATTCCTCTTCCTAAAAGGGATCTGGAAAAATAGGCCAGTGACCTTTGCGAACATCTATTGCCCCAATTCCAAACAGGTAACCTTCCTAAAAGAGGTCCTCCTACAGCTCAACATTTAAGACAGGCCTTTTGATACTAGGGGGGTATTTCAACATGACCCTAGACCCACTTCTTGATACCTCCACGGGTACCTCCTCACTCCCATTCTCTGCCCTGCGCCAAGCCAAGCTTGCATTAGCTTCTCTCACCCTACATAAACACTTGGCGTACACTACAACCCCAAGGGAAAGACTATACTTTCTTCTCACATCCACATAACCATTACTCGAGGCTAGACTATTTATCCACCAGACCGATTTGACCTTCTTACAAGACGCGACCATAGAGAGTATGTACATTTCTGACCACCACCCAATCACGTTGACTCTGCAGTTCCCGCAACGGGAAATGACCAGAACCTGGAGGCTGGATGCCTCCCTTCTTTCCGACCCAGGGGACTTAGCTGAAGTCACCAAGACCATTGAAGACTACTTCCAACTTAATGATGCCCCAGACGTCTCGCCCATGACCCAATGGGAAGCACATAAATGAGTCATTCAGGGATGTCTTCTAGCTATTGCTGCCAGGAAGAAAAAAGCACATCAAATCGTGATCCAATCTCTGACTGAAAAATTAGCCTTATTGGAAGCGCAACATAAACGTTCTCTGGCAGTAAAGGTAGCACAGGAATTAGCTGACACGCGGGCGACTCAACTTGAGGAACTATTTAAACGAGCACGCAAGAGACAGGTTCTCTCCCAGAAGCTATTCTACGAACAGTGTAATAAACCAGGCAGGCTTTTGGCAAAGTTCACACAGAGGCATACACTTGCGTCCACTGTACACCATATAGTGGACTCGGGTGGAACATCCCACTCCAGAAATGAGGACATTGCCAACCAATTTCACCATTTTTACAGCAAATTATATAATCTCGAATCCCACGAACACAGATCCATATCGGCGGATGCACGCTCGGAACTCATAAAAAGATTTTTAGCTAAATACAGCCCCCGGCCGCTGTTTATGGATGACTGGCAGGCCATGGAAGCATCACTATCATTGGAGGAGTGGGAGGAGGCCTTGAAGGCTGCGAAACCCGGCAAAAGCCCGGGGCCAGATGGCTTCTCAGCACAATATTATAAAAGCTTTGTTGACCTCTTGGCACCGAAATTTCTTAAAGCCTTCAATGCCCTCTCTTGTTCTCCGTGTGCTTCAAGTGGCTTACTAGAGGCCTATATATTGGTAATCGTAAAGGAAAATAAAAACCCTACAGATGTGGCCAACTATCGACCCATATCCCTCCTGAATGTCAATGTGAAACTATTCGCTAAGATTCTAGCTACACGCTTGTCCATTCATATACTGGCTTGCGTAGGACTTGATCAGGTTGGATTTGTCCCTGGAAGAGAGGCCAGGGACAATACCATTAAGGCTATCAATCTGCATCACTGGCTTTTGTCCACCAACAGAGAAGGTGGCTTTTTGGCCATGGATGCGGAGAAGGCGTTTGACAGGGTGGCCTGGGACTACATGGACGCGGTCCTGGAAGCCCTGGGGTCTGGGAAGCGTTATGCGGACTTTTATTAGGGCGCTATATACCAGGCCCAGGGCTAGAGTTCGAGTTAACAGCCACCTGTCGGACGCCTTCTCCATCCATAATGGGACCCGACAGGGATGTCCCCTGTCACCATTACTGTACATCCTCACACTGGAACCCTTCCTCCGGTGTATCCGAGCCCATCCAGACATAAAAGGGATCGAAGTACATAAACGGGAATATAAGATTGCCGCTTTCGCGGACGATATATTACCATTTCTTTCATCACCGCTGATGTCTCTTCCTAACCTAATGCCAGTTCTAGAGCAGTTCAAGACTATTTCGAACCTAAAAATTAACCTCTCAAAGTCTTATGCGCTCAATGTTTCACTGCCCCCACGGACAGTACAAACCTGACAGGAAAATTTCCCCTTCTGTTGGAAAGCAGACGCCATAACATACCTAGGCATCCAGCTCCCTAGTAAACTTAAAGATCTCTATGAAAAGAATATTCTGGCAGAGTTGTGACTCATACAGCAGGATCTCCTTCGGTGGGAGGCCCCCACCATATCGTGGTTTGGGCGAGCCGCAATTGTGAAAAATGACGGTTCTTCCCTGTTTTCTGTACAAACTACAGACTATTCCGATCCGTTTACCACCATCCTTCTTTACAGCCTATATACGCATGTGCAGAACCTTTCTATGGGGAACTAAAGCAGCAAGAGTGGGGTGGGCTAAACTAGTTCTACAAAAGTCGGGAGGTGGAATTGGACTCCCGGACCTCCAGAGGTACTACTGGGCAGTTTATCCAACTCGGGTGGTTGACTGGCAGATCCATACTAAATATAAGGGCTGGGTTCTACTAGAAAACTTGATTTCGGGTACCGAACTCCAATACATTCAATGGTTTCCAAAGACACACGTTCCAAATAATGTACACTCTCACCCTCTCATAGGGGCAACCTTACATGCTTTCGATAAGGCATGTAAAGTCAACTCACTTTCCAACTCGCATTGTGCGATCACACCAATCAGAAATAACCCAGAATTCCCCCCGGGCCTGGAGGGGACCTTCCTAGCAGCAGAATGGCCATATACAGAAATGCAGGCTAAGCACTTTTTCTCCAGAGGACAGTTCCTCCGACAAGGAGAACTCGCATCGTTGTCAAAGTCTTTCCCTTTCTGGGCTTATATTCAATTGAAGCATTTCTTAGACAGCCCCTCGAATAGAGGTGATTTCGCAAAGAATCCAACCCTGTTGGAATCATGATGCTCTAGCTCTTCTCCCCAGAGTCATCTAATTTCGGGGCTTTATGCTACAAGGTTTGGGGAACCTTATGCTCTCCTGAGGTCGGAACATGGCTTTTGGGAGACCGAACTGGGCATGGTGATCGATGATACGGCCTGGGATAGAGTACATCTATAGATCCACAAGGGCTCTTTTGAACATTCATACTCAGGAGAACGGTTATAAAGTCAAAACAAGGTGGTATAGAACATCGGAAATGCTACATAAATTCATCCCGATGGTCTCTGACCAGTGTTGGAGATGTGAACAGGGTACTGGCACGTTCCTCCATAGCTGGGGGACGTGCCCTCTAACTCAACCGTATTGGCGCAAAGTTCACAAAGTCGCAACGGAGATACCCTCGCTCCCGTTGGAATTTTCACCAGCCCAGTACCTCCTTCACATCTCCAAAATCTCCCGTAAAAAATACTACGTCAATAGCTATGCATGTAATTAATGCCGCCAGACTGTCTTCCGGTACACTGGAGATCCAAATCACCCCCCTCCACGAAGGAATGGGCAACACAGATCAATTGGATAGCAGCAATGGAGGAGTTGATTTGCACTGTACAGGACAGAATAACACACTATTCGATTGTATGGGCACCTTGGCTCGAATACCGAAACTCACAGAAATAAGGACTTATGCCAGGATAACACCTAAAAAGCTCAGCAGATTTCACAATAACTAGAGTATACGGAGGAGGGTAGCTGGTGGAAATCCCATCCCCTACTCACATGCCTCACTTACAGTGCTACACCTGCCCCCCTCTGCCCTTCCCTCTCCACTTCCTTACCCCCCTCTTTGTTCCCTCTCCCTTTCTCTCTTCTCTACACTTTTCTTCTTCTCCTTTACTCTTAGCTCTCTTGTGCTTGACTAAAAGGCTGAGGAGTTAAAGGCCGGCACAATAGCCGAACACATATCCTATTGCCTGCCTTATAATATTTATAGACATACTATTGGTTACTTCTATAAAGGAGTTTTCTACTCCAGCGTACACCTAGCCAACTTGAACTGTACTCCTCACGGCTACAGGGGCCTTATTTTAGCTGATTCATTAATTAATCTAGAGGCAACACCGGCCGACACATGCCTTCTCAAGTTTGAATTTTATGCATTTTCTAGTTGATTATCTACCTGTAACATAGCTATGTGTTATATGATGCTATTTGTATCGCCTATGAAAATTCATAATAAAACATTTTGTGGAAAAATATTGGATTTTTTTGGTAATTTTTCGTTTATATCGCAAAAAATAAAAATCCCAGTGGAGACCAAATATCACCAAATGAAAGCTCTATTTGAAGTAAAAAAGGACAAACAATTACCAGTTAAAATAGCGCAGTGCCGGGGCGTGTCCAAGACGGCGATGTGAGCAGCTGCTTCCAGCTTCAGCTCTGCTGGGTTCCTGGCTATTATCTGGATCCTGAGGGTGCACTTTCCTGATTAACATCCCTGCATCACCTGGATGAGGCGTAGATCATCAGGCGCATCTTCCGGTAGGGGAAAGAAGCTCCATTTCCTACTTCCATACTCCTCTGCCCACGTGGAGTGCCGCGTAAAGCGCAGCTCCTGCATGGCCTCCCAGACGGGCCCTATGAAGTCGGCTGACCCTCGGCCGCCCTGGCTGGCAGAGGTGATGGGGGCCATAGCCACATGTCAGGCCACGCTAACGGACAAAATCAAGGCTGTACAGCTGGATGTGGGCCTTCTGAGGCAGGACATGGACAAGCTAAGGTCTAGAGTAAGTGACTGAGCAGAGGGTCAGTACTATGGAGGATGAAGTGCTGGAACATTCCGCTGCTCTTCGCACTCTCCAGACCAAAGTAAAGGCCCTGGAGTACAGGGCTGAAGATACTGAGAACAGGAGTAGGAGAAATAACCTCCGTATTTTGGCTCTGGCTGAAGGAGCAGAGGGTGGCAACCCGACAGGCTTTGTGGAAGACATGCTGCTTTCCCTTCTACCTGAAACAAGCCTGTCCCCTCACTATGCGGTGGAACAAACACACTGCGTTCCGCTTAAACTGAGCCCCCAGGGGCTCTACCGAGGATCTTCATTCTCTGGGTACTCAACTTCCGTGACAGGGATGAAAGGCCCTAGGGGACCTGCGCTTCCAGAACAAACTACTGATATTTCCCGACTACTAGGTGGAGACACAGAAGCTCCGAAAATCATTCTATCAGGTGAAGGCGGCAATGAGGGCCCGAAATATCCGGTACAGTGTTCTATTCCCAGCACGCTTGAGGGTCCAGAATGGTCAATCGACCCATTTCTTCAACAAACAGAGAGGTCTCTGTTAGGCTGGAGTCCTTAACATCTGTTCGTTGACCCACTGATCCGTGAATTTTCCTGGGCCATGCCCTCTGTCACCTTGGTGCCTTTTGAGTTCTGTTTGGGACCAGGCTGTGGGGCCTTAATAACTTTACCATGTCCTGAGGCCTGTGGCCTGGCTGAATGCCTCTTCTAAGCCTGCTGCACCTGCTGGGAATTAAACCTATGCCCTCGGTTGAGGCCTCTACCCTGGTCAGGAGACCCCTGTGGCTCTCCTCTACTTTTCCTGGAGTTCTCCGCTCTTGACCATCTCACTGGGACTCCGGGGACTGCAGTGGTAAACCTAAGGGGGCATACGAACAAGGTTGGTGGGTGTCATATGGGCTGTGTTGCACCAGTGGTGCTAGGTTAAACAATTTGCAGTATGTGCCCCTGAACTGAACTATGACTTTCCTTTCTTAATGAGCGTTGATGCAGTGGATATTCGAGCTGCATTATGTTCAGGATCACATTTTCTGTTTACTGAGGGGGCATCCAGTAACTACTCCTTTTCGTTGATTAACTCATGCCCCCTTCAGATCACTCATTGTCTCAGTGGATGCCCACAAAGCTTCAAACTGGATCGCTTGTTTGAAGCCTCCAGAGGGGTGAGTCTCACCGTCTGCACAGGTCCCCCATTTGCAGCCGGCGTGCTGGATGGGTTTTGGGTTGGAGACCCTCCTCAGTTTCAGGGGGATGGGTGGTGTGGGGGGAGAGGGGGGGTAATTGTTTCCCTAAGGGGGCTAACCTGTTTATAAGTTTTAGGTTTGCATTTAGTTATACACGATTGTACTTACCTGTTCATGTACTTGATATTTCAGCAGTGCACCGACTCTTATTACGTTCCTCCCGGGTACGGCAGCTCAGTCCAGGAGCCATTGCATATTATGATGCTAATTCCCAGGTTCCCTCTAGCTCCCATGTCTTTTTTTAATATTTTGTCGTGGAACACTAGAGGTCTGAACTCTCCCATTTAATGATCTTCTTGATTCAATTTCTTAAATCACATGTGTGCTCTAGGAAACTCACTTGGTAGTTAGCAAAATTCTTGCTCACAAAAAAACATGGGTGGGATACCACTACCACTCCACCTACTCCAACTTTGCAAGGGGTGTTAGTGTACTGGTGCTCAAGACACTCCTCTTCAGACTCCTGGACCAGGCCCTGGGCCCGGATGGTAGATATGTCATTATTAATCCCAGGATACACTCTTTGACGTGGACTATTGTGAGCTTCCCTATTGTTTAATCAGATCACGACAAAAATGGCTGAGTTGCTTCTGAGAACGTTGTCATTTTGGCAACTTTAATCTGGTTCCTGATTAGGGTATGGACAGATCGGCTGCTGGTCCATCTTGTTCAGGACTGGCGGCCTGGGCGGAAACCTATAGGCTGACAGACGTATGGCGGTGGAGACACTCCCAGTCTTTCACATGTCACTCTGCAAACTATGGGACTATTTCACGTGCCCAGGGTCACGGACATTAAAGTATTGCCTAGGGGCATTTTGGATCACGCACCGCTGTTCCTGAGCCTGGATCTCTGTTAGCCTCTCGGACAGGTTATGGAGACTCAAGATCCTGGGTCTCGGACGCAGCGGTGGACGCTTAGTTTAAAGTTGGACTGGCTCGCTTTTGGGCAGTCAACCCTGGTTCGGCGGATGCTATGACAGTGTGGGATGCCTTTAAGGCCCACACGAGGGAACAATACCAGACCATTATCGCCAAGATTCACAGGGAACGTAGGGCAGATTTGACGAAGGCTGAAAGAGAGGCAAGTATTCAGGAAGCATTGTATGTCAGATCTCAAGACCCCCAACACTATGCCCGGTTTCAAACCCTGACCAAGGAGGTGCTTCATCTACGTACCTCTCTCACTCAGAAAAAACTACTTGCTCTATACCAGTGGTTCTCAACTCCAGTCCTCGGGACCCACCAACAGGTCAGATTTTAAGTATTACCTTGGGGAGTTGCAGACTAGAATACTGCAATCACTGAGCAGCAAGTGATATCACCTGTGATGTATTTCAGCCATCTTGCAAACCTGGCCTGTTGGTGGGTCCTGAGGACTGGAGTTGAGAACCACTGCTCTATACCAACATGTTTTTGAGCAGGGGGAGCGGTCAGGGAGATTGTTGGCCTGGCTTACTAGAGAGCAATCGGGGGGTATTGTGCCTCATATCCTTTGCCCTACTGATGACCTCCTTTATTCCCCTGATGAGATAAACCAGTGTTTTGTCTCATTTTAACAAACGCTCTACAGCTCTAGGGCAACTTATAGGGAGGAAGAACTGACGTCATACCTAGAGATAATTGAAATTACGGCTCTCACTTCAACCTACTGCAAAAGACTTGACGGGCCCATCACGGTAAAGGAAATCCTGAAGGCGCTGGAGTTCCTGCAGTCTGGTAAGACTCCTGGGCCTTACAGCAGTTCTACAAGCAATATGCGGATGACTTTGACACTAGACTACACACACTGTTTAGCATGTCGGCAAAGTCGGAGGCACTCACTGCTTCTCTCATAGAACTTTATAGTGGTGATCCCCAAGCCAGGGAAGGACCCCTCCCCTATGCTCTTCATACCGCCCAATCTCCCTGTTAAATGTTGATGCCAAGTTGCTGGCTAAAATACTAGCCTAACAGACTGAACACAATAATAACCTCATTGATCCACCCAGATCAGGCGGGGTTTATGCCAGGGAGAGGTACAAATATCAATATCAGATGACTGTTCACCCATATTGACAGGGCACAACCCACACTGGCAGGAGTGGTGGAATCCTTAGATGCGGAGAAGGCTTTCGAGTCAGTTGAATCTGTGAAAAGTACTCTCTAAATTTGGGTTTGGCCCACACTTTATGTCTCGGTTGCGAATGCTATACACCAACCCGCAAGCCAGGATCCGCACTAATGGTTGCCTTTCAGAACCGTACATGACAGGGGTGCCCCCTATCCCCGGGATTGTTTGCCCTGGCATTGGAACCACTTGCTATACTGATCAGGGATGAGAGGGGAGTACGGGGTATAGTGCTTCGTCATCCCTTCAAACTGCACTGACCCTATTTGACCAATTTAGCTGCTATTCAGGAATACGTATTAATTGGGACAAAATCGGTATTGTTTCCACTGCACCCCTCTGTTTTTCGCATTGGTACACATACGCCACTGCAGTGGTAGACAATTTCACCTACCTGGGTATTAAAGTTAGTGGCAGGGCAGAAGATTATATGGAGAAAAACCAACAGCCCCTCATGTCACAGCTCATGGCTAAGTGTGCGGCCTGGCGTTTCCTCCCTCTGACATCTGTGGGCAGGGTCAACTTTTTGAAAATGAAATACCTGCCCAAATATCCGTACTTCTTCCGGAAAACCCTATCACAATTACCTAAGGCTTTCTTCAAGTGGTTGGAGGGGTTGCTGATTTCCTTTGTTTCCGCTGGGAGACCCCCCAGAGTGGCGAAGCAGATATTTTACTTCCCTCTATCGGGAGGAGGTCTGGCACTCCCGAACTTACAACTCTATTTGGCGGCCGTTCTTGTCACTCTGAGATGGTGGTTCTCCAAACCTAAACAAAACCGGCGGTTACATTGGAAGTGGCTATTCTGGGCTCCTACGCAGCTTTGAGTAACCTGGTATTCCGCGGGCTAAAGGCTAGTCCCTTCATGACAGCTCCCAAAAAGACTACAGCGACAGTATGGCAGGATGCCAGGGTAATCTATAGAAGACCTGCTCATATCTCCACACATGCCTTTACGGGGTAACCCTATGCTACCTCACCTGAATAACATTACAGACCCTTCACTATGGCCTAAAAAGGGGATTACCACCCTGAAACATGTAATACTAAAACGGCAGACTCATGTCTTTTCAGGAACTGAGGCACTTGTATTCAATACCTGGCTCTTTAGAGTTTAGATATTGGCAGCTGCAACATGCATTTGGGGCTCAGTTCACAGAACTGTTAGTTCTTAAGTTGGACTCTTGAACGTCTTCTGACTCCAGCGTGATGGGGAAGCATCTCTCCTCTCTGTATTTATACTTGACAGTTGCCCACGCAACCAAACTGACTAGGTCTCGGGACAAATGGAGGGTGGATATTACGACCCTAGGGGAAGAAGAATGGGAGGCGTGTGTCTCCACATTCATCCCTTCCATGATAGCTGCTAAAGACAGATTTATACAACTTAAGCTCCTTCATAGGGCTTACTATACTCCGCAGAAACTGGCTCATATATACCCTCAACCTGAAACAACTTGTCCTAGATGTATCCAAGAAGCTGGCACATGGTCTGGTAATGTCCCATACTCCGACCATACTGGACAGCTGTAGCCTCCACCCTGAGTGATCTCTGTGGGTTAAGGGTGCAGTTGGAACCTCAGGTCTTACTATTGAGCCACTTGGAGGAGTTAGAGGGGGATAGATACATTAAGCTATGCATAACCTTCTTCCTGTTCTATACCAAAAGGGAAATACTTTTAAAACGGAAGTCAGTGGAGGCTCCAACTCACGCCTGATGGCGTAGCTCGGTTAACTCGGTGCTGCCCTTGTATAGACTCATATGAAAGCAGACAATGTCCGGACAAATTTAAAAAGGTATAGTCCGCCTGGATAGATGTCTGTGGTTAGACTCTAAGGTCCCTAAAGTGCACAACTGGAGAGGACACCTTTGCCTGTACTTTCCCTTCACTCCCCCTCCCCTATTCTGCTACTCCACCCTTCATTACCTGTTTTGTATGTGGGTATGGGATGAGACACAGCTAGTGGATAGGACTGAATACCATTGCTAGGATCTGATTTGATATATCCGGGATGTATGATGCGAGGAGGGGGAAACTACCCCCTCCATGAAACTATGAAACTGACTTATTGTTATCTTTGACCTGTATTTTGCTGTATTTATACTACTGAGTGTTTTGTAATGATGAATTGTCCAATAATCTTTTCTTAAAAAAAAAAAAAAAAAAAAAAAAAAAACTTAAAAAAAAATAGTGCAGTGCCAAATAGCAAAAAAAAGCCTGGTCAGGAAGGGGGTAAAACCTTCCAGAGGTCAAGTGGTTAATACCTTAAAGAAAAGCCCGGTGTAAAATGTAATTACTGTAATGTGTTAAATGTAATGTATGTGCATACGTTAATAAACATGATCGTAATGCATTGATTGATGTAAATTTTTATGTTTTATTTTTTTTCAGAACAACCAACCTCCGTGATATTGAAAGGGTAGAGGAAATGGATAATCTGGTAGAAGAGAATGTGTCTGGACTATCCAATGCCCCCCTCTGTCGTTGTGTTTTAAAGCAATACCCCAGGAGTCTGACTTCCATCCACTCCAGTAACCCATACATCAGCAAATACCACACCCCTCTTGAACACTCACTCCACCTGGATCTGATCATGAAGGAGGGAAAATTGATCAGGTATCCATCTGTCTACCTTTATCGATTTTTCCATCTTTTATTTTATTTTTATTTACAAGCCAACCTCAATGCACTATTTAGGCAGGCAAATAAGTGGCAAATGAGGTTTAATGTTGATGTAAAGTTATGCACTTGGGGGCTAAGAATATGCATGCATCATACATACCAGGGGGAGAACAACTGGGGGAATCAATGGTGGAGAAGGATCTGAGTGTTCTGGTAGATCATAAGCTTAATCACATGCAATGCCAAGCTACAGTTTTCAAAGTGGGCAAAATCCTTCTTGAATTAAGATAGGTATAGACTTGAGAGAGATCACAATGATTTTACCCATGTATAAATCATTAGCAAAACCTCATCTGGTATATGCAGTTCAGTTTTGGACACCAATTCACAAAAATTATATTGGGGAACTGGACTAAGTGCAGAGAAGGGCAACCAAACTGATAAGAGGCATGGGGAAGCTCAGCTATGAGGGAAAATTAGATGAACTGAAATCATTTTCTCCAAGAAGAGATTAAGGGGGTATGATCAACATGTGGTACATTGTGTTGAGTCATTCACTTTAAAGGGGTTGTAAACCATCACAGGTTTTCACCTTAATGCATTCTATGCATTAAGGTGAAAAACCTTTTGTGCTGCAGGACCACCCCAGACCCCCTCCCCCCCTTTTTTTCTTACATGAGACCGATCGTTCCAGTGATGGGGATGAGCACAGCAACTCCAGCCATGGTCTTGGTCCTCATTGGATAGATTGATAGCAGCAAGAGCCATTGGCTCCCGCTGCCGTCAACCAAATACAGTGACATGGGAGCTGGGGGACGTGGCCGAGTCCTGCTGTCTGTATCAATGCACGCAGCAGCAGGACTCAGGAGCGCGCCCGCACGAGTGCCCCCATGAAATGCGCCTCTCCGTGGGAGCACTCGAAAAGAGGGAGAGCCAGGAGCATCATGGGGGGACCCCAGAAAAGGAGGATCAGGGAGAGATTGTGCAAAACCCTTGCACAAAAGTTGGCCAAAGTAAAAATAACAATTGGCCAAAAGTCTATTAACCAACTCAATACAGGGCACTTACACCCCCTTCCTGCCCAGGCCATTTTTCAGCTTTCAGCGCTGTCACACTTTGATTAACAATTGCGCAGTCATGCTACACTGTAACCATGTGAAATTGTTATCATTTTCTTTACACAAATAGAGCTTTCTTTTAGTGGTATTTAATCGCTCCTGGGCTTTTTTTTTTTTTTTTTTTTAAGGAAAGAATAAAAAGGAGACCAAGCCTTTTGAAAAAAAAAAAGTTTTTCCTAATTTGTCAGTGATGGGCAACAGCATTAACAGAGGAATAGTATGTCAGGGTTGCTATGACAATGCGTTTCGGAGACGTGGCCTCCTTTATCAAGTAAAGCCCATACCAGAAGTGCACAAGTTAAAACGCCTCCCCTACAACACATCTTAATTGGACCATGCCAGGAGAGGTTAACTCACATTAGTAGCAGTTAGTGGGACTAAAAGCAACCATAGATATAGTAAAATTCATCAAAACATTAAAAAATTCATTAAAAGAGATGTGTACCTACCTAACTATAAAACTCAATTGTCAGAAAAACATATATGTTTGTAAAAAACCCATTTCAGGGTAAATTATCCATAGGGAACCCCATTACAGACAGAAATACCTAGTACCAAAAAGCGAAATGTACATGGTTACATAGTAGATGAGGTTGAAAAAAAAAAAAGATACAAGTCCAACCTATGTGTGTGATTAGACGTCAATATTACCTTGTATATTCCTGTATGTGTTGGTCGTTCAGGTGCTTATCTAATAGTTTTTTAAACTATCGATGCCCCCTGCTGAAACCACCGCCTGTGGAAGGGAATTCCACATCCTGCCCGCTCTTATAGTAAAGAACCCACTACGTAGTTTATGGTTAAACCTCTTTTCTTATTTTAATGAGTGGCCACGTGTCTTGTTAAACTCCCTTCCGCGAAAAAGTGTTATTCCTATTGTGGGGTCACCAGTACGGTATTTCTGAATTGAAATCATATCCATTCTCAATCGTCTTTTCCAGAGAGAATAAGTTCAGTGCTTTCAGAAAAGAGAGAAGGTTTTCCCCACAACGGGGTTTTTGGGCAAATTGTTCCATTTGGAAGGTTGAAGATCTTTTCATGTCTTATGTACTGGCAGTAAGAGCAGTGTCCACAAGGGAAGGATCCCAGGACAGAACAATGCTTTCCTCTTTTTTGTGCGTTTTTAAACTCACTTTGGACTAATTTGTCTCTTAGTGAGGTCGCTCGTCTATAGGTGATTGAAGGGGTATCTGCAATGAACTTACTAATCTTTGGGTCATCTCGAAGTATGGACCAATGTCTACCAATGATATTTCTAATCTGCTTATGTTGTTTGGTTAGGGAGGAAAATACAACATATCGTTTTAAGGGATCTCCATGTGGGAAGTTTTTCTTTCGTCTGTTGGACATACATTTTCTTTGGTAACTATACTATATTGGTGCATTACATCATGAATGTAGTTACTATTATATAATGAAAGTTATGTATGTATATACCAATGCTATTTATATGCTCTCTCTAGCAGACCGAACCTCTGAAGAAGACCCCAATCATTAAGGGTTGAAACGCATCAGGTCTTATGTTCATGATAGGAATTGTGTTATGAATATATGTCTGCCAATGTATGTTCAGCCATTTAGCTTTTAAGTACTCCCCACTGGAGCTCATCGTTTTTAACTGTTTTGGTATAGCTTCTAATAAAATTGTTATATTTTTTCATACAATATTGACTACATCCATTACTGTGCTGCCCAAAAACCCTGTTGTGGGGAAAACCTTCTCTCTTTTCTGTTTCAATATCTAAGGGGTGAGCAGCAATTCCTTTCCTTCTCTCCAGTGTCTTTTCCTTTTCTTCAAAGTTCAGTGCTTTCAACCTTTCTTCATAACTAATATCCCCCAGACCCTTTATTAGCTTTGTTGCCCTTCGTTGTACTCGCTCCATTTCCAGTACATCCTTCCTGAGGCCTGGTGCCCAGAACTGGACAGCATACTCTAGGTGCGGCCGGACCAGAGTCTTGTAGAATGGGAGAATGATTCTTTATCCCTAGAGTTAATCCCTTTTGTTAATGCATACCAAGATTCCATTTGCTTTGTTAGCAGCAGCTTAGCATTGCATGCCATTGCCGAGCATATCATCTATTGGGAACCCCAAGTCCTTTTCCATCCTAGATTCCCCCAGAGGTTCCCCCCCTAATGTATAGATTGCCTTCAAATTTTTGCCAGCCAAATGCATTTTTTTACATTTTTCTACATTAAACCATCTGCCATGTAGTCGCCCACCCCATTAATTTGTTCAGATCTTCTTGCAAGGTTTCCACATCCTGCAGAGAAGTTATTACCCTGCTTAGCTTAGTATCGTCCACAAATACAGAGATTGAAATGTTTACCCCATCCTCTGTCGTTTATGAATAAATTAACTAGGATTGGTCCCAGCACAGAACCCTGTGGGACCCCACTACCCACCCCTGACCATTCTGAGTATTCCCTATTTATCACCACCCTCTGAACTTGCCCATGTAGTCAGGTTTTAATCCATGTACTCACCCTATGGTCCATGCCAACGGACCTTATTTTGTACAATAAACGTTTATGGGGAACTGTGTCAAATGCTTTTGCGAAATCCAGATACACGTTTATGGGCCTTCCTTTATCTAGATGGCAATTCACTTCCTTATAGAAGGTTAATAGATTGGTTTGGCAAGAACGATTCTTCATGAATCCATGCTGATTACTGCTAAAGATACCATTTTCATTACAAAAATCTTGTATATAGTCTCTTAAAGTGGGGGTCCACCTATCGTTTTTTTTTTTTAGTTCACTCAAACTTTTCTTCTCAGCATTACATACTCACATATTGTGTGTAATATGTCCGCCTGTGTCAGATTTCGTCGGAAAGAATAACTTATATTATTCACTGCAGGCGGTTTCCATCTTCTTTGTGGGCATTTGAAGCCCACAAGCATTTATTTCCTGGATGTGGTGGATGCTGTGCTCCCAGCATTCACTGCTTGTTCCCGCACATGCTCAGTGGCATCCTGGGAAGCCTGAAACTAGCTCCCAGGAGTCTGGGAGAGGCTAGAAACACGCCTACTCCCACGGAAGGAGAATCAGGAAGTGCAAAGAAGAATAGAAAAATAAAAGGTAATTAAGGCGATTTAAATTTTTTTAAACGGCATGTCAGCATCTAGGCAAGGAAGAGAATACATACAGATATTGTTCAAAATTTGGGTGGAACCCCGCTTTAAGATCCCCTCCAAGAGCTTGCATACTATTGATGTTAGGCAAACTGGTCTAATTCCCAGGGACGCATTTTGGGCCCTTTTTAACCGCTTGCAGACCAGCCGCCGTCATTGTACTATGGCAAGTTGGCACGATCCCACGAACCGTTGTAGCTATACGTTGGCTCACAGGATCAGGATAGCAGGCACGCGCCGATGCTCGTGGCCGACGGTCGCGATGACCACCGGTCGCGAGCATGAGGGACAGAACACAGAAGTGTGTGTGTAAACACATAAATCCCTGTTCTGTGAGGAGTGACAGATCGAGAGTTCCTATAACTAGGAACCATGATCCGTCACTTCCTCTAGTCAGTCCCCTCCCCCTTCAATTAGAAACTCACTAGGGAACACAGTTAACCCTTGATCGCCTCCTAGGGTTAAACCCTTCCCTGCCAGTGACATTTTTACAGTAATTAGTGCATACTTATAGCACTGATCACTGTATAAATGCCAATGGTCCCAAAATGGTGTCAGAAGTGTCCGCCATAATGTCGCAGTCCCGATAAAAATCACAGATCGTCGCCATTACAAGTAAAAAAAAATAATATTAATAAAAAGGCTATAAATCTATCCCCTCTTTTGTAGACGCTATAACTTTCGCGTAAACCAATCAACATACGCTTATTGTGATTTTTTTTTTTTTTAACAAAAATATGTAGAAGAATACATAAACTGAAGAATACTTAGAATACTAAACTGAGAAAAAAATTTGCTTTTTTTTTTTTTTTTTTTTAAAAAAAAAAAAAAAAAGGGTATAGCAAAAAGTACAAAGTAGTGTTTTTTTCAAAAATGTTGCTCTTTTTTGTTTATAGCGCAAAAAATAAAAACCGCAGAGGCCATCAAATACCACCAAAAGAAAGATCTATTTGTGGGAAAAAAAGGACGTCGATTTTGTTTGGGTGCAGCGTCGCACGACTGCGCAATTGTCAGTTAAAGCGACGCAGTGCCTAATCGCAAAAAATGGCACGGTCATTCAGCAGCCGAATCTTCCGGGGTTTAAGTGGTTAAATATTGGTGCTACACTGGATTTTCTCCAATCTACTGGTACCATTCCAATCACTAGACTGTCAGTAAAAAATAGGAACAATGGTCTGGCAATTACTTAACTGAGTTCCCCAAGTACCCTCAGGTGCAAGCCATCCATCCGGTCCTGGTGATTAATGCTAAGTTTCCCAAGTCTAATTCTGTCCTCTGTTAGACATGAGGGTGCTTCCTGTGACTTGTCATGAGGATAAGCACTGCAGTTTTAGTTACGAAAGCCCCCCTGACTCCCTTGTGAAGACTGAGACGAAAAATAAAAATACCTTCGCCATCTCCCCATCCTTTGTAACCAGATGTCCTTCCTCATTCTTTATGGGGCCAATATGGTCTGTCCTCCTTTTTTTACTGTTTACATACTTGAAGAATTTCTTGGGATTTTTTTTTGTTCAAAGTCTGAATCCTGATGATGATCCTTCAACCTCGTATTTTTTGAAGGCCTTCTCCTTTGAGTTAAGCCATCCAGGACTTCTGTTAGGTCTTTTAAATGTATTACCCAATGGGATGCACTGGCTAATGCCCTTATTTAAATATGCTCTTAAAGCAAACCCATCTCTCCTCAGTGTTTTTTGTTCATAGTTTAGGCAAGTTGGCTCTTTTGAAATTCAACGTTTCTGTATTCCCCTTATGTTTCCTATTTGTTTGATTTAAACTGAAGCCAATTGACCTGTGATCGCCGTTTCCTAAATTGCCCCATAATTCCACATCCGTGATCAGGTCTGTGTTGTTGGTAATCAGTAGATCTAGTAACGCTTTATTTTTAGTTGGTGCGTCTACCATCTGACCCATGAAATTGTCCTGCAAGACATTTGGGAACTGGCGAGCCTTAGACAAATGCGTGGTTCCCTCCACCCAGTCTATGTCTGGATAATTAAAATCACCATTATGACGACAGTTCACATCCTAGCTGCTAATCCAAATTGTGATATGAGGTCCACCTCCGCAGGTTAGGGGGCCTATAGCATACTCCCAGTATTTTCCCCTTAGCTTTATCCCTTTGGAGCTCTACCCATAAGGACTCCACCTCCTCCCTAGCTCCCTTAGTGATGTCATCTCTCACATTCATCACTTGTACATTATTCTTGATATAGATATATCCCTCCCCCTTTTTTACACTTTCTATCCCTGCGATAAAGCGAATACCCTTGAATGGTTGCTAGCCAATCATGAGAGCTGTTGAACCTCATTTGTGAAGAACCAATTAAAGTTCTAATCTCCAATTTCTCATTTAACCCATCTGGGGACAATTTAACAACATAAAGAGTATAATTGCACCCACTCAGATTAAAGATGAACAACAAAAAATTAAAGATATCCCGGTGTTTAACATGACTGGATCATAAAAATACAGGTTGAGTAAGTGCAAGGCCTGTACATTTTTGTCTCATGGTAAAAAGACTTTAACCAGAAGGGATGGACAGGTTTTTGATCTCAAACAATTTATTTGTTGCGGTACCCAGTTTGTGGTATACGGATTAAGGTCAATGTGGTTTCCTCTATGTAGGTAGGATGGTGCGAGTCATGCGTACTAGGTTTGGTGGGCACCGTTGATTCACAGAGTAAAAAAAGAACACAAAATATAGCAGTGCAGCGCTCAATACAGGTCAGATGTATACACATAAAATGTACATATTAAAACGTACATAAATAAAACGCATGAGGCAAAGTCCCAAAAAGTATATCTTAGTCCGAGGAGATCAAAAGCTGCCTACTTGCAGAAGGGGGATCCCTCAGTTGGCAAGGAAAGGGTGCAGTGATAGGATAAGATTGTATTCGTTGTATCACAACCAATGTGAACCTCCACCAAGGGTCTAGGCTGCTCACCTTATTGAGTGGACCTTCTGCGTTAACAGCAAGGTCACTCATGCATTCCCTTCCACAGGGTAGATTATGGAGATAGGGGTCCACAGGCACTATCCCAAATTCAGTCTCATCGGTTGATATATATCATGTTAAAAACAAATATAACAGGACATAGTGCTCTCCAATAGCAGTGAACACTGCTGTGTCCTGAAAGACTGCCCGCCCCCATTTCCGGGTCAAAAAAAAAAATTTAAGCCTACGGCACCTGCTATTCCCAGGCGGTCTCCCATCCAGGTACTAACCAGGCCCCATCCTGCTTAGCCTCCGAGATCAGACAAGATCGGGTGCTCTCAGGGTGATGTGGCTGTAGGCAAATCCATCTCGTTCAATGGCAGCCAACGCTGCTGCGTCCTGGCAAGAAGCCCGCCCTCTAAAGGGGCGTTCGTATGGAGATGGGGGGCGGGAGCACAACAAACAAACGGCCCCTTTCATACACGTCGCTCACAGACTAAGTGAACGGCAACAGGGAGCGCAGACGCAATGCGCGCTCCGCCCCTCCCTTCCACGTCACCCCCTGGACAGATCGAGATGCAAACTCCAGTCCCCTTGGCAACGACATGAAATCGCTCCCAAGAGCGCCTCCTTCATTCCTCTGGCCTGTCAGCGTGGGTAATAACATTCACCCACAATGGCAAGCAGGCTAACATAAAAATAGCAACTAATCAGAGACATAGGGAGCAGAAACAAGGCTAACGTTAATAAAAAAATTATGATAAAAATAAGGTAATATAGTTATAAAGCTAAGAGGCTACTCAAAAGGGGATAACCCAAAGAGGCTATAATTGAAGCATATGGGGGAAGTTCATAAAGTCATCCCCCTCCCTTATGGCAGAATCCATTTTAAGGTGTCCTACACACTCTTCCAGATGGAGAATGTGTACCAAAAACAAATGCTATTCCCTCCCAGTTGTCACCAGAGGGATATACTCAAAGTGAAATGGAAAAAGTCTAACAAAATACATATATCGCCACCCCATGTAATATCGTGTAGGACCTACAGGGGTTAAAAATATGAATATAAATTTGATAGAAAAATTATAATAAAAAGACATCAGTACAACTACCTCATCTGTACACAAATACAATTAGAATGTATACATATACTACAAACAAATATACATTATGGATCAATATTCTAAATGGTAAGGGGCTAGAAACCAACATAAACTAACGGTCTGAAATAAAACAATTAAGGTCAAACTCAACGTTCAATCCTAAAAGGGACCCCAACCTTTGTCTAAAATACCCAAAAAGATACTCGTCGACTGAGCTGCCGTATGAAATTCCCAGCCCTCCAATGCTTCGTTACTCTTCTCTATTCCCCAGAACTTCAGCCCCGCAGGGCTGCGGTTATGGAAAAGTCGGAAGTGCTTGGAGACATTGTGTGTGCGGAGTCCTCGTTTAATGTTAACATGTTCTCCGACTCTTACATGGAGGGGCCTAGAAGTCCTACCCACATATTGGTAGCCACACTCACATTACAACATATACACCACCCCGGCAGTGTTGCACGTAATCAAATCCTTGATTTTGTAGTTTTTACCCGTGGCAAAAGCCACAAATTCCTTCTTCTTCTTTACATTGTTTCTAGCCTGTTTACACGCCGGACAGTGTCCACAGGCATAAAAGCCATTAAGGAAGCCAGGCATTCTATTCACCGGGTAAACCGGGGGATCTATCACCCCTGGCGCAAGTCTATCTCTCTAAGAGAAGGAGCTCTTTTGTAAATAAACAATGGTCAGTCTGGGAGGACCGGACCCAAGGTTCTGTCAAGTTTTAAAATGGGCCAATGTTTCTGTACTATCTTTTCAAATTGCTGGTGCTGAATATTAAAATCAAGGATCATCCTGATCTGTTTGGGCTCACCCTGGGCTACTCTAGGGGCATTTGACACCAGTACCTTCCTATCAAGAGGAACATTATCCAATTCTTGGACTAGCTTGTTTTTATCATAACCCTTCTCGATGAACTTAGAGACAAGAGTCTGTGACTGTGATAGAAAATCCCCCACCTCTGTACAATTCCACCTGAGGCGAATAAACTGTCCTCTAGGGATATTACACAGCCACTTACTGTGGTGGCAGCTATCAACAGGGATAAATGCGTTTCGGTCAGTAGCCTTAAAATGGGTGACCATATTGATGCGGTCACCCCTTTTTGACAATTCAAGATCCAAAAATACCGCCCTCTCTGTACTGATATCTGGTTACACAAAATCGCTTTTCACCTTTAGCCAACCTGGACTCACGCGGAAGAGGGTATTTTCACGGATCCCGGGGAGGGAGAGGGGGGGGCCTTCCGTTCATCCCCCAAATCCAGGAGAGAGACGGGACACACTGAATCGGGAACCCGGTCAGGGAAGTTCCCTTCCGCGAAAAAGAAAAAGAGAGGAAGGAGAGGGGCTATCAGAATAAAACCCCACTAGGTGCGGGGATATACAATCTGAGCGGAATACCCCTAAGTGAAGAGGAAGGTAAAGTACTGGATAAGGGTTTTAAATTCGCTCCCACACGCAACCTGAACACGTTTCAGACATATGTTAACTTACAAAAGTTCATACGTACACTGAACATCAAAAAAATATTTTTTACACACCCAGTCAGTGAGAACTACCATTTTTAGTTCCCAGGGGGGCCATCATTCCAACCTGCGGAATAAGTCAGTGTTCAACCCCCCCAGCTACTGATGCTGAGCACCTAAAAAGTGTTTAGGAATATGGTGGTGAAGGATTTGGACGCACTTAAGGTTAGAAAAGCGAATGACCCTCTATACATTAGTAAAGGTATTAAGGCATTGTCTGATAGGAACGATTTGGTCATCCGCCCCGCTGATAAAGGGGGGGGGCTGGTTTTGTTGAGTAAAACCTACTATAAGAATGAAATGAATAATTTGTTAAGTGACAGTAACACCTATAGTATCCTGACCAAGGACCCGATGTTGGAATACAAGGGTGAACTTCACTCCCTTGTGGAGAAAGGGAAGCATATAGGAGTACTTAGTGCTAAGGAGGCCCAGTATTTGGATCCCCTGTTCTGCCGCACACCAATTATCTACTTTCTCCCCAAGATTCATAAGAACAGTGTCAACCCATCGGGTAGACCTATAGTCAATGGTATTGACTTTGTCTCTTCCAGACTGGGTCAAAACATTACCCCTTCCTCCAACCGTTGGTCATGAAAACGAATGCATTCCTAAAAGATACAAAACACGTCATACGGATTTTAGAGTCTCTGACCATTACATCTTCCTGCTTCCTCATTACGGCAGATGTGGGCTCTTTATATACCATCATCAGCCACGAGGATGCGTTAACCTCAGTAGAGTGGGCCCTGGGGTCCTCGGACCTATCTAGGAGGCATCAGAATTTGATTGACAGTTTGACTTTCTGTCTGTCAAAGAACTACTTCTGGTATGACAAGCAGTTCTTTCTCCAAACCAGAGGGGTAGCCACGGGGGCACGCTTCGCTCCCAGTGTTGCCAATCTATTTATGGCTCACTGGGAGGAGAAGGCAGTCTATAAGAACAAACCCCCTGAACTGATCTGCTACCAGAGGTATATTGATGACGTTATCATGGTCTGGGAAGGGGACAGAGATAGTCTGGACGCGTTTGTATCCAGGCTTAACGACAATAACAAAAATATAGTCCTCTTGTGGAATATCAGTACAGAGAGGGCGGTATTTTTGGATCTTGAATTGTCAAAAAGGGGTGACCGCATCAATATGGTCACCCATTTTAAGGCCACTGACCGAAATGCAATTATCCCTGTTGAAAGCTGCCACCACAGTAAGTGGCTGTGCAATATCCCTAGAGGACAGTTTATTCGCCTCAGGCGAAATTGCACAGAGGTGGGGGATTTTCTATCACAGTCACAGACTCTTATCTCTAGGTTCACAGAGAAGGGTTATGATAAAAACAAGCTAGTCCAAGAATTGGATAATGTTCCTCTTGATAGGAAGGTACTGGTGTCGAATGCCCCTAGAGTAGCCCAGGGTGAGCCTAAACAGATCAGGATGATCCTTGATTTTAATATTCAGCACAAGCAATTTGAAAAGATAGTACAGAAACATTGGCCCATTTTAAAACTTGACAGAACCTTGGGTCCGGTCCTCCCAGACCGACCATTATTTACAAAAGAGCTCCTTCTCTTAGAGATAGACTTGCGCCAGGGGTGATAGATCCCCCGGTTTACCCGGTGAATAGAATGCCTGGCTTCCTTAATGGCTTTTATGCCTGTGGACACTGTCCGGCGTGTAAACAGGCTAGAAACAATGTAAAGAAGAAGAAGGAATTTGTGGCTTTTGCCACGGGTAAAAACTACAAAATCAAGGATTTGATTACGTGCAACACTGCCGGGGTGGTGTATATGTTGTAATGTGAGTGTGGCTACCAATATGTGGGTAGGACTTCTAGGCCCCTCCATGTAAGAGTCGGAGAACATGTTAACATTAAACGAGGACTCCGCACACACAATGTCTCCAAGCACTTCCGACTTTTCCATAACCGCAGCCCTGCGGGGCTGAAGTTCTGGGGAATAGAGAAGGTAACGAAGCATTGGAGGGGTGGGAATTTCATACGGCAGCTCAGTCGACGAGAACCTTTTTGGGTATTTGAGACAAAGGTTGGGGTCCCTTTAGGATTTAACGTTGAGTTTGACCTTAATTGTTTTATTTCAGAATTGTTTTATTTCAGTTAGTTTATGTTGGCTTCTAGCCCCTTACCATTTTGAATATTGGTCCATAATGTATATTTGTTTGTGGTATATGTATACATTCTAATTGTATTTGTGTACAGATGAGGTGGTTGTACCTATGTCTTTATATTATAATTTTTCTATCAAATTTATATTCATATTTTTAACCCCTGTAGGTCCTACACGATATTACATTGGGTGGCGATATATGTATTTTGTTTGACTTTTTCAAATTCACTTTTCGTATATCCCTCTGGTGACAACTGGGAGGGAATAGCATTTGTTTTTGGTACACATTCTCCATCTGGAAGAGTGTGTAGGACACCTTAGGATGGATTCTGCCATAAGGGAGGGGGGTGACTTTATGAACTTCCCCCATATGCTTCAATTATAGCCTCTTTGGGGTATCCCCATAGGTACTTTTTGAGTAGCCTCCCTCCTCTTAGCTTTATAGCTATATTACCTTATTTTTATAAAAATTTTTACTTTATTATAATTATTTTTTTATTAACGTTAGCCTTGTTTCTGCTCCCTATGTCTCTGATTAGTTGCTAATTTTATGTTAGCCTGCTTGCCATTGTGGGTGAATGTTATTACCCACGCTGACAGGCCAGAGGAATGAAGGAAGCGCTCTTGGGAGTGATTTCATGTCGTTGCCAAGGAGACTGGAATTTGCATCTCGATCTGTCCAGGGGGTGACGTGGAAGGGAGGGGCGGAGCGTGCATTGCGTCTGTGCTCCCTGTTGCCTTTCACCTAGTCTGTGAGCGACATGTATGAAAAGGGCGGTTTGTTTGTTGTGCTCCCGGCCCCCATCCCCGTCTCCATACGAACGCCCCTTTAGAGGGCGGGCTTCTTGCCAGGACGCAGCAGCGTTAGCTACCATTGAACAAGATTGATTTGCCTACAGCCACATCACCCTGAGAGCGCCCGATCTTGTCTGATCTCGGAGGCCAAGCAGGATGGGGCCTGGTTAGTACCTGGATGGGAGACCGCCTGGGAATACCAGGTGCCGTAGGCTTAAAACGTTTTGGTTTTTTTTGACCCGGAAATGGGGTGGGCTGTCTTTCAGGACACAGCAGTGTTCACTGCTATTGAAAGATAAGGATTTGACCTGGAAATGCTTTAGCTCATAACATGGGAGGAATGGTGGCTGCCGATCAGTAAGTTATCAGTGTATTCAGCTTGCTTGTGCCCTATTAGATTTGTAGCCACTCCTGATTCTCTACTACTTAGTAGTTAAGTCCATTCACCTGTGTTATTGGAGAGTGGGCGGGGTTTCCAGTATCATCATGAATTGTATGTGGAACCAGGATTAGCTATAGGAGCTGACACATGGGCCCCCAATCAGATTCGCTGGGGAAGTCCACACAGACGATACGCGTGCGAGGGGCTCTGTGATGTCAGTACAGCCACCCATCTGGTTAATTTTTGCTGTATACTCCTGCACTGGGAAACAGTGCTTGCTTTGTGAGTAATATTTTTCTTATTTAATAAATTTTATACCTTTTTGTATGGAGAGCACTAGGTCCTGTTATTTTTGTTTTTAACATGCTATATAACAACCGATGAGACTGAATTTGGGATACTGCCTGTGGACCCCTATCTCCATAATCTACCCTGTGAAAGGAAATGCATGAGTGACCTTGCTGTTAATGCAGAAGGTCCACTCAATAAGGTGAGCAGCCTAGACCCTTGGAGGAGGTTCACATTGGTGGTGATACAACGAATACAATCTTATCCTATCACTGCACCCTTTCCTTGCCAACTGAGGGATCCCCCTTTTGCAAGTGGGCAGCTTTTGATCTCCTCGGACTAAGATATACTTTTTGGGACTTTGCCTCATACGTTTTATTTATGTACGTTTTAATATGTACATTTTATGTGTATACATCTGACCTGTATTGAGCGCTGCACTGCACTGCTATATTTTGTGTATGTCTTTTTAGGTTTTGTATATTGACCTACACTGTCCAGCTGCTGAGTTTTAGTAATTAGGTTTTGCGCTGTCTGTTTCTTCTGTTTAAGTGTAAAAAAAGAATTATAGTGTCCCCTGCCACTTCTCTCAGGTACATGGAGGTAGTACAGAGTGTCTAAAGCTCTTTGGCATTGAAACCATACTTATGTCACTTCCTGAGGGGGAAAGGCTCTCCCGGCTGTGCATGCGGGAGATATTTTGGATCTTCGCGTTGAACACCATGTCCCCCTGATGGGTTAAATGAGGAATTGGAGATTAGTACTTTAATTTAATTGGTTCCTCAAAAATAAACATTTCACTTTTTGGTACTAAGAATTTCTGACTGCAGTGGGGTTCCTTATAGCCAATTTACCTTAAAGTTTTTATGATAACTGAGTTAGTTATAGTTCAGTGGGTACGCATCTTTAGTGTTTTTATGGCCCATCAGCCAGAGTCACAAAACATGGGTAAATAATGTCGCCATAAATATCAACACCAGTGGAAATAAGCATTTCATCAAATAGACATTTTATAAAAATTTCCCCCATAAAAAAAATGTACAATAATTAAGGAGTGGTAATATTTATATTACCCTCCAGGCTTGTGACATGGTGTTGGGGAATTTTTAAACTCCCCAATATCGCATCTCGCGGAAGACTGACACTCATCGCACAGAAGTATGGAAGCTACAAGCAATATTTGTAAGACTGACATTTACAGTAATCAGGTTTGTTTGGTTAAGTTGTCATTTATTTATTAATTGATACATTTTATACACACACTTACATTTTTTCTGTACACACAATTCTAATGGATTTTTTAATAATTTTACGAATTTTAGTACATCTATGGTTGCTTTTAGTCCCATTACCTGCTACTAATGTGAGTTAACCTCTCCTGACATGGTCGCTTTAAGATGTGTGGTAGGGGAGGAGTTTTAACTCTCGATTTAAAGTCGTGCACTTCTGGTATGGACGTGATTTGATAAAGTAAGCCACACCTCCAAAAAGAATCGTCATAGCAACCCTGACAAACTATTTTTCCTTCCTCCACTCTTTCCATTGTCACGGGCTCCCACATTGATGCGCGGTGCCGGCTGGTCCAGGTGCATGCGCAGTATACCGTGCACACAGGAGCCTAGCAGCCTGTGAGCGGTCATTCAGCTCTATGGTGTTTGGATGTCCTTATGTGTAGAAGTACAAGTATCACTTAGACCACACATCAAAGTAAACCCACTTGTAATGGTATGTGGCAACCTCAGCCTAGGATCCTGCCAGGCCATATCATCAACATGTTTCTTCAGCCCCTCAGAGCTTAATTATGGGGAGGGAAAACCAGGACTAGCACCCTTTACTAGCCTGAGCGGCTCACACATGAGGTTTTTGGTTTGGATGTCCTTAGTTACACTTTACAGTGTTATCTTGTGGTCCAATAAATATTACACTAGGGTGGACGTGCGCTTCCTTGAGAGGGTGTCTGCGGCCTCTCCCATCCGAGGATAGCCAGCTTTCCTCCTGAGTGATCGGATCTCCCACCTCTGCCTGGAACAGTCCCCCTTTGCCCATTGAGAGGCAGCCGGTCGACTGGCCAAGTGACCCGCTGAAGCCCCGGGATGAAGGGATCTGTGCCCTTTACAAAAATAAAAAACAAAGTCGCGCTACTAGTAATAAAAAATCAAAAACAATATTTTAGCAGCCAGCATCAACAGTCTAGTGAACTGTATAACAAAGTGATAGCAAAAATATATAAATGTAGCGCTAGTATGTACAGTGTAAAAAAAAAAAAAAAAAAAAAAAAAAAAAAAAGACCATCCCACAGGGATGTGGGACTGGAAACAACTTAGAAATCTGATGCAATACCATGTTTTCTGAATCATATGGACCATATAACGGTACTGCCAAATGTGTACACAAACACAATATAGTATTTACAATATCGGTGAAGAAAAAACAAAAAAAAACACTGTCCGTGGTAGAAAAATATTCCTCAGCGAGTGCAATGTAGTCCCATGTGTAAAGGAAATATAAAAGTGATGCCTTTTCAGCCCAAGAAGTGTAGCAGAACGAAATTCTTCACATACCAGCATACAGATGGAGAAATGGAAGAATTAGGTACGCTTATCACAGGGGGTGGACACATTCACCATACAGCGGTGGGTCAATCAGGCGCTTGGATCAATCAATCCGGCAGATGCTTGGTAGAAGGAGATTATAAATATTTATATTAAAAAAAAAAAAAAAAGGGCTAGCATGACGACACGCTCAGCTACATTGCGTTCCAACGCGCAGGCACCATTAGCAAGTAAACACTCGAAGGGGCATTTAAAAGGCTGGCCTTTAAAGTAGAAACACAACGATTCCGAAACCAGGGAAAGACCCAAGTGAGGTTGGGAATTATCGCCCAATTTCATTAATTAACAATGATATTAAGATCCTAACAAAAATTTTGGCAAACAGCGTGGCAAGCTTCATTCCTACATATATTTCACAAGGATCAGGTGGGTTTTATCCCCGGTCGGCAAGGTTCGGACCAGATTCGACGGACCATTGATATTTCCCTTCTACAATCCCAATGGGATGGTAGCCCCCCTCAAAAAGGTTTTCTATTGTCAATTGATCTACATAAGGCTTTTGATTCCATTGATTGGACATACCGGTTTGATATCCTGCGTAAATGGGGATTTGGTCCGTATTGTCTAAATCTAATTCGCTCCCTATATTCTTCCCCGACTGCACAAGTCCATCTGTTGGGAAGATACTCTACCTCATTCCTTATAGGCAGGGGTACCAGGCAGGGGTGTCTACTGTTCCCCCTCCTATTTGCTATAGCTATAGAAACCCTAGCCATAGCTATCAGAACAAACCCAGATATTAAAGGGGTACGGTGTGGAGATCAGGAACATAAATGCGCACTTTACGCAGATGACCTTATACTGTATATTACCTCACCCCTAATCTTCATTCCGCGACTATACAAAGTCCTAAAGGCTTTTAGTGCTCTGTCAGGTCTAACGGTTAATATGAATAAATCTACTGCGCTTAATGTCACGGTTCCTTCGGATCTTCTCTCACAACTCACCAGCAACTTTGACTTCCCCTGGGTCCCCGGGACCATCCGATATTTGGGTATCAACCTCACAGCGGACATCAGCAAGCTCTTTAAAGCCAATTACCCCCCTATGATTAGCAAATGCAGGGGAGATCTTGATAAATGGTCTAGGTGTGGTCTGTCCTGGCTGGGAAGGGTACATGCGGTGAAAATGACACTCCTCCCACGCCTCCTTTATTTATTCCGCTCCCTACCAATCCCGCTCACAAAAAATTTCCTCCGCAAATTCCAATCGGAGATCACGCGCTTTGTCTGGGGGAAGAAGGGATAGAGATGCCCGTCCAGCATCCTCCTTCACCTTAAATCTCAGGGTGGATTGGGACTACCGGATCTTTCAGGCTGCTCAAATAGCCCAGATATCAATGATCTTCTCTAAGGGACCAAAACCTGACTGGCTCTCTAGGGAAAGAAGGGCAACTCCTTACAACACACTTGACTATCTCCTGTGGTGTGACCCAAAAATCAGACCAGCCATTCTGGCTCCCACCCTATCACACTCCATTTCACTAAGCACTAAGCTTTTCAGACAAACCACTCTGACCTCCCCTCTAAAACCCCTATCACATATTTTCAATAATACTGACTTCCCCCCATGAGTTAACATACAAGCATTTAGATGGTGGACTGATAAAGGCCTTTATCGGATCGGTCACTTCCTTACTCCAACTGGTCCCCTTAGCCTTTTCTTACTGTAAGACTAAACTCGACATGCCGGACTGGGAAAAATTTAGATTTACTCAACTGTTCCACTTTCTACACTCTATTTGGGGTAAAAATTCCGAATCTCCACTTATAACTCCTTATGAACATTGGTGCTCCAATACCCAGGACCAGAAAGGGGGCATTTCCTTGATCTACACAGAGCTCATGACAAAGCTGGACATACCAGCATACGCAAAGACCTGGGAGGAGGACACAGGCCGAAATTGGACACCAGCAGAATGGTCCAGATCTTGGACACGCTCTTATAAAAAGGTATTTGCAATATCTTTCTCATAGAAGCCAGCCTGAAGGTTATTTCAAGATGGTACTATGTTCCCTCCAGACTGGCTTTGAATTTCCTGGTACATCCCCTCTGTTTTAGAGGGTGTTCGCTCAAGGGATCAATTATTCACATTTGGTGGACCTGCCCGCGTATCAGAACATTTTGGCAGAAAATCTTCAGAATTATCAGTAACTTATTTCACACCTCAGTGGCCCCCAACATACACATAGCTCTTCTTAATCAGACTATTCCTAGTTTACCTAAACACTCACAGACACTATCTTATTTTATCGTTTTAGGAGCTAAATTTACCATTGCTAAAAGTTGGAAAAAAAACACTGTTTCTATCAAGAGCTGTATCAGAAAAATCTCATGGATTATGTCTCAGGAGCATTTAGTAGCAAAACTCAATGATAAAGTGGGGAGGTTCATGTCCACCTGGGAACCTTGGGCCTCGCTCTACAACATATCGCTCATCCGAGATTGACAGCAGGACCTGGTATTAAATCTCTCTCCCTGACCCAACTCTACTCTTAGCCTCCCATGTTTCCTTTCTTTCTCTTCTGGGACTTCCCTATCCCTTATATTTCTGTAGCACATAGGGACTTGTAGTCCTCCCCTAGAGGAGGACTGAGCAAATTTTTTTTTTATTTTTCCCAGGACTGCCGGGAGGCCCTCGCCCCTCCAGTGCCCTCAGTTATCCTCCACCCTTACGGTTTTACAGCGAAATGGAGAGAAATATGGTTATAGCCTACTATTGTCTCCCCTGCGACCTCTCCTAGGGGTTTGGAGACGGATTGGGGGGGGGGGGGGGGTCTCTGCACGCACCTTCAGGAAGATCCCTTTGGGGAAGGTTGTGCGGGGCTCCTAGGCCGGCCATATCATATAATACGGAGGTGGCTTTGGGCACCCTGGCAGTCTGGGCAATGATTTAGGCCCACTCGGGAAAAAAAGCTCATTTTTATGAAGTTGTTCTAGTTTACGCCTTTGCTTATTGTTTCATCTTAACATTCATTTTCAGGTATACAATATGATATTGTTGCTGTTCTTGACTTCTGTAAGCTCGCTATGAATGCATCTGTGCTTATACACTGTATATCGTATAAAAAACAATAAAAATATTTGAAAAAAAAAAAAAAAGTAGAAACACATTCTTGAAATACTTCACAGGTGGTGACAGTATCTGACAAAACCGCCGAAAGATCAGACAGAAAAACCAGGTCCGCCTCCTGAGGTGTCTACTCATCACAAGGGGCCAGCAGATAACCATCCTTACATGCTGCTTCCTCCTCAACGGAACTCTGGCATTTCTCTCGGGCCCTGAATGCCCTGAGGACCGGAACCCAGAAATATTATTAGCTATGCGGATTCTGAAGCAAGAGCTAGCAGGCTTGTTTAAAAACTTAGAAAAATTAAGGAGGAGATGATGGCAGTCCGTTCCGATCTCTCTCACTTGCTCGTGCGTGTAGCAGATAACAAACAGCAACTGGATAATCAAGAGGAAGCAATTAAGGAGCTTCAAAGAAAGGTTGCAAAGTTAACAGCAGCCCACAGAGCAGCACTATATAAGATGGAAGACATAGAAACAGGAACAAGAGGAATAATCTCCATCTGCGGGCAATACCTGAAACGGTTAAGGATGAAGACCTGCAAAAATGCAGTTCTAAGAATTTTGAACCATATACTGGGCCAGTAGGGGAGGAGTTTAAACTCTCGATTTAAAGCCGTGCACAGAATTCATATAGTTCAGCGACCATGAAATGTTGCTATAGAAATGCAACGTAATGTTATTTGCAGATGTTATTTGCAGATTAAATTACTTTGAAGAGAAAAACGCAATCATGGCGAAAATGCAAGGCACAACAACGAAATCTTGAAGGCACCTCAATACTTATTTTTTCAGACCTATCAAAGTAAACACTGGAGCGCTTAGACCTCTTCTGGATAAGTTACGCTCCACAGATGTTACATATTACTGGAGCTTCCCAGCATGTCTGGTGGCAACCAAAGATGGCCCCTCTTCAACACTTCGGCTCCAAGAGGACCTACAAGATTTCTGCACAGATCTTAATATTGATCCACCAGAGCTTTCAAACTGGCACAAAGTCACTGCAACTGGTCTTACTCTTCACGATGCAGCATGGAGGAAAAAATTGTCTTCATGAAAAAGGAATTAATATGAAAAAAAGACCGTAAAGGAGAAGGAAAGGAAGACTATCAATGGAATACCTAAACTTTTGGAGAAGGAAAGAAATATGAAAACGAAATCCCCCTCCCCCTTTTTTTGATGCGAGATTTTTAATAATAAAGAACACATGGAGGGTATGGGGGGCTTGGGGTTTAGCGTTGTTCCCCCCCTTTTTTTTGTACTTGACACTAAATACATAAGTTCCTTTCCTTTTGAAAAAAAATATTTTTTCAATTATAGGGCTACCATTGGATGGGGAGCAGGTGCCCTCTCTCTGCGTGTGCCTTAGGCGCCTCTTTTTGTTTTTGATAACCACCCCCTATCCCAAATGGAGATTTGGGGATCTGGTGCCTTGCTACACATCCCGAACAAAAAACCTGAGTGCAGCTGGGTAGCCCGAACCCCCAACCCCCACAGGTTTTTGTTTGTTTCCCTTTCTTTCCCTTTCTTATTCTGTTTCCTTTCCCCCCCTTTCCCTGTGACTTCTTATAATGTAAGGGGTCTGAATACCTCGGGCAAAAGACACCAGATTTTAAGAGAACTACAACGCATCTCTTGCTTCATAGTATTTTTGCAAGAAACACATTTAACGCATTCTACATTGACTTGTATAAAATCCTTGCAGTACCCTGTATGGTACTATAGCCTATCGGACACTAATAAGGCAAAAGGAGTCATCATTGGTTTTCATAAAAACACATCCTTTATATTAGATCAAGTCATGACAAATGACCATGGTAGATTATTATTTCTTCGGAGCATGATGTGTGGTATGCAGTGTACTTTAGTAAACATTTATTGCTCGAACATTAAACAATCAACTTTTTATACGTAGTAAGATGTTGGGGTGATTAAGCTCTAGTGGTGAATGCAAATGGAAGAAGTTGTGTCAGTCCTGACTGCATTTTCTTCAAGGGCATGGCAACCCATTTTTATTCAAAAGAAACAAAGTTCAAAAATAAACAGCAGATTCCCTCACAGGGGTATTCAGCATTACAGTCCTGCTTCAGAACAACCAACATTCAAGCCTTCCTGGCTAAAAACGCAGCAATTCTGCTCAGGCCTTACACTTTAGGCCTTGGTCTGTCTTCCCCAGACTTGACGCTCAGCACCTGTGCTTGCAGCTTCGTGCTGCACTGGCTCCCTCCTGACTACTAGGCCAGAACTCATGTCTGCCAGGCGGAGCGGTCTCCAAGGATGAGTACTGAGCTCTATTCCTGGGATGTTTATGAACCCAGCCCACAGGTGTGTAATTAGTATTCCTGCCAAAATCATGCATACACTGCTCATATGCACCTGTGACACGGGGTCACATCTCCACATATACTCCCCTGTTTCGCACCGGAGGGAGAAATACAACACCCTTCTTCCTAAAGAGGCACTTCACCCACCTCTTTTTCAGGGTGTGCTTCCACAAGCATTTCTTCCTGATCTTTGGGGTCCTCCATTTTTTATCCCCCCACCCAGACCTGCTCTCCCAGGACTGTAGGAGGCCTACTTTTATGACGACATCTGTCTCAACTTTACCAGCACTTTTTGGGTTTCAGGTTTGCCGATACCTGTGTGGTTACCCCTGGCAACCACTTTCTCAGTTCAAAACCACCAGGAACTCTGGTCCCATGGCTTGTTAGGAGAGTGTCTGAGGAGGGACCACACACAAGGAAGCAGTTACGCTCTATGAGACCTTCCCACAGTTTTGCAGCGCCCCCTGTTGTACAACACTCCAACAGCAACTGTTCTTGCAACACATTTGTCAACAGATTTTTTCAATACATCTGACCTGTCCAACAGGGCTCCAGAGTGCCTCTCATACACAACATTGGTATGAAGCAATCCAGCACACTGAGACAACTTTCCACATTAACACAAAACATTGTATTAAATGATTCAACCATTTGCGATTTCTGCACAGTACAGCCTGCAATATCCTGCTCCACTAAGCCGTACCCCATGGTACAAGTTCTCCAAAGAGTAGGAAAAGACAGCAGGATATATACTGGCTATACACTCCACAATGCTAGCATTTAATTAAGTATGTGTCACAAAATACACATTTTCTCCTTTATGCATTTAGGACACAATTTATGCTGTGCGTTTAACCCTTTCATGACTGAAGGTCCAAGCAAGTGTAATCTCTGCAACAGCCAATGCACTGTGGTCTACAAGCTGTTCCGGAGACATCTCTCCTGGCACAGCAGCCATAGTGTCCACTACACCTTTACCAACAGAAAGTTCTTTCCACCATGCTAATATCCGTCTGGCCATACCATCCCAGTCTGTACTGGTTAAACTCCCAGCAGAGGTACTACACAGCACCTCTCCAACTGTACAAGGAGACACAGGACAGAGTGGCTCAGCAGTGGATACATTGAACACATCACTTTGGTTTAAACTGCATTGCGGCAACACATTTTTAACCACAACATGTTGCAGTACCCCACCCTCACCACCGTGAGCCGATGGAGTTACATTCCAGACATCAAGCTTTGCATTATCACACGTCTCTATTTCAACACTTGCCTCCGCACTGAACAGAACACTGCAGCAAGGCAAGTTCTTTTTAGCACGAACAGGAGATCTCCCATTTGGGGTCACTTCCACTCCCGTGTGCACAGTCACATAGTCAGTCTTTCTCACCAAGTCTGCAGACTTGGAATCACAGGCGTTGCTAAGGGCAACTGCTCTCCTTTTGAACTTACAGCAGGAGAGAGCAACAGGCTGACTGGATTTCCCCATGCAGTCACAGGATGAAATGAAAGACTCTTAGGCTTCCCAACCCTCTTTGTGGAAATAGTGAGCCACCTCGTCAAAGGAGCCCCACCATCCAGACGACACTTTACTGGTTGCTATGGGAGACTGCACACTTCCTGCAAAACTTCTCCAGCCCTCTCCAACTGGCTGTAACAGTTCCTCTTGAGCCCACCAGCCAGGATTCTCAACAGGATCATACCACCATCCATTATAGGTCTCACGATTGACCTTGGCTTTGTTGCTACAGGCAACAACATGCATTTTTTTGTTAACAGTTCCTTTAGAAATGTCATTTTTTTGCCGTACTGTCTCCTTAAGGTTGAGACACAGCACACATCTCTTTGCTCCACACAGCAACAGCAATACATACAGTCTCTGACACTCACGGTTTCTGGCATGCGAGGATCTAGACCAGAGCCCGTATACTCCACCAATTGTAAGATGTTGGGGTGATTAGGCTCTAGTGGAGCATGCAAACTGAAGAAATCGTGTCAGTCTTGACTGCATTTTCAAGGGCATGGCAGCCCATTTTTATTCAAAAGAAACAGAAAGTTACAAAATAAACAGCAGATTCCCTCGCAGGGGTATTCAGCAGTACAGTCCTGCTTCAGAACAACCAGCATTTAACCTTACTGGCTAAAAACGCAGCACACCTTAGGCCTTAGTCTGTCTTCCCCAGACTTGACGCTCAGCACCTTTGTGCTCGAGCTTCGTGCTGCACTGGCTCCCTCCTGATTCCTAAGCCAGAACTCCTGTCTGCCGGGTGCAGCTATCTCCAAGTATGAGCACCTCTATTCCTAGGATGTTTATGAACCCAGCCCACAGGCGTGTAATTAGTATTCCTGCCAAAATCAGGCATACACTGCTCATATGCACCTGTGACATGGGATCACATCTCCACAACATATACTGTCTAAATTGGAAGACTTTGCCAAGGGTGTTATTTTAGCAGGAGATATTAACATGTCATTGGATCCCCTAATGGACATGTCCCGAGGATGTTCTAATATCTCCTGTAGAAATCACTCATGTAAAAAATAACTTGCATAAATCTCAATTAATTGACATATGGAGAATTCCAGGGTTGATTAAAAAATTTTTTTTTTTAAATTTAAAAATTGTAATAAAAAAAAAGACGTTTTTCCTAAATTTAAATCAGGTTTAAATCCATAAAGTCCAACCTGTGGGTGTGCTTTTATGTTATTAGTACATTGTTTACAGTAAAGAACCCTCTAGAGAGTTTAACCACTTGCCGACCGGGCCTTTGCCGAAAGACGGCAACAGCGCGGTCGGCTAGTTCTGGGTGGACGTCCATGGACGTCATTCCAGAATGTTGTTCCCGCGCGCATCCGTGACTGCTGGGACCAGAGGACCTGGCGCTTTACGAATCACGGTAAATAGCCACTGATCGCGGCCGTTTACCACGTGATCGCTCTGTCAATTTGACGGAGCGATCACTTGTAAACAAAACTGCCGTCACATCATGACGCCGGTTCCTTCCTCCCCTCTCTGTACCGATCGGTACAGTGCGAGGGGAGAGAGGGAGGAGGAGGAGAGATGGTAGCAGCGCTGTGGGCTGGATGTTAAGTGCCCACAAGGTAAATAATGTTAACACGCCAATACTCTGCAATAAATTTTAACAGAAACAAAGAATTTTTTTTTTAATCGAAATTTCAGTCTTTTTTGATTTATAGCGCAAAAAATAAAAAACCCAGCGGTGATTAAATACCACCAAAAGAAAGCTCTATTTGTGTAAAAAAAAGGACAGAAATTTCATATGGGTACAGTGTTGCATGACTGAGTAATTGTCACTCAAAGTGTGAGAGCACCGAAAGCTGAAAATTGGTCTGGTTAGAAAGGGGTTTAAGTGCCCAGTTGTCAAGTGGTTAAGGTTAAACTGCTTTTCTTCTAATTTTAGTGAATGGCCGCATATCTTTTTTCCCTCATGCGGAAAAGTTTTATCCATATTGAGGGGTCACCAGTACGGTATTTGTACACTGAAATCATATCCCCTCTCAAGTGTCAATTCTCCAGAGCGAATAGGTTCAATGCTTGCAGTCTTTCCCCATAGCGGAGATCTTCCAGTCCCTTTATTAGCTATGTTGCCCTTCTCTGGACTTTCGCCAGTTCCAGCAAATCCCTCCCGAGGACTGATGCCCAGAACTGGACAGCATACTCCAGGTACAGCCGGGCCAGAGTTTTGCAGAGTGGGAGAATAAAAATTTTATCTCAGAAGGGAATCCCCTTTTTAATGAAAGCCAATATTCTGGCATTGTATGCCATTGCTGAGCCTGTCATATACTAAGACCCCCAGGTCCTTTTCCATCCTAGAGGCTTCCCCCAGTGGCTCTCCCCCTAGTGAGTAGATTGCATTAACATTTTTGGCACCCAAATGCATTATTTTAAAATTTTCAACATTAAACCTCATTTACCATGTAGTTATCCAGTTTCCACATCCTGCATAGAAGTTAATGCCCTGCTTGGCTTAATATCATCTGCAAATACTGAGATTGAGCTGTTTATCCTATCCTACAGATCATTTAAAATTAAAAATTAAATTAAAAGCGGAGGTTCACCCACTGCTGCAAAAATTTAAAGCCAGCAGCTGCCAGCAGCAGCTGCTGACTGAGATGGCGCCCACTCGTCTCCATGACACTGCAGAGCAGAAGCAACGTCAAAACGTCACCTCCGCCCATACGTCTTAAAAGGCACTTTTTTTGCAATGTCATTTTTTTAAATGACTTTTTTTTTTATTGCATTTTAGTGTAAATATGAGATCTGGGGTCTTTTTGAACCCAGATCTCATATTTAAGAGGTCTTGTCATGCTTTTTTCTATTACAAGGGATGTTTACATTCCTTGTAATAGGAATAAAAGTGACACAATTTTTTTTATTATTTAAAACAGTGTAAAAATAAATAAAATCAGGTAAAATAAATAAAAAAAAAAAAAACTTAAAAACCCCCCGTCCCGACGAGCTCGCACGCAGAAGCGAACGCATAGGTGAGTAGCGCCTGCATATGAAAACGGTGGTCAAACCACACATGTGAGGTATCACCGCAATCGTTAGAGCGAGAGCAATAACTCTAGCCCTAGACCTCCTCTAACGCAAAACATGCAACCTGTAGAATTTTTTAAACGTCGCCTATGGAGATTTTTGAGGGTAAAAGTTTGACGCCATTTCACGAGCGGGCGCAATTTTGAAGCGTGACATGTTGGGTATCAAATTACTCGGAGTAACATTATGTTTCCCAAAATAAAAAAAAATTGGGCTAACTTTACTGTTGTCTTTTTTTTCATTCAAAAAAGTGATTTTTTTTTTTCCAAAAAAAGGGCGCTTGTAAGACCGCTGCGCAAATACGGTGTGAAAAAAAGTATTGCAATGACCGCCATTTTATTCTCTATTTCTGTTAGAAAAAAAAACAATATATAATGTTTGGGGGTTCTAAGTAATTTTCTAGCAAAAAAAAAAAACTGTTTTAAACATGTAAACACCTAAATTCCAAAACGAGGCTGGTCCTTAAGTGGTTAATGAGACTACATTTCCAATTAATCCTTGAGATGGGAGTGAATATGGGAGGTACACTAGGCTTGTACATGTAAATGTGAACTCGTCCACTTCAACATAAATCACACCCCTCATTCTGCAGCCAGCAAGCCATACATAACACGTCATGATAAGTTACAGCCTTATAAATGCAAAGCATTTTAATATAAAATAATATAATATTAATTTAATGCATTTAATAAATAAAAATGGAATAAATGGAATGCATTTAATATAAATGCAAACCAGCGCAGCTTATCAGTGTCCACCAGTGCCAAATGTCAGGGACCACCAGTGCCGCTTGTCAGGGAACACCAGTGCCGCTTGTCAGGGACCACCAGTGCCGCTTGTCAGGGACCACCAGTGCCGCTTGTCAGGGACCACCAGTGCCGCTTGTCAGGGACCACCAGTGCCGCTTGTCAGGGACCACCAGTGCCGCTTGTCAGGGACCACCAGTGCCGCTTGTCAGGGACCACCAGTGCCGCTTGTCAGGGACCACCAGTGCCGCTTGTCAGGGACCACCAGTGCCGCTTGTCAGGGACCACCAGTGCCGCTTGTCAGGGACCACCAGTGCCGCTTGTCAGGGACCACCAGTGCCGCTTGTCAGGGACCACCAGTGCCGCCTGCCAGGGACCACCAGTGCCGCCTGCCAGGGACCACCAGTGCCGCCTGCCAGGGACCACCAGTGCCGCCTGCCAGGGACCACCAGTGCCGCCTGCCAGGGACCACCAGTGCCGCCTGCCAGGGACCAACATGTCAGTGACCACCATGGGACCACCATGCAAGGGACCCCAAATGTAAAGCCGGGATTATAAGAAATTACTTGTATGACACAGCGGGGATCTCCCGTTGTGTCGAGTATTTATGTGAGAACACTGATCGCTGATCGCTGCAACCCGCCGTTATGACTGACAGTGCACTGGTCCTATAACAGTGGGAGGGGGGGGGGTGAGATCAGCGATCAGTGTTCTCATAGAACAATACCGGATAGAGTGGGAGATCCCCACTGTGTCATACAATTACTGATAATAATTCCCACTGTGCACGGAAATAGCACCCTCCCCCCACCACCCCAGCGGGCAGTGCGGCAGAGGGGTTGCAGTGGAGAGGCGAATTGCTAGCAGGAGCGGAGGAGGGAGAAGAGAGGAGAAGGACACCTCCTCCATGGGTGGCACAGACCGGGGGCTGTGAGACCCCTTTCACCCACAACATGTCTGCACTTCTGTCTGTGGCTGATTCGTGGTTTCTGACAGAAGTCGAAGGCCATGAATTCAGAAGATTTAGTGAATCCACTAGTTGGTAATATTTTTTCCAGATTGGATGAGCAGGATGACCGCATGTATCAGTTTGCCATGGCGTTACAAACGCTCCCGAGTCACACGGCTCACCTGGAATCCCCCACTGTGGCTGCTCCGGTACAACCTGTGTTGCAGGCCGTGCCTGCTGCTGCTCCAGCCTCTGTGCAGGCACCCGTCTCGAGTATTACCTCTATAAGAGGTATGTCTGGTTCCGCTCCGCTTCCCCAGCGATATGGGGGTGATCCAGTCCAATGCAGAGGGTTTCTCAACCAGGTTGAAATATACATTGAGATGCTGCCCCAGGTGTTTCCCACGGATAGAAGCAAAGTAGGTTTTGTGATATCTTTGCTTCCTGAGAGAGCCTTTGCCTGGGCAAACGCTCTATGGGAGACACAAAAACCTGTTGTCTTGAGTTACCCTGAGATTATGGCTTCTTTTAAAAGAGTATTTGATGTTCCCGCACGCTCCTCTTCTGCTGTCAAGTGCCTCATGTCCATCAGAGAATGAGAACTGTTGCCGAATACGCCATTGAATTCTGTACTCTGGCAGCAGTGGTCGCATGGAACAATGAAGCCCTCGTGGCTGCTTTTTCTCATGGTCTCTCGGATAACGTCAAGGATGAGATAACAGCCTCAGATATACCCACTGAGCTGTAGAAGTTAATAACGTTTGCCATCCTCATTGACTCCAGACTCAGAGAAAGACTCTCTGTAAAGGAGCGCTTGCGGAAGCCTCCTGCATATTTGTCTCCGAGCTTTCCACCCTTGCCTCCCTCACCTCCCATGCCTCCTGGTACCAAGTCGGTCAGTGAAGATGAACCCATGCACTTGGGCTTCACGCGTCTCTGTGGATGAGATAACTCTTGGGAGGAGGTAGAGATTATGCCTTTATTGTGGCCAGGCAGGTCACTTTTTTAAGTCTTGTCCTACCTTGAGGTCCTGTCACGGACAGACCTTAGGTGGTGTTGTTTCATCCCCAGTTATCCTGAAGGATAAGCCCCTGGTTTGGGTCACCTTTTCTTGGGCAGAGTCGTCTGTCGAGATAAAGGCTCTAATTGACTCTGGGGCTGCAGGCCTGTTCATTGATGCTGCCTTTGTATCGAAGCACTCGATTCTGCTGCAGCTGCATGACACTCCACTTGCCATTGAGGCTCTTGACGGGAGACCTCTACAGCCTGCCCATATGACTCATGAGACTGCTCCATTGTCCATGACTTTAGGGGCTCTTCACCATGAGATAATCCAATTCCAAGTTATTTCCTCACGTAAGTTTCCGCTGGTTATTGGTTATCCTTGGTTACAGACATCCCCTCTTGATTGGCTCGTGTTGAGGTTCTCTCCTGGTCACCACAATGCAGTAAGACATGCTTCCAGAAGGTAGCAAGGGTCCTGTGCACCTCTTCACTATCCTCCCTGCTGGAGGAGTACCGTGATTTTAGCAATGTCTTTGACAAAGGTCAAGATGGTAGTTTGCCTCCACACCAGTCATATGATTGTGCAATTGACCTTCAACCTGGTGCCATACCCCCTCGTGGCCGGCTGTACCCCTTGTCAGTCTTGGAGGATAAGGCCATGGAGGAGTATGTTGCAGATGCACTTTCAAAGTTTCATCCGCAAATTCCCGTCTCCTGCTGGTGTTGATTTCTTCTTGTGAAAAAGAGGAGTGGTGAACTGAGACCTTGTATTGATTATAGGAGTCTCAATCTTTTCACAATTAAGAATGCTTATTCAATTCCGTTGATTACGGAGTTATTTGACCACCTAAAGGGAGCAACGGTTTTCAGTGGACGAGTGGAAAACTGCATTTAATACCAGAACAGGCCATTATGAGAACCTCGTAATGCCTTTTGGTATTTGTAATGGCCCGACAGTTTTCCAGGAATTTATTAACGATGTCCTCTGAGATTTGTTGCAGTTATGTGTGGTGGTTGGTTTATCTCAATGATATCCTCATATTTTCCAAGTCCCTGGAGAGCCACCACACAGATGTCTGTTGTGTGCTTCAGAAACTAAGAGAGAACGACCTCTATTGTGTGAATTCCATCGTGAACAGGTTAAATTCCTGGGTTATGTCATTTCCAATGCTGCTTTTTCGATGGACTCAGAGAAACTTTCAGCAGTCTTACAGTGACCTGTGGATTTACGTCCTCTGCAGCGTTTTCTTGGCTTTGCAAACTATTATCGGAAGTTTATTTGTAACTTCTCGTCTCTGATCAAGCCCCTGACTGATATGACCAGAAAGGACGGTAACCCACAGTGTTGGTCTCCGCAGTTCATTAAGGCCTTTGAGAGTCTCAAGGCTGCCTTTGTTTCTGCTCCTGTGTTGGCACATCCTGATCCTACGTTACCTTTTATCCTTGAGGTTGATGCTTCTGAGACTGGAGTCGGCGTCCTTCTGTCTCAACGTCCTACCTCAGAGTGCTATGCATCCTTGTGGCTACTTTTCCAAGAAATTGTCACCTGCGGAGTGCAATTACGAGATTGGTGACAGAGAGCTGTTAGCGATCATTTTAGACCTGAAAGAATGGAGACATCTTCTTGAAGGTACCACTGTGCCGGTTCTCATTCTTACTGACCATAAGAATCTCACATTCTTGCCTGAGGCTAAACGCCTCTCTCCCAGAAGGGCGCGATGGGCTCTTTTTTTGTCTAATTTCAATTACATTGTCTCATTCTTACCCGGTACTAAGAATGTAAAGGCTGATGCTTTGTCACAGCAATTTTCCTCCACTTCCAAGATGGAGTCAGTTCCGGTTCCTGCGATTACTCCTGATCGTATTCTGGCTACGGTTCGCACCAGTCTTACTTTGGGTGACAAAATTCTTGCTGCTCAGGTCCATGCTCCTCCTGAGAAACCTTGTGACCGCTGCTTTGCCCCAGAGAGTCTCCGTACTGCCGTGCTCCAGACTTACCATTCTCCCAAGGCTGCTGGCCACCCTGGAAAGAATTATCTCTTTTGGGCTATTTCCCAACAATTCTGGTGGCCTAGTCTATGTGCTGATGTAACCGCCTTCGTAGCTGCCTGTTCCGTGTGTGCTCGGAGTAAGACTCCATGACACCTTCCAGTGGGCCTCCTACAACCCATACCCAATGGAGAGAAGCCCTGGACCCACCTGTCTATGGATTTAATTGTGGAGTTACCAACTCCCAAAGCAACACAGTTATACTTATGGTGGTTGACCGGTTCTCGAAAATGTGTCATTGTATTACACTTAAGAAGTTCCCCACTTCTAAGGAACTGGCTTCCATTTTTGCTCGGGAGATATTTGGCTTACATTAGCTACCCAAAGTGATTGTCTCGGACAGGGGTAGTAAGTTTGTGTCCCGATTCTGGCGAGCTTTTTTGCACAGTTCGGAATTCAGCTTGCTTTCTCCTCACCCGCAGTCTAATGGGGCCGCAGAACGAGCCAATCAGTGCTTGGAGCAATTCCTACATTGCTATATTTCTGACCATCATAACAACTGGTCAGACCTCTTACCGTGGGCGGAATTCGCTCACAATAGTGCCTAGTTGTCCCCATTTATGGCGAACTATGGTTTTTAACCTTCCATGTTGCCTGACTCATTTGTTCCGCAGAGTATTTCTGCATTAGAGGAGCATCTCCGTGGTCTTCGTTTCACTTGGGCACAAGTCCAGGAGGCTTTGCGTCATGCTAATGATAGGTACAGACTCCATGCTGACTGCAGACACCTGCCTGCGCCTTCCTACCAGGATGGGGACAGGGTCTGGCTGTCATTTCGCAACCTCTGACTTTGTGTTCCCTCTCTGAAGTTCGCACCTCGGTTTATTGGGCTTTTCCGTATTCTTTGCAGGAATAACTCAGTGGCTTACGCATTAGACGTTCCTATTAATATATTATCTCAAAAGTATTTCAGGTCTCCTTATTAAAACCTTTGGTCTGCAACCGCTTTACCACCTCAGTACACCATCCTCACCCTGTACAGGTTGAGAACCATGAGAAGTATGAAGTACAGTCCATTGTTGACTCACATAGCTTCCGTGGGCGCATACAGTACCTGGTGCATTGGAAAGGGTACAGTCCGGCGGAAAACTCTTGGGTCTCATCCTCCGACGTACATAACCCCTGTCCCCCTCCGTGATTTCCATAGACGTTTTCCCCTCAAGCCTGGTGGCCCTCAGAGGGGTCATTGAGAAGGGGGTACTGTCAGGGCTGGGATCAGCCTTTCCTTCTCTGAGCTGGCCGCTCAGCTGTCAGCTATTTGCCAGCTCCTATCTCTCCACAGTGACTCATCTGTTGATATCCTGTTAGTCAGTCCTGCCTACTTAAACCATCCAGTCCATTTTATTCTACAATTATTGGAGTTTGGTATGTACTCCTGGTTCAATAAATGCTTTTATTTACAGAAAAGGAAAGTGGTAATGGGAGCAAAATTTATTTATGGCCAGATGGGAAGATAACATTTTTTCCCAAGAGATTTAAATAGATTTTTTACCGACAATGTATTGATATTTGTCTGGAGCGGTGACCGTGATTCTTTGGAGAATTTTATGCACATC
Organism: Lithobates clamitans; assembly: GCA_037952925.1. Classification (NCBI taxonomy): domain Eukaryota; kingdom Metazoa; phylum Chordata; class Amphibia; order Anura; family Ranidae; genus Lithobates; species Lithobates clamitans. Next base: position 1,531,939 of record JBBGZY010001522.1, read on the forward strand.
TTCAATAACGATCGTAACATTAAGTTACCTTATGTTCATAGTAAGCGTGAGATACTTTTTTTTTTAATTTAACCTTATTAGACAATAAGATATATACTAAGTTATGTTTTAAATCTACAGACATGAACAGTTTCATTCCTAAAGATAGTTGTCATCACGCAAAGTGGTTAAGTAATGTACCAAAAGGCAAATTTACACAATTTACAAAAGGCAAAAAGACACAATTGTGGGGATCTAAGTAATTATTTTTCAATCTCAAATATTTAGGAATAGATTTTTAAAAAAGGGTATGAGGAAGGGATGCTGGATGTGACTATACAGCAGGTGAGAAAAATAGAGTGTGCCAGCGAAACGGAGATCTGAGATACAGAGTCCATTGATTACTAATTTTTCATTCAACATATTCATATTAAAAACTGAATATTAGGAGGGCATTTGGGAAATTTAAAGGGCGATACTGCCCACAATGACCTCCTCCTGGATAAACCTGAGGTGGTTTTTTGAGAGGCACCTAAAAGATAAGATTCTTAGAGCCAATGTGGTAGACCCCCTGTCTAAGATAGAATTGTTTAGGGATGGAAAAGGGTTATAACAACTATATGATCTGTAAATTGGAAGAAATTAGACAGATTTTTTTTTTTTTTACAGGTTTTCGCATCTCGGACCACAGAGAACAAATAAGAGGTGATCTCCTGTACCACTTATAATACTAGCTACGTTGTCCATTTGTTACATTGCCCCTGTGGCAAACAGTACATCGGCAAAACCACTAGGAAACTAAAGGATCAATTGAGGAAAGATACTGTTTATACACATTAGAAGAGGATTTAGAAGCCATGACTTATCGGCACACTTTAGGAAACATAACTGGAAGGACCCCAAAGGAATAAAGTTTGTGGGTATAGACAAATAAGAACCACACTGGAGAAGTTGCAAAAGAGCACGGGAAGTATTGAAATATGCAGACCTAAAAAGGACCAAGGTTTTCATGTAGATATAGATATTGTTTCATTGCTAACAGATTGATGTCATCTTTTTTACAACTTCTGTATTATTATTATGCACCCATTATTATGCACGTTTTTTCCAAATTTTGTCTATTTATAGATTTTATCCCTTTCATGCCTAAGCCTATTTCTGACATTTGTTGCCACTGTATTGAGTGCTGTATGCTTGGAGGATGCATGCGATCAGCACAGTTCCAATCAGCACTGACAGAGGGTCAGGGATCCTACAGTCCAATAGGACAGTCGGAAAACTCCTCCTACAAGCTTTAAACCAGTGCATGGCTGGATACTGATAGAAGTCAGAAGACTGCTAATGAGAAAAGGTATTTAGCACTTTATATTTACTAAAATGATTACATTTCCATGCTCTGTGTACTGTGGCAGATCAGATATATAGTGAATGCAGGGTCCTGGGTTTAGTAACACTGACTATACATGGATATGTCCTGCAGCACAGATATGGTTTCATTGTACTTTATGTTTTTTTTGTTTTGTTTTGTTTTTTTATGGTATTTATTTACAGTATATTTATCACATAGTCATCTTGTCAGGTACGTGCTGGCCATAGTGCAACCAAAGCTCTTAGGCAGATGCGCATACACAGACTCACATTTGTAGGTGCCCGTCTTGCCGGGCATAGGCCAACGCCCATGCGCGGAAACATTCGCTCGATTGCATATGTGCATGCGCTAAAATGCGCACGCAAGTTAACCATTAATGCTGGCGCCAAATGGGCTATATAAAGTCAGCAGCTGCAGTGCAGTGCTGTCTAATCTGCAGCTTTACCCGAGTCTGATCCCGTATCTGCATCCGATTACCCGTGTTTGACCCGGCTTCCTTTACTACACCTGCTTATCTACAGCCCTGACCCCAGCTTGCCTTAACCTTGCTATACCTGATATTCTGCTGCCAACCTCTGCCCATCTACTGACCAATGTCTGCTTACTGCTTATGCCATATCTGATTATCTGTGAGTGACCCGGCTTGTCTGACCCTACTCCAGTCTTGCGCCATCTAGTACCTGGTGATGCTGTCCTGCATCCCCTGTGCATCGGCACTTGCTGCTTACCACCCAGCCTGGTCTGGGAACCTATCAGTTGCACATCTCTACCATCAGCAAGGAATTTTGCAGGCACTCCAGTAGCTCCTGAGCCAGGGCTGTAAGAGGTCTCCTTCTACACGTCAGGCTCCGTTACAAGGTACATGACAGTATCAGACAGCCATGTCTGAGCCTGCAAGAGGAGCCTCTCCAAGGAACAAGATCTGTCAGCAGCTCGCAGCCCACACCCAAGCTGTCAAGTCTCTGCAGGATGCTTACGCTCAGCTGGAGGAACATGTGCAGTCTTTGGCTACTTCTGCAAGTACTACCACAACCTCATCTCCTGCTGCTGCACCAACGCAGACTGTCGCCAGCCCTTCCGTGGTGATGCTACCAGCTGAACTTAGAGTTACCACACCTGAAAGATTCTCAGGGGATTGAAGCAAGATCAGAGCCTTCTACAACGCCTGCCAGTTATATTTCGCCCTGCAGCCCCAGACTTTCTCTCTGCAATCTACCAAAGAGGGATTCATTATTTCTCTACTCCAAGGGGAACCCACCGCCTGCTTGAGGAAAAAAACATACAGATGCATGCTAGGTCATCTTTCTTTGATGCTATGGCCCAGCTCTACGGCAACCCACAGTGGACGGTCATGGCAGAAGTTGCTCTTCATGTGCTCCAGCAAGGCCACAGAGTGGCTGAGGACTATGTTACAGACTTCAGACGCTGGTGCACAGATAGAATACAGAATGACGCAGCTCTGCAAGAACCTAAAAGATGAGCTAGCCTGGGTTGGGGTACTTAATACCCTGGAGGGTCTCATCGCCCTGGCTATTCAGATTGATCGCCGGTTCCGTGAATGTCATTTAGAGAGATCTGCCCAGCAGACCCGTCTTGTGTGGATGATGCCTTGAGCTCCAGTTCATGCTTATCCTACTTCTCTCAACTTGGCTCCTGCCAGTTCAAGTACTGCTAAACCCGCATCTAATGTCTCTGAACCCATGCAACTGGGGTTGATGCGTCCTGCTCTGACTCCTAAGGAACGTCTACTCTGCCGACAGGGCAACCTGTGTCTTTACTGCGGAGAAGATGATCACTATGTGCATGCCTGTTCTGCAAAGACGCAGAAGTGTTCACCTATTATTCCTGCTAACCTGTCAACTATGTCAACTAATGCAACTCATCTAGCTCTTCCACTCTCGTTCCAGGTCCTGGAAGGAACAATTTCAGTCAACGCTATTATTGCCTCCAGAGCATGCAGTTGCTTTTTTGACCTGGCTTTTGCTACGCAGCAACATATTCCCCTCTGACCAAAGGCTCATGGACCATCTACCTGGCTGATGGCTCTTGTATCAAATCAGGACTAGTGACCAAGGAGACACCTCCATTACCTGTAGTTACTCCTACTCAACATAAGGAGTTAGAGTCTTGATGTCATCACTTCCCCATTGTTCCCTGTCATTTTAGGCCTACCTTGGCTTCAAGCCCACAACCCCCAAATCAACTGGGGTGCCAGAGTTGTTCAATTCTGGTCAACCTATTGCTAGAGACACGGTCTATCAAAACCCCCCAATGGCCCAACAACGCCGTTATGTATGGACTCTGATCAAGATGTACACCAGTTGGTGCCTGAACCCCATCATGAGTTCCTTGAAGTCTTCAGCAAACAGGGGGCTGACACTCTTCATTCCCATCAGCCATACGATTGCCCGACTGAACTCCTTCCCGGGGCCGAGATTACCTTCGGGCAAATATTTCCGCTTCCTGAACGAGAGCAAGAGACTTAAGAAATATATCAATGAAAATCTGGAGAAAGGATTTATCCGCCCATCTACCTGCCCAGCAGGGGCAGGAATATTCTTTGTGACAAAGAAGGACCGCTCTCTTTGTCCTTGTGTGGATTATCGGGAATTAAACAAGATCACAAGATCAAAAAAACGCTATCCCCTTCCTCTGGTGGCCGAGTTATTCCAGAGATTAAGATCTGCAACAGTTTTCACCAAGTTTGATTTGTGAGCGGCTTATAACCTCGTCCGTATGCGCGAAGGAGATGAATGACAGCTTGCCGTACAAGATTTGGCCATTTTGAATATCTGGTCATGCTCTTCGGTCTCTGCAATGCCCCTGCCACCTTCTAACATTTCATTAACGATATGTTTAGAGACTTCCTGGGCATTTTTGTCATAGTTTACTTAGATGACATTCTGATCTTCTCGGTGTCCCTTGAGCTGCACTGAGGGCATGTCAACAGTATTCTATGCTGTCTCTGCCAACATGGTCTATTCGCTAAGCCTTAAAAGTGTGAATTCGAGCAGCAGAGCATCCAGTTCTTGGGGTTAGTAATTTCCACTGCAGGAATTAAGATGGATTCCCAAAAAGTTTCCGCTATACTGGATTGGCCTGCACTCACAGATAAGGGGGTGCAGCATTTTGTGGGGTTTGCAAACTTATTGAAGATTCATTAAAAGCTTCTCTGCCATTATCGCCCCCATCACACAACTGACTAAGCAGAACCTGTGATTCTGCTGGGATCCTGAGGCACAAGGTGCCTTTGAAATTCTAAAGAAACTTTTAACCTCAGCACCTAGTCATCCTGACCCAGCACTACCTTATATTCTTGAAGTAAATGCATCAGATATTGCAGTGGGGGGCAGTTTTTCAACCTCAGGGATTCAAGGATTTGATGCACCCTGTGGCCTTCTGTTTACAGAAACTGTCCCCAGCGGAGACAGCTCTGAAGGAATGGAGATACCTGTTAGAGAGTGCAGCACATTCCAAAATAATATACACGAATCATAAGAGTCTGGAGTATTTAAGATCTGCCAAGCCACTAAAGCTACATCAAGCTCAATGGGCATGGTTCTTCTCAAGGTTATCCTTCCACATAACCTACCAATCTGGATCAAAAAATATTAAACCAGATGCTCTGTCTTGTATGTACGATGACCCCAAGGAGTCAATGTCAGATACCATTATGCCCGCAGGTAATTTTCTGCTATTACAGTCTGACCTCCCACAGATTAAACAAGCTTTCATGGGCATACCTGGGCCTCCTGAGATCACCTTGGTACCAAAGGATGGCTTGCTATGGCGGGGAGACCTAATTTTTGTTCCACAAGATGTGTGGGTGAATGTTCTAAGGCTCCTTCATGATCATCCATTAGCAGGTCACTTAAGCATCCACAAAACTCAAGTTGGTACGGAGCACATTCTGGTGGCCAGAGCTGGAAGAATTCTGCAAAAGATATGTGAATTCATGTTCTGTCTGTACCTGGAGCAAGACGGCAAGAAGCAGGGCTTGGAGAATGATTTCTATGGACTTCATAGTGGAACTCGCACCTTCTGAAGGATGCACAGCAATTTTTGTAGTAGATCAACTATCCAAGATGGCCCACTTCCTGCCTTTAAAGAACACTCCATCTGCTATGGAGGCAGCCTGAGTGTTCATTAAGGAAATTGTTAGGTTACACGGAATCCCTGCAAACATCGTGTCTCATCGAGGTGTGCAATTCACTTGACATTTCTGGAGGGCCTTATGTGAGGCCTTGAAGATTGAATTAGCCCTATCTTCAGCTTACCATCCTAAAACAAACGGGCAAAACAGAGAACTAACCACAGACACTCAAACAATACATTCAATGTTTCACGTCATTTATTCAAGACCACTGGGTATCATTACTGCCGTTAGCAGAGTTTGCCTGTAATAATGCCAGTCATTCAGCCAGAGGACAGTCCCCTTTCTTTGCAAATTATGGTTTTCATCTGTCAATTTTACCTGACTTTGTTCCAGAATCCACAGTTCCAGCGGTCCAGAGCACAGTGTATTTCCTTAACCACAATCACAAGGTACAGCAAGAGGCAGTGGCAAAGGCACAGACTGACAACAAGAAGGATTTTACCAAGAGAAGAAGAGGGGAACGAAACGTCGTATGAACCATCTTTATCTGACTCATTTAAAATTCACCCTGTATTCCACGTGTCACTGCTAAAACCTGTAGTACCAGATGCCTTTCCTGCTAGAGGGAATGGCCCACATCAATGCTGGTTGCTGGAGATGAGGTGGAGGCTATTGTAGACTGCAGGAGAAGGAGGAATCGGTTGCAGTATTTAATGGAAAGGTTATGGTCCAGAGGAGAATCCACCACCCAGATAAGGAAAGCCAGCTGGGCATCCAAAGGCTGCCCGTCGAGAGGGGGCAATGTCAGGGAAGTGCTAGCCATAGTGCAGCCGAAGCTCCTAGGCACAGGCAGATACTCATGCGCAGACGCGCATTTGCAAGTGCCCATCTTGTCGGGCATAGACTAACGCCCAGGCGCGGAAACGTTAGTGCGAACAGATATGCGCATGCTCTAAAATGCGTGCGCACGTTAGCCATTAATGCTGGCGCCAAATGGCCTATATAAAAGACAACATCTGCACTAGTGCAGTGCTGTCTAATCTGCAGCTTTACCTGAGGCTGATCCTTTATCTGCATCTGATTACCTGTGTTAGACCTGGCTTCCTTTACTACGCTTGCTTATCTTCAGTCCTGACCCTGGCTTGCCTTAACCTGGCTACAGTACCTTGAAAAAGTATTCACGCCCCTTGAAATTTTCCACATTTTGTCATGTTACAACCAAAAACGTTAATGTATTTTATTGGGATTTTATGTGATAGACCAACACAAAGTGGCACATAATTGTGAATTGTATGGAAAATGATAAATACGTTTTTCAACATTTTTCACAGATAAAAATGTGAAAAGTGTGACATGCATTTGTATTCAGCCCCCTCAGTCAATACTCTGTAGAACCACCTTACGCTGCAATTACAGCTGCAAGTCCTTACAGGGATGTCTCTACCAGCTTTGCACATCTAGAGAGTAACATTTTTGTCCGTTCTGCTTTACAAAATAGCTCTAGCTCTGTCAGACTGGATGGAGAGCGTCTGAAGAGCAATTTTCACTTTTGGACATTTTATTTACAAAAACAATTGGCTGAACAAAGCTGACCAAAAAAAAAAAAACAAAAAAACTATTCTGCAGCAAGATGGAACTATAGAGAAATTGCTGTGTGGAACTTAACACCCATTATAAAAAAAAATAAAAAATTGAAAGAAAAGAAAATTACTATGGGAGGGAAAAAAGGTCCCAAGAGAGCGATGGTATAAAGGGCCAAGCAAACACACGATAATGGATGGACCTACCTGTGTATTTAGAGGGAAAAAAATCCCAAACCCCTTCTCCACCCGAGATATTGGTCAGGACACCACTGCATGGCAGGGTCTACTTCCTTAAAAATGTTGCAGGTTACTGCAATTCTTCTGTTGGAATAGTGATGTACTTAATGAACCATGAATACAATAGTCCTTGAATGCATCCCACATTTGGTAGGACTGAGTGGGAAGGGGTAAGGTCAGGAGTATAAAAGACCTGACCATTTATTATAGCTCAAAAGATTTCTAGTGCAGGTGACCACAATTACCAACAAAGCAAGCTATAAAAAGACTGGTCCTGAAACCCTGGATGACACTGAACATGAAGTACTGACAAACTGCTCCCTTGACTTCAGTTTCTTACTCAAGATAAAAAGGAAAAATTGACAAAAGAACATTACAAACTGAAACCAGAAAAAAAAATTTTAAAAAAAATTATACAATCCAACTACAGGCTATTTCGAGATGGGGGAGGTGGAGGCGGGGGAGGGTACTTATAACTTATGTACTTATAACTCGTGTAAAGAGGCCCCAGGGCAGGGTGAACTGCTGGGACATCTGCTGTGGTGCTTGACCGTATGCTGCTGCACCATAGCTTGCCAATGCCCCTGCCGTAAATGCGCCCTGCCCGTAGCCATACTGGGTAGGTTGAAAGATTGTATTTTGCCCTCCATAGCCATAGCCCTGTTGACCTTGGTCCCTTCCAGACCCATTGCTAGAAAGCCCAACATATCTGTTCTGCATATCACGTCTGCCTATTTCTTTGCCACGCAGTCTTCTTGGTACACCATGTTTGGGTTATTAGTGGGAATAGTGCGGTACCTAGAGCTGCCACCTCCTCTACCTCCATGACCATGAGCCACCAGTTGCATAAGCTTAGGATTTATAGTTTGATTAGCTTCCTGTAAAACTTTGAGAAACTCACGAGCTTGCTTCTAGTTTCCGGGGGGTGAAAAAAGGTGTAAGCTGTACCCTTATTTGTACTACGAGCTGTACGTCCAATTCGATGCACGTAATCTTCTGAGCTATTACATGCACCGAATTAGACGTACGTACGTTAATTATAGTTAATGACGAACTTGATATCTTCAACATATAGAACTCAAAGCAACATCTGTGGCAATTAGAATTGAGGCTTTTCCACTGCGAAATTCAAGACCCAGTCACACTCCTGTTGACTCTTATCACCATGAATACACATAGCAGGCCACCCGTCACGTCTCATTCTGCAAGTTAAGTCGTCACACCGGCATTTGGTTTCTACAAAAATAATAGTCTTATTTTCTTTCTCTGCCATTATTTCTTCCATAAGTCGGGTAAGCTTGTGATCTTTTTCACTTTCCTGGCATGCATCAACAATCTGGAGGATTTTATGATTTGCAGACAGCTCCAAGTTTCCCACATTGATCTGGACATAGTCTCTTAAGAAGTCTTCAGCCAGTTGACGCACCTCTTTGGGCCACATTGCACTCTACATCAGAGTTTGCCTATCAGGCCTGATTAGGTTAACAATCTTGCGAATCTGTGGTTCAAAACCCATATCAAGCATTCTATCTGCTTCATCAAGTACAAGATAGGTACAACGTCTCAGGTTAGTTTTCCCAGTCTCCAGAAAATCAATAAGTCATCCTGGAGTGGCAATGCATATTTCAACACCTCTCTCTAGATCTCTTATCTGTGGACCCTTGGGAGCTCCACCATAGATACATGTGCTTTTTAAAACGGGATGACTTTCCATAACCATCAGCGACTTGCTGTACTTGCTGAGCCAACTCTCTGGTTGGAGCGAGAACTAAACAAATTGGTCCATCCCCACGCTCCAGATAAGGCTGGTGGTTAATGTGTACCATAGCAGGGAGCAAATACGCAAATGTTTTGCCAGATTAAATCTAGGCAATGCCCACCATGTCTCGACCACTTAAGGCAGGGGGAAATCCTTGGCACTGAATAGATGTGGGTTCTTTAAAACGCTGGAGGTAAAGAATTGGTCACTATTGTGGTAAAATGAAGTGGACAGTTCTGACATCTTTTCACATTCTGAAGTGAAGTTGTTTTAGAGGAAAGAACATGAACCCCAAACCAGCTAATGTCGTCCTGGGAAGCGCCAGCACAAAATGGCCGCCGTCTTCTGTGAACAGCAATTTTCAAGTCTTGCCACAGATTATTAATTGGATTTAGATCTGGACTTTGACTGGGCCATTCTAACACATTAATATGCTTTGATCTAAACCATTTCATTGAATCTCTGGCTGTATGTTTAGGGTCGTTGTCCTCCTGGAAGGTGAACCTCCACCCCAGTCTCAAGTCATAGGTTGGACTTGATGGACTTGTGTCTTTTTTTTTCAACCTCACCTACTATGTAACTATGCAAGTCTTTTGCAGACTCTCACACAGGTTTTCTTCTAAGATTGCCCTGTATTTGGCTCCATCCATCTTCCCATCAACTCTGACCAGCTTCTCTATCCCTGATGAAGAAAAGCATCCCCACAACATCATGCTGCCACCACCATGTTTCACAGTGGGGATGGTGTGTTCAGGCTGATGTGCAGTGTTAGTTTTCCTCCACACAGCGTTTTGCTTTTAGGCAAAAAAGTTCAATTTTGGTTTCATCTGACCAGAGCACCTTCTTCCACATGTTTGCTGTGTCCCCCACATGGCTTCTCACCAACTGCAAATGGGACTTCTTGGCTTTCTTTCAACAATGGCTTTCTTCTTGCCACTGTTCCATAAGGGCCAGATTTGTGCAGTGCACGACTAGTAGTTGTCCTGTGGACAGATTCTCCCACCTGAGTTGAGGATCTCTGAAGCTCTTCCAGAGTTACCATGGAACCTCTTGGCTACTTCTCTGATTAATGCTCTCCTTGCCTGGACTGTCAGTTTAGGTGGATGGCCATGTCTTGGTAGGTTTGCAGTTGCGCCATACTCTATCAACTTTTGGATGATAGATTTAACAGTGCTCCGTGAGATGTTCAAAGCTTGGGATATTTTTTTATAACCTAACCCTGCTTTAAACTTCTGCACAACTTTATCCCTGACCTGTCTGGTGTGTTCCTTGGACTTCATGATGCTGGTTGTTCACTAAAAGAGAAAATATATATATATATATATATATATATATATATATATATATATATATATATATATATATATATATATATATATATATATACATACATATACATACATACATATACACACACACACACACACACACAAACCTTGTGAGCTACAGGCATGTTTTTAAAGCCCTTAAGGTGAGGGCACACCTGAAGGGGGAGAGTGCACATTGCATGAAGACACCATTTGTTTCACTTTTTTTCTTTGATAGGTTTATGGACTTTTTCTTGTTTATCAATATTGAGAACTGTGTATAACACACACTGAGCACTTGCACTTTTTTCATTTGCTAATGAGCACCTGCACTATAATTGGGGATACTTTACTTAATTATCCTATTATCTGTTTATTTATTTTATATTACCATTTAGAGTTTTAGTATATTGCATAATTCTTAGCGCCAAACATTGGGTATATATGGTTGTTCTCAAACAAACCTCTGAGGGCTTCACAGAACAGCTGTATTTAAAACGAGATTAAATTACACTCAGGTGGATTCTTTTTCCTAATTAGGTAACTTCTGAAGGCAATTGGATAGATTTTAGTTAGGCGTATCAGAATAAAGGGGGCTGAATACCATTGTACACCACACTTTAGATATTTATTCATAAAACATGTTGAAAACCATTTATCATTTTTCTTCCACTTCACAATTATGTGCCACTTTGTGTTGGTCTATCACATAAAATCCAGATAAAATACATTTACATTTTTGGCTGTAACATGACAAAATGTCGAAAGTTTCAAGGGATATGAATAATTTTTCAAGGTACTATATACCTGCTATTCTGCCTGATATCCTGCTGACAACCTCTGCCTGTCTGCTGACCAATCTCTGCTTACCGCTTATGCCATACCTAATTATCTGTGATTGACCCAGCTTGTCTGACCCTGCTCCAGTCTTGCTCCATTCAGTACCTGGAAACGCTGCCCTGCATCCGCACCTGCTGAACACCACCCAGCTTGGTCTGGCGACCCATCAGCTGCACATCTCTACGGTCAACAAGGAATTCTGCAGGCACTCCTACCTCAACGCGCTCTCGCGGCCACTGTCGCAACTTCAGTGACCCCTGAGCCAGGGCTGTAAGAGAGGTCTCCTACACGTCAAGCTCTGTTACAAGGTATGTGACATATCTGTTAGTAGGATCAGTCATAAATTGTTATCAAAACATGTTGTTCAGTTATTTATATGATAGTGCCAACTGTGTGATGAATATAGGAGTTTGTTTATTTTTTTTTTTTTTACTTTTGGTGCTGCACGGATAAGGACATTTATACCCGTCTTTGTTGCTAGCTGCCTTCGGTTTCCCAACACTGACTTTCCCCCTGTGCAATTTTCTAGAACAAAAAAAAAAAAAAATTAAAAAAATACAATACCTGGTACTGATAAAGCCTGACAGAGAAGATGCCATTACCCACATCCACACAAATCTAACAAATACATGTTTTGCGCTTGCCCGGCTCTGTAGACTTTCTGGAAGGAGTTGCGCAGACTCACACAACAGTTCACGGACTATATGGTCCCAGAGGACCCGGCCTTTTTCCTACTACAGTGCTCTGGCATCTCAATTACAACATACAAAAAATCAGTACTACGTCATTCACGCTGCCAAGCGTTGCATCACTTTGCGATGGAAAGAACCTGACCCTCCGACTATCCAAATGTGGCTTAGAATGGTCGAGGATACCAATAAAATGGAAGACCTCTTTTTGACTGCACAAAACAAAAACACGAGCGTTGCAAGAAAACATGGCTCTACTGGAATATGTTCATATATTCAGAGGAAGGACTGTTTCTCTCGGATGACCTTCCTCAACTGCCTTCATGACTCCACCCTTCTTAGCAAGTTTGCACCTTTCCTGCCCAAAGCCCCCAAACCCACCTTCACAACTTGTATTTCCCTTTCTGAATCTAACTGCATTTCCCCTTCCCTCTTTCTGTTACTCTTCCCTTTCTATCGGTCATACTCCACAAAAAACTTGTGTACCCATTTCCACGATCATCTTAGTAGTCTTATTCTGAATACAACAGTGGTGCTACTATTACATATACATTCTAGGTTTTGTTCCTGTATACTTAATGCACTTATTTCACTTGACTACTTCTCTAATGTCCGACTTTGAATTATCGTCTTGGCTACCTTTTGAATCTTAAAAAAATTTGAAAAAAAAAAACAAATACATGTTGATAAATTACTAGGATCCAGCACTGTCACATGGGGGTGATTGAATAAAGTAATAACTACTATTTAACAAAGTGAAAGTCTAATAAAGCTGAACTCAGGCCAAAAAATTTATCAGCCAGCAGTACTGGTGCTTTCATACCCTAATACAATATGTACAGTGGGGACAGAAAGTACTCAGACCCTCTTAAATTAGTTATATTGCAGCCATTTGCTAAAATAATTTTAGTTAATATTTTTTCCTCATTAATGTACACTCAGCACCCCATATTGACATAAAAGCACAGAATTGTTGACATTTTTGCAGATTTATTAAAAAAGAAAAACTGAAATGTCACATGGTCCTAAGTATTCAGACCCTTTGCTGTGACACTCATATTTAACTCAGGTGCTGTCCATTTCTTCTGATAATCCTTGAGAAGGTTCTACACCTTCATTTGAGTCCAGCTGTGTTTGATTATACTGATTGGACTTGATTAGGAAAGCCACACACCTGTCTATACAAGACCTTACAGCTCACAGTGCATGTCAGAGCAAATGAGAATCATGAGGTCAAAAGGAACTGCCCGAAGAGCTCAGAGACAGAATTGTGGCAAGGCACAGATCTGGCTAAGGTTACAAAACAAATTACTGCTGCACTTAAGGTTCCTAAGAGCACAGTGGCCTCCATAATCCTTAAATGGAAGACGTTTGGGATGACCAGAGCCCTTCCTAGAGCTGGCCATCCGGCCAAACTGAGCTATCAGGGGAGAAGAGCCTTGATGAGAGAGGTAAATAAGAACCCAAAGATCACTGTGGCTGAGCTCTAGAGATGCAGTTGGGAGATGAGAGAAAGTTGTAGAAAGTCAACCATCACTGCAGCCCTCCACCAGTCGGGGCTTTATGGCAGAGTGGCCCGACGGAAGCTTCTCCTCAGTGAAAGACACATGAAAGCCTGCAAGATGGTGAGAAATAATTTTCTTTGGTCTGATGAGACCAAGATAGAACTTTTTGGCCTTAATTCTAAGCGGTATGTGTGGAGAAAACCAAGCACTGCTCATCACCTGTCCAATACAGTCCCAACAGTGAAGCATGGTGGTGGCAGGATCATGCCGTGGGGGTGTTTTTCAGCTGCAGGGACAGAACGACTGGTTGCAATCGAGGGAAAGATGGATGCGGCCAAGTACAGGGATATCTTGGGCGAAAACCTTCTCCAGAGTGCTCAGGACCTCAGACTGGGCCGAAGGTTTACCTTCCAACAAAACAATGACCCTAAGCACACAGCTAAAATAACGAAGGAGTGGCTTCACAACAACTCCGTGACTGTTCCTGAATGGCCCAGCCAGAGCCCTGACTTAAACCCAATTGAGCATCTCTGGCCTAAAAATGGCTGTTCACCAACGTATACCACCCAACCTGACTGAACTGGAGAGGATCTGCAAGGAGGAATGGCAGAGGAACCCCAAATCCAGGTGTGAAAAACTTGTATCTTTCCCAAAAAGACTCATGGCTGTATTAGATCAAAAGGGTGCTTGGAGCCGATCTTTCTACTATCCCCTGGATACCTAGAACCCATAGGCACACTTCCCACACTGTTTCCACACTCACCACGTCTTCACTAGATATATGGGATGCCATATGCAGGAAATTCTCCTGGACTTATGACTCCCCCCTTATGCCTCTCCTCAATCACCATTATTTCCTACCAGGTATACTGGATCCGGGATTTAAATCCTGGTCCCCAGAAGAACCTCTTCTGCTACATCACGTTATACACGCCAACACAATTAAACCTCTTTCTGAGATTCTCAGAACCACACAACTTACATTTTTTGACAAGTGGAGATATCATCAATTACAACGCTTTTTACATTCCCTCCCTCACCCGTTACGAGGTTTACAAGATTTAAATGGCATAGAAGAAATATTCTACCCAAAAGACCCCCCTTTGCACGGAATCTCTCTGTTTTATAAGGCTCTTACCGACCTCTCTAACCCTGGGTATCCGCATTTCTTGGCTAATTGGGAATCAGACTTAGACTCCCCCCTAACACTTTGAAAGATAAAATCCTAACACCCGCTCATGTCTCCTCACCCGCTTCCAAGATGGCAGAAGTCAATTACAAAATTCTTTCCAGATGGAATTACACCCCATTTAAAATGCATCAAATGTTTCCCGATAGCTCCCCGTTGTGTTGGAGGAGCTGCGGGAACGAAGCTACACACGCACATATTTGGTGGCACTGCCCGCTCATCCGTCCTTTCTGGACCAGTGTTATTAACCTCATAAGACTCAGACATTAATCTTCCCCATGATCCCTGGGTTGTCCTTTTCCATGCCACTAAAGAACCCATAGGTACTTACAAACACTCCCTCATACCACATTTGCTAAATACTGCCAAGGCTCTAATCCCCACACTGTGGGGACAACCTACAATCCCGTCTATACAAAATTGGTTGCGTAAGGTCTCGGAGGTTCATCACCTAGAAGACATAACACAGCATCAGGGGTACCTCCCAGAGACACACTCTTACATGGACACCCTGGATAGTGTTCACATCCTCAACTCATTATAAAGACATTATAACTCAACATATATGAGCCTACCTCTCTAACTTTCTCTTGGGTCTCATTGGACATATTCTCAGAGCTCTTTCCCTTTTCTGACCGCAAATTACTTTCCCTCCACATATTATTAGACTAAAGGATATTAACATCTTGGGATATGACGACAGGCATGCCAACCCTCCCCCGCCTTCTTCCCCCACCACCCCCCTTTTTCCCCATTTCTACCCTCCCCCCCTTTTTTCTATTTTTCTTTCCTTTCTTTTCTTTTTTCTCTCTGTTTCTCTTTCAGTCTATTACTTTTTTTCTTTTTTAACTACAAATCTTATTCAGTCACAATTTTAATGTCTAGTATGAGTTTTAAGTTCATATATATTTTAAACAGCTGATTGATTCTAGACTATATATGTTTGTTTAATCCTCAGCTCTTACGATGGCACTTCTTTGATTTTTACTTCTAGATGAGCATTTGTGCCTTTTGAAACCTACTTGTTTTGTACTTATAAGATTGTTTTTCAAATGTCTTAAATCCACTCTGTCTTTTTGTACTTCTTTAAAAAGTTTTCAATAAACATTAAAAAAAAAAAAAAAAAAGATCAAAAGGGTTTTTTTTTTTTTTTAATAAATCTGCAAAAATGTCAACAATTCTTTGTTTTTTTGTCAATAAGTGGTGCTGTGTGTAAATTAATGAGGAAAAAATGAACTTAAATGATTTTAGCAAATGGCTGCAATATAACAGTGAAAAATTTAAGGGGGTCTGAATACTTTCCGTCCCCACTGTATATTTCTGTATCAGGAATATGAAATTCTTGAGTAAAAATTCTTTAAGAGAAGTATGGGCAAGAGGTATAGTGCCTGCAACACAATCTGACAGCTTTGCTTCTAGCACTGGAGAGTAGCAAAGGGCAAAAAGAAGAACACTGTAGAGAACCTGAGAAGCTTGTGAGATTATGCATTAGGAGATTTGAGAATGATCTGCACTAAAGTGGTATTGAAATCCAGATGGGCTAATCTGCTGGCCAAAACCATGGGGTTATAGATAGAGAATAGAAAGGATCCAGAAAATCACGCAGATGATCTTTTGTCATGCATTATTCATCTGATGGACTCATTCCCTGGATGGCCAATTAAAATAAAAGTCAATTATAATGCTATGTACTACTTTTTTCATTTCAATATTTAATTTTAACAGTCGCCTTTGTTCTAAAGGGATTTTATTCTTATTGTGAAAATATGAAGATGTATTCCTCCTCTAAAAACAGCAAGTGTTCACCTTAGCACGTGTGTCTTTGCAGAATCAACCTTTTACCTCAGCTGGTTCCAACGCCTGCTGTTTCTTCCTGTTCCCCTACACTAAGAAATCTTCTGCCCTTTAATCTCTCAGTTAAAGCGGAAGTAAACCCATCCATAAAAAAGTTTCATTTGCAGCACGTGCCGGAAATTTAACACTCCCATTGATTGTGCGCTCAACGAAACTGTCAAACCATCCAATCGCTGGTGTCATAACTGATCACATGTGCAGCATCATGGCAGTTGTAGAATAAACAGAGGCAAAGATGGCAGCTTCCTTGGCTGAAAACGATAGGGGGGAGGGGGGGTTCTTACACTTTAACAGGAGTTATCCTGCTCTTTACTTTGGGAAGTGTATTTGGGAACCACCCTTGTACTTACTGTGATTTCATCTCTAGGAAACCTTTTGAAACCATTAGTAATTGATGAGCAAATATCTCAATTTAGTCACTCTGTTTTTAGGCCCCAGTTTCCATGACTTTGTTCCTGATCCCTGTTGTGATTTCTGTTGATGACTTAGCTTACCCTTGACCACAATTTGTTTGCCTTTTACCCTCGCTTGTCTTTAATCACGATTTTGCTTTAAAATGTTGTTACTCACCTCAGTTCAATGAGCAGACCACAGTTGCCAGTCCAAGTAACCAAGGTGTCAGGGCTGGGCTCAGCCCTAACTTCTCAGAGCAGGCCGCTCAGCTGTCAGTTAATTGCCAGCTTTAAACTTTCCATAGTGACTCACCTGTTGATTATATCCTGCTTGTCAGTCCTGCTGGCTACTTAAGCTCCTCAGTTCAGATTCTCTGTGCCTTCGCCTTGGTCAACATATCAAGAGAGTCTCTGCTGTGTTCCTGTTTAAAGACTTGCTTGGCTTTGCATCCCTTCTGGTTCCTGATCCTGTTTGCAATTCCACTACACTGATCTCTGGTTTCCCGATTTCCTGGCTTGTTCTGAAGTACACTGAACCCTGGCTCCCTGATGTCCTGGCTTGTCTGACTATCTGCTCTGGTTATGGAACTCTGGCTATGTTTTGACTAAGTTTGCTCTGTTTATACCTTTTTACCATTATATTAAACAGTGTGATTTTTACTGCACTTCTGTCTCAGTCTGATTCATGGTTCTTGACACAAGGGATTTAAAGTTTTACCCCAGAAAATCCTTTATTCATTGTGGGGTGTGCTGGTGAGCCAGTGGCTCTTTATACTCTGTGCATGGCCCTCTTTAGTGCCTGCATTCATCTAGTGATGGGGTCCAAAAATATAAAACCTTAACTGAATCATATTGTTATGAAATGTACATGTTCAAGAACGTGACAAGAGATTAGAAAGTTTGTGAAACCAATCCATTCTAAATAAACATCTTGGAATACTTCCTGAGGTGGTACAAGAACAACTAAAAAAAAAAAAAAATCTAGTAAGGCCTAAAAATGAGAAAGTCATGTGAGGGGAGAAAGGGAGATTTCATGCTAAAAACCTATTGTGGGGAGGTCTAACATTTACCCAGTCAAGATGACCCCCCCCCCCCATCCAGGCCTCTGTGGTGGTTCGAAACCAAAAATCAGCAAACATTAAGATCGACATTCGTGCTGCAAAAAGCTGGTCAATAAATCTTAGAGCAAAACAACTTTTTTCTGGTTTAATCCTTACCCTTGAAGGACAAACACCATGATTTTAAGTTTTCCTGAAGGCAAAAGAGCTAGGTTGAGGAAGCTCTTCTTTCTCCTGTGGCATTCAGTGCAGTGAAAAGAACAGAAGTGTGATAAGAGACCTTTTGAAATATGGCCTGCAGACCAGCACTGAGCTGTTGAGCTGATGTGGGCAATCATCCATCCTCCAACCAAGGAAGCATCACATTTGTAATTAACCTAATCTGACAAATCAATCAGGTACTGGGGTGAGCCTTCAGATATCAAGTACTGATGCAGGCCTCTTGCCCCCTGCACCATAGCTTCGCACATGCAGGTAGAGGCATTCACTGATCTAAAAGCCATACATTCACTAGCAATCATAACAGTAAAAAATACCCCCTGCCCTAATTGGTGTTACATTGTTACTTGCATAAACACATGCTCTCACATTGATGCCTCCTTCCCTAATAATGTTGGATCAGAACTGTAGTATGCCTGACAGCCAGGGGATAACTCTGCCTAACAGGCAATGCCAGTGTCATTCCAGTGCAAGGTACTAGACAGCAAAGAGCATGTCCAGGTGATGGGTGTAAGACAGAGTAAAGATAAATCTCAACAGGGACACAAAAAGAAACCCAAATTCAACAGATAATCTACGCTTCTCCACTTTATGTAAATAAAAAAAAGGGGATGACGGGGCTTTAAATGAGGACACTTAAAAAAATGATCATAGCATAAGCCACTACTTCAGAAGAGGATAAACAGAAAGTTATTATACAGACAGCTTGCCAGTTCTTCATAAATGTGGCATTCAAATCGTGTATCTGCAAACAATATATGTGCAAGGAACTACTTGCCTACTCTGTTTGGTTTCAAAAGTGCCTTCCTGTTCAGTATGATCAACAGCTGCAGCTTTAGATCTTTGTGAAACTACAATGGAAACTTCATCCTCTGCAAGAACAAAACAAACATATATATTATAAGACAAAACATTACATTAAAAACACAAAATCTTATCACCCTGCTCTATGTAAACTTGAAATTAAGAAATTAAAATAGAACTGCTACACCCTTCCATCTGGACATTGGATGTGACAAAAATATAAAAAAAAATTAATAAAGAGAAATGTGGGATTTTAAAAAGGTGCCAAAAAAACACAACACAGATATAAAATATTAAAATGGCATTAAAAATTTAGCATAATGTCATCATACAGTATCCATACGATAATGAAAAAAATGCAGTAAATTCCAGCTCTCTACATGTTTCGAGTCATCAGCACAACGTCCCTTAATTAAGGAATTTGACCAATAAAGGGCAATGTGGGATTTTAAAGGTGTCAAAATAAAACAGATATAAAATTATGCAAAATTTTATAGATGTTCAATACATTTTGATATATGTCATCTCACAGTATCCATACAATAATGAAAAAAATGCAGTCAATTCCAGATCTCTACATGTTTCGCCATACAAAGACTTCATCAGGAGACTTATTAGGTACAGCAGATACGATCTCTAAGAACTAAAATAATATATTTAGACAAACATATTAATATAAAACAAGACTTAATTATAATACATCATTAATACAAAACCAAAATGTTCATATATCTCACATATGTATAAGCTTGTACATCATCCCAGGGTCCTCCCTTACCTGAATACTGATGAATATCTTAAAAAACAATAAGATTGGGCTCCAAAAATCACAGGGGCAAATAGAAAGATATTTGGCAAAACCACAGAGGAAGGCTTATTGATGCCAAAAAGAAGCCTGTCAGAGGGAGATTCAATATAAATACACCTTATAATAACTTGAACATAAGTTAACCTGATCTTACTAAATAGAATTATTACCTGCCAAAATGACCAACAGTAAGTCCCTAGTTGTTGCAGGTTGGTAGGAAAATCCCCACTAAATAAAACCTATTCCCAAAGCTGACACAGGGAACAATTTTCACCAGGACATGTTGTCAGAAACTGCCATCTGTCCTGCATGAAACACGTATAGTGGGAGCTGGTTAAGCAAGCCAAATACAAATCAATAAAGTAACATCCCTTCGGGAACAATAGATTACCTTTAGGTGCATTTTCATCTGGTTTTATCTCCTCCCTCCATAGTGAAGGCCACAGCATAGATGCCAAGATTGGCATCCCTATATACCCCTCCACTTCCACCAGCATCCAAAAGGTGCCAACGGAGGTGCAGACGCCCAGAAAAAGCCAGCACGCATGCGTGAGCCCCGCCAGAATTTATGAAACGCGTCGTACGATGGAAACCGGGCTCCATGTTGGAAAATCTGCCCATAGGAGGGAGAGGTTAGGGCGAAAAAGACCGCCCATCAACCATCGTCCCTGCACAGAGCCATCAAAAACCAGCAGACAGAGACACCTCTCTATTGGGGCATGGCATGCACCTGGCGCCAACCAGGAAAGCAGCCAAGGAGTGAACTCACTGGGTGCAGACCCCTGTGATGCCCTGGGCATCCGTATGGTCCCCTGACCTTATTCAAAGCCCCAGAATCAGACCCTAAACACCATCTATTGATTGAAACGGGGAACACATCCCTTACTGAGAAAATACATTTCAAACATAAATATGTTAATTGATAATGGAGCCACTTTGGAATAGAAAAAAAAAAAACAACATTAAAACATTTACCGTATTTATCAGCGTATAACTTTTTTCCCCTGAAAACAGGGGGAAAAAACGCGGGTGCTTGTTACACGTCGACAGAATACCTCGGAGGGGAACGAGTGCCGCCGGAAATCACTGAGCTGTCATCTCCTCTCCACTCGGCTCTAACTCAGCTCTAAATTGGCTCGCACGTCACACACACAGTCCTGCCTCTGCCACCAGCATTGGGCCAGTGTTCTGTCTATCACAGGAGTTGGTCCAATGCCGATTGCGGAGACGGGACTGTATATGTGACTGCTGACAGAGCTGAGTAAACAGATGACGGCTCTGTGATGTGCTATGAGAGATGGTGAGCTGAACAGGCTGCAGATGGGCACAGATTAGGCTGCATTGAGGCTGCAGATGGGCACTAATCAGGCTGCACTGATTCTCACTGTACCATTATTTTGCTTTAAAGGTGGTTTATTTAAAAAAAAAAAAAAAAAAAAAAAAAAGTTTTTTTTCCTCAAACTTCATTTTAAATTGGGGTGCGTGTTATACGCTATTTTATATCTTTGGGGGACACCACGGGAGGTCCGTACCAAGCAAATATACACATTAGAGTTAACAACAGTTCATACAAACAAGCATAATTACGGAGTAAACAAAGCATAATTTATTGAGAATAACTCAATTGTGGCCACTTAACGGAAAAAATGTCCAACAAGCAATAGAAAGGGCTTGCTGCGGATGGATTAATTCAATCCAGGATCATCGTTGCATTCATTAGGAACCTGCAATTAAATGCAAGGGAAAAACCTGGGATGATTCACAAGCCTATACTGCATATATGTGAGATAAATTAACTTGTTTTTGTATTAGTGATGTATTATTAAAATTAAGTCTTGTTTTATATTAATTGATATGTTTGTCTAAAACTATTTTTACTTCTTAAAGATCATATATGCAATACCTGATAAAAGTCGCTTGATGACGCCATCGTATGGCGAAACATGTAGAGACCTGGAATTGACTGCATTTTTTTCATTATCGTATGGATACTGTATGATGACATTAGGCAAAATTTTAAAGATTTAAAAAAAAAAATTTGATATATTTTATATCAGTTTTGTTTTGGCACCTTTAAAATCTCACATAGCTCTTTATTGGTCAAATTCCTTTATTAACCACTTCAGCCCTGGAAGGATTTACCCCCTTCCTGACCAGAGCACTTTGAGATTCGGCAGTGCGTCGCTTTAACTGACAATTGCGCGGTCGTGCGACGTTGTACCCAAACAAAATTGATGTCCTTTTTTCCCACAAATAGAGTTTTCTTTTGATGGTATTTGATCACCTTCGCTTTTTTTTGTGCTATAAACAAAAAAAGAGCAACAATTTTGCAAAAAAAAAAAAAAACTTTCCTCAGTTTAGGCCGATGAGTATTTTACCTATTTTTGGTAAAAAAAATAAAAAAAAAAAAAAAAATCGCAATAAGCGTTTATTGGTTTGCGCAAAAGTTATAGCGTCTACAAAATAGGGGATAGTTTTAGGGCTTTTTTTTACTAGTAATGGCAGCCATCAGCGATTTTTCATGACTGCAACATTATGGCGGACACAGACAATTTTGACAAATTTTTGGGACCACTGGCATTAATACAGCGATCAATGCTAAAAAATTGCATTGATTACTGTAAAAATGTCCCGCGCTGTAGGGGTTAAGTGTGTCCTAGGGAGTGCCTCTGTGGGGGGAGGGGCTGTAACACTACACTGACCGCCGCTCCCGATCACAGGGAGCAGAGATCAGTGACAGTGTCACTAGGCAGAACGGGGAGATGCTTGTTTACATTAGCATCTCCCGTTCTTCCTCACCGTGAGACAATCGCAGGTGTTCCCGCGGATATCGGGATCACGGTCACAGAGACCCCGAAGGGCGCACGCGCGCCCACAAGCCGCCTCTTAAAGGGCAACGTACAGGTACATTAATCTGCCTGTATGTGCCCTTCTGTCGCAATATATCTGCGTCAGGCGGTCGGGAAGCAGTTAAGGGACGTGGCGAGACAATGGCACCCTGACTGCCATTAGTTATCGGGATGAAATCCTTGGACCCATGTCAGGTCACCTTAAGGCTAGGTGACAGATGCACACCGTTGGGATCAGGAGTGCACCACAAGGTAGTGGACCCTACGGCTGAGTGCTGCGGATAGGAGTCAGGGTGGTAAGGAAGGCAGGGCCGCTGGAACACCAACACGAATGCCACCGGGGTTAGAGCATAAGATTCCCTAGGGCGCGGAGTCTAAGAGCCAGCAGGTGTTCACCAGAGCCTCTAGTGGCAAGGATAGACTGGGCTGCAACTGGCTCCAGGTGACGACAATCATATAAAAATCAAAAAGTCGTGCTAGAAACTGAGGGTGACAACAAGGTGTCCAAAAAGTCTCATGCAAATATGAGGATAAGTGGTGGTCACTAAGTGAATATATTATGATAAAAAAATTGTGCTAGTCAATGTACTTATGCACTTTAAAAATAAACACATAAAAAAACTGAAAATAGCAATTAACGGGACACAGATATGATTACTATGTCCGGAAAGAATAAGAAATATTAAGTGACACAATCACTGACAGATGAGTACCTCAAATATCAGAAAGAGTGATAATGTGACAAATCTATGGAAACTTAACCATAATTTATATAGAGAAACAATATAAAACTAAAGAAAAATAAACCCAAAGAAAGTCCATAACTCAAACGAAAACAGTAATGATTAAAGTCCATCCATGCTGGATAACATGCATGAAACAAAATTTGTCTCCAAGTGCTCTGTGAATATTGGAACATAAACTTGCTGTAGTGACAATAGGGTGCGTAGATAGACCTCCACCTCTTGATAAAAATGCTGCCTCTTACCGGATGGAATTGGTCTCTTAATTACAGGAGACCTAAAGGGCGGATGGCTGCAACCCCAGCCAGGGGTCTTTAAAACAGGCGCTTAGCGTCCGAATCCAGGGACTCTCTCCAACTCACATCAGCATAAATGGAAATATCCCCATGTAAAAAACAAAGTGCGCCACATAGTATAAAATCCAACGTTTTATTGAGTGTAAAAATAAAGGTTGCACTTACAAAACCATTGTAGTTAGAAAGCGTATAAGCGAAAGCCGGCCGGCTCCAAGGTAACCCGTGTCTTCCGGGTATGTGAATAGCGGTGTCGTCGGGACGTTGCTCCTCCTCCCAGGAGGTTTCCATAGTTTTGTCACATTATCACTCTTTCTGATATTTGAGGTACTCATCTGTCAGTGATTGTGTCACTTAATATTGATTATTCTTTCCAGACATAGTAATCATATCTGTGTCCCATTAATTGCTATTTTCAGTTTTTTATGTGTTTATTTTTAAAGTGCATAAGTACATTGACTAGCACAATTTTTTTTATCATAATATATTCACTTAGTGACCACCACTTATCCTCATATTTGCATGAGACTTTTTGGACACCTCTTGTCACCCTCAGTTTCTAGCGCGACTTTGATTTTTATATGATTTTGGTTCACTACTTTTTAGTCGCAGCTTATGTCAATTAGTGTAAGCGCAATATTTATTTTTACCTTTCCAGGTGACGACACCCAGGGTCCCCCAGCTCACACCCACAGTAGGCAACAGGAGGATAGGGATAGTAAGGGAATAAGCCAAGGTCGGGGCCACAAGCAGACAAGGACAACAGAGTTCAAGCCAAAGTTTCAGGGTCACAAGCAAACAGGGATAGTCGGGGACACGCCAAAGGTCAGGGTCTCGAGCAGACAGGAATAGTTGAGAACACGCCAAGGTCGGTAACAAATGAAGAGCACACGGTGACAGGAAACAGAAAGCTAAACACACAAAGGTTGATCAGCAGGGCTGGCCTGCAGTGCAGAGGTTAATATAGAGTTCACTGATAGGAGCTGGGGTGGAGCCATGCTAGAGGAGATTATAAAAGCAGTCAGGTGAGAGTCAGCTGGTCTCTAGAGATGGAGACAGGTAAGCTGACAGACAAAACTCTATTGCGTAACCATGACAACCCATTGTCAGACCTTACACTGGTGCAGTGGGTCCTGGGTTCCTCCTGGTGCACAATGCCCGGCCTCATGTGGCGAAAGTATGCAGCCAGTTCCAGGAGGAGTTAGGAATTGGATAACATTGAATAGCCCCCATGATCGCCTGACCTAAATCCAATGGAAAACCTCTGGGGCATTATGTTATGTTTCAGTCCATCCGCCGCCAGGTTGCACCTCAGTCTGTTCAGGAGCTCAGGGATGCCCTGGTCCAGATATGGAAAGAAATACCCACTCGAACAATTGCGGTATGAAATGGATACCCAGATTTCTCCACGAACAGAATCCTGTTAATTTGGCTTGTAAGAGGCCATTGACCTATAGACTAATTCCTTCCAAAGCAATTTTACATGTGTCAGTGCTGTTAATTCAACCTCAGAGGATATTAATAAGCTGCATATAAATGTCGGAGCTGTCCAGTAGGTCCCATCCAGCTAGATGTTCTAGTTGAGAAACAAAGTAAATTTTAGGACTGGGAACAGCTAAGTCCCTTGCTCTTTACCAAACTGTAGTGTAGCGAGCTTGATTCTAGCGTTTTTTTCCAAATTAGATTCCAAAATGGAGTATCAATACAAACCATTTGCAAGGCATCCAGACTGGGAAGTTTTGGAGTATAGACAATTGCACAGCCTATATCACTTTAATCAGGTTCACTCTCACTATTACTGTAAAAGGCAATTTACACCAGGCAGAACATTTCTGTTTAAACTTTTGGAGGATGCGTAGGAGGTAGAAGTCCAAGTATGACACAGGGTTTGAAGCAACGATAACACCTAAATATCGGAATGCTAGAAACGTCTTGACTTGTTGGGCAAAGGCTGGCACTGGGCCTGCAAGCTTATCTGAGGGTAGCAGTACTGACTTATGCCAGGTAATGGCAAACCCAGACAAGGTTCTGAATCATTCAATAAGTGACAAAATATTTTAAAGGGAAGCCGACGTGTCGCCTAGGTACAATAAGGTATTGTCAGAAAGAAATCTGGTTTTCCAACGTACCCCTGAAGAAACCCACAATGTCTGGGGAGGCCCTTAGTATAGCAACTAGAGGGTCCAGGGCCAGCGCAAATGGCAGGGGTGACAAAGAGCACCCTGTCTCGTACCTCTATGTAATGGGAAAGAATCTGATACTGATAAATCACTAATAATCAGCAGTATGGTTAAAAGGGGCCAAGTATAGAATTTACATACATTTAATAAATGTGTCTCCAATCACAAAATTATGCCAATACCTCCTAGAGGTACGGCCACTCAGCGCTGTCAAAAGCTTTGGCAGCATCAAGGGAGATGATGGCCCTGTTGTCTGGAATATCTACTGGTAGTTGCAAGTTCAAGAATAACCGCCTGATATTCAAAGTTGTGGCCCTGGAAGGGAGGAAGCTCGATTTGTCTCTGTGCACCAACTAGGGGATCATTCTTGCAAATCTGATTGCCAGGAGGCAGGCCAAAAGTTTAACGTCAGTGTTTAGTATGGAAATTAGCCTCTGAGTCCTGCATAAGCCCATCTTTCCCAGGCTTCGGTAAAACAATTATAATGTCTTCATTCATTGGGTAAGTGGCCAAGGTCAAATACAGCCTTATAGGTGCTGTTTAGTGAAGGTCAAGGGCTTAAGGGCAAGCCGTATGCACCCGATGATTTGCCAGTAGGATATCCAACCAAAGCCTAGCAATTTCATCAAGAGAAAATTGGTGCATTATGGATCTCAAATAGAAATAATGGGTGTTCAAGTATAACCTCTTAGTATTCCTATTTCAACAACTGACATACATGATATAACAAAATTTGTATCTTTACTACAAAACATTTAAAATTGTACAAAACGATGGGGGAAATGTTAGGCATTAAAAAGGGTTTGTAAACACATTCATACAAGTATACAAGTCTACGCCAGACCCTCTTCTAGAGCCTGGCATAGCACACTGTTAGTCTTTTTTTTTTTTAAACGTGGCTTCTAAATACCTGTTTAGAGCTGTCTTCAGGCCAGTCACATGACTCACGGCTGCTGTACATCTCCGATATATAGATACTGCAGGAGGGACCGAGATCTCGCTCTGACATCAACTTGTGAGGTCCCGTGGCCGCTCAGCCCCTCCTGCAGTAGCCCTGGAAACCGTCCGAGAGTCATGTGACCGGCCTGAGGATCGAGCTAAACAGGTATTTACAAGCCTCGTTTTTAAAAAAGAATAATACAGTGTGCTAAACCAGGCTATAATAGAGGGGGCAGGGGGGAGGGGGTTCTGGGGCAAAGACACAACTGACAGACAGGGAGGAGGGGATGAGGGGGACAGATGAGAGATGAGAGCTGAGAGCAGGGCTGCGGATGGCGCAGGGACATACTATGCTCAGCAGCCCTGATTATCATGGTCAGAGCAGAGAGGGGATACAGGAATTGGCAGGTTCAGGGAGTTGTTTTTTTTTTACCGTTTAGAGTGGGCCAGATTACATGGTACAAGCACTGTGCTGTTTAATCTGCTTTAAGGGACGAGAATCAGTCTTTTTTTTTTCTTTTTTTGGGGGGTTAACAAATGCTGTAAGGATTTCCAGTTCTGCCTCATACAGTGTAGGAAGTGGACAAACAGCTAAAAAAATATAGTATAGTGGCTCGGGACGGCGAGACCTTGGAGCTAAAATTGGCAAAATACTTGTATTATTTCAACAAGACTAACTGTTCCCTGTGTGTTTGTGATGACATCAAAGGGGGATGACGCCTGTTCTGTTATTGTCAACATTGCCAGTATGTGCCCCGTATTTCCCCTTCCTCTATTTCTGGTGAATAAAAAAAGTGTTTGTTCTTTGCTGTAGTAGGAGACAAATTACTGAACATGGTTTTGGGCCTCCAGCCATTTATCTCTCGTGGTTGAGGTGTGGTTAGCCATGACGGTTTTGGATTTTATAGTGGATATCGGTTTAATAATTTGTCCCCTCAAGAAAGCCTTGAGGGTGTCCCCAATTACCCCTAGTGGGGCAGTGTCAGATTTAACAGCCAGAAACACTTTAGGGATTGGATTTAGGAAAAGCCAAAATGGCATAGCCTTCCATTAAAAGCGTTTAGTGAGCCCTTGTACATAGTTACAGTATCCAGTATCTCACAAGAGTGAGTACACCCCTCACATTTTTGTAAATATTTTATTATATCTTTTCATGTGACAACACTGAAGAACTGACACTTTGCTACAATGTAAAGTAGTGAGGGTACAGCTTGTATAACAGTGTAAATTTGCTGTCCCATCAAAATAACACACAGCCATTAATGTCCAAACCGCTGGCAACAAAAGGGAGTACACCTCTAAGGGAAAATGTCCAAATTGCACCAAAGTGTCAATATTTTGTGTGGCCACCATTATTTTCCAGAACTGCCTTATCCCTCTTCACAGGTTGCTACTGGAGTCCTCTTCCACTCCTCCATGATGACATCACGGAGCTGATGGATGTTAGAGACCTTGCACTCCTCCACCTGCCATTTGAGGATGCCCCACAGATGCTCAATAGGGTTTAGGTCTGAAGACATGCTTGGCCAGTCCATCGCCTTTACCCCCAACTTCTTTAGCAAGGCAGTGGTCATCTGGGAGGTGTGTTTGGAGTCATTATGTTGTAATACTGCCCTGCGGCCCAGTCTACGAAGGGAGGGGATCATGCTCTGCTCCAGTATGTCATAGTATATGTTGGCATTCACGGTTCCCTCAACGAACAGTAGCTCCCCAGTGGCGGCAGCACTCATGCAGCCCCAGACCATGACACTCCCACCACCATGCTTAACTGTAGGCAAAACACACTTGTCTTTCTACTCCTCACCGGGTTGCCGCCACACACACTTGACACCATATGAACCAAATAAGTTTATCTTGGTCTCATCAGACCACAGGACATGGTTTCAGCAATTCATGTTCTTAGTCTGCTTGTCTTCAGCAAACTGTTTGCGAGCTTTCTTGTGCGTCATCTTTAGAAGAGGCTTCCTTCTGGGACGACAGCCATGCAGACCAATTTGATGCAGTGTGCAGCGTATGGTCTGAGCACTGACAGGCTGATCCTCCACCCCTTCCATCTCTACAGCAATGCTGGCAGCACTCAGTCTATTTCCTAAAGACAACTTCTGGATATGACGCTGAGCACGTGCACTCAACTTGGTTGGTTGACCATGGCAAGGCCTGTTCTGAGTGGAACCTGTCCTGTTAAGCGGCTGTAGGGTCTTGTCCACCGTGCTGCAGCTCCGTTTCAGGGTCCTGGCAATTTTCTTATAGCCTAGGCCAGTGATGGCGAACCTTGGCACCCCAGATGTTTTGGAACTACATTTACCATGATGCCCATGCACTCTGCATGTAGTTGAGCATCATGGGAAACGTAATTCCAAAACATCAGGGGTGCCAAGGTTCACCATCACTGGCCTAGGCCATCTTTAGGCAGAGCAACAATTCTTTTTTTCAGATCCTCAGAGTTCTTTGCCATGAGATGCCATGTTGAACTTCCAGAGACCAGTATGAGAGAGTGGGAGCGTTAACACCAAATTTAACACACCTGGTCCCCATTCACACCTGAGATCTTGTAATACTAACGAGTCACATGACACCAGGGAGGGAAAATGGCTAATTGGGCCCAATTTGGACATTTTCACTTAGGGGTGTACTCACTTTTGTTGCCAGCGGTTTAGACATTAATGGCTGTGTGTTGAGTTATTTTGAGGGCACAGCAAATTTACACTGTTATACAAGCTGTACACTCACTATTTTACATTGTAGCAAAGTGTCATTTAAGTGTTGTCACATAAAAAGATATAATAAGGGAGGGGCGTGGCCTGGACGGGGACCAAGATGGCAGCATAAGTTGGTAGCTCCTGTGACCCAGGGACCGAATCTTGCCGTATCCTCCCTGGCGGTTTTCCCGAGTGTGGCTCAGGGTTAAAATTCAGGACCATTAGCGGTAACCCAGAGCCACACTCGGGATTACATCGCAGGATCCTGGTGTGGCTTTACTTACCTTGTCTCCGGGATCCTGCGATGTCCCCCGCTGTGTCTGCGGGCTCCGTCCTCCTCAAAAGCCTCTCCTTGCCAGGCTCCATTCCCTGCGAGCGTCGCGACGCACGGGGGCGGAGCCTGGCGGCAAATTTAAAAAAAGTAAAAATCATAACACATACAGTACTGTAATCTTACAGATTACAGTACTGTATGAAATTATTTCACATCCCTTTTGTCCCCAGTGCTTTGGCCCATGCCCTGCATGCAATTTTATGTGATATATACTGTTCTTTCTGCCTGCAAACTGGAGATTGTCCATAGCAACCAAAAAGTGTCCCTTTACGTCAAAAGTGGCTTTACACAGCTAGAAAACAGCGATAGTAAATTAGAACACTTGCAGAATTGAGAGATAGTGAATCGTGGGGAAATTTATTTTAATACTATTTATTTTTATTTTTTTTAATTATTTATTTTTATTTATTATATTATAAGTTATGTTTTTGTGTTTCAAACTTTATCATACCCGGGATATCTACTAGACTCTTGTTTGGACAGATTTAAGTGTGTTATTGTTAAGAATTACAGACCTACAATATAAAACGCCAAATTTCCATGCAAAATAATTGTACCGCTTTCAGCACCTAAAATTCGAAATAATCATATCGCCAGGGAGGTTAAGGAGAGCCTACACCTCAGATAGGGGAGGGGGCGTGACCGGATGTCGATGTGAGCGGGTGTGCGTGTGAGCTCCCTCCTAGCTCCGGCTTCCATGCCGCTCAGCCCCATCCCTAGCAGCTTAACCTAGCCCGATATCTTGACGGCTTGTGACTCGCCTCCCTGTACGCTGCACCATCTCACGGCCACTGTGCCCCGCCAGCCGCATCTTACCTTTGGAGCGGGACGCTCGACCGCTGCACTGTGTTGTATCCCGGGTGCCGTCTTGCTTTTCGCCCTGCATCCCGCGTTCGGTTTGTGCTGCGGGCTCCTCCCTGCCGCCGCTGGTCTGGTTGCTTGGCAACACCTGGGGCTCTCGTGAGAGCTGTGAAATTCTTTCGTATCCTGGACAAAGGCTCGGGAGCTCCGCTTCGGCTCCAGTCTCCCTCCCCTTGCTTCAGCCACAGATACAGCAGCAGACGCCGGCAGACACTGGCTACAGTCACAGGCACACGTGGAGAGAGCGGAGAGAGCGCACAGATTTGAAGTACTACAGGACAGGTATGAGAGCAACCGGGTTCAGATTAAAAACCTTGTGGCTATAGAGGTGGACTGTATGGTATCCTGTCTGCTACACCCGCTAATGTTATGCAACTATGTAATGATACAGCAGTTGTAAAGAGAATCCTGGAAAGAGCAAATTAAGAAAATTAAGGAAAGCAAGGGGAGAGGGAAGGGGTGAGCAGAAGAAGATGAAAAGAGGCAAGGAAATCGCTGGTTAAAAGGAGAAGAAGAGAGGAAGGAGAAGAGAAAAAAAGAAAAAAAAAGAAAGCAAAAAGAAGTTTAATTAAGCCCCAGTTGTGGGTCCTAAGGACGCTACGTACACTCCAGAGGGTGGGCTGCGCGGGGGGGGGGGGGGGGGGGCGACAGTGGCAGCACCTGGGTACATCAACTAGCAGATAAGGGGCAAACCACCATTGTTGGAACCCTGCTGTTTTTTAGCGTCCTCAATGATGACCAGGAAGAGGGGTGAGGAGCCCCAACAGTTACACGAAAACACAACAGCACAGGGTACTCGCTCTGTTAAGGAAAAGGGGAACCTAGCAGCATCAGCTTCTGTGGCGGCGGCAGCCGCAGCAAAACTGGAAAAATTTGCGCACACCCCCGCACACACCCCTGTCAAGGGTAATCAATTGCCTCACGAGAAGTCGCAGACAGGACCGTCTGGGGCGCGGAAAAGTGTGGGCAGAATGTCAACAGTTCCAGCTGCCCTACCGGCTAGTACCAAAACTACAATAAATAAAAAAAGCTCAGAGCTAGCCCCCTTGGAGAAAGGAACCGCACCAGCTAGTGGCATTCCACCTGATATTAGTATAGCTGTGGAACTAGAACCCACATTAAAGGAAGTACTAGCTGCAGTGAACTCATGTAAGGGGTCCCTGAATGACCTGTGTGACCAACTAGGGGGCCTTAAGGTAGAACTACGCTCTATGAGCCAGGAACTTCAGAAAGTGCTAGAAAGGACTACCATTATTGAAGAAAGATTGAGCCAACTTGAGGACACAGTGTTTCCAATGCAACGGGAATTCAAGAGTATACAAATGCAGTTTGAAATGTATAGGAATAAAATGGACGAAATAGAGAATAGGATGCGCAGATGCAATGTTAGGGTGCTGGGTCTCCGAGGGAAGCGAGGGCCCCCGCCCTGAGGTATATATGGAAAATTTGCTTAAGGGGCTTTTCAGGCCCGACATTCTCTCACCTTACTTTGCCATTGAGAGGGCGCATCGAATACCCACCAGGCCCACCGCATCAGGGGGACGTCCTAGACCAATGATCCTTAAATTGTTCTGTTATAAGGACAAGGTGACGCTAATGCAAAAATCTAGAGAAAAAGGAGATATGTTCCACAACGGCAGTAGGATCTCACTGTACCCCGATTATTCTCCGGATTTGCAGAAAAGAAGGGCGGGCTTCGTGGAAGTGAAACGCGCCCTACGGTCTCATAAAATCCCATACGCTTTGCTATACCCAGCGCGATTGCGTGTAGAAGCCTCGGGGACAGCCTACTTCTTTGACGCAGCTGACAAGGCCTCAGCATGGCCCGAGGGCTATAAAAAGAACTTATAAATCTAGGAGATCGGGGGAGATGTGAAAAAGGAAAACGAAAGAGGACAAAACACTGTATCATTAAAAAATTAAATGAGGAATGGGGTTGGGGGAGGGTTTTTTTTTTTTTTTTCTATAAGCCGGAGGTGGGGGGGGGGGGGTGTGGGTTGAAGAGTGTGAGAAAGTCTTAAATGTGTGTTGGTACACGATTAAGGTCGTGGGATGGTTTGATTTTTTCTTTTTTCTTGTTTTTTTACTTTAGGGCTCCCCTTAAGGGAGATGCAATAAATGTTGAGGGGGAGGGGGGAGGGGGGCAGGTGGTGGTTGATGGGTGGGTATGGCTGTTACCAGTTGAGGTATGGAGGTATGGGTTAGATTGGGTCACAATAAAGGCTCCTAGGGCTAGCCGAAATAGGCATGGGAGGGGTAAGGGGAAGTCACTGGGTAAAGAGTTAATCATTCCCCATATGGGACTTAAACACATTAGTAAACAGAAGCAGGGGTTGGGGGAGGGTAACAAATTAAATAAGGGTTTGTGTTATTTATACATGCACGTGGAAAGATTTGGAGTTTTGGGGGCATGGGGGAGACAAGAGGGGAAGGGAATCTGCCTTCCCCCTTCGCCCCTCACGCCCCTAAAAAATAGTTTCTGCACTGATTGTGGATTTAGGAATCACAGTGGAGTCATAATAAATGTTAAGAAATTGGACGAGTTCGGTTGGGGTTCAAAAAGAGGTGTATACCTTATACTGCACAAGATGGTTGTTTTCTTTTTACTCCGTGCTAAAAAAAAATTTTTTTTTTCTTCTTTCTGATGCCTAGTGTAGTTGGAATAGGATCATGGAATGTTAGGGGTTTGGGTGATCCCGATAAGAGAACTGCCGTTTTATTAGAGCTGGAGGCCCAGGGTGTCGATCTGATCTGCCTGCAGGAGACGCACTTGTCAAACGAAACCAGGATAAGATTTGGGCGTAGGAAATTTCAGACGCAATTCCATTCTGTCTACTCCTCCTACTCAAGAGGAGTGAGTATATTGGTTAAAAAAGGGGTGTCGTTTGCCTGCAGGGGTGTTCGGATTGACACGTTGGGCTGCTATATTTTTTTGCATTGCCTGTTGGATGACAGAGAGTTTGTTATTGCAAATATCTATATCCCTCCTCCAAGTAAGCTGGAAATTCTATACTGCCTGTTGGAATATATGGAGAGCAAGGTTGGGATTCCATTAATCCTGGTAGGCGACTTTAACACAGTCCTTGATAGTCGGCAGGATAGGCTCCCAACCGGTACCCGGACAGTGAGGGCAATGGAGGGCAGGCTTAGGCAGTTCTTAGAGGAAGTGGGGAGGTGTGATTTATGGAGAATCCGCAATCCAAACGTTAGACAATACTCTTGTTACTCAGGGACACACCACACACTATCCCGAATAGATCTAGCCATAGATAATAAGGAAACGCACACCCTACTGTATAAAATAGATTACGGCCCAAGAGGATTATCAGACCACTCGCCTCTAAAACTAGTGTTGCGCATCGGCGATAGACAAATATATAGGCCCTGGTCAGTAAGCCCAGTATGGCTGGAGGTAATAGGGAGCATGGGAGAAATTTCTACTAGTCTAAAGGAGTTTATGGTATGCAACTCAGGTACAGCGGCAGGGGGAGTGATCTGGGATGCTCTAAAGGCCTT
Source organism: Lithobates clamitans (assembly GCA_037952925.1). NCBI lineage: Eukaryota > Metazoa > Chordata > Amphibia > Anura > Ranidae > Lithobates > Lithobates clamitans. Next base: position 1,566,041 of record JBBGZY010001522.1, read on the forward strand.
TCTCAGAGGACTTCTAATTCAGCAAATAGCAAGGGTAAAGCGGAAAACAAGAATGCAGGATGATCGAATTAGAAATGAGGTTATGGAGCTGGAAAGGCAGTATGTTCTGGGCCCTACTATAGAGCTAGAGGAGCTTTGGATTAGGAAACAACAGGAATATAAAGCAGTAACAATGAGAAAAGCTGAAAATAAAAGACTTTTTCAGAGGCAGAGGTTTTTTGAGGAGGGGGAAAGAGTGGGCCGAATGCTGGCCGTAGTGGCAAGTACCAACTCTCCGTCCTCAACAATCTCTGCGATTAGATCCCCAAGCGGGGAAATTGTGACAGACCCAGGGAAAGTCAGGGAGATATTCTTCGATTTCTACAGTTCCCTGCATCAGTCAAAACACCCCACAGCAAGAGGAGAGCTGGATAAACTACTGGAGGGATTTGTATTACCAACCTTATCTGCAGCAGACAAAGTTAGCTTAGAATCTCCTATAACCCTAGAGGAACTAAGGTGCGCTGTGGCTGCTATGCCCAATCATAAGACCCCAGGCCCAGACGGACTCCCCCTGGAAATATATAAATATTATGGGGGGATTCTGCTCCCCACCCTCTTGAGGACACTAGAGGAGGCGTTCATAGACGGTGGTCTCCCGGCTTCAATGACAGAGTCAAATATTATACTTATTCAAAAGGAAGGGAAGGACCAACTGGATGTAGCGTCATACAGACCAATTTCTTTGCTTTGCTCGGACGTTAAAATCCTAGCAAAGGTACTAGCAACTAGGCTAAGTAAATGTATTAATAACTTGGTACACCCAGACCAAGCAGGATTTATCCCCCATAGGTCTACCAGTGTCAATATTAGTAGAGCATACCTGAACCTGCAGACCCCAGTCGTAGATAGGGACCCCAGAGCCATCATGTCCCTGGACATCGCCAAAGCATTTGATAGCTTGGAGTGGGGCTACCTCTGGGGAATAATGGATAAATTCGGGTTTGGCCCGACTTTCATTAAATGGGTAAAAATCTTGTACAGCTGTCCATCAGCCAAGTTAAAGATTAACAACGAGTATACAGATAGTCTGACACTAGAGAGGGGCACAAGACAGGGGTGCCCCTTGTCGCCTCTCCTGTTTGCTCTGGCAATGGAGCCGTTGGCAGAGGCTATAAGAAGGGCACCGGGCCTGCGGGGCTTTAGGAGGAAGGGCAGCGAAGAAAGAGTTGCACTTTACGCAGTCGACGTCTTGGTATTCCTGGGGGATATAGGACCATCTCTGGTAAAAACGATGCAACTGGTAGAAGGATTTGGGAATGTATCGGGCCTAGCGGTTAACTGGGATAAATCCTCATTGTTACAGATTGATTCAACCAATAACCTCCTCCCTGATGGTCTCCCTGGGTTAAACGTAACTGATAAGATAAAGTACTTGGGAATAGTAATGACTAGGGATCCCAATAATTACATTCAAGACAACTTGGCCCCCTTGCTTGAGAAGTTTAGAAGAAAATGCGACATCTGGTGTCGGCTTCCCCTGTCCCTGGCAGGACGCTCAAATCTGATCAGAATGATTTGGTTGCCACAATTACTTTACATTCTCCATAACTCCCCGGTATGGATCGGGAGAAAATGGTTCACGAAAATAAACTCCCTATTTAGGGAACTTATTTGGAAGAAAGGCCAGGCTAGGATCAAACTGCAGACATTGCAGCGACCTGCCGGGGAAGGAGGATTGGCAATTCCTCATCCATATGGTTATTACCTAGCTGCTCAAATGCAGCACCTAGGGGGTTGTGAATCCTTGGGTGAAGCAAGTGCCAGCAATAAAATAATGCTAGAAGGTAGCCCACACAGTCGCTTGGTAGAGGCACTAGAGGCGGGTTCACTCCAGAGAAAACTGCCAACACAAATTACTAAATAAGACCTGGCAGACAGTTAAAAAGATCATGGGGTATAGAGGTATTACTGAGTTTTTACCCATATGGTCTAACGAATCCCTGAGGGAATTAAGGGCTGTAGAAAAGAATCCCGCTTGGGAAAGTCATGGAATTCATAGACTGGCCCAGCTGTACAGCGATACTAACTTGAAATCCTTTATGGAACTGAGAATGAAATTCGGAGTTCCATACAATATATTCTATAACTATCTACAGATCAGGCACGCACTGAATACCCAATTTAGGTCCTCTCCTATGAAACGATGCAACACACCGCTTCTTAAAATAGTTAAAGCAACAAGCACTAAGGGGCTGATTGGGGATGTATATACGCAGTTACTGGATAAGATTCTGGTTCAAGGCGTGCCTCTTGGGTCTAGAGAGGGATGGGAGGCGGTTGTGGGGGAGCTGTCGGACGACCAGTGGAAAAAAATATTGGAATTTGGGCAGATGGTGTCCGTCTCCCCGTCGCAGAAGGCCTCACACCTCCTCCTTATACATAGAGCATATTACACTCCCAGAAGACTGTACAGGTTTGGGGGTAGGCCAAATGACAGGTGCCCCAGGTGCTATAGGTCAGGAGATCTTATACACATGGTTTGGAGATGTCCAAAATTGGCAAGATACTGGTCGGAAGTGGTAGGGACAATAAACCGTAGATTCAAGGTAAACATGGAATTAGACGCCAAGGTGTGTGTGTTGGGTTTGGTGGGAGCTAATATGGGTAACACCAGAACAAGCACTGCCATAGTAAGATGTCTATACCAAGCGAGAAAGTTGCTAGCACAACACTGGCTCTCAAACCCTCCAACTATAGGGGAATGGCTTAAAACAATGGACTCTTTGGTCTGGACAGAAAGGACAGTATACACCAAAAAAGGGAATTACAGCAAATTTATTGGCATATGGAAGCCTTGGCACCAGGAGCAGAATATTCAACACCTAATCTGAACTAATTTATCCTGGATCCCCTCACGAGTGTGGGGGCGAATAAAGGCCCAAACAAGATAAACTTGGGTGTAGGAACAGGTCCCATTGGGGCTTAGATAGTCGTAGCATGCCGCGAATTCTAGTGTGAATGTACACAACTTTTGCGCTGATAACAAGGGAGGGGGATGGTAAGGTGGGTAGTAAAGGGTGGTTGGGAAGATTAGGGAGGGTAAGGGGGGGGGGGGGAATAATAAAAGGGGGGAAAAATATAGCACATTGTAAGTAGTTGCCACTTACATATTTATTGAATGTTTGTAGTTATCACAGTGCACAGTAGATATGCGAGGTACTTAGTGTTGATATCCTGCATTTGTAACATGCTTTATTGTCTTTGCTAATTACACTTTTAATACAATATGCCACGAAAAGTATGTAACGTTTTTTATATAGTTATCAATAAAAAGAAATTAAACAAAAAAAAGGAGAGCCTACACCTCAGAAACATCATGAGCCGATCCACCCAGAGCTCCTCTGTATCCCACGCAGCCATGGATTCAGGTACACAACTGAGCAGAAACATCCTGGAACTATTTTGGACCCAGCGTCTATCCGCACATGTGGCTTCGCAGGCCCAGACCCCGATCTCGCCTAGATTGGAGTCTTGCAGACAGATGACGGGAGGAACAGCCCCCAGTAATGGGCGGACACAGCACCCTAGCTTGTCCAATCCTGAGAAAGTGGCCTCAGACATCAAGAACACTGTCACAGCCACGACTGCAGACTTAAAATTGAACATTCAGGCAGTAGCCCACCGCATTGATGTGAAACAAACCACCCTGACCCATGCGACCGCCATTCGTCAGGTGCAAACCACCTATGACTCTCAGCTCTCCCAACTATTTGACTTGCACAGACATGCTGAAGACCTCGACAACTGAGGCCAGGGGCATAACATTAGTACAGGGGTTCCTTGAGAGCATTGACCCGAGATCACTGCAGCAGACCATCTGCACAATATTTAATGACTTAATCGATTGCCCTGCAGACTCTCCTATTGAAATGGAAAGGGACCATCGCGCTCTGCGTCCCCAACCCCGTGAGAATGAGC